>CM069135.1:51999834-53199834 GCA_035221665.1 Okamejei kenojei | reverse complement strand
TCATTTAATTTCCAATTAAGCATTGCACTTTCAAGCACAGGCAGGGCAGCAGGCCAAACAACTCATGGCATTGTCATTAAGGGCTAACAAATCATTTATTGCAAGTACATAGCAGACTCACAGTTCAGTTGATTCACAGCTTAGAATGACAGTTGTGGCCTCTCCCTCGTGATCTTGCAGATTGACTGACTCACGTCCAGGCATCCGGGGTTTTATAGTCCTGCCCGCCCCCCCCCCCCCCCCCGAAAGGGATGTTACCTTCATCACGGTGATTGACAGGCGAGAGGACCAATCATCTGATCTCAATGTTTTGTAAACACTCATATCTTTTTTAATTTTATTGATGGGAAAAATCCTCGGGAATAGCTCAGCGGAGGGGGACTGTGAGTAAGATGGCCATAAATCACAGCAATACACAGTATCGTTTTTTCTAAAATCAATATACAGTGCAGACATGAAGTGGTCAAGATGAGACTTTTAATTATATAGATATCTATACATTCTGAAAACTAATCAGTCACTGAGAATTTAACAAGAATTGAGCCAAATTATTTAAAGATAATATTTCAGATTCCTTCTTGTTGGAACTGACAGTGCCTTGGGTGGACTATCTGGAGGAGGCACACGAGTGGAAGAAGACCAAGTACAAAGAGCTGGTCATAGATTGCCATAAGCAGGGCTGGAAGGCAAGGTGTATGCCCATCGAGGTTGCCTGCAGAGGTTTTGCAGGGCAATCGCTCTACAAAGCCTCGAGTGCACTGGGCATCAACGGAATGGAGAGGAGAAGAGCCATCAAGAAAACCACAGAGGCAGCTGAAAAAGCCTCAAGATGGCCCTGAATTAGGAGAGGAGGTCTATGGGGAGGGGCAACTGCCACCTGAACACAAGTTGTGGTCTGATCAACCACGGCTGGGGTCGCTTGGGTGAGGGTGTCTGATGTTGAAGGACATTTACTACATGGTAAATGGTAGGGAATTGAGGAATGCTGTGGAACAGAGGGATCTAGGAATAACTGTGCATAGTTCCCTGAAGGTGGAATCGCATGTAGATAGGGTGGTAAAGAAAGCCTTTGGTGTGCTGGCCTTTATAAATCAGAGCATTGAATATAGGAGTAGGGAAGTAATGTTAAAATTGTACAAGGCATTGGTAAGACCAATTCTGGAGTATGGTGTACAATTTTGGTCGCCTAGTTATAGGAAGGATGTCAACAAAATAGAGAGAGTACAGAGGAGATTTACTAGAATGTTGCCAGGGTTCCAGCAACTATGTTACAGAGAAAGGTTGAACAAGTTAGGTCTTTATTCTTTGGAGCGCAGAAGGTTAAGGGGGGACTTGATTGAGGTCTTTAAAATGATGAAAGGGATAGACAGAGTTGACGTGGATACGTTTTTCCCATTGAGGGTAGGGAAGATTCAAACAAGAGGGCATGACATGAGAATTAAGGGACAGAGGTTTCGGGGTAACGTGAGGGGGAACTTCTTTACTCAGAGGGTGGTGGCTGTGTGGAATGAGCTTCCAGCAGAAGTGGTGGAGGCAGGATCTATTTTAACATTTAAGAGTAAAGTGGATAGGTATATGGACGGGAAGGGAATGGAGGGGTATGGTCTGAGTGCAGGTAGATGGGACTAGGGGAAAACAAATGGTCGGCACGGACTGGAAGGGCCGAGAGGGCCTGTTTCCGTGCTGTAATTGTTATATGTTATATATGTTATATATATGACTCGAAACACCCAATGACCCCAGATTACATCACTGATGATGTGTTCAGGAGCATCAATAGATGTATTCTTATCAATCAGGGAATTCTGGGGATTGTACTGGGAGAAAAATCAATACCAATTCCCATTTCTGAATAAATTATGCAAATAGATATTGTTGAATATGTCAAAAAATATATTCAGCAATATTTTTCTTACATATCATGGTAAGATCTCAGATGTGCTTCACGTAAAAAGCGAATTCTCGTCTATCTTCCAAATCTCAGTGTGTAATGTAATAAATAATGATTTTAAATGCTTTCTGGCAACAACTCTACATTATTCTTTGATAATTCTATCAATTGGTACATTTGACAGAAGAAAAAGTAAATAATATCATTGCGTAGTTGGAGCAAATACCATTTTCAACAATGAAAGAATATATTTTATAGTTCCTGAACTGGACTGGCACATTTACAAAGCAAACAGTCAGCTTAAATAAATATATTCAATTTCATGCCTTGCAAAAACAGCCAAACAAAGCCAAATGATATCAATTACATCTAATTCAGTGAAAATTAACTTGTCACATTGAAAAAAATGGTGTCCCGTCTCACATTATTGTTTTTTTGTTGAATGTTTTGTTTGGTCCCTGTACTTCAGTTCCTGACACTATGCCATGTTCTGCAGATTATCTTATCACAGAGTTATCAGACAGACTCCAGTTCCCTGACAACAAATTTCCTCTTTCAATAAAGTGTGCTATTTATTTTTTAAATGGCAAATCTTCTGCTCTCAAGTAGTTGTCTCTTAGGGTTGGAACTTGTGCTAACGGAGTTGAATAAATTAAATGGTTAAATACCTCAAACCATTTTGCTGCTTCCCAGTAATCCAAACTCACAGTTTGTAACTCTGAATTCATTAATCTAAATCCCATCTGATTGATTACCCAGTCTTTTAGAAAGCACCCGTAACTTCTCTAAATGCATGGTCTTATTCCTAACTTCTTTCCAACTGCATTTTATTTTCCCAGAGCTGAAAATGTGCACTAACATGTTCATGTCTGAAGCAGGATTATTTTCTCTTGCTCACTCTATGCAGAGGAAGAAACACACCTGGCCCAGAGACAATGAGAAAGCTCTGTTCATTTACTGACTATGCGGTTAATCTAACTGATCCTCTACTTCCATTAATCTTAGACAGGCATGGAAAAAATACATTCACGACCATTGCTGTTTATGGAGGTTTTGTCCCCATGCTTTTGTGGAACATTTACAGTTGCTGATAGAGACTAACAGGTCATTTGGTCCAACTAATTAATGGGCCATTTAAGCACCACGAGCCAATTAACATATTCTTTGATTCCTTTATCTCATACCTCATGCCTCTCTGAGCTGCATTTGTGTAATTCATAAGTTCACAAGTTATGGGAGCAGTATTAGGCCATTCAGTCCATCAAGTCTAGTCCACCATTCAATCATGACTGATCTATCTTTCACTCTCAACCTCATTCTCCTACCTTCTTTCCATAACCCCTGACACCCTTACTAATCAAGAAACTGTCAATCTCCGCCTTAAAAATATCCAATGACTTAGCCTCCACAGCCGTCTGTGGCAATAAATTCCACAGATTCACCACCCTCACCTCTACAACCTTTTGTAGTCAGCAGTTATCGACATACTATTAAAAGTCTCATCTTGTATGTATGTATATGTTTGTGTGTGCATGTGTATGTAGGTGTTTTTCCACCTTCTCCAAAATGCCACGTGGTAGCGGTTACATTTTTGCATATTCTGACTCACAGTTTTCCCCTCCACGCAGTAATTAGGTTCACTTAAGATTTCATCCTATATTGACGATTCAAGTTTTAAAAGAAGGCGAAAAACTTTTCTCACACACAGCCTTTTTCCAGGACTTTCCACTGATGATGTCAGAATGCCACTCACAGTGCACCAATTGCAATGGGCTCTCAAGCTGCCGAGTGCCACAATGAGATGACAATGGGACATTGCCAATGACAAACGCAGCTTCTCACAGACAGCCTTTTTACAGGAGCTTCCAGTGATGATAATCACAATGGGCTCTCAAGCTGTCAATTGCCACATCCCCCGCCCTCCCCCCCCCCCTCCACATTCACACCCCCCTGCCCCCTCCACCCCCCTGGTTATTCACACACCCCCCACGGGTTATTCACACTTCCTCCCCCCCAGGTTATTCATGATTAAAGTTTCAAAAAATGGCAAAACCACTTTTTAAAACACCAGCTTCCAGTGATGTCACAATGTCCCCCCCCCAATGGTGCAGTGAAACAGAATATTTCACCACCTTCCAGTGATGTCACGGGGAGGACCTCATTTAAAAAACAGCTTCATCAGCTCCCAACTCACAATGTTGGGGGAGCAGACCCAATGGGTTGCACTTTGTCTAGTATGTTCTAAACATTGTCTATATAAATAAGTTTCTGCCACGTTCTCTATTAACGATATTTATGTTTCCGCCTGTAAGTACAAATATCTCCTAACTTTATAGCATCATTTCAGAAATGTAAATGCCTCCATCAGGTCACCATTAAGTGGTTTCCCAGAGAATAATGATGCCTTACCATACAAACTGCAATGTGTTGAAAGGCTGGAATTCAGCTTGGCATTTAGGGTAGAGTCGGCTATTTGTAAACCACAGATATTGACTGTGTGTAAAATGCAGTGCCTTATTTCTGGTTACACTGGGACTCACGTATACAACATGTTCATATAGACCAGCAAATATAAACAAATTAGACATTCTGCTATTCTTTTGCTGGTTTATCTGAACTTTTTCACTGCAACTGTTGCATGTTGCTGTGCAATTGATTCTTTGGTTTTCGCTTAATGTTTATCCTTGGAGAAGGTCTGCCTGGCATGTTTAATGATTCTGTGTGAGGGTAGACAGCCGAGAGGAAGACTACATTATTCATCAAAGTTGAGAGGGTGCTTCGAAAGAAACATCAAAAGATGACTAACTGTTACATTCCAACCCACGTTTCTATTTAATGCTAGTGACATATCTGCTCTGGCCTCGCTAACAAACCTGGAAGTTTCATAATTACCAGAAATGATAGATATTTTGCTTGGCAAATCTGCCAAAAAGGTTCAATTTGTTTTCTTAAGAGTTTTGGCATCAGCAGGATGAGGAATTGTTTAATAAATGAGGTCTGGGGACAGGAAAGATCTGCATGAAAGGAACTATTTTAGCAACTACACCTAAATAAAAATGACATTCTTCAGATAAAAAAAGAACTGTATATATTACAGTTTGTAAATTGATATGTATATATATTATTTTAACATTGCAAACCTTCTATTTTGCGTTTGTGAGAAATGTAATTTGTTGTTCTGTTGGACTGATAATTTGTCTAACTGACCTACAAAATGTTTGAGAATTTTAGTAACATTTCCAGAACATACAAGGCTACATTTTCTTTGCAAACATTGATTGATACGGTATGACCTAGAAATCATATAATCTTATTAGTTTCATTAAGAAAAAATGTAGACACTTGTGTCTTGTTTTCTTTTGGAAATATCTACCTTTAAGTTGCCTTTTGCTTTAAGTGTTTCTAAGAAACAGCCCAACAAAACGATTTTCTTCACATTTAATTTGAGTTGTAAAGTTCACTGTGGGAGTCTAACGTTTTATCTCATGAACCTCCCGGACATGCCTGACTGCTTTACCATTGCGATCTGCATCTGGGGGCTCATGAAGCAACCCTGAATCAAGCGTGAAGACCTTAGATTAGGTAATGAGAGGAACGTTCAGATGCTATAATTTCCAATTAGTATTTCCAACTGTCCCGTATTAGCCGGAACATCCCATATAATGGGCTAGATAGGTTTGTCCCATAGGGGACTGTTACTACTCGGGTCGAGGGGATTATCTGGTCGGAGCGCTGCGTCCGGCCCCGCCTCACCCGTCCTGACGTAGTGCAGTCCATGGAGTGCAACAGCAGCGCCTCGCCCGTGGCCCCGTCGGTCGGCAGCCCGGCCAGCTGTCCGACCTTCACTTGCTGCCTACACCACCACCCCTCCTTCTCATGGCCGATCATCAGTTCATGAGTTGGATGGAGTGCTGGACTTTACATGCAGCAGAACACAAAGCTCAGCCAGCGGGCCAGCTGAGAAGTTTTGGCTCAGCCCGCACAAAGTCCGGCACCCGGGCCAAAACTCCTCAGTTGTCCCACCAACTGGGCTTTGAGTGCAGTCCAGCACCCGGGCCAACTCATCATTCACCCAGCCATGGCCGAGTCGGTCAATTAATTGCTGTCATGAATTTGTCCTGTATTTTTATCTTTTGTCCCTTATTTGGGAGTGAGAACGTTGGCAACCCTATTTCCAATTGGCAATTTCTGCAGAAACTGGGCAGAGCTTGTATGATGCATGTGTGACCATTTTTATTTAGCAATCCTTCAGAGGATGCTGGAAGTCGCTAAAGAACTGATCAGTTTTATGTTCAACTTAAAATGGAGCTGGGTGGAGAAGGAATGGTAGGTACCGTGGCTCCGAAGCAAAATGCCAGCTGTTACTAGCATGTGCTGTTCTGCTGTAACTAGCTCAGCTTGTGAACCTCATCTTCTGTCCACCCTCTGACCCCCAACCTATCTGTAGGCCACTGCGATAGAAGATTTCATTGAGGAAATTGCATCAGGGCACTCAATGGGCATCGCTCTTAAACAATCCTTGGATCTCCGTGCTCCTCTATTCTTTGAAAGAAGACTAATTCTCTAATTACAATATATTTTGCTCATCTCGATTACTGGCATTCTTGAACATTTACGTCCAAATGGTTTATGACTTTATTCTCAAACGTTACTGTAGTAGTGATCCCTAGGCAGTTTCAAGGGAGGAAGAATTGATTTCATAGAAATCCTGCTTAAAATTTCTACTCCTGACTGCTTTATCAATCAACCATTAATAAATTAGCACCTACATTTGATGTACTCCAATCATGAACAATATTCAGAAATTAAAGACATGCTTATTTATCACTGACTAAAAGCATTGTCATGGAGGGTATATTCCTCAATTTACGAAATTGAAATTTCAGGAATCAGAAAGACTGGACAAAAAGCCATGCGTATTTTGGTATAATCATGATTCAAGAATGTTAAATTGTCATAAACTGACAATGGAACAATGAAATTATTATTTGTAGCAGCATAACAAGTCTGCAAACACAATACGCACAGATAATATATAATAAACAGGAAAAAAATCAATAAATTAATAACCACAATACTAGTGCAAAAAAGCATGCAACCAAGGACAGTCCATTGTCGTTCATAGTTGAAGATTATGTTGTGCAGTGTTTAAGAGCCTGCTGGTTGTTGGGAAGAACCTTTTCTTGAACCTGGTGGTCGTGGATTTTGGACTCCTATACCTTCTTCCTGATGGTAGGAGTGAACTGAGAGCATAGCCAGGGTGATGTGAGTCACTAATGATATTGGCTGCCTCTTTGAGATAGCACCTCCTCTAGGACCCTTCAATGGTGGGAGGTCAGTACCTTTGATGGACCGGGCAGTCTCTACCACTCTCTGCAATCTCCTTCATTCCTAGCCATTCAAATTCCCAAACTAGGTTATGGTGCAACCAGTGGTCTAGTGTATTCCCCCAGGTGGATAGCGGCTATTCATAAATAGATTTATAAATCAAAGCACAAATGGTATTATGGCAAAAAAATCATAAATCGAGGAATACCTGTTTTTTGGAACTTTTTGGTTGAATTAAGTTTACAGATGCAGCGCAGACCAGCGATCCCTGCACACTAACACGATCCTGCACGCACAAGGGACAATTTATAATTTTACCAAGTCAATTAGCCTACAAACCTGTACGTTTTTGGAGTGTGAGAGGAAACCTGGAGAAAACCCACACAGGTCACAGGGAGAACGGACAAACTCCGTAGAGAGAGCACCCGTTGTTAGGAACGAACCCAGGTCTCTGGCATCTGTAAAGCAGCAACTCTACCGCTGTGCCACTGTGCCACTCTTGCACAAGCTTGGAGCCTGCATACTGATTGCAATGCCTGGATATGCTGCCTCCTGTATTGTTGCCTGCCTGGTCAAGTGATACTTTGTGGTCACAAGCTGATAAGTACACAGTGTGCACTGCCATCCAAACACCAGTTAATATATCAAGGTTAGATTTTCCAATTTTGTGCACCTGATATGGTGCATCACATGCTGCAAAGTTTTACTGGAAAATCAGAGGTGCGTAAATGAGAATTTCCCCTCTATCGGAACTATTTGAAGGAATGACTTAGACTGCTGGCACATGATTATTGGTGTATGCACATGGGGCAGCCAAGTAGAAAATATACTAAACAGCTTTAAATGTGGTCAAAAAGAAAAAAATGAGCAACATCAAAAGATTAAAAGTGAATTGAATGTTTTAAAGTTTTTAAAGGTTTTGTCCTATTTTTGTGTGCGGTTGAATTTTCCCTGCTGCTGCATGTAATTCATAGCACTGATAAATAGTTTAATTTAGCGATACAGTGCAGAAACAGGCCCTCGGCCCTTCGAGTCCGCGCTGACCAGTGATCCCCACACGTTAACACGATGCTACACACACAAGCGGAAATTTACAATTATACCAAGCCAGTTAATCTACAAACCTGTACGTCTTTGGAGTGTGGAGGGAAACTGAAGATCTCAGAAAAAACCCCAAATTGTCACGGGGAGAACGTACAAACTCCGTACAGTCAGCACCAGCAGTTGGGATCGGACCCGGGTATCCGGCGCTGTAAGCGCTGTAAGGCAACAACTCCACCTCTGCACCACCATGCTGTCCTGATAGAACTGATAGGTGTGCTCCCTTACACACTTGTGATCATGGTGCAGCTTGTAAAGCTGCTGCTCCACAATACCAGAGATCCAGGTTTGATCCTGACCTTGGATGCTGTCAATCTGGAGTTTGTGGGATGTTATCCCTTGGCCATGTGGGTTTCCTCCGGGTGCTCTGCTTTTCTCCCACATGCCAAAGATGTGTGAGTTTGTAGGTTTATTGGCCTCTGTAAAAATAGAATTGCCCCTAATGCGTAGGGAGCGGATTAAAAAATAGGTTAACAGGTAATTAATAGTTGTAGTTGACTTGGTGATCTGAAGGGCCAGTTTCCATGCTGTATGTCTAAACTAAACTAAGAAGTGGAGAGAGAGTTATAAAGTTTCTTGTTCTTCGTATGTCTGAAGGTATAATCGTATCTTGTCATCTCCCTTAAAAAAAAAATCACAGATATAGTAGTATGGAGGATAATAGACATCAAGCTGTGTGGTAAGATTACTGACTCTGAATCACTGCTGCAGGTTTTAGAGAATCAGCAATTGTCCAATAAATTGTCCATCGCTTACGAAGGTCCAGCCAGTGGCATGGCATCATGGAAAAAGTTTCATTCTATGAACAAGGAAAGAAATATTTGGCAAATTAAGCTCATCTATTCCTCAAGCCATCTGTAATCTTTCCTTACATGGTCTCTGCCTGCCTAGTTAATCTCCTGAGAAAGGTTTCTGCCCTAAATACTCAATAACTAATCAAGAGGAATGCATGAATATCTATTTATCTTTATTTCTAAACTATTTAACATTGCTGGTTATTTTCCATTTGCCAAATCTCCCTGTAGTTAACTTCCACTCCATCTAAAAGACAAGCAGCCAGATACAATCAGTGTTGGACAGAAGGTTGGCAGAAGTCATATTGTATTCAGCACTGAAAAGATTAACTTTATGGCAGGCAATGGCAAGAGCTCAAGTCTTACTTTTGGACTTGAATTACAGTGAGCTTTGGAAGACCAAATTTCCATCAGTACTCTGCCAAATCAGGGTCATCTACTGGAAGTATGCTTCAGGAGATACGATCGATTTGTACTACGGAGAGTCGCCTGCATGTTATGGTCGTACATTTAGAATATAACGTCAAATATTGCAGTTGTAAGTTTAACACTTAACAAGGCAAAAAGACTGCCCAGAAATTCACTCCATTCAATGGAAACAAATTTCAGAAGTAGCCACTTCACCAGCCACGGATGACATTTTATGTCATGCCTATCTCCACACTATTTAATTTAATGCTCAATTGATTCAGTTTGATTCGGAGAGTGATGATTGGAGCTTGGCTGACAGGTGTTGCACTCTTGCAAACTGTATAAAGTAGGCAAAGCTTTACATGGATATGGTATGCCAAACGCAGGCAGGTTGGACTTGTACAGATGGGGCATGTTGTTCGGCATGGGCAAGTTGAGCCAAAGGGCCTGTTTCCACACAGTATGACTCTATGATTCTCTACGATTTAATGTTTTGGGGCATTTTTTAAATAAGCTAATTTCATATTCTTCTTGCCTGAACAATTAGTTATTTTGCAGGATTATTTTAGTTTTTGTGGAGGGCAATATCATTACACATACCTGATCACTTCAGACCCCCAGTAAATGTTTAGCTGTCCATCTACTTTGGAGTGAAGAACCACAGGTGCGAGAAGTTGAAACAATGAAGGGCATTTGATATGAAGCGAACTTTTCCGTCTGAGTGTTTCTATTAATTTCTGTATTAATTCTGTATTGTTCCACACATTCACTTTGTTGGCCAAATGATATCCGATAAATGTATGCCATCAAAGTGGGATTGGGATAAATTCCGTCCATCCCTCAAGATTTCTGAAATCATCAATGCATCAGATTTTCTTGCTCAATATCATAATGATCCTCAAGCATTTATTTTGGTATCGAAAGAGTAAGTAAATATGGCAGGTGAAAGTCATTTGTTTTCACAATTCTCATTCAGAGGGATTGTTACTCCATGGTATGTTGCTGTAAAATTATAAAAGAAAAAGGTTTTAACCTCTTTGAACGAGAAATATGAAAAGACAAATTAAGTACATTCCACACTGAATTGCCAAATATCTTGCCAGGGTTGTTCCAATTCCTCACCATAACTTTAATGAGAAAGCAACAAAAACCTTGGTATAAGATGCAATGAATATTTATCTTAATATTTGAGATTCTTATTGAATTGAAATCCATGGGAATTCTATTCCAAATCTTACAAGTCGTTTAAACGATAAATCTCACAATCAGATGGATTGATCAAACTGATGATAGACCTGCTGAGTTATTCCAGCACTTTGTATACTTTTGTTTAAACTAGCATCTGCAGTTCCATGTTTCTACTAATTTTGGGTTTGGGTTCCCTGTCCTTAGAGGTTTTTAGACCATCCATTTGAATTACTATGAAACAACAAAGTTGTAGGAAATTTCAGAGGTGACTTGTCAGCTACTGTACATTGTAAATGTGTCATTTATTGGAATCTTTTGTTAGCCTCAAAATATTGAAGTAAACAATATAATTGTAGCCATTTAAATTGTATACTTGTAAATTGTAAATTTTATACTCGTAAACTAAAATATAACAGCAGGTGAATAAACCTGCTGTTATCTTTTAGTTTATGAGTATAAAATCATGATGTACTTTGAGTTTGGAAGATTCTACCGATAATGTCTGTTTCTCTTCAAGCTGCCTGACCTGCGGAATTCAGCATTTCCAGTTTATGTCAGAAGTCTAGCATCTGCATAATTTCTTTTTAATTTTCATATTTTGGCCATAATGTCTTCTTGTAGGAATACTGTGCTTTTGTGAATGGATATGGTCTCCGTTCTTTTAACAGGTTCAATGTAGCCATCTGCATTGTATAACGCAGGTGGAAGCCAGGCATCTTCAAAGTTTGCCTCCGTGCATTCATTATACACAGTCACGCTAAGACTGTTTGGCTCTGTGTGAATGGATCCAGGTTGACTGTAACTAACACCAGTGAAACCCAATGACTACTTTGATCATACTGTAGATCTTCACTATAAAGGAGGTACAAAATTATCTCCAACATATAGGGCAATGACCATCATATTACTACATTATTTTATTATTACAAAGTAACCATTTGTTTTAATGCCTAATTGTATTTGTGGAACTTCGATGGCATTTGTTAGATTGAACATTTTATTTTGAGACCCTTCTCGACCTGTATTAGATTATCTTTTAGAATTGCATGCATCAGTTGGTTAAGTAAGGTCTAGTTTAGTTGATCTAATGGTTGAGATTACTTCCAAAATGTATTAAAGTCTCAAAGATCAGACTCAACGTATTAGAGATTCTGCCTGACCCATCAGGTTACTCTAGCACTTTGTGTCATCCAGCAATGTTTACAATATATTGAGTTGCAAATATACTGTGTCATATAAAAAAGCAGCCTATAAAATTTTTATCTAATATGCAGATAAAGACGCACTGAATAATATTCAAACTCTCGGTTACAGAGGAGATGAGGGCATGTTAACTGTTTTACTTCTGGTAGAATGTAAGTTCGATGCATTCATTTAAAAATAAGTTGAATATTACACTGAAAATTGTGCCTGGCCCTCTAAAAGACTTAATGGGAAAATTGGATAGAATAGAAAATTGTATCTTCGACAATCCAAAAATGCCGAAAATACTCAGCTGAGCACCTAGAAAGAGAAAAGAAAGCTAACAAATCCAGCGCAAGTAATTGTTTGCGTGTCTGAACAAATGGAATGTTTGCACCAAGTAAACATTCCAAGTAAGTAAAAAAAAGTTAAAGTACAACTGCATATACTCAGGATTTTTGCAGTATTTTACAGATACAGGATTCTACAATCAATCCAGCTAAATGTTAACAGAAAATACATGAATGCAAATACATAAATATTAGAGTAGTCAAGAAAAATATATACCAACATGATACGATATTTCACATTCCACTTGTGCCGTGAAACAATGACCAGAACAATTTTCAGATTTGCAATCACTGTTTTGACCACTCTTGCACTGTAAATGTATGTTTAAAGTATTTCTATCTGTGAAACATTATTTACAATTTGTATCTCCTTTTTGTAAAGTTTCTATCTTTTAGTAAGGCATTGTTCCTATCAGACTCTCTCCTAACTCTAGTCTGAAGAAGGCTCACGTCCTGAAACATCGCCGATTCCTTCTCTCCAGAGATGCTGTCTGTCCTGCTGAGTTACTCCAGCATTTTGTATCTATCTTCAGTTTAAACCACCTGCAGTTCCTTCCTACACATTGTTCCTGTCAGACTTTATGAACCAAACAGTGTGCTTCACATTGAGCTATTTCCCAGTATCGTATCCCTGAATTATATTTCCACGATATAATCTATTGTATCACCCATTCGGTCGAAGATATAAACCAAATACAAATAATAAGCAAGTTAAATTAGTGAAGCTACATCAGAAGCCAGGCAGCATAATGTGATAATAATACTAACATGTACAACTGTGCATCATGTATGTGAATGTTAAGGTTATTTTCTTGCAATGAAAGTATTCTTTGTTCGTTGTTATATTCACGTTTTATATTGCCTTTATTTCCATGGTGTAATATGATATCATTAATATTTTCAATAATTTATTCCATCCAGTTACCTTTCTGTGAAATTATAATAAGATTATTAAGGCATATTGCAAAAGCATATTTGGCTTCCTTTCAGAGAAAGCTTTATAGTTTAAGGTGTTAGTTTTTCACTTTCACCATTTAAATTGTTATTTCCATTCCAATTGCAATTTAATCTTCTATTCTAATATTTTTGTTATGTGAGAAATATTGGCATGAGGTTATTCCCGAACGGTTTGAAAACATAATTCTGAAGTAATTGTAAAAACAATGTTTACAACGTATGTTGAACCAATGTCATGAAA
Source organism: Okamejei kenojei (assembly GCA_035221665.1). Classification (NCBI taxonomy): domain Eukaryota; kingdom Metazoa; phylum Chordata; class Chondrichthyes; order Rajiformes; family Rajidae; genus Okamejei; species Okamejei kenojei. The sequence continues at coordinate 53,186,391 of CM069135.1, read as the reverse complement.
TCATATTTATTCCAGACAAATTACAATGCAAATAACTTTCCAGTAAAGAGCATGGCAACAGGACTAACAACAGCATAATGTTTAACCATGGGTGCAAACTGATTCACTTGCACTTTCTCACTTCTGCTGCACAAAATATTCCAATTCGTTGGATGGTTCAGAACTAGAATCACATCTTAATGAGCGGAGAAAGCAGGGGACGAATCATTCACACGAGCTGGCCGTGTGAACATGAGCCACAGAAACCTTTAGTTTATACTTGGATTCCGGAGCCAAAACTCCAAATTACTGTGTGAGCAATAATTAATGGCCTTATGAAGGCAAGTAAATATCAAATTGCAAACTCCCAGCTTGCAATGTTGTGTCCATTAAAATTAACAGATGAAAACTTGCAGGCAGGAGTGAATAACAGTCCTGGTGCTTGTTTGCAACAGTATAATAGAACCATTACTCCAATAGTGAAGTAAGTAAATTATACCCCCATTTAATGAGACTTGAGAAACAGTGCAGTGCCTTCTTTGGATGAAAACTCAGTTGGCCACCTATTGTGAATGGCTTGTAAAATATCCAATTTTTTTAAGTTGTGATACTAGACTGGGCAAGAGATGCTGAAGCAACAGAACACGAATGCTGACTTGAATACTACAGTTATTCAAATGGCATCACCTGATGAATTTCTAAACTTGTGCAGGGATGCCCTGCACCACCCCTCACCACCACCCAGCAAACACATAACCAGTTGTTTGAAGTGGAGATTAATGCTATTCATTTGGACTGAGTTAGCGTAATATTTGACGGAATTGTTATTTGTTGAGTGATATGTTTTGCAGTCAGCATTTATGCCTACCTTTTGCATGAGTTTGTACTCCGGACATTGCTGCTTTATGCTCATTCTTTTAATTTCCAGGAAAATACTTTCTTAATGTCATGGCAGCTACAAAAAAACATTAGAAATTGCAGCTAAACCCATTAGATGATGCTGGCATAAGAAACTATTTAGATCGAGCTTGATGAATTTGAACAAATATATAGTTTATTGAGTGGACAATGTCTGCTGTATGTTATCACAATATGTTGTGATAAGATCCATTCCTATCAATGACTGGAAACATGTAGAGAACACCACATCCTGGGACCATCAGAGGAAGCCAAACTTTCCTATCTCCAAATCAATGCAAAGGCAAAGTGCAAACCGTGCAATCTAGCACAATTCAATTTACGGACAACTTTAATATGGTTATACTTCTGGGCGTAACATTGGGAGTGGCACTCAGCTTCTTTGTAACAGGATGCGTTTGAGCCGTGGCAGAGCAAATCTGACATTGGAAATCTGGATGTTCATTCAAAAGCAATTATAGATGGAATGTTTGCCAGAAAAGTACATTTATCACTCGCCTTGGAAAATGAAGCAACAGCTGGAAGGATACACATTTTTTACTAGCGGACAAGTTTCCCATCAGTTATAGATGGAATCCATATGGCCATCTCCTTAACATGTGCATTGCTGGATTAATGATATGGAAGATGTCTTCAGAGGTGACTCTTGCTATGCTAATAAAATTGTTCCCCACACATCATCGGCCAACTTTGAATGCAACTCATCTTGCATAGAAATGGAAGTGATGTCAAGACATCCACATCATAAGTGGAAGATGTAGGATGTGTCTTATTTTGAGAGACCACACCAGGAATCATTGTCCACTGTGTGGAAACGAGGAACTGCCGGTGTTGGTTCACAAAAAAAGAGACACAAAGAGCTTAAAGGGCCTGTCCCACTTACGCGACCTTAGCTCGCAAATTACGTGACCTCGTGGTCGCTTGAGGCGTACGGGCACCGTATGGCCATGCGGGGCCGGTCCCAGTTAGAAGCGCGGAGTTGTGCGGGGCTGGTCCCGACATCGCATGGGGCTCCGAAATTCTGGCAGTGGCCGAAATCTTCGCGCGCCAACGGCCTGTCGCCACGCAGGCACATTGCGGTCGTACGCAGCGTCTTGACGTCGTACGCAGCATCTTGATGGCGTGCGCAGCATCTTGACGGCGTACGCCTAGCAAGTGGCGTTGCGCGATGACGTCACCGTCTGGCGTGGCGTTGCGTAATGACGACACCGCCCGACGCCGTGCGACACCCAAATTCAGTCGGCCCACCTCATGCCCAGCTGATTGGTAAGCATGACACAAATGACGTCACGCGTGAACTTAGCACGAACTTAGCGCGTACTTCGCACGAACTCCGCTTCCATTTAGTCGCGCCAAACGCACGCAATTGCATGCAAGTGGGACAGGCCTGACCCGCTCTGAGTTACTCCAACACTTTGTGTCTTATCATTGTACACTTGCACCACTGAAAATCCAAAAATCTCTCCCCTTTTTCGAGCTTGCCTGCACGTTAAAAACACATTAAGATTTTCAACTCCTGGTAAGATGTGGCATCAAAACAAATGTAATTAAACTATAATGAGAAAGTGGTAGAATAGCAAGAAAATGTAAATATAAAATCAATAACACTACAGCAAATAAAATGGTTGATAAAATTTGGGGTAATATGTTGACTTGGAAAATGGTTGAAGACAAAACGCAGGGTATGTACTCAGACTGGCTGGACTAATGGAGTACTACAAAACAAGTATTGAAGCCACAATTATTTATTGTTATAGAGCAATACAACATGGAATCCAGCCATCTGGCCAAACTTGTCCATGCCAACAAAGATGCCCCATCTAGTCCCACCTACCCCTGTTTGACCCATACCTTTAAGCTTTTCCTATCCATGGGCCTGTCTAAATGATTGTTGTTATTGTACCTGCCTCAATTACTTCTGCTGAGGACTCTGTGTGGAAAATGTTTCTCATCACGTTCCTATTAAACCTTTGCCCTCTCCCTTAAACCCATTTCCTCTGATTCTTGATTCCCCTACTCTGGGTAAAAGACTCTATGGACCTGCTCTATCTATTCCCCTCATTATTTTATACACCTCATAAGTTCTCCCTTCAGTTGCCTACCTGCACAGAATAAAGTACTAGTCTACCCTACTTCTCCCAAAAGCGCAGGTCCTCAGGTCCTGGCAACATCCTTATAAATATTCTCTGCAATTTTTCCAGCTTAATGACATCCTTCATATAGCAGTAACCAAAACTGAACACAATGCTCAAAATACGGCCTCGATAACATGTACAGTTGTAATATAACATTCCAACTTCTATACACACTACCTTGACTGATGAAGACCATTGTACCGAAAGTAGACACAAAATGCTGGAGTAACTCAGCAGGACAGGCAGCATCTCTGGAGAGAAGGAATAGGTGACGTTTTGGGTCTTGACCCTTCTTCAGACTGATGTCAGGGGAGTGGGCCGGACAAAGATAGAATGTGGTCGTAGACGGTAAGACTGGGTGGAGAATTGGGAAGGGGAGGGGAGAGAGAGGGAAAGCAAGGGCTATTTGAAGTTAGAGAAGTCACTGTTCATAATGCTGGGGTGCAATCTACCCAAGCGAAATATGAGGTGCCGTTCCTCCAATTTGCTCTGGGCCTCAGTCTGACAATGGAGGAGGCCCAGGACAGAAAGATCAGATTGGAAATGGGAGGGGGAGTTGAAACTATTAATGATGTTTAATGCAGTAAATGCAAGGCGCTGAATTTTGGGAAATCAAAGAGGGCAGAACCTTCACAGTGAATGCCAGGGCCCTGAAGAGTGTTGCAGAGCAGAGGGATCTTGGAGTATATGTCTGTACGGAGTTTGTACGTTCTCCCCGTGAGCTGAGTGGGTTTTCTCCGAGATCTTCGGTTTCCTCCCACACTCCAAAGACGTACAAGTATGCAGGTAAATTGGCTTGGTAAATGTAAAAATTGTCCTTAGTGTATGTAGGATAGTGTTAATATGCGGGAATCGCTGGTCAATAGTGACTCGGTGGGCCAAATGGACAGTTTCCATGCTATATCTCCAAACTAAACTAAACTTGAAAAAAATTCTAACAAGGCCTTGTTCATAATAGCTGAGAACTTCAATTAAGCCAACCTCAAGTGTGCTATCTAAATACTATTAGTGTGGCTGCTATCCCACCAGTGCCCCAAATCCTTGACCACAGATACCCAACCATCAAACACACCTATCAGTCCAACCCCTGACAGCACTTTAGTAAATCTGACCATCTCGCTGTGCTTCCACTCCCTCCCTACAAGCAGGAATTGAAGTGTGAAAATCTGGTACAGTAAGTCATACACTGCAGTCCTGAGGAAACAGATGAGATCCTTCACGACTGCTTTCAGTTGCCGGACTGATGCAAATTCAAGAACTCTGCGGTCAACCTAAATTAGTATGCCACTGCCGTCAAAGAGTTCATTCGTAAGTGTGTAGAGGGATCGTGCCAAAGACAATACGAGTGTTCCTGAACTGTAAACCATAGGTGAATTGTGAGGTTGATTCCCAGGTGTAGTCCAATTCTGCAGTGTTCAAGTCAAACATGTAACATAGAACAGTACAGCACAGGAACAGGCCCTTCAGCCCACAATGTCTGTGCCAACATGCTGCCAAGTTAAACTAATCTCATCTTAGTTTGGTTTAATTTAGAGATACAGCACGGAAACAGGCCCTTCTGCCCACAGAATCTGTGCCGACCAGTGATCCCCACACACTAACACTATCCTACACACACACTAGGTACAATTTACACTTATTAACCTAAAACCTGTATGACTGTGGAGTGTGGGAGGAAACCAAAGATCTCGGAGAAAACCCACACGGTCATGGGGAGAATGTACAAACTCAGACAGCACCCGTAGTCAGAATCGAACCTGGGTCTCTAGTGCTGCAACTCTACTGTTGCGCCACCGTGCCGCCCTTCTGCCTGCACATGATCCATATACCTCCATTCCCTGCATATACCTATCTAAATTCCTCTTAAATGTTTTCACACCTACTTCCATCACCACCCCAGACTGCGTATAACTTTCACCCACTCTCCTCTATGTAAAAAAAGCGCCCTGTCCATTTACTTTAAACTTTGCCCCTCGTAACTCAAATATATGTCCTCTAGCCTTTGACATGTGTACACTGGGACAAAGGTCTGACTAGACTACTTATCTAGTCCTCTCATGATTTTATATATTTATAAATCTGGTCATCTCTCAACCTTCAGCATTCTAGAGAAAACAATCCACATTTGTCCCAACCTCTCCTTGTAGAAAATACTCCTATTCTGGGACTCCTCTTCTGCGCCCCCTCCAAAGTCTCCACATCCTGCTTGTAAAGGGACAACCAGAACTACATCATACTACAAATTGGGCCTAACCAATGGTCTATAGTAGCAAAGTGTTTAAGAAGGAACTGCAGATGCTGGAAAATCGAAAGTACACAAAAAAATGCTAGAGAAACTCAGCGGGTGCAGCAGCATCTATGGAGCAAAGGAAATAGGCAACGTTTTGGACCGAAACCCTTCTTCAGACTGATTAGTCTGAAGAAGGGGTTCGGCCCGAAACGTTGCCTATTTCCTTCGCTCCATAGATGCTGCTGCACCCGCTGAGTTTCTCCAGCATTTTTGTGTACCTTCTTATAGTAGCAATGATACAAAATGTTGAGATTTTAAAAATCAAGTCTGCAATTTATCCCATCAGATAAAGCATAAAAATAAGTTTAATTTGACACCTAATTCACTTACATATCTTCAGTATTAAAAAGGTTATGGCCATTTTCATACTCGGAAATTAGCATCTTGTTCCCTATAGCTTTTCCATTGACTTAACACAAAAGCTGTGATCGAGGACAGTCAAAAGCCCATAACTTTCTTAAAGATTAAGAGAACTGAATGACATTTTCAGTTATTATGGATTGAAACATTCTGAAACAAATATAAAACATCGTACAGGAGTAAACATCAATACAGGAGTAAAGAGGTTCTTCTGCAGTTGTATAGGGCTCTGGTGAGACCACATCTGGAGTATTGTGTACAGTTTCGGTCACCTAATTTGAGAAAGGACTGAGGCAGTGCAGCGTAGGTTCACAAGATTGATCCCTGGGATGGCGGGACTGTCATATGAGGAAAGATTGAAAAGACTAGGCTTGTATTCACTGGAGTTTAGAAGGATGAGGGGGATCATATAGAACATATAAAATTATAAAAGGACTGGACAAGCTAGATGAAGGAAAAATGTTCCCAATGTTGGGTGAGTCCAGAACCAGGGGCCACAGTCTTAGAATAAAAGGGAGGTCATTTAAGACTGAGCTGAGAAAAACTTTTTTACCCAGAGAGTTGTGAATTTATGGAATTCCCTGCCACAGAGGGCAGTGGAGACCAAATCACTGGATGGATTTAAGAGAGAGTTGGATAGATCTCTAGGGGCTAGTGGAGTCAAGGGATATGGGGAGATCTCATATCCTCCTCCTGCACCTATTTTCTATGTTTCTCTACTTGGATGACCTGAAATTAAAGCATATAATTAGTTAATTACCCATTTGTAGCTAATTACAAAATTGACCGTTGTGACGGAAATAGTAATAAACACCCAGACTGCCTTGAAAATTCAAAAATGTGATATTCTCAAGATCAGAACTAAAATATTATTGTATTATATGCTGTAGGTCCGTAACAGATAGGTAAATAAATTACAATTTCTAGCAATAGACCAAGTCTTTATGGAGAAGATCAGTTGCTAACTGGTACATTGGCATATCATAATTAGTAGCATCGGTATACTCCTCAGATTGTAACCAATAATCAACTCTATACACCTTGGGTACACAAAACGCTGGAGAAACTCAACGAGTGCAGCAGCATCTAAGAAGCGAAGGAGATAGGCAACGTTTCGGGCCGAAACCCTTCTTCAGACTGATGGGACGTGGGGGGGGCGGGGAGAAGAAAGGAAAAAGGAGGAGGAGCCCGAGGACTGAGGGAGAGGTGGGAAGGGGAGGAGACAGAAAGGATTAACAGGACTCTGTATACCTTGTTTTTCCTCAACTCTTCAATCTGGGCATTGTAAACGTCAAGTTTTTTCTCTTCAAACCACACATGACATGCCTTTCTGCCCACTACTTTCCCATTAAAGAATGTCCTGTAGACTCAATTTCTTAAGAAAATGATCATTTTTAAAAATAGCCTTAGTGTCGAAATAACAAACTAATCCAATTCACACAAGAATTCACAATATAACATGATTTTTAAATCTCACGGTCATGAACATATGTCAGATGGAAGGAACTTCATGTTTAATCCCCATAAATTAATCTAGAAACATCCACTCAATCAAAATTATTATTTTTTTCCACAATACATGGAAATAAAACTGATATTTAGTATACAAATATTGACTATGGATAGACAACAACACAAAATATAGATGATTTAGATGCTCTTATGACACGATTGTCCAAAAAAGAGCATTTTAATCATCTTGCTTGTGGAACGCGATCGATTGGAACGTTGCATTTGCGGAGAATTTGAAGCCCATATCGGCAGGAAAGACACTGCCGAATTGTATGGGGCCCAAATAACATTTTTGCAATGTAAAATTAGATTAAAGCCATCCCAAGAAGCAAGATTACATGTAAAATAAACGACTTACCCTTTGTTTTGTCCCGTTCTTGCGATCTGTCATGTTGTAGGCGTTGAGGGCATTAGAAGTCGCTTTTTATTTTAATTCAATTATTAAATTGTCTCGCAATTTAAAAATTTTTAAAAAAAAAAAAAAAAAAAAATCGGGAACGGAAGTCCGATCGATTTTTCTTCAGCAGCTAGCAGCGCAAGGAAATCCGCCTCCGACAGGCAGTACAAAACTGGATTTTAATTCCGCCCCCCCCCCCCCACCCCCCTCAAAGGCATCAAAGTCACACACACGGCCAGTGGCAGAACTGCAGCGCCGTTGAAGGTAAGTTTTGTAACATCGCTACTTATAGAACTGCATCATGACTTCCTGACTCTTGCACTGAATGCCCTGACCATTGAATGTCAGCATACCATATTCTTTCTTTACCACTCTATCTACTTGTGTTGCTACTTTTAAGGGCCTGTCCCACTTGGGCGTTATTTGCACTTCATTTACACGACATCATTTACGCGTCACGACGCGTGCATGGCATGCATTACGCATGCATGCGCGTGGTGAGACGTGGTGGCGTTGGCAGTGACGCGCGATAGCGCGCGTCACCCCAGGATTTTGGCATTCTCAAAATCCTCACGCGCCACCTGCATAATGCGCAAATGACACCCTAGTGGGACAAGCCCTTTGGGGAGCTCTGGACCTCGATCCCAAGGTCCAACTACACCGCAATACCTTTAAGGGTCTTGCCATCAATCGTGCATGTTCTCCTTGCAGTTGACCTCCCAAACTGCAACTCACTTGCATCTTTGACTTGTCAATTCCCATGCTCACTCTCCTCAAAAAGTCATGTAGACAAGGGGATTAAGCACCCATCTTCCTGCCCTTGTCATTTTATGATTGAATTGGCAAGAGGAGAAAAAAGTTTTTAAAAAGATTTACATAATACTCCGGATCAATGCTTTTAAGGTAAACAAAATCACAAGACAAGTTGATAACAATTTGCTTATTCAGATAAAACATGGAAACTAAAAAGCAGCTCACAGGCATGTAATAGTTTGCAGGTTATGTTTTTCCTAATCAATTCCTGAAAATTGCATTACTACAATTTGTGCCTTTTTGGACACCCCCAGAAGCTAAATACTGTGCAGAGCCAGGTTTTTGAAATTATATCATAGAAATTTACGACTGATCATAAATAATCATTAGATCATTTCTCCTCTCCAGTTCATCTCAGCAAACAAAGTCGTATTCCACAATCCTCTTTCCCAGCATTTGGTGCAGTTTTGCAGTGCTGCTCCAAATACTTTTGAATACCCAGAGAAGGAAATAGTTTCCTCTCAACTGTCCTCCATTTCTTAAAACATGAAAAGACAGCCTTGCCCAAAAGGCTGAAAAAAATCAAGGCAATCAGATAAAGTCAACATGCTTTTGTCAAAGGGAAATCATGTATGACCTACTTATTGTAGTTCTATGAAGATTAGAGGAACTGTTTTTTAGATTTTCAATAGACATTTGAGATTATTGTTAAATACTCAGCTGTAAACAGATTGCACAAACAGATGACCTTACAGCTGTTTGCAACACCTGAAAGCTGCTCAGAACTTTAAAACATGAAGAAAACCGAGAACTTTCCTAAATTTGTAAGGCATTATTTTTAATTGGTGAAAGATCCCTTTATAAAGAAATGTATTAATTTGTCAAAATTAATTCATGCATGCTGCAGTGATGAAGCTAACTAATAGCATAATAACTATATTATTGATACCTATGCTTAAGGTAGAACAGACATTTTAAATGAGACCAAAGACGGCTCACATGCATGGAATAGGTTAATATGCCCTTACCTATTACTGAAAATTCAATTTCTCCTCATCATGCCTTCTTAGACTCCCCGAAGAAATAGAAAGTCTACCACATTGTTGTTCCACAATCTATGCTGTCACTTTCCTCAAATTCAACAACAAAATATCTTGAACGTTTTATATACACAGAATTCTCCAAGCTAATTTTCCTGATACCCTGATGACACCTCAGGTAAAGAGCATGGTGTATCAGAATTTTAAAGATGCAATGCTTGCATATCTTTTGCATGCTAGATATTCAGTCCAGGGGTCTCTGAAAATCCAGCTCTTCGCAGGCTTTCTATTCACTCAAAATACTTTGCTTTCCCTCACTGTGCTTTTGATTGAATATGTTATGATAAGGTTTACATACCCAAGTGAAGCAGTAAAGTTCTGTGTATATTTGTAAGATTCTATCTTTTCCTCTGCGTATTCTCTTGGGTCATACTTGATTTTCTTTCATTTTTCAAGCATGACCAATCAACAACGTTTTAATTTCTCAGACTGAGATTTTATTCATCATCCCCTGGCAATTATTTATATATGCTCACGGCAGATTTCTGGATGAAATCCTTCATTTTAATTGAAGCATTAGTCTTTTTCCATGCTATCACAAATACCGCTGCCCACAGAAAATACACCCCCTGTCATTCGCCTTTTAAATGTAAAAGTCATTGTATACCGAAAATTACATTCAGTGGGCCTCGTTTCTTCTTCTATTCCAGTGAACAAAATGTTCAATTAAAACAACAAAAAAAAGTTTTTAAAATTGTATGGACATTTTCCACCTTTGCTAACAAGTTATAACATTTGCAGTAATGGTACAATTCTTTCGCCATTTTTCTCCGTTAGCTTCTAGTGTGAAATATATTTCCAGAAGCCCACGATGCCTCTGGTCGAAGCTTTCAAGAGATAAACATTCTGCATTTTGCCCTGCTATTCAGTTAGCTCCAAAGGTTACACTATTTTACAGCATCCTCTGTTGAACTGGTTTCTGGGCATCCTGACTGGCAGGACTCTGTTGGTCAGATGTGCAGAAAGGAACTGGAGATACTGGTTTACACAGAAGATGGACACAAAAAGCTGGAGTAACTTAATGGGTTAGGCAACATCTCTGGAGAAAAGGAACAGGTGATGCCTTGGGTCAAAATGGCCTGAACAAGGGTCTCAACCTGTTCCTTTTATCCAGAGATGCTGTCTATCCAGAGATAGAGTCTATCGTCTCTGTTCCTTAGAATTAGTCATAACATTTCTTCCACCCCGGATTCTCAATGCTGGCATCCCTCAGGATTGTGTGCTCAGTCCCTTTTCTCTACTACCTTTACTCCTAGAACTGTGTGAGCAATACAGTGCCAACTCAATCTTTAAGTTCAGCAATGATACCATTGTTGTCAGTCAGATCAACAACAGCAATGACAAAGTACAGTAAAGATATCGAGAACCTTGTGCCATGGACAACTACATGGTATTTAACATCAACAAGACAAAATTAAACGAGGAGCTGAACACTATCCTATCCTTATCAACAGAGCTACTGAATCTGCAGAGTAGCTGAAGAGATTACATTTGAAATTTTGTGGCTGAGATTGGTATATTGGGATATTTTTTTTAATGAATATAGATGATAATCACTTTTAATGAAATAAAAATGGGAATATAATTAGGGAAAATTAGAAGTTATTTTTGATGGACAGCACATCCAGGATATTTTGTAAAGAATGAAAGCTTTCAGTTTGTTTTAGGTTTTGAAAAACCTTTGATCCTTGTGAACCTTCCAGTCCTACCTGTAGCATCAGATAAATCTTGCAAGACTATCTTCCTCCAAAGCCTCTTCCCTATCATCCAGCTGCCCAAACATTATTCCATTCTTACTTATCAATCCGGCGACAGACAACCGCAATGACTTCTCTTCTTGCTCCCGCTGGAATGCTGAAAGGAGCTTTCCATGGCCTGTTTCTGTTTCAGCAACAATGAACACCATTGTCTAAAGACACAATATCTTGTCCCACACGGATCGACATGCCATTTGACTGTTCATCTGCACCACATTGCCTGACCTCAACTGATGGATTTATCTTGTCAACCTTCTTGCCTTACATCAGTGCTGCATGAGGAAAGATCTCTTCCAAATAAAATGAGGAGTCTGAAGACAAAATAACGTAGCTCAGTGGTGATGGGTTGCATGGGTTTGGTGCAGGTTAAGACACAAGCAGCGATGATTACTTAAGTTCCAGGATGGCCACACCTGGAGATCAATGAAGCAATCATATTCAGAAGTAGCAAAGCTCTGATACCTGCCACAAACTTTGCTCCCTGGCCACAACTCAATCCTTCTTTCAGAAGTATGCCAGATTGAACCAGAGCACTTGCAGGTTCAATATATTCTATTTGTCTCCAAGATTATCTGATGGTCACATATCTACTCAGCTTTAAGACTGACTATTTCCAACCCTACAACATCATCCAACTCTGCACCTGCTCAGTCCATCCGCTGTTGAAATCCAGTCTGTGCTTATTCTCTGCCTAGCTTCATTAACTACTGGTAGTGGATCATCTAAATGTTTTCAAATCTGCCTGATATTGTCTTCTATTCTGATCAATGGAATAGAAAACTTAAGGTGTTTTGTAAAGACAGAAAACTTGCTGCAAGGTGGGGGTGGGTGGTGTGGGAGGTGTAGGGGTGTGGGGGGTGTGGGGGGTGTGGGCGGTGGGCGTGTGCAAGTTGTAGATCAATCTCCCAAAATCCTGCTTCTTCTCAGTGAGTCCCTCAGGTTTTGAAATAGTTCAGTGTCTACTAGTCCTTTGCTTCCAAAGCCATTGTCATCTGTGATAATCCCTGCCTACAGGTATTAATCTTGCACCTCCAACTGTCTTGTATTCATTGTCTACGCAAAATTATATGCACCTCCTGTGGTCTCACAGGGAATGCCGCAGACTACGAAGTTATGATCAAAATACTTTGTTTTTTATATATTTTTCTATTTAGCTAACCAGAAAAATGACTGCTGTGTATGGAATTGACAGCTGTGTATGGACCCCGCTTCCAAGGGTTGGCATCTGCAGAATGGAAATGGAAACTACCTGCAATCTGAGCAGTCTGATGAAACCAGATTTGTATTGGTTTGTTTGTGAGTCCATTGCTCTCTGTCAAGCTTTACTCTGTCCTTGTCCTCTGTTCAGTGAGCCTTTAAAAAGCATATGTTTATAACCAGTCAGGGCTCCTCCAGTTTGCCTCATGTGGCTGCTTGCTCTCCTACGCAGTGACTGGGGACAGCTGCATAATCTGCACCAGCTCCCTCGCAGAGTGTTGGGTCAAAAACCCCATCATCTCAATGGGGTGGTTCACAATATGTGAACAACCGTCATTGAAACTATTTTATTTAGCGGGTTACAACTCCCACAGATCTTATTTTGCTGCTTTGAATCCTTTGTATCTTGGAAAGTTCAAAGGATAAATCAGACAATAAAAGAATCCTTTCTTGAGCTATATCTGACCCCTCAACTATGTTGCTTCCAAGGGTTGGCTGTTGAAATTGTATCAGGGAGTTTATAACATTGTCTGTTTTTTTAACGAGTGTCTATATCATCCAATATAACCACAAATGAGGCTTACAATAACAGTGACTATCATGCAAAATTCAACAAGCTATGAACCTGATTTCCAAATGCCTACTGTAGAGTAATGAAGCAAAGAAAAATAGGATTGTAGTTCCGAAGGCTAAGGTAGGAGGTTAGGCAAACAACTGAATTTTTAAGGTGCATGTGATGGTGAAAGCTGCATATCTTTTTGTGTGTACAACTGTCAACAAATGTGTAAGAAAGAATGGCAGATGCAGGTTTAAATCGAAGGTAGACACAAAAAGCTGGAGTAACTCAGCAGGACAGGCTTTTTGTGACCACTCTCAAATGTGTAGCCCGTCTTATGTCTTCCGAAGAAAGGGAAAGTACTTTTAATTAACGACTTTGATTAATTTATATTTTAACCCATTAAAAGTGAAACAAAATAAAAAAATTAGACACGGCTTAATTTAACACATGTTTATCTCATTGTTATCTAAATTAATAGAATTTTTTTCTAGCAGTCCCTTTTCTTCTCCTCAATTCACAGAGGAAACATTTAACCCTTGACCCCTGCAGGAACTGGCCAGGTGGGTCACTGAACACGAAGCAGCAGTTTTCCACCTCCACTCCCTTCGCTTTCTTGCAGTTTCAAATTACTGATTTTAATAGGAGTGTGAAATTCCTGTCAGGAGGCAACAAAATCCCCCAAGATCTGGATCCAGCTGCAATTTTTGCTTGAGGCCTGAACAGACCCACCGAGTCCACGTCGACCACTGATCACCCACTGACTAGTTCTACCCTGAACACTAGGGACAATTTACAGAAGCCAATAAATCTACAACCCTGCATATCAGAGCATCCAGAGAAAGCCCACGTGGTCACAGGGAGAATGTGCAAAATCCATACAGACAGCACCTATAGCCAGGAATGAACCCAGGTCTCTGGTGCTGTAGGGCACCAACTCTACCGCTGTGCAACTGTGGCACCCGTAAACAATATGGATCTTTGTAGCTTTCTTGTCCTGTCAACCTGATGGCAAGTATAGGCCCAGTGGAGAGTTATCTTTTAAACAAGTATGTTGGTGTTCTTGTTAGCCTGAAGAAGCAAGAGAACAAGGCCACCTTTAGATAGACACAAAATGCTGGAGTAACTCAGCGGGACAGGCAGCATCTCTGGAGAGAATGAATGGGTGACATTTTGGGTCTTGACCCTTCTACAGACCTTAAGCCTGTTCTAGTATAAGTTCCCTTTACTTCCCTAGTTCCAATTCCCAATCCCCAGCCTCCGCTCTCCCTTCCTTGCATCTTATCAGCATGGTCCATTTTACCCTCAACCCCTGTCCCTGCAGCTTGCTGCCTCAAAGCCATCTTGGGAGTCATAGTGAGCTTTGTCAGGTTGTTTAACCATTAAAAGTAATATGGATGAACCTGATCTTGTCCTTAACCATTGTTCACATGTGTGTATTGAGTGTCACCAGATATCAACTAGCCGATTTTACACATCCCAATTAGCAAAGCTTATCCTCTTTGGAAATCAAACCAAGGATCCCGGTTTTAATCAAGTATTGAATCCATGCAAATCTGGGAAGTAGGGTGAATGTAATCTGAAAGAATGCTGTTTTCACAACTACAAACCCTCAACAAATCTCAATAATCCAATCCACCGTGCTATATGTCTCTATGACTCCATGACAAACTTCAGCCCACCCAACATTTCTTGTCATGGTCCTGACAACAACACTGTTGATTACTTTATATTTGCTGCTCACATTTCAAACATTTTTGCTCAACTTCAATGTTTCTCCATCAGTGGTTTAATGAAACAGATCAGACAGGAGCTAAAGAAAGTACTTAGTGTGAAGTCCTTAAGTGAATCTCAATAATGATATTGTAAGGGTTAATGGAGTGGAACATAGGAAAGTGAAGGTTTCCCCAGCTCAAAATAAATCTCTTCTGCTTTTATTCTCTCTGTTCCTATTCACACATTCCCTATTCTGCATGAATCCTTAAGGGCCTGTCCCACTTTCACGACCTAATTCACGACCTTTTTTACTCGTGGACATTTTGCATCATGCTAGAAAAACGCCCCGACCTACGCGATGCCACGAGTACCTACGACTAGCATCAAGGCCTGCTACGACCTACCTACGACCTCCTACGACCTTGTGACGACCATGCTGCGAGTATGAGTCAAGGGCAAACTCGGCAGAGGTTGTGAATTAGGTCGTGAAAGTGGGACAGGCCCTTTACAATAGAGAATTATTCTATATTAATTTTATCTCCACATTTTATCATTGTACCTCAGGAAGCAACCCCATTGCTATCCCAAAACACTGCAGAACACCTTGCAGGTGACAACGTATGTTTAATCACAAATAAATGTTTATATAGTAAATTACAGCTGGCACTTTTCATGTAAGATAGGGGTGAGGCATTAGCAAACCCCAAATATAATAGGGAAGATGTAGAACAGAATTTCATCAATTACCGAGCGTTTTCATCAATTACTGAGATCCAGTCCTGGAGCTGATTGAGCTTGAATTCAAAGGACAGACGTCCATAGATTTACAATAATTTAGGTCTTTGCTGGAATTGTAAACCACCCTAAACTGTGTCTGATGGTAAGCGTGCAGGAATCCATACTCAACAAGCTTCTTCTACTATATTTCACAACCCATTAACTCAATTACCTTCGACATCACAGTACATAGGAATACAGATTTCTCTCCAGGTTAAACATCATCCGGATCTGAGCAAGTACCACTATTCCTTCAGTGTCACTATATTAAAATCCTACACCTCTTAGTAAACAACAATGATTAATTGCCAGAGAGTGCTGCCAGTGGTAGTGGTGGTGTTAATATTGGCTAAACTAAAGACACCATAAAATGGAGGATCCCTGCACTTGTCAGAATTGCTTAACCCTTGTCAGCTGAACCTTATAGGCTTTGATTGGCACCAGCCAGTCTACTCTCAGACTGATATGCAGGATGGTAATGGGTCCAGGTGTTCTCACTATTTCTCTTAAATTGATAACATTTATAGCAGTTTTGCAAACTAACCTCAAATGCAAAATTTCTATTGGATCGCTGCATAAGCATTGTAAACAGTAGACAAAATTGTCATCCTGTTAATTGATGATTGGTCAAACTGTTGAGCCTTGGAGAAATTGTTTGAATCTCAGGGCACACATTTCAATATTTGTTCTAGTTTGCTTCCTTGGAGAGCTTTCTTTCTTATACAATGTATAAGCTACTGTATTATTGGGTTAGGAAAATGTCTGTTATGTATGGGGTTAATCGATATCTGTAATTGGATTATTAAGAGACCACCCCCATGTCGTTCAGCCCCTCGAGGTCCTATAACATATAAAGGTCCGCGACCACGATGTCCAGCTTCTTTTGGGGGAGAGCTTGGGACTGCGTGAGTGTCTCTGTCTGACCGAGGCCTAGAGGGCTTGAACAGGCAGATACGAGGATCGAACTTGCGGTGGAATAGGTACAGTAGTTGAACTCTAATGCGTTTTTTTTGGGGGTTTTTTTGATGAATATTTTTTACTATAGAAACATATGTATGAAAATTGCAATATTTTACATAAATGAAAATACATCATTAAATACTTTCATAATATTAATAATATTAATATTATTACTAATATTGAGATTTAGGACTATATGCTTCTATACGCTTTTTTAATTATTTTTATAAAGTAAGAAAAGATAGAGATAAATAATGAAAAAAATATGAAAACGAATGGAGTATTAATCGTTATTCTGTCATTGGAGATATAGGCATGATTTATTATATTTCTTTCTTCATCCATTCTAATATTCAGGCCTCAGTCAAGCCCTCGTACCGATCCATTATGACTCTGTAAATATTCAATATATGGAGACCATATCCCTCTGAAGAGATCTAACCTGCCCATTAGGACAAGCCTCAATCTCTCCAGATGAAGAGTCTCCGACATTTCTGTATTCCACATTTTGATTGTAGGGGATGTAGGGCTTTTCCAAAATTTTAATATTAATTTTTTCCCAATTATTAACCCATAATCAATAAAAATTCTCTGGTTTGTTGTTACTATTTGTTCTGTTTCCAATATTCCTAGTATTATTAGCTTTGAATCGGGTGTCAAAGATATATTAACAACATTCGAAATTATCCTAAATATTTCAATCCAGAATTTTGTAATTTTTATACAATTTGTAAATGAGTGTGCCAGATTGGCTTCTAAATGTTGACATTTATCACATATAGGAGATACTTTTGGGAACATATTATGTAATTTGGTTTTTGAATAATATAATCTATGTAATATTTTAAACTGTATAAGAGAGTGTTTAGCATTTAGCGAACAATTTCCGTGCTGTAATTGTTATATGGTTATATGTTAATGATGTATATGTTGTAAACTATCATCCCATATTTCTGGGCTAATAGTTTGACATAATTCATTTTCCCACGATTGTCTATGTATTTCTGTTGATGGAACATCACCTTCCAATAAGATGTTATATATATATATATATATGAAATCATTTTTTCTGTATTCGGATGTTTATTCAAACATTCATCTAATATTTCTATCTTTCTATTTCTGAGTTCTTGCGTATTTGCTTTAACATAATCTCTAATTTGTAAGTATCTAAAGTACTCTTTAGATTGTAGTCCATAAATTTGTTGTATGTCCTTGAAATGAAAGGAAGGAGTTTTCCCTATAGAGATCCCCAATCTTAATAATTCCATTATTTTTCCATTGTGAAAAAGCTTTATATCCATCATTGAAGGTTTAAACGTAAACATTATTTACAATGCTAAGAGATAGTGGTAAGATTTTAATTTTAATGTTTTCTTTATTTGTTTCCAAATACGTATTCCACTTCCTATTATTGGGGTTATCACTATATGTTTTCTTAGCTAAATTAGTATTAGCGAATATTATAGACCTAATTTCAAAAGGAGAACAATCTTCTTTTTCCATATTTAACCAAGTTGGTTTGATTATTACTATTTCTTCTAAACAACAAAAATTCATATTTTTAATGTTAATTGCCCAGTAATAAAACATTAAATTTGGTGGAGCTAGACCTCCATTTATTTTTGGTTTACATAAATGTTTTTCATTTATTCTATGGCACTTATAATCCCAAATGAAGTTAGTGACTAAGGAGTCCACCTTTTTAAAGAAATTTTTTTAGGGAGATATATCGGGATTGATTGGAAAAGGTATAATAATTGTGGAAGAAACACCATTTTTATTAATTTTGCCTATCATCGATATAGGTAAAGTTTTCCAATATATAATATTCTTATTTAATTTGTTCAATAATAGTGGAATGTTAGCTTTAAATAAGGAGTCAAATCTTTTTGTTACAAAGATTCCAAGATATTTAAAATTTTCATTTGTTATCTTAAAAGGGAATTGTTGTAATATATGTAAATTGTTTTACCGTTATTGCATAAGTTCACTTTATTCCAGTTAATACTATAATCCTGAATAGGATCCAAATTCAGTTATTAATTTTAACAAATTACGGATACTAGTTTCTGGTTTTGTGATGTAAAGTAGCACATCATCCGCATATAGAGAGATTTTTATTTTTAGTGTCTCTAGTATCGTATCCATATATTTCCGGATGTGATCTCACCATCAGGGCTAACGGTTCTATTGCCAATGCAAACAATAAAGGGGATAAAGGACAACCTTGTCTGCAACCACGAGATAAATTGAATTTAGGTGATAACATTTGATTTGTTATTATTCAAGCTGTCGGATTTGTATATAGCAATTTGATCCAGTTAATAAACTTTTTTCCCAGTTTAAAAGCTTCCATAACCGAGAACAAGTAAGGCCATTCCACTTGGTCAAAGGCTTTCTCTGCATCTAACGAAATAACTACTAGGTCTTTATTAATATCTCTTTTCGAGTATATAATATTGAATAAACCGTCTCAAATTATACGAAAGAGTATCGTTTTGGTATAAATCCTGTTTGATCAGGGTGAACTAATTTAGTAACAACTAAACTTAATCTTTGTGCTAATCTTTTAGTTAATATCTTTTGATCGGTATTTAGAAGAGCTATTGCTCTAAATGATCCTGGTTCATCCAAGTCTATGTTTATTTTACGGTAAAAGTGTTATAATAGATACATTTAATGTTTCTGGTAGTTTGGGGGGGGGGGCTGTGTATATATATGATCATATAGTAATTTCAACGTGGTACAATCTGATCATAAAATACTTTATAAAAATTCCGAGCCAATGCCGTTCTGGTCCCGGTGTTTTACCCTTTTTTTAGTAATCTGATAGATTCTTGGATTTCTTTTATCGTAATATCGGCATTCAATAACTCTATATTTTGTGAATCCAATCCTTTCAAGTTACATTTTTTTTTAAATGCTTCAATTCCTATTTTATTATCTGTTTTTTCGCAGTGTATAAGTTTTTATAATATTGCATAAATCGTTCATTAATATCTTTAGGCTGTGTTAACAGTTTGCCCTTATGTGATTTAATCCTATGAATTATTTTTTCAGCTTCCATTTTCCTTAGTTGACGAGCCAGTAATTTTTGAAGGTTTATCACCGAATTCAAACTAATTGTTTAGTATGTTGATAAAATTTAACGACTTGGTCTCTAAATATTTTGTTTAATTTATATTTC
Organism: Okamejei kenojei; assembly: GCA_035221665.1. Classification (NCBI taxonomy): domain Eukaryota; kingdom Metazoa; phylum Chordata; class Chondrichthyes; order Rajiformes; family Rajidae; genus Okamejei; species Okamejei kenojei. The sequence continues at coordinate 53,166,794 of CM069135.1, read as the reverse complement.
AATGCTGCAATTTTATTATGTAATATAGTAGTTGGATTCATTGCATTCTGTATATCTAATTGTTTAAATCTCCTTTTCCAAATCTTGCTGATCCTTACGATTATTTTTTATTATAAAATTCTTGAGAGGAAATCATGATTCCCCGGAGGTATGCTTTAAATGTTTTCCCATAATAAGGAACAGGATATTTTCCGTTTATCATTTATTTTGAAAAAATTCTTAATTTGTTTCTGTGATAATTTCCTGAGTAATTTTACTTTCTAAAAATTTTGTGGGTTAAATCTCCACTGTTTTGATTTTTGTATTTTGCCATTTATTTTGATCTTGAATGTTAATGGTGCATGATCTGAAATTATAATATTATGATAATTGGATTTATAAGTAAGTGAGATAAGTTTAGCATCCGCCAAAAAATAATCTATTCTTGAGTAAGTTTTTATGTACTGACGAGTAAAAAGAGTATTTCGTCCAGTAAGGGTTTTCAATTCTCCAAACATCTTTGATATTAGTAGTTTCCATATATGCATTTAATAAATCACTAGAGTGTGATTTAACTTTCCTTTGCCTTGTAGATCTATCTAAGTATGGATCTAGTGTACAATTAAAGTCACCGCCAATTATTAGATTATATTGTGCTAATTCCGGAATATTATTAAATACCTTCTTAAACAATGGGCTATCAAAATTTGGTCCATATACATTAACAAAATCATTTTTTGTGTATTTAATTCTCCTATGACGATAATATATCTTCCATCTTTATCAGTTATAGTTGATGTATGTTTCAATAAAATACCTTTACGAAATAATATTGCTACACCTCTTGATTTATGTGTAAAAGAAGAGTGATACATTTTATCTATCCATTTAGTTTTCAATCTATGTTCAGCATCTTTTTTTAGATGTGTTTCTTGAATAAAAATCACATCAGCTTTATTTGCCTTTAAATGTGCAAAAACTTTTCCTCTCTTAATCGGTTCATTAATACTTTTAAACGTTCCAACTACAAAAAGTTATTCCCTCATTCCCTATATTTATTTTTGGGTCTTGCATCTTATGACTATGGAGGTCTGCAATAGAGTCTATGGTTCAGCACATCAGACCCGACCTTACACCCCGAACATCGAATAGATGAATTTTAAGTCTCGTGCATGTCTCCTCACGTATATATCTCCATTGATCCAGTATGTAACTCCATTCTAATTGAAAAAAACCATAATAGATTATATAAGAAAAGAACAAAGGATAGATTAAGAGGTTAGTAATGTGCAAAAAGAAAGGAAAAACTACATCTAGAGTTGCTGTAGTTAGTGCTAGCCATACTAGCATGGCTAACCATCTACCGACATCCGTCGTTGATGTTGGTAACTTAACCAGCTCCCAGGTTTTTGGAATTGTTATTCCATAAAAATATTTTACCGGGAGTGTAGCATTAGAGGAGAAAAAAAAAAAAGGGAAAGGGAAAAAAGAGGGATAAAAATAAAGACTTATTTAGGAAAGGCATATTTAAATTATAACAATTAAAGGTATAGAAATACAATTATTTAAGACATTTAAAAATCTAATTATTATAAACAAGAGGAACAAAAATAAGAAGATATCAAAATACATATTTAGAACTTAATTAAAAATCTAACAATTTTAAACAGAAAGAACACAAAAAAAAGATAAAAATAAAAAAAATAAAATCCATCCAACAAAAAGAAAACCGAAATTAAGAATGAAAATAAAAAATTGCTGGCAAAAAAGAGAAAATCTCCAAATGAAATCAACCCCTAATTTTAACAATCCCTAATATTCATTCCAACATAGAAAATCATTAATTATTAGTAATAGTGATTAATATTAATTAGTAAAAATGGTGTTAGTAAAAATACCGCGGTGTGTCTGTAATATGTGTTAGTTATTTATATTAATAGTGTAATGATGTTAGTTATTAGTATCCAAGTGAAGTTTTCCGATCCACTTCTTTCTCCGACTTCCATCCAACGTTGCCCAGTTCAGTCGAGTCCTGCATTGTTTTGTGGAGTCTTGCGAAGTTTTGGAGATTCTTGTAGCATTCTTAAGAGTCAATATATTTGAAAGTAGCTGCTTCTCAGGTCTGGATCTGGCGCGCAAAGTCCATTGCTGTTGCTGGGTTGGAAAAGAAATGCTCCTCGTTTTTGAAGGTAACTCTTAGATTAGCTGGGTAATTCAGGCCATATTTCAGGTGTGCCACTCCTCTCATAAGACTTTTAGCCTGGGTCTCGACCCGAAACGTCGCCTATCTCCTTCGCTCCTTAGATGCTGCTGCACCCGCTGAGTTTCTCCAGCTTTTTGTGTACCCTCGATTCTCCACATCTGCAGTTCCTTCTTTAAGACTTTTAGCCTCGTTGAATGCTTTCTGTTTCCTGGAAACCTCTGCAGGATAATCTCGATAGATACTGATCCTGTGACCTTCAAATTCCAGATTTCTATTTCTCGAGGATTTCCGCATTATCTCATCCAAGACAAAGTCGTATTGTAGCTTTATAATCATTTGTCTTGGAGGGGCATTTGCTCTTGTCTGACGTCTTCTGACTCTGTGAGCACGGGCTAATAAAGGCTTTTGTTCCAGAGATAAAACATGTTGTAATAAGTTCGCAGTAAATTCTCGAGGATCTTCGTCTTCTCTCGTCCTTCAGGAATACCTGCAATTCTTAGGTTTTGTCTTCTCCGGCGACCTTCCAGCTCATAACATTTCTCAGATATTTTTAGTCAGTAAGTTCGTTAGACGTTCGTTTTCTGTAATCAGCTTTGCTGTAATCATAGCACTGGTAGCAGCTAGTTCTTCAAGGCCTTTTATAAACCGACCGTCTGTTGTTCCAGTACCTCTTCCAAAGGCTCAGCCTTTTTTCAAAGTCATTTTTGACCTTTTCAATTTTATTATCCATCTCCTTTCTCATTTCGTTCATCATTTCTGTAATTTCCTTCTTCTAAAATCTTCTGATATTTTCTTGGTCTTATTATTAATATTTTAATTTGTTTCCTGTTGAAATTCTTTCATTTGTGTATTCATCTGGTTTATTTCTTCCCTTAAACCAGCAATCTCGCGAGAAATGAAAGTTTTCAATTCTTCACTTTCCGTTTTTTTTCCCTGTTCTTTTCGATACATCTTCCTGGGATGAGGTCCTACCTGAGTCCGAGGCTTCAGTTGGGCCTTCTGCCAGTCTCTGCCGGGTTGGTCGACTTTTCTGTTTATCGGTAGGGCTGCGTGTTGTAGACATAACTAGTCACACGCCTGATAATGCCACTCACAACAATCAGTGCAGAAACGGCAGGCAGCAAGCAGCAGGCAGCAGGTAGGTCCGTTAATCCCCCGTTTTTTCCCGTTTTTTTCACGGAGCTGGCTGGCGTTGTCCTCTAGCCCTCCATAGCGCCACCGGAAGTCCGAACTGTAATGCGTTTTGTTAAAATAAAGATTAGTTGTTTCACGTGCTTGATTCAGTGTTTTTACTGAAATTAGACTGGACAGAAGCTTAGAAACAAGCAATTTACAGGGGAGGCAGATGAAATAGTGGCATTGAAGAGGCTGCTAGATAGGCACATGGATATGCTGGGAATAGAGGAAGATGGATCATGTGCAGGCAGAGGAGATTATTTTAACCTGGCTTCATGTTCCCCATAGATTGAGGGCCAAAGGGCCTGTTCCTTTGCTGTACTGTTCTATATTCTGTGATTCAGATACCTTCACCACATAGAATACAGTGATCTATGTATATTAAAAAAAACAAACCAAGGGTGATTTTAGGTAAAATGTACATGACCCAGGAGTGGTTCAGATGTGAATGCTGATATATTGAGCAAATACAATATTTTGATAAAATTATTTTCAGGCCTGCCATATAAATTAAGTTGCTTAGACAGGTAATCCAATAGAACTCTTCCCTGGCTCTTCATCTTTATCCTGTTCAGCTCCTGACCACAGATAAATGCCTTCCAATCTCATGGCCACAGCTTATTAAGTACGAATGAGAGTTGGGAAGTTAGGCCACATTTGGAGTATGGTGTGCAGTTCTGGTTGCCCAATTATAGGAAGATTTTTAATTGGATGCTGCCTGGATTAGAGAGAATTAGTTATAAGGAGTCATTGGACAAACTTGGATTGTTTTCTTTGGTGCATTGAAAGCTGAAATCTGATTAAAGTATATAAAAATATGAGAGGCACAGATAGGGTAGACAGTCAGAACCATTTCCTCAGGATGTAAATATTAAATATAGTGGGCTTAACTTAGAGGGGGAAAGTTTAAAGGAGATATGCAGGGCAAACGTTTTACACAGAGTGTGATACATGCCAAGAATGAGCTGCCCTAGTGGTGAAGTAGTGGCATTTCAGAGGCTTTTAGATGGGCACATGAATATGCACATAGATCGAGCACATAGATCACGTGCAGGCAGATGGGATTAGTTTAATGGGAGTATGTGTAACACTGACATTGTTGGTGGAAGGGCTTGTTCCAGTGCTGTACTGTTCTATGTTCTAATTCCTCTCTCAGATGTTCATGAGTCTTTGGCCTACAGTATTTTCCTTAAAGGGCAGTGCAAGAAGTGGCTTTTAATATTTTTTTTAAAGACTCCTAATAAGCAAAAGAATTAAAAGTCACGAGGCTAAGTGGGACCCGTTGGGTCCCAGCTTCACACAGGAGGGCTGGTCCCCAATGCAATATTCCACCTCTCCACCAATTCCAATACACACACACACACACACACACTCACACACTCATACACACACAATACACACACACACACACACACACACACACAAACTCACAGACTCACACACCCACCGCACACACACAATCACACACATACATGCAACACACAAACATTCACTCACACAGCTACTCACACACCACACACACACTCAAACACACTCACACAAGCACACAAACACACTGTCCTGTCAAACCACTTTAGACCTGCACAACACAGACACCTCACACATTGACTAACACAGACTTTCACACCATATATATGACTGTATTCCCATTGCATGACCTGGTACCTCTCTGCACTCACCGGAAATGTAAAGCAGAAGTAGAAATCACAGTCGTCCTAATAAAGCATCAAAAACACAGTCAGACCTAATAAATCAATTATTTCCTTCCAAACAGACTAAAGCAATCGGACCTAATAATGCATTGCATTTCAAATCAGGCATCTTCATCAATTTCATTTCCAATCATTGCAATAAAGCATGGCTATTATTCAGGGCTCAAAACAATTAAAAATTTAATTGTTTTCATGTACATCTAAATCCAAATAAAGTTACTTCTTCATCATGGTATTAACATTGCGAGAGGACAATCATAACATGTTTTTTAAACACTCCATTTTTCATCGTGATGCAGCTTTGAGCAAGAGGCCAAAAAAATCACTAATACAGCGTCACCTGCGGGAGAGCTTTTAACAGAGCAGGCTCAAAGAGAGTCATGTGACCAAAAATAAATATGGAATTAATTAATACATTATACAAAAAACATTGATTCATAAATTCATAATTAACCCTTAAAGAAAGATAGCATTCACAAAAATTTGAATGATCTGTTTGCAAATGTTATTCTAAAAATCAAAACCTACTGAAATTGCAAATTGTATAAGTAGTCTGTAAAGCAGGGACATCCATAATACAGCTTCCACCATAATAGAATAAACGCATTATTACTTGCTCAACAATTTACAGATTTGATGGACTTTATACACCTGCATATCTAGACAAGAATCCAAAAATATGTACTAGTACCTAATCTTCATGATAATCAAGAAAATAGAGGAATTCAATTTAAATCAGAAGAAGAAAATGCAATAAAAAGATAAGAAATATTAGATAAAAAGGGTGAGAAATGTGACAGAAAGGAACAATAAGTGAGAATATCATTTATTTTTCAATATTGCAAGTATGATTTTTTTCTGTATGAATAATTATTTCTAGGGAAGATTGGTTGATATTTAGAATGAACAATTATCACACCATTGAAAAGATGCTTCGAAGCCCAGCTTTCTGCACTTTGGTAGGAGGGTTGGAAATTTGCAAATTTAGCAAATTCTTCAAAATAACTGCTTGAGAGCAAGATGCAAGCAAAGCAAGCAACAGAACAGAGTACATTAGCCAGCAAGTTTGGGATGTTTCAATTCACTGTATATCTCTTCAGGCCTTGAATTAAGCTGTCCGTACATGAGTATTGGGATATGTTATTTTTCAGTAAGATTTATTCCATCATGCAGAAGGTGACACTGACAAATTGCTCACTTAGTTTATTCGCCAGATGTAGCGATTCAGAACTCCAGATCCCACCCTGATTTCCAGTGACTCCTCCATAAATTCCTGATGAAATTAACAGTGGGAAAATGCCAAAACAGCTGCACTCTTTCTTCTTCTTTTCAATTTATTAAAATTCGAGTAAGAAACAAACACCAGCATAAATATCAGGAGCCAGAAATATGCTTAATCTCATTCAGGAAGGGAATATCAACATTATCACTTCTGTCCACCACTAACAAAAATAGTTGCAGCATGAATGAAAGTCACAAAAATGTGCTATTTTTAAGAGATCAAGAGAAAAACCCTCCATCTCAGAGGGCAGCACAGTGCTGCAGCGGTAGAGTTGTTGCCTTACAGCACTTACAGCACCGTAGACCCGAGTTTGATCCCGACTACGGTTGCTGTCTGTACGGAGTTTGTACGTTCTCCGCGTGACTGTTGATTTTCTCCGAGATCTTTGGTTTCCGCCCACACTCCAAAGACGTCTATCAACCTTGACCAAAAGCCTGTATTCTTTTTCTTTCTTCTGTTCTGCGCTGTATCTCTAAACTAAACTCTGGTAAGCTCCCATTACCAATTAAAATAGTCGTAGCTTTTTACAAGCAACGGAAACAACTGACCAACCCAATTCTTACACACTAACCATGGACATTTGACCTAAGATCTCCCTCCTATCCCCTCTGAACCATGCCTTTTTACCTAGATATTCATAATTTTTTATATGTCAATTAGGAGAACTATGTCTTATCGCGGTCTCTATCCTGATCCTTCCATGTTCACATCTTTCAGTGTATGTAATACTCAACTGATATTCCAATTTCATTTGAAGCAAACCTAATTCTAGATTCATATCCTGATCCGCAATTTACCTGTATTCCAAGATCCCTCTGTTTTGCAATATTCCCTAATGTCGGATTTCCTAATGGAGTCGGATAGCCCTCCAGACGTCCACATCTATGCCAGGTGTGTCGTGATGGGGCTCCTAAGGGACTGTATTAGGAACCTAGTGAAGCAGCTCGATGACCTCCGTCTGGTCAGGGAGAGTGAGGAGGTCATAGAGAGGAGTTACAGAGAGGTAGTCACTGCAAAACCACAGGAGGCAGACAAGTGGGTCACGGTTAGGAAGGGCAAGGGGCAGAGGCAGGGACTAGAGAGTACCCCGGTGGCTGTACACCTTGACAATAAGTATTCCTGCTTGAGTACTATTGGGGGGGACATCCTACCTGGGGGTAGCAACAGTAACCGGGCCTCCGGTTTTGAGACCGGCCCTGTTGCTCAGAAGGGTAAGGAAAAGAAGAGGAGGGCAATAGTTATAGGGGACGCTATAGTTAGGGGATCAGATGGGCGATTCTGAGGACGCAGTCCGGAGACCCGAATGGTAGTTTGCCTCCCTGGTGCCAGGGTCTGGGATGTGTCTGAACATGTCCAAGATATCCTGAAAAGGGACGGAAAGGAGCCTGAGGTCGTGGTGCATATTGGTACCAATGACATAGGTAGAATAAGAGAAGAGGACCTGAAAGGAGAATTTAGGGAGTTAGGAAGAGAGTTAAGGAAAAGGACCGCAAAGGTAACAATCTCAGGATTACTGCCTGTGCCACGCGACAGTGAGAGTGGGAATGGAGTGAGGTAGAGGATAAATGCATGGCTGAAGGACTGGTGCAGAGGGCAGAGATTCAAGTTTCTGGATCATTGGAACCTCTTTTGGAGAAGGAGTGACCTGTATAAAAAGGACGGGTTGCATTTGAACCCGAGGGGGACCAGTATCCTGGCGGGGAAATTTGCAGGGACTACTGGGGAGAATTTAAACTAGAACAGTTGGGGGGAGGGACTCAAATAAAGAAAGCTAGTAGACAGTGTCTGAGGCAGGAGGCAGAGAAGGGAAGCACTCAGACCCAACATGTAGGGGGGAAAGAAGAAAAAGCTAATAAACAGAGAATAAGAGGTGGTGGGTTTCTTAAATGTGTGAGCAGAGAGAAAGAGGGGTATAAAATGAGGATAGAAGCAATTGGTAGCAAGGTGAAAAGTAAAAGTGGCAGGCAGACAAATCCAGGGCAAAAATCAAAAAGGGCCACTTTTCAACATAATTGTATAAAGAGAGAGTGTTGTAAAAACAAGCCTGAAAGCTTTGTGTCTCAATGCGAGGAGTATTCGTAATAAGCTAGAAGGTGCAGATAGCTGTTAATGACTATGATGTAGTTGGGATAATAGAGACATTGGTCCAGGGTGACCAAGGCTGGGAGCTGAACATCCAGGGATGTTCAATATTCAGGAGGGATAAACAGAATGGTAAAGGAGGTGGGGGAGAGTTGCTGTTTAGTGAGAAAATTAACACAATAGAGAGGAATGACATTAGCTTGGAGGATGTGGAATTGATATGGGTAGAGCTGCGAAACACTTAAGGGGCAGAAAACGCTAGCGGGAGTTGTGTACAGGCCACCTAACAGTAGTAGTGGAGTTGGGGATGGCATCAAACAGGAAATTAGAAATACTTGCAACAATGGTAAAACAGTCATAATGGGAGACTTCAATCTACATATAGATTGGGTGAATCAAATTGGCAGGGGTGCTGAGGAAGAGGATTTATTGGAATGTATGCGGGATAGTTTTCTAAACCAACATGTAGAGGAACCAACTATTCTAGACTGGGTATTGAGTAATGAGGAAGGGTTAGTTAGCCGTCTTGTTGTGTGTGGCCCCTTGGGCAAGAGTGACTATAATATGGTTGAGTTCTTTATTAGGATGGAGAGTGACATAATTAATTCAGAAACAAGGGTTCAGAACTTAATGAAAGGTAACTTTGAAGCTATGAGACGTGAATTGACCAAGATAGACTGGCAATTAATTCTGAAAAGGGTTGACAGTGGATGTGCAATGGAAGGCATTTAAAGACTGCATGGATGAACTACAACAATTATTCATCCCATTTTGGCAAAAGAATAAATCTGGGAAGGTAGTGCATCCGTGGATAACAAGGGAAATCGGGGATTGTATCAAAATAAAAGATGAAGCAGACAAATTAGCCAGAAAAAAGCAACCTACCAGCGGACTGGGAGAAATTCAGTCCAGCAGAGGAGGACAAAGGGCTTAATTAGGAAAGGGAAAATAGATTATGAAAGAAAACTGGCAGGGAACATAAAAACTGACTGCAAAGGTTTTTATAGATATGTGAAGAGAAAAAGATTAGTTAAAACAAATGTAGGTCCCTTGCAGTCAGAAACAGGTGAATTGATCATGGGGAACAAGGACATGGCAGACCAATTGAATAACTGGTTCTGTCTTCACTAAGGAAGACATAAATAATCTGCCGGAAATAGCCACAGAAATAGTGGATGCATTAGTGATCATTTTTCAAAACTCTTTAGATTCTGGAGTAGTTCCTGAGGATTAGAGGGTAGCTAATGTAACCCCACTTTTTAAAAAAGGAGGGAGAAAGAAAACAGGGAATTACAGACCCGTTAGTCTAACATCGGTAATGGGGAAACTGCTAGAGTCAGTTATTAAAGATGGGATAGCAGCACATTTGGAAAGTGGTGAAATCATTGGACAAAGTCAGCATGGATTTACAAAAGGTAAATCATGTCTGACGAATCTTATAGAATTTTGCGAGGATTTAACTAGTAGAGTGGATAAGGGAGAACCAGTGGATGTGTTAAATCTGGACTTTCAGAAGGTTTTCGACAAGGTCCCACACAAGAGATTAGCATACAAACTTAAAGCACACGGTATTGGGGGTTCAGTATTGATGTGGATAGAGAACTGGCTGGCAGACAGGAAGCAAAGGGTAGGAGTAAACGGGTCCTTTTTCAGAATGGCAGGCAGTGATTAGTGGGGTACCGCAAGCCTCAGTGCGGGGACCCCAGCTATTTACAATATACAGTGGCTTGCAAAAGTATTCATACCCCTTGAACTTTTCCACATATTGTCACGTTACAAACGTAAATGTATTTTATTGGGATTTTATGTGATAGACCAACACAAAATGGTGCATAATTGTGAAGTGGAAGAAAAATGATACTTGGTTTCCAAATTTTGATTACAAATAAAAAACTGAAAAGTGTGGCGCGCAAAAGTATTCAGCCCCCCGAGTCAATACTTTGTAGAACCACCTTTCGCTGCAATTACAGCTGCAAGTCTTTTGGGGTATGTCTCTACCAGCTTTGCACATCTAGAGACTGAAATTTTTGCCCAATCTTCTTTGCAAAATAGCTCAAGCAACCAAACATCAGTCAGATTGGATGGAGAGTGTCTGTGAACAGCAATTTTCAAGTCTTGCCAGAGATTCTCAATTGGATTTAGGTCTGGACTTTGACTGGGCCTTTTCTAACAGATCAATATGCTTTGATCTAAACCATTCCATTGTAGTTCTGGCTGTATGTTTAGGGGCTTTGTCCTGCTGGAAGGTGAACCTCCGCCCCAGTCTCAAGTCTTTTGCAGACTCTAACAGGTTTTCTTCCAAGATTGCCCTGTATTTGGCTCCATCCATCTTCCCATCAACTCTGACCAGCTTCCCTGTCCCTGCTGAATAAAAGCATCCGCACAGCATGATGTTGCCACCACCATGTTTCACAGTGGGGATGGTGTGTCCAGGGTGATGTGCAGTGTTAGTTTTCCGCCACACATAGCGTTTTGCATTTAGGCCAAAAACTTCAATTTTGGTCTCATCAGACCAGAGCACCTTCCTCCACATGTTTGCTGTGTCCCCCACATGGCTTGTGGCAAACTGCAAATGGGACTTCTTATGGCTTTGTTTCAACAATGGCTTTCTTCTTGCCACTCTTCCATAAAGGCTCAATTTGTGGAGTGCACGACTAATAGTTGTCCTGTGGACAGATTCTCCCACCTGAACTGTGGATCTCTGCAGCTCCTCCAGAGTGACCATAGGCCTCTTGGCTGCTTCTCTGATCAATGCTCTCCTTGCCCGGCCTGTCAGTTTAGGTGGACGGCCATGTCTTGGTAGGTTTGCAGTTGTGCCATAGTCTTTCCATTTTCGGATGATGGATTGAACAGTGCTCTGTGAGATGTTCAAAGCTTGGGATATTTTTTTATAACCTAACCCTGCTTTAAACTTCTCCACAAATTTATCCCTGACCTGTCTGGTGTGTTCCTTGGGCTGCATGATGCCCAAGGAACATTGTTTGTTCACTAATGTTCTCTAACAAACCTCTGAGGCCTTCACAGAACAGCTGTATTTATACTGAGATTAGATTACACACAAGTGGACTCTATTTACTAATTAGGTGACTTCTAAAGGCAATGGGTTGCACTGGATTTTATTTAGGGGTATCAGAGTAAAGGGGGCTGAATACTTTTGCACGCCACACTTTACAGTTTTTTATTTGTAAAAAAAATTGAAAACCATGTATCATTTTCCTTCCACTTCACAATTATGTGCCACTTTGTGTTGGTCTATCACATAAAATCCCAATAAAATACATTTACGCTTGTGGTTGTAACGTGACAAAATGTGGAAAAGTTCAAGGGGTATGAATACTTTTGCAAGCCACTGTATATTAATGATTTGGATGAGGGAATTGAATGCAACATCTCCAAGTTTGCGGATGACACAAAGCTGGGGGGCAGTGTTAGTTGTGAGGAGGATGCTAGGAGGCTGCAAGGTGAAGCAGGCAGTGAAGAAAGCGAATGGTATGTAAGCATTCATAGCAAAAGGATTTGAGTATAAGAGCAGGGAGGTTCTATTGCAGTTGTACAGGGTTTTGGTGAGACCACACCTGGAGTATTGTGTAGAGTTTTGGTCTCCAAATCTGACGAAAGACATTTTTGCCAAAGAGGGGGTACAGAGAATGTTCACCAGACTGATTCCTGGGATGTCAGGACTTTCATATGAGGAAAGACTGGATAGACTCGGCTTGTACTTGCTAGAATTTAGAAGACTGAGGGGGGATCTTATAGAAACTTACAAAATTCTTAAGGGGTTGGACAGGCTAGATGCAGGAAGATTGATCCTGATGTTGGGGAACTCCAGAACAAGGGGTCACAGTTTAAGGATAAGGGGGAATTCCTTTAGGACCAAGATGTGGAAAATATTTCACTGGAATTATCTGACACAGAAGGTAGTTGAGGCCAGTTCATTGGCTATATTTAAGAGGGAGTTAGATGTGGCCCTTGTGGCTAAAGGGATCAGGGGGTATGGAGAGAAGGCAGGTACAGGATACTGAGTTGAATGATCAGCCATGATCATATTGAATGGCGGTGCAGGCTCGAAGGGCCGAATGGCCTACACCTGCACCTATTTTCTATGTTTCTATGTCTACCATTCATGTCCTGGCCTCATTAGTACACTCAAAATGCCTCATCTCTTGTTAGTCTTGATTAATCCCAATCTGACATTTTTCAGCCATTTAACCAACACCTTGATATCTCTCTGCAGCCTAAGATTACTTTCCACACTACAAAAACTCCATCAATCACAAAAGACAATCATGTCATTGGCAATCTTACTTCGGAACATTCATAATTCGGACAACCCTCCACCATTACACTGTAACTCCTATTGCCAAGCAATGTTTACATTCAGTTTGTCAACTTACCCTGGATCCCATGGGTCATGTGATGGGTCATGGGACTTGGTGAGCCGAAGGGTCTATTTACACGCTATATCTATAAACTAAACTTCATGTTTGTCAAATATTGTCAGGTAGGTTTCAATCATACCAAATTTCACACCAAATTTCTTGCCTGTGGAAAAGGGAATTTCATGTTCATGTTAATTTGTGATAGGAACAGAATTAGGCCATTCAGCCCATCAAGTCGACTGATGACTGATCTATCTTTCCCTCTTAACCCCACTCTCCTGCCTTCTCCTGATAATCCCTGACACCCGTACTAATCAAGAATCTTTGAATGTTGACTTTCTTCTCCTTCCCACCCTTCTCCTGTCTGTTTGCAACCACAGGAGACAAAATGCTGCAGCAAGAAGCAGACTTGCAGATTCTGATGACTGGACACTTTGGCTGGAACAGGGTGCGGTAACATGTTTGAGCAGTTTTAACAGTGGAATTCTCGCTGTAGTTTTATGATTCCGTGCTTGTTATTACATTGGATGGTGCCACAACCTCCTTGTATTTGAACACTCTTATCCCTTGGGGGAAGGGAATAAAGACTGAGAATTCAAATTTGACACATTCGCTAAAATGGAAGAGGCATCACAAAAGTGCTCATTCCTTCAGGCCGTTCAAAATAAATGACTGCATAATGAAAATGTTGTCTGCTTCCCAGATAATAGGATTTAGCATGCAAAATCAGACATCTGTGGGTAGGAAACCCTTACCGAGTTCACATTTCTGCAATGAGTTAAAATTCAGGATTTTAATGCCCCTGGCTTGCATCCATAGCATCTAAATGCATGAAAAGTGTGGCAGCCAGTAAAACACCATGCCTGTGCAGCTTTGAATTTCTTTTCTTTAAATAGGTGGTGATGATAATTACCCCAGTATACTGCTTTATATCAGTATTGATATCATAAATTCAGCTCAAGGATTCAAAGTCCTTTGAAATCCCGGGATGCATATAAAAAAATTGTCACCGAATAAGCCGACTGTAAGTATTTAGTTGAGGAGGGGACTGTTTAGGATTGAGGTTTTAGTTTTGTACTGGTGCTTGAACTTGTGATGGACTTTGTGGTTCTGCGTGAAGGTAGTGAATGTGTTGAACAAAGTGGATGTGATGGTTCTGGCAGTGTTTGGACTTCTACGTTTTTCTTTGAAACTCACACAATGATTTCAACAATTTCCCGACAACTCATTGTTTTCATGGTATTTAACATGAGTGGCCATTCTCTTTGTGTCGATCATTGATCATTTCCTAGAGAGTTTAAAATATTTTTGGTTTTGATAGATTTATTGTTGTCACAGGAAAGCAACCATCTCCTGACAACTGACCTATTGTCAATTCAGTTTCCTATTCTGTAAATTTCATCTCACGTCTCATTCCCACTTGCAGGTTGGAGGAGCCGGGCCTCGCGGGTCGAAGTCCGGGTCAGCGGAATGGCCGGCAGAGCCCACGGCTGGAGCCTGGAAAAAAAAACAAAAAAAAAAAAAAAAAAAGCCTGGATCGGCACCACGGAGGCGTGAAGTGAGTCGTCGACAGCAGTGAGGCCTCAGCTATGGTGAAATAGCAGCAGCGGTGAAGCCGCCTGACGATGGGGCCTCGGACGGTCGATGAGAGTGCAGGAGGACCACCATGAGGGGGGAGGGGAAGAACAATGGAGGACCCGGTGTGGTGGGACCGCCATGAGGGAAGGGGGAGGATGGACAATGGACAATTGGGGACCCGGCGTAGGGGAATTGCTCAGGGGGGGGGGGAACAAAAGGAGGAGCCGGCGTGCTTTGTAACTTTGTCAGTGCCGTAGGTGGCTGCTATTTGTATACATTTGGTATGCAAGCAAAGAATCTCACTGTGCCTAGTCACATGTGACAATAAAGTATTACATACATTCCATCTGTTATCACTGATTCCTGATGAATCCAAAGGCTCAAGGCTACAGTTTCAAATTTGGTCAATTAAATGGTGAAGCTTCTTTCACCTGGTCTTGATAAGGAATAATCTGCAGAAACCTGCGTTATTTGGCATTTATGGGACTTTTAGATGACTACTAGACCAAGTGCAGACCCGTTAGGTCTGTTCCCCCAACATGCGGTTGCGAGGGGAGGGGGTGGCCGGAGGCTTCACACACACACTAACCAACCTCTCTCACACACACACACACACACTAACCACCCCTCACACACACACACACTAACCACCCCCATTGATATTATATTAATATTATTAATTCACTCCTTTTACCCCATGCCCTGCCAAATCCACTCACACATAGCCCCCAATTTCGCAGGCACGGAGAGGGGAGACAGAGGCACAGAGAGGGAGATCACAGGGGCACAGAGAGGGAGACACGGAGGCACAGAGAGAGACACGGAGGCACAGAGAGAGACACGGAGGCACAGAGAGAGACACGGAGGCACAGAGAGAGACACGGAGGTCACAGAGAGAGACACGGAGGCACAGAGAGAGACACGGAGGCACAGAGAGAGACACGGAGGCACAGAGAGAGACACGGAGGCACAGAGAGAGACACGGAGGCACAGAGAGAGACACGAGAGAGACACGGAGGCACAGAGAGAGACACGGAGGCACAGAGAGAGACACGGAGGCACAGAGAGAGACACGGAGGCACAGAGAGAGACACGGAGGCACAGAGAGAGACACGGAGGCACAGAGAGAGACACGGAGGCACAGAGAGAGACACGGAGGCACAGAGAGAGACACGGAGGCACATGAGAGAGGCTCGGAGGCACAGAGGTACACGGTGGCACAGAGAGGGACACAGAGCCAATAGAGGACACGGAGCCACACAGAGAGTGACACAGAGGCGCACAGAGATGGACACGGAGGCACAGGAGAAGGACATGGAGGCGCACAGAGAGCGACACGGAGGCAGACAGAGAGGGACACGGAGGCAGACAGAGGGAGACGGAGGTACGAGGACATGGAGGGCACAGAGGGCACAGAGAGGGACACGGAGGGCACACAGAAGGGACACAGACGCACACAGAGAGGGACATGGAGGCACGCAGAGAGGGTCACGGAGGCACACAGAGAGGGACACGGAGCCACTCAGAGATGGACACACAGAGAGGGAACACAGAGAGGGACACACAGAGAGGGACAACACAGAGAGGGACACACAGAGAGGGACACAGAGGCAGGGAGCTTCCTGCCTTTTGGAGCTGTGGTTTCCAATTTGCGGCGTCTATTGAGCAGGAGACCCTGCTGGTGTAAGCGGAGTGGACGATCAAAAGCAGCAGAGGGCTGGCCGATCGAGAGAGAGTGGGGAGAGAGAGAGAGGGGGGGGAGAGGGAGAGAGAGGGGAAGGGGAGAGAGGGGAGAACGGGGAGAGGAGGGGAGGGGGAGAAGAGGGGGGAGAGGAGGGGAGTGATGGGAGAGGGAGGGGAGAGAATTGGGGGGGGAGAAGGGAGGGTTGAGAAGGAGGGGGGAAGAGGGGAGGGAGAGGGGCCCAGCAGCCATCGGCTCAAGCTCAGCTCCATGGCCTCGGCATCCTCGATGCATTCAGACCCCGAGTACGAGGAGGGGAGGGGGGAGGGGTGCAGTGGGCAATGTGGGGCGTGGGGGGGCTGGATTTGAAAAGTGCGATGACAGGGTCCAGCCTTTATCCGCCCTCCCATCACCTTATCTCCTCAGCCGATCTGCAGAACATTTTGAGAACGGTGGGGGGTTGGGGGGTTGGGTGAGAGTGGCCGGCGGGCGTGGGAGTCCAGTTGTGGCTTCTGACTCTCTGGAGAACAATTTACAATTTAACAAAACCAATGAACCTATAAACCTGTACATATTTGGAGTGCGGAGAAAACTGGAGATCCTGGGAAAACCATGCAGGTCACGTTGAGAATGTGGCAAACTGTGAACAGACAACACCTGTAATCAGGATCGAATCTGGATCTCTGGTGGTGTAAGGCTGAAACTCTACCGCTGTGCATCTATACCAACATTTTTACCTTCATTCCTGTGGTGGCCCTTTGATTGTTGCAGCATGCACATAATGAATTGTACCCAACTACAGTATTTGCTTGATTTACCTTTATAAGAATGAAAACAAACATGAATTCATGGTTTTAATTGCTCACGTAACTCACCATAAATAATCAGGATTTGAGCTGCTCTGCCTGTAGGTGTAAAGGTTTGGCAGTAATTTTATGTAAAAATAGCAAACCAATTCCATGTAGAACACAATGGCGCAGTAGTTGCGCTACTGTCTCACAGCGCCAGAGACCTGGATTTGATCCTGGCAGAGTTTTTACGTTATCCCTGTGACCGCGTGAATTTTCTATGTGCTGGTTTGTAGATTAATTGGCTTTTCAAAAATTCCACTAATGTGTAGGGAGTGGATGAGAAAGTGGGATAATATGGAACTAGTGTGAACATGTGATCATTGGCATGGACTCAGTGGGCCAAAGGGCCTGTTTCCATGCTGTAGTTCGAAACTAAACTAAAGATATAAAACACTACAGTAGAGCACAGGAACAGCCTTTTGGAGCATAATTTCTGTGTCGAACAAGATGCCACGGTAAACTAATCTCATCTGCGTGCACATGATCCATATCCCTCCATTCACTGCATATCCACATCTATCTATCTATATTTAAAACTCTGTGTGTGTGTGTGTGTGTGTGTTGTGGGGTGTATGTCAGATTTGGCCTTTGATTTCATCGTTCGCCAAAAACCACACACTCAAACTCCAAGAAATTTTCCATTTTGCTAGACATTACACTTTTACATTCCCCCATTCATCCTCATTACACTTAAACATTTTTATGTACACCTTTTTAAATAAAATCCTTCACCCCCCCCCCCCCCCCCCCCCCCCCCCCCCCGGAACCCCCACACTCAACGAATTTTGTGGCCCCCTGCTGGCCAGCCACCATAAAGGCAGCTGTTGCAGCCCGCTCTTCTCCAAAAATGCCGCCATAATTTTTCTTTCACTGCCGATTTTCGCTGCTGCGCCCGGCTTATTTCGCTGCCGATTTCACTTCCTCCACTCCCCACCCCCCCCCACCGGCCCGGATCGCCTCTATCACGCTGGCTCAAGCCAAAGATCACCTCTTCCACCTCTGCTTTTCGTCAAAGATCGCCTCTTCCACCTCTGCTTTTCGCTGTGCTCAGAAATACAGCGGGGGAACAGCCGATCTTTGCCTTCACCTACAGCAGCAGAGTGGCTCCGTTAATGGATTCATTCCACAGTGAGTTCAGTTCGGTAACAACCCCCCCCCTCCCCTCGGCCTCCCCTCCCCCCATCCCCCCCCAGATGTCCTTATGCCCCTGTCCCACTTAGGAAACCTGAACGGAAACCTCTGGAGACTTTGCGCCCCACCCAATGTTTCTGTGCGGTTCCCGGAGATTTGTGTCCTCCGGCAACCACCTTCAACTAGCATCGCAACCGACTTCGACTAAAAAAATACCGATTTTTAAAATGGAAACCACTTTCGACCATTAGGGAGACTGACAAAAACCTCCGGGAACCTCCGGGAAATGCACGGAAACCTTGGGTGGGGCACAAAGTCTCCAGAGGTTTCCGTTCAGGTGTCCTAAGTGGGACAGGGGCATTAGTGGGACAGGGGCATGTCACATAGTTATACAGTCATACAGCATGGAAACAGGACTTTTGGCACATGCCATCTAAGTTTGTTGCATTTACCCATGCTTAGTCCATGTCATGCCTACAATGTTCTGTCGTGCTGAAGCAAAGCAAGAATTTCATTGTCCTATCAGGGACATGTGACAATAAACTCTCTTGAATCCTCTTGAATCCTCTTGAATCCGTGAATCACTCTAAATCTTTCCTATCCATGTCCAAATGTCTTTTAAATATTGGTATCATACTCTTCTCTTCCCTCAGGCTACTTGTTCTCTATGTCTAGAACTCTCTGTGTGAAAAGGTTACCACTTAGGTTCCTATTAAATCTTTCTCCCTTACCTTAAACCTCTGCTCTCAAGTTCTTGATTCTTCAACCCTGGAAAAAAATCTCATGATTTTATATACCTCTAAAAGATCACCCCTCAGCCTCCAACACTCCAAGGAATAAAATCTCAGCCTGCCCAACCTCACTCGATAGCTCAGGCACTCGAGTCCTGGAAACATCTTCCTAAATCTTCTGTGCACTCTCTCCAACCTAATGGCACCTTTCCTGCAGCAAGGTGACCAAAGCTGCCTGCAATACATGAAGTGTGGCTTTACCATCGTCTTGTGCACCGGCAACAAAACATCCCAA
This sequence comes from Okamejei kenojei, assembly GCA_035221665.1. NCBI lineage: Eukaryota > Metazoa > Chordata > Chondrichthyes > Rajiformes > Rajidae > Okamejei > Okamejei kenojei. The sequence goes on along the minus strand of CM069135.1, from coordinate 53,147,714 downwards.
CTCTATAGTCAATTCCCTAACTGAAGAAAGACAACATGGTAAAAGCCTTCTTCACCACTCTAGTTCCTACACTTACTGACCAATGTAGTGCTTTATTATTAGAATCTCCTACACTGTTCATATTATCGCAACCTAACTAGTCTCAACAGACCCGTGCTGCCCTGCACATGCCCCAGCAACTGCTGTAGCCACAGGTTTGTTCACCACCTGTTGTACAGAAACAAATCCAGCTGAAATGCGATGCCCAGAAGCATTTTTTCGATAAGTACAGCAAACCACTTAAACCTCTCTCCAGTGGGCAAGTCATTCGCCTTCAGACCGACAAGGGTTATGGCCGTCTGGGTCGCATCCACAGCCCTGCAAAAGAGCCACGCTCGCACCTGGTGAGCGCTGACGGAGGGACCTACAGACGCAACCGTCAACATCTCCTTCCTGTGAAGGAACCATGTCCTGCTGTCTCGTATGCTAACGCAACGCGTCCGATCTACCCTTCTACTATCGCACTGTGTCTTCCCTCTCGCTCTGCTCCTGCAGCCAATCCATTGGTTATGCCCCCTATGCCCTCACCGCCACGTTCGGTGCCCGGCTCGCCAGCTGCGCCGTGTTCCACTCCCGGGTCACCTGTGTGCTCGTCGCATATGTCCCTGGTTATTTCGCCGGTGAAGGGAGGGGACGTGGATCTGTACCGTAAGCGCGTGGGACGGGTTTGTAAGCTACCCCTTGGATGTGGGGAATTTATTTAAACCATCTGTACGTCCATGTATGCGCCATTAGCGTTTCGGGTACTGTATTATTCAGTTATCACATAGTAATGTATTTATTACATAGAAACATAGAAATTAGGTTCAGGAGTAGGCCATTCGGCCCTTCGAGCCTGCACCGCCATTCAATATTATCATGGCTGATCATCCAACTCAGTATCCCGTACCTGCCTTCTCCCCATACCCTCTGCTCCCCCTAACCACAAGGGCCACATCTAACTCCCTCTTAAATATAGCCAATGAACTGGCCTCCACTACCCTCTGTGGCAGAGAGTTCCAGAGACCCACCACTCTCTGTGTGAAAAAGGTCCTTCTCATCTCGGTCCTAAAGGATTTCCCCCTTATCCTTAAGCTGTGACCCCTTGTCCTGGACCTCTCCAACATCGGGAACAATCTTCCTGCATCTAGCCTGTCCAACCCCTTAAGAATTTTGTAAGTTTCTATAAGATCCCCTCTCAAACTCCTAAATTCTAGAGAGTATAAACCAGTCTTTCTTCATAAGACAGTCCTGACATCTCAGGAATCAGTCTGGTGAACCTTCTCTGAACTCCCTCTATGGCAATAATGTCCTTCCTCAGATTTGGAGACCAGAATTGTACGCAATACTCCAGGTGTGGTCTCACCAAGACCCTATACAACTGAAGCAGAACCTCCCTGCTCCTATATTCAAATCCTTTTGCTTTGAAAGCTAACATACCATTCGCTTTCTTCACTGCCTACTGCACCTGCATGCCTACTTTCAATGACTGGTGTACCATGACACCCAGGTCACGCTGCATCTCCCCTTTTCCTAATCGGCCACCATTTAGATAATTATTCTTATAGGTCACCTAGATTTAGATGTGCTTCACTTTTATTTCTACAAGGAAAGATATAGATTGGTTACTTCACTTACTAACCAATGTAGTGCTTTATTCTTAGAAGCTCCGCCTACTACACTGTTCATATTATCGCAACCTAAAACCCCTGTCTCACTGTGCGAGTTGGCCCACGAGTGACCCCGAGTTTTCACTCGTGGTGATCACGTAGCGGGAACGTCGGAACTCGCACGAGCAACTTATCGACTCGTGGCGCTAACGGCAGGTACTCGGGAAACTTGTTAACTCGTGAAAAAAATCAAACATGTTTGATTTTTTCCACGAGTCAAATTAACTGTTCAAGTGTAAAATGGAAACATTTTAACTCGTTGCAATAACGTAGTGGCCCCGTGCGTTTATCTTAGTGTCTCGTGAGTGTACCGTGGGAACTTTAATAATCTGTTCTTTTGCTCGTAAGACTGAACCAAAGATAGACACAAAATGCTGGAGTTTATAACTCAGCGGACCAGGCAGCATCTCTGGAGAGAAGGAATAGAGTCGAGACCCTTCTTCAGACTTTCCTTCGCTCCAGAGATGCAGCCTGTCCCGCAGAGTTACTCCAGCATTTCGTGTCTATCTTCGGCCTTTCTGCCACTTGTCCCCGTGGCTTCACTCTGTCTCAATGAACGGCTTAAAGACCTGCCGAAGGGGCAAGTCTGGGGTGGTGGGTGGGATGTGTCACGTGTGATGCTCCATCCACCCCCCCGGGGCCGAGAGTGTGGGATTGGGAAGGAACTGCAGATGCTGGGTTCACACCGGAGATAGACACACACAATGCTGGAGTAACTCGGCGGGACAGGCAGCATCTCTGGAGCGAAGGAATGGGTGGCATTTCGGGTAAGTCTGAAGAAGGGTCTCGACTCTATTCCTTCTCTCCAGAGATGCTGCCATGTCCGCTGAGTTGTGTGTGTGTGTCTCTCTCCCTCTCTGTCTATCTGTGTGTATCTGTGTGTGTGTTGCTGTCGGTTCCCGGTGGCCGCTCAAAGTCACCCGAGCTGCTTGATTCCTCTGAAGTGGTGGCCAGCTGCTGTCTGTGTGTATCTCTATCTGTGTGTGTGTGTTGTGTGTGTGTGTGTGTGTGTGTGTGTGTGTGTGTGTGTCTCTCTCTCTCCCTCTCTGTCTATCTCTGTGTGTGTGTGTGTGTGTGTGTGTGTGTGTGTGTGTGTACTGTCGGGTCCTGGCGCCGCTCAGTCACCCGCGCTGCTTAATTCCTCTGAAGTGGTGTCCAGCTGCTGTCTGTGTGTATCTCTCTCTCTGTGTGTGTGTGTGTGTGTGTGTGTGTGTGTGTGTGTGTGTGTGTGGTGTGTGTGTGTGTGTGTGTGTGTGTGTGTGTGTGTGTCTCTCTCTCCCTCTCTGTCTATCTGTGTGTGTGTGTGTGTGTGTGTGTGTGTGTGTACTGTCGGGTCCTGGCGGCCGCTCAGTCACCCGCGCTGCTTAATTCCTCTGAAGTGGTGGCCAGCTGCTGTCTGTGTGTATCTCTCTCTCTCTCTGTGTGTGTGTGTGTGTGTGTGTGTGTGTCTCTCTCTCTCCCTCTCTGTCTATCTCTGTGTGTGTGTGTGTGTGTGTGTGTGTGTGTGTCTGCTGTCGGGTCCCAACGGCCGCTCAATGTCAGTCACCCGGGCTGCTTCCTTTTTTAAAAATTATTTAAAATAGAGATCCATTGCAAAAAAGTATTTAAAAACATTAAAAAACAAGAAATGCTTGTAGAATGCGCATTTTCCCATTGTAGGTCATATCAATAGATGCGGACGCGCTGAAATAACTCAAAAACCACAGGATGGAGATGTATTTTAACATTGTTGCTTTATTAAACCATACCTTCATTCACGGTTGGCTCAAGAGTAACGGGAGAGGAACTTGCTAACTCGGGAGAGGAACTTGCTAACTCGGGAGAGGAACTTGCAACATCGCAGCAATTACATACCCGTGGGAACTCGGCCACACACTTGATCATACACTTGCAGTCTCGTGGGCAGCCACGAGTCTATCACTCGGGGTACCTCGTGGTCAACTCGCACAGTGAGACAGGGGCATTACTTGTGCTGACAGACCATGCTGCACAGTGGAAGCAACATGCTGTAGTGTGTTATATGTGCTTTACAATAAATACTGTTGTACCATGTTCGTGAGTATGACTGGGTCATTCGACACCTACTAACCTATGCTCATAGAACCATGCAGCACTGAAACAGTTTCTTTAGCCCATCATGACCATCAAATATCTATCTATTTCAATCCCATTTACGAGCACTTGGTTTATAGCCTAATTCTTCTTCTTTCATGTGGCATGCACAGCCTAAAGTTGTAGGACAACTTGTTCTATTTGTTCTTCCGTTTTTGCATGTCTAGTTGATTGCATTAGTCAAAACAGGGCGGACCACGTGAAGGTTGCAATCTTCCACCCCATAGCCTACTCTTCCTTGGTGATTAAGTGTTGTGCAGATGCTTCTCTGAAAACATTCTTAACTTTCTCCCATCTACAAGGCTCTAGGCATCAACATAATAATAAGATTAAATGAGAACTTACCAGTTTGAAGTGGGACTACGTGAAGAACCCCGTCCAGCCGCACGTGCGTCAATCTTCAAAGTAGCGGTGTGAAATCCCAGGTAATAGTGACTGAAGTATAACAGTAAGATAACAGAAGACTAGAACTACCAGATGACATTTATGAGGATTGGGAGCGGAGGGCATGTAGTCCCTCATCGTAACTCCTCATAAAATAAAGTAAATACCCTTGCTGCTGATGTTGTAGCAGCCCTGGTGGAATGAGATCTGGAATCAGTATCTACTCCTACACAAACCAAACTCCGTTTTATCATCTGGAGTGGCCTGAACATTCTTCTAAATATATTGTGATATATATTCTAAATAGCTTGTTCAGAGCCTCGAAGGCTCTTGGCGACCTTGACGTATTGTTGTATATATGTGTGCTTACGTTACCAAAAGTCCCCTGGCATTAACTATTTTGAGACCTGACACCCCTTCTGCTCTGCTCAAGTATTTATAAACATAAAATATTATATATTATTGTTTACAGATGTAATCATCGCAATTATGTAGCAACTGAACCTGCCGCGCCTTAACCAGCGCCAGAAGGATAACTACCTTATGAGCTCTGGCCAAAGTTAAGGATGTAGCTGGAGCCCCCTGGTGAAATAGTGTTCACAAATGTCAACATCCCATACGGCATTGTACTGGTCCTGGGAGACTTTGTGTTACAGATATCTTTACAAACTTGATATCCGGGGTGAACCCGACAGAGCGGGTCTTGTTTACTACAGCTAATTCAATGAGAAGGCACGTTGGCACAGTTAATGGCCGTAGAACTCAATTATTGACAAAAGACCATTTAACATGAACTCCAAACGTCAGTAATCTATACCGTTTTCAATGTAACATGAGCATTAAACAAACTCTTTTCATCTCCTGGATAAGAAAAGTCCTCCTTTTTGGTGCTATCCAAGCACTCTGAACACATAGAAGGATAGATGTGACAACCCAAGCCGTAGGGCAGTTTATTGAATGCAGAACATAATTTGATTTTATCATGCAACGGCTGATTTCCCAAGCCTCAGGCTGAACCAGCAAAGTTACATTTAAAATAACCATATAAGGTTGTATTATTATTCCCGACAAATCAGGAAAAGGTGCATAAGCCACTCACACAATAGGAACCTAAAGCGGGCTCTTAATGACTTTATTTGAAGCCCCGATTGATGAAGCAAAATGGAGGAAGACATAAAAGACCTTCCTTCTCCTTGTAACAAGAATGTATCTTTCACCACTGTTATGCCACATATTTTGCAACCTGTGAATAAGCATGAAAACAAACATATCTATATTTGGTGTTCTATTGAACCAGAGTTTCATAATACGGTGCGATTCAACACAAATTCTGTGTTGTCATTGACCTATACTTGATGATTTTCCTTCGGCAAACAAGATTATGTCACCATTACAGAAGTATATAATTGATTGCACCCACATAACTAACATATACCACCATCATAATGTATCAACATGAAGTTGAGCATGCAGATATGCATATTCGCTCAATCACTCTTTAACCCATACAATGCCCCTGGGGTCTATGGATAGTTGATACCAATAAGTGAAGAATTGATAAGTCATGCAAATCTGCTCCACTTCCAAACTCGAGATGATATTTGCAATTTCCCATTTTAGGGTCATTAGCATCATTTTGTAATATAATGAAATATTTACCAAACAAACTACTGGAGCAATAATGAATACTGTTTGTCCATCATTGTGACTTTGGTAGCTTCAGTTGGTAATAACAAAGTTGTGTTAACAATGACCTATATGGCACTTACAGTTTACCATTTAGCAGGATGACAGTTCTCCCTCTTGCACAGCTGAATCACATCTATTATATTGCCAATTAGTCTTAATCAAATAGAAGGCTGCTTTATAACAACAAGGCTGTTACAGGAGTCTATTGACTGCAATCTGTTAACCAGGCCAGCGTCAATGTCCAATTGAATAGCTAAAGGTAAATCCCAATGTCCAACAAGTTTATTTGATAACAACTTAATCTTAACTGGATAGAGGGCCCCAATTTCTCAAATATAGTTTGAGATTCAAACAGTGGATGTTAGCAAAATACAGCATTAAAATATCATCGAGACAATACATAATCAGTGTTTTTGAATTCTGAGTAGTCCTCTTTGAATGCTTTCTTGTCATCATTCTGTTATATTGCCTTATCATAGCAATGCCTCCTCCAAATATCCCCCATGATCACTGTAAATGGGAATACAGTATAAAATCAGTTGTTAATCAGCCATCTTTCATAATGAACAGACCATGCCTGCCATCATTTCCTGTCTGCCGTGAACGGCAACTCTGGCCAATTTCCGAGCCAGTCTTGCAAGACAATCCTGGCCATTATACTGAGCCTGCCCAATTCCAACCTGCTTGGAATGCTAGCATTGTCCAGTTTTACTTGGTTAGACCCCTTGAAGTAGATGATAATGTCTAAATCATTTGTAATGTACAACCAAGTGTATATCTTACCAATTTGTAAGTGGTCCCTTAGTTGTAGAGTAGCACAGGTAGAGTGCGTGGAACCTCTGGCCAGCTTTCATGCTGCCACCAGCTTCAGAGAACCGCTTACTGCTGATGAAGACGCAGGGTGCATTGTCGCTGAAACTATGAAGCCTTACTCGTTCCACTAGCTTGTGCTTCGTCCTCCAGGTTCGCCTATGAAAAGGTCTTACCTGAATAGAATAGCTTTAATGTTCCCCTGATAGCGGTGTTCACTGCATATATGTTGGGATGGCAACCTTGCTGCCAGGCATAGTACCTCTGGCACGTGCCCTTCATCCCTTGGGCATGCTCCACGGCTATACCCTCAGACTCGGCGTTAGATTACACCGACCCTGCAGCCCTGCTATAAGGCGCTGCTGGCGCGGCTTGAGCAATACGCCGACTTTGCCATGAACTCGGTGTTAGCCTAATACTGACACGGCATGCTCTCCTCTTACATGAGGGAGACATTAAGCAGGCCTGCTACAAGGCGCTGCTGGCGCGGCCTCTCCAATAGGCCACTCTGCCATAGACTTAGCATCCCCACTAAACAGCCCAGTCTAAGGTGCTGCTGGTGCGGCCTATCTTACAGGCTGGTACTGCCATAGCCTCGGCATCCCCATGAAGCAGCCCTGAGCAAAGGTGCTGCTGGTGCCCATGAAGCAGCACTGAGCAAAGGTGCTGCTGGCACGGCCTCTCCCATAGGCCAGTACTGCCATAGACTTGGCATTCCCATGAAGCAGCCCTGTGAAAAGGTGCTGCTGGCGTGGGCTCTCACATTGACCCGCGCTGTGCCAACTTCTGCTGTAGGAGTGTATCTAGATTCACATTCCCGGAGGCATCTGGGCTGACCATTATTGTCAGCTGTCCCCATATCCTGGGAATGACTGCGGTTCGGGAACCGCATTTCTGCTGGATTTCCCCTCCCTGGGACTCCATATATATATATATATATATATACCAGCGGAATTTCTCCCGGCACCCGGGCTGACCGTTCAGGTCAGTTTAACCCCATATCCTGGGGACTACTGCAGTCTGGGAACCACATACTATTGGATTTTCCCCTCCCTGGGAACCCAATGTGTAGAGTCACTGACCGTCTTATCAGTGACTCCGATCGTGAAACCCGACATTCGCCAGCTCCCCGCTTCCGCGGTTGGTCCAGGGTTTCCCCACAGTCCTAGCTGGTTCCCTCGTCAGCCGTCGCGAAGCATCCGGCAAAAACCTCTGAAAACTGAGGTTCCTGCAGGAGACCTAAAACAGGTAAGAAATACAACTTACCTGAAGTTTAAACTTACCGCTGGAGGAGCTCTGCTGCTCCAACCGGTCGCCTGTACCAACGCGTCTGACGTAATGATGCACATGCGGCACGTGACTCCGAAGTAAAATGGAAGATGTACCACTCACCTACTGCTGCAGTTGTGACAACATTCAAGAAGCTTATTACTATCCATAATACATTGACTCACCTGAATAGGATTACTATCCATAACACATTGACTCACCTTTCAAACAGATGCAACAGGTACCCTTAACCACATCTGTATTCCTTGCAGGGTGCATTGCAGAAAAGCAAGAAAAAAACTTTGGGGAACTGGAGGAACAGTGTTATGGGAATCACATCCCTGCAATCATCAGTCTCACAGATATTTCATCCCCTTGTCGCTGTTAGGCAAATAGTTTGGAATAGTTTGGAAATCCCCACCCAGCTTCAGTGTAAAAGTGTCAACGCCACAAGTACTGGCACAAGTACTACAGCAGCTTATGGAGGAGGCCCGTCAAGGCTTTCTCAGTAGAACTAGAGTAAATAATAAAAGCAGCCTTTACAGTGCTGGCTACATCCCAAGAACAAATAATTAAAAATAAATCTATGCAGTTCATGTTTCTATCAAGGCATCAGAATTCATGGAATATATAAGCAAATTAATTAATTCAAGCAATGTTTGGATGATATCAGACTGAATAATGCTAATGCAAGTTGCTTCTATAACAACGGAGATACTTTAATTTTATAGTAGCTGGCAGTGTCACAACTGTTTGATGTCACTGATAAATAATGTCACATTCCTGCTTTCCTGGCTGTGAGATTGAGACACATCCATCCTAATGAACAGAGTAATAAGGAATTGAGGCACGTGCAGCTCAAACAAAATGAGGCAGAGGAAGGAGGTTGAGAGCTTAGTGATATGGTGACAGGACTGTTTCAATGGTGCTGAAGTGGAGAGGGTTGAGTGCTTCAAATCCCTGGGGTAAACATCATCAACAATCGGTCCTGGTCCACCTACATCAATGTTATGGCCAAGAAAACACATTAACACCTGTAGTTCATTAGAGTGCTGAGGAAGCTCAGTATGTTCCCAATTAATCTTATCAACTGTTACAGATGGACCACAATAAGCATCCTATCTGGATGCATCGCAGCATGGTATGGCAACTGTTATGTCTAAAGGGCCTGTCCCACTTACGTGTCCTTGGCACGCAAATTACGTGACCTCGTGGTCACGTTGAGGCGCACGGGGATCATATGGCCGCGCGGGGGCCGGTCCCACTGAGAAGCGCGGAGGGGTATGGAGTTGTGCGCGACATCGCGCGGGGCTCTGAAATTTCTGTAGCGAACAAAATCTTCGCTCGCTAAGGGCCTGATGCGGAACTAATGGCTAAAGTGGGACAGACCCAAGACCCTGGCGCGACGCAACGTCTCACCTTCAACAGCAGCAGGAACAGGTAAACTATCGTCGAGCTCGGCCTGGGGCTCACAGCCGTTGCGGTCCGGATCCACCCACCCCCACTTCTACTCGCAGAGCTGGGCCAAGAAAATTGAAGATAGACACAAAATGCAGGAGTAACTCAGCGGGACCGGCAGCATCTCTGGAGAGAAGGAATGGATGACGTTTCATGTCGAGACCCTTCTTCAGTCTGAAAGAAGGGTCTTGACCCGAAACGTCATCCATTCCTTCTCTCCAGAGATGCTGCCGGTCCCGCTGAGTTACTCCTGCATTTTGTGTCTATCTTCAATTTTCTTGGCCCAGCTCTGCGAGTAGAAGTGGGGGTGGGTGGATCCGGGACCGTCGTGGCTCAACGCGACCACGAGGTCACGTAATTTGCGTGCCAAGGACACGTAAGTGGGATAGGCCCTTAAGACTGCATTCCATCTACATGTTCCCCCAGCTTTTAGAAAGCTTCTCCCTTCTCCTGTCCAATTGATGATTTTAACATTTGAAAGCTTGTACTATCAAGAACAGTTTCTTTCACACCATTGCCAGAGTCTTAAAGATTCTCGAAAAGACACAAATGCTAAACTGAATTATTTATCTCACAACCTTAATCTCACAGTGGGTGATACAGTGGCACAGCGGTAGACCTGCTGTCTCACAGCGCCAGAGACCTGAGTTTGATCCTGACTACAGGTGCTGCCTGTGCAGAGTTTGTACATTCTCCCTGTGACCGTGTGGGTTTTCTCAAGGTGCTCCCATTTCCTCCCACATCGAAATACTTGCTGATTTATAAATTAATTGGTCTCTAGAAATAGCCTCATGTGTAGCATATAAACATGTGATAACATGGAACCAGTGGTCAGTGTGGACTCGGTGGGCCAAAGGGCCTATTTCCACACTATCTCTAAACTAAACTAAACCAATCTTGGCGCACCCTTTCTCTTTCTCTGAGACACTTTCTCTGCCATTGTCACACACTACGTTCTGTGTTTTTTTTCTTTTTCACTATCTTGATGGATCAATGTATTTCTATCCAGAGAGGTGTGATCTATCTAGATGGAACATAAAACAAAGCTTTTCACTTACCACTTTTCAAAGCAGTACATTAGACAATAACAATAGGGTGGCACACATAAAACAATAACAATAGGGTGGCACGGTGGCACAGCGGTGGAGTTGCAGCCTTACAGCGCAACTGCGTCCAGCTCCGGAGACCCGGGTTCGATACTGACTATGGGTGCTGTCTATATGGAGTTTGTACATTTCCTCCCACACTTCAAAGATGTAGAGGTTTGTAGGCTAATCGGCTTGGTATTAAATGTAAATGTGTCCCTAGTGTGTGTAGGTAGTGTTAATGTGCGGGGATCATTGGTCGGTGCGGACTCTGTGGGCCGAAGGGCCTGTTTCTGCCCCGAATCTCTAAACTAAACTAAACTAAACTAAACCTAATAATTCAAACCATGATCTTTTGGGAATCATACAATCCACAACAACTTGCAGTTCCACACGTTTTAGCAGTCTCGGGTTATCTGTTGGAATTATTATCATGTAATATGTAATGGTCACACAAGAATAAGAGCAATGCAACATGACAATAGGTAGAATTCCATCCAGTTCATTTAGCCCCAAATAGATATGTGTTAAAATTATATATTCTTGGCAGTTTTTCTCATGAACAGATAATCACCAAATATTCCATGTAACTATTCCATTCATCAACTCCACACCCATATTAATATCTGTTTTGCTGGGGCATTCCTTTGAAAGTGTAAGCAAAGGGATATGCTATCCGGTTCCTTCACTCTTGCTTCTTCCAAGTGTCTCTTTTACTGAGATGATAATTGCTGATTAGGGAAATCAATATTAGGGTGAAAACTCATTGAAAATTATCAATGAATACGGGGCAGAAACAATTATTTGTACCTCAAATCATTTCCCACTTACTTTGTAGACAACAAATTAATATAATTAATTGGACTCCTACCTAGTGTCTCATTACAATGACATGGAGAATGCTTGCAGCAAAAGGTTGTTATCAGTCCATTTATGATGGGCAAAAGCCATTACGAATCAGGCCAAGAAAAGTCCCAAAATGTCCATTCCGTCCACAGATGCCCCCTGGCCTGCTTTGTACCTCCAGACTTTCATATTGTGTTCAAATAATTTTGTAGCTGTTGATGTATAACTTATTGCGATTTATTTTTGCATAATAGAAATTAGAAACCTCATGAAATTATGCTTTGCAAAATATTATTGTGAGAATTCTGAAGACAGTGAATGGAATGCCCTCATATATTTTAAAAGTGTTCACATTAAATTTGTTAGTAAAGGAATTTTGGTTATAACTAACTGCACATTCTTGTTAGCATGGCACAATTTCATTTTATATAATGTTTTTGTGAAATAGTTGAGATCCCAATGGTCTTTGATACCCTAATGGTTCTTGGCTTTTTGGATGTAAAATTTGATTTGGAGTGTGTTTCCTGCTGTGAGTGGAGTTGATACAAAATGTTAACCACCTCATTGGCTAGTAATTTTGACAAGGCTGAAACCACACAATTATTTTGAACTGTTTTGATTGTGTGTGTTTTTTTTCCCCTGATTCCAAAGAATGAAATTCTGGATGATGGATTATAATGCTGAAAGCAATTTCTGTTCTTAATTCTCTGGTCAGATTTGTAAAATGATATTTACATGATCATAATCTAAACCCAAATAAATATCGGCAATGGATTTCAGTCTGCCAGAAGTGTATATCAAAATTCTAAAAATATTATAATTTTTCTGAAGTTACAACGGTGATTGAAAAGAAAGTTATATTTTGAGAAATTGAACAGTAAACTAAATGTTGAAGATCACAATAAATGTTAGCACATAAAATGGTAATTTATTTAAGGAATCCAGTGTTATATACATCCAAATGAAACTGACATGTTTAAATACTGATGCAAAGCTTCACCGGGATGGAATTCTCAGTGTAAGTTACATGTGACGTTGGTTGACGTGTACATAAATGTCCAATTGAAATGAATTGAGATAGAAAACATAAGGCTTGTGATTTCCTGACTGATACTTGTGGTACATGTCATTCTCGTGCCATCATCCTGTTAAAGGCTCAAAGAAAGCAATCACGATGACCTGAAGGTAGGCAGGCAGATCGGTCCTTTGTCATACATTCCATCTGGTATTCCTGGAAATAAGCAGCAGCCCAAAACAAGGGAATGGCCTGCTAATAATTTACCTTCCTGCACCATGGCATAGTGAGAATGAACGTTATGTGCTGCCGGCAAGGGAACATATAAGAGTAGTCACAATGCGTTACCACATCATACCTAGTATAAAAATGTGTTAAAGGTAATCAATGGCTCGATAATTGACATCATTTGAAAGAAGAACATTCCATTCTGATTATCCAAAATTATATCCATTCTTCTTTTCAGAAACTGTTCATGGAATTATAGTACTGTAGAAATATATTTTTAATCTAATCTAACATAGCTCTGAAAGAACAGGATGCCAACAAGTTCAATCCCCATTTTACAGGCAGCATGGCTTTAAGCACCATTGTCTTTTTGATAGAGTATATGGCTTTTAAGATTAAGAAAATGTTTGGGGAAAATTTTCATAAGCACTACAATTTTACTGATTCATATCATTTGGACATCATCTTATAAACACATTTTTTATAGTAAATTCTTTACAACTTATTTGCGCTAGTTCTTGCACTACTGGAGTTTGGCAACAATACATACTTAGATCTGAGCTGCTTCAAACATATCTATTTTTCAGTTGGGGAACTTAAGGTCATTTAATCCTCCCTCGGACATAAGGGCAGAATCTTCCAACAGTACGAAAGTGTAAAGTCTGAAATCTGCTAAGTCTCTTTGAACAGAAGAAAGATATTTACTGCCATCTAGAGTGCCAATATAGATATATATTCCCTAACGATATACATTAGCAAACGTACAGAGATTTTGCCTTGAATTTACACTTCCATTGTTCACATGGATATAATTATCTCATAATTTACATAATTTACACTGAAAAAACAAATACATTAATTGTGAATGATTGGAGTATCTTGAACAAAGGGACAAAAAGAAGCTCACCTCTCAGAGAAGCAATTCCTTTTGACCCATTCCCCCACTCCTGGCTCCCCTGTGCCGCTGCAACTTATTTTCTTTGACACCTGTCTCACTAACTCCACGTTGATTATTCCACTGTGATACTCTAAAGCCGCTGAACCACTTTCACGACCTAAATCGCAACGCCTGATGACCTTAAACGACCTTAAAAAAAAATCAAGGTCGCAGTAACCTACGACCTCCTACGACCTTCTACGCCTATGTGTATGACCTCCTACGACCTTCCACAACTATTTTTACGACCTCCTACGACTATGTTGAAGACCTCCCATGACGATGAAAAAGACCTCCTTCGACTATGTTGAAGACATTTTACTGCTGTTTGCAGTAGCCCTTTTGCTTCAACTTCCTTTTCAGAAAGGCAGAAGGGGAAGACCAAGGGTGACGAGGAAGCACAAGAACAGGTCTCAATGGGTGAATGGAGATGATGTGATGGACTGTCCCAGTACACCAGATGACTGGACGAGAGTGGCGCTGGGCTTTGACAAAAGATGGAACTTTAAGCACACATGTGGGGCAGTGGATGGCAAGCATGCCATTCTTGTCCCTGCCCCCCTGATGGCATTCTGCTGGAACCATTCCTCAAGGTTCCCCTCCTGTTGCCTGGTGAAGGTGTAGGGCATAACCTTCCTCACCACCAATGGGGCAACTGCCTCTGATGCTGTGTCAGACACAGGAGAAAGGGCTGCTTTGCTGCCTTCAAATGAGGCAGTGAAGGATGGGGTGATGGTGGGACATATACTACCACCCTGGTCTCCTGCTCCAGGGGTCCCTCATGCAGGGCTCCTTCCTCCTGCACTATTACCTCCTGTGGTATCCTGCCACTCCTCCTCCTGGGTGGGCAACATTTGCATGGCCGTTTTTTTTTTAGTGTTGTGCCTTCCCCCTGCGCTGCTGCCTTTTTGGTGCCAGCTCTAAAACACAAGTCTCCTCTCCAAAAAAACTCTCCAGCTATGAATGAACGTGCTTGGAGTGACAGAGATGACGTTCTGCTGTTTAAATAAACTTTTTTTTCAACTGACCTTTTTTTCACCCCGAAGCTATTACCTTCAACTGCCCCCGGCCACCTACGACTACCTACAACTAGCATCACGACCTGCTATGACCTACCTACGACCTACCTACTATTAAAATGTATCGATTTTTTCCATGCCGACCTTTTTTTTACTCGTGGGCATTTTTTATCAGGCTAGAAAAAACGGCGTGACCTACTTGATGCCACGAGTACGCGGATACCACACAAGCATGAGGAAGACCTCCTACGACATCGTGGCGATCTTGCTGCAAGTATAAGTCAAGGGCAAACTCGGCAGAGGTCGTGAATTAGGTCGTGAAAGTGGGACAGGGGCTTAAGTCACAGTCACGAATTAACCTTTCAAACCAGACCTCGTAATCTTAATGCACCAGAAGAAAGACTCTTAAATTATTTTTAGGGTGGCGCAGTGGTAGAATTGCTGCCTTACAGTGCCAGAGACCAGGTTCAATCCTGACCTCCGGTGCTATTGGTATGGAGTTTGTACATTCTCCCTGTGGCTGCGTGGGTTTTCTCCGGGTGCTCTGGTATCCTCCCACACTCCAAAGACATACAGGTCTAGAGGTTAATTGACTTCAGTAAAATTGTAAATTGTCCCTGATGTGTAAGATAGTGCTAGTGTATGGGGTGGTCACTGGACAGCGTTGACTCGGTGGGCCAAAGGGCCTGTTTCCGCGCTATTGTTCTAAACTAAACTAAACTAGAAAGGCGTCAGTACCTCTAAAGTAATGTCTGAAGTCCTAAGCCCACTGGTTTGGAAAATATATATCTATATCAAGAAAGAAAATAGTAGGAAGACCGCTTTTCTCTGTACATGTGACATGCTGACCACAAAATGTTATTTCAGTTGGTATTAAGATCATGAAATAGTGACAAGCAATTGGTTGGAAGAATTCAGTGGGTTGAGCAGCATCAACATCAGTATCAGTGACAAGCAGGGTTCACTCCCGGTTTCACAAGTTTGCAAGTTCACAAGTTATAGGAGTAGAATTTGGCCATTTGGCACATCGAGTCCACTCCGCCATTCAATCCAAGTTCAAGTTCAAGTGAGTTTATTGTCATGTGTCCCTGATAGGACAATGAAATTCTTGCTTAGCTTCAGCACAACAGAACATAGTAGGCATTGACTACAAAACAGATCAGTGTGTCCATATACCATTATATACGTAAATACACACATGAATAAATAAACTGATAAAGTGCAAATAACATACAATGGATTATTATTGTTCAGAGTTTTGTCCGAGCCAGGTTTAATAACCTGATGGCTGTGGGAAAGTAGCTATTCCTGAACCTGGTCGTTGCAGTCTTCAGGCTCCTGTAGCTTCTACCTGAAGGCAGCAGGGAGATGAGTGTGTGGCCAGGATGGTGTGGGTCCTTGATGATGCTGCCAGCCTTTTTGAGGCAGCGACTGTGATAAATCCCCTCGATAGAAGGAAGGTCAGAGCCGATGATGGACTGGGCAGTGTTTACTACTTTTTGTAGTCTTTTCCTCTCCAGGGCGCTCAAGTTGCCGAACCAAGCCACGATGCAACCAGTCAGCAAGCTCTCTGCTCTGCACCTGTAGAAGTTAGAGAGAGTCCTCCTTGACAAACCGACTCTCCGTAATCTTCTCAGGAAGTAGAGGCGCTGATGTGCTTTCTTGATAATTGCATCAGTGTTCTTGGTCCTGATCATGGCTGATAGCTGCATCCTAATCCCTTCTCCTGTCTTCTCCCCATAACTTCTGACACCCATACTAATCAAGAATAGAAAGATTAAACAAGAACTTACCGTTTGAAGTTTGATCTTTATTTTATGAGAAAGAGATACCCGCCAACCCGCATGCGCGTCAATCTTCAAAGCAACTGTATGAAACCACAGACCACTTGCACCAAATTAACTATAGAAAGATTAATAACGCTTGACTTACCAAATTATCTTTATGAGATTCAGGGTCGGGAGTGGAGGGAACGTAGTCTCTCACTCCAACTTCTCATAAAATAAAGATCAAACTTCAAGTGGTAAGTTCTCATTTAATCTTTCAATATAATATTGAAGTCTGGTGATGAGACTGCATGAAGCCTTCAAAGCTCTGTGGTTTCATGCAGTAAACCAATCTGTATGTGAAAACACTAAACAGATATCCATAAATGGTAGAAAAGACATGGCCATTAACAACATGATGCTACCTTTACATACATGTACATCACCCTTAATTGGACCACAGTCCCAATTGCCTTTGGGTAAGACAATAGCTCATGCAACACTGTTCAGAATTCTATCTGCAACCATCCAGACATGTTCAATGAAATTTGATAACTTCTGAAAGTGCGCTTATCTGAACCTCCTGCTGTTGCAAGAAGTGATAAAAGGTAAATATCCATTCTATTGGCTGATGACGAGCCAGTCCCCCTGGTAGAGTGAGACTTGAAATTATTTGTATTCATTCCTGCTTT
Source organism: Okamejei kenojei (assembly GCA_035221665.1). NCBI lineage: Eukaryota > Metazoa > Chordata > Chondrichthyes > Rajiformes > Rajidae > Okamejei > Okamejei kenojei. Next base: position 53,130,716 of record CM069135.1, on the reverse strand, counting down.
CAGCTGCTTACACTCTATCCATCTTGAAATAGTCTGCACCAACAATCTCTTGTGAAACAATTTATAGAACTATGAAGAAACGTTTCCTTCATCTCATAGGTTCTTAGTAACCTCAGTGTACATTTTTACATAATAAACACCCCCAATCTCCGATCTGGTGGGTATGCTGTCAACTCCAACTTGTACCCAAACATGCCTGTTTTGTTTTATGAGTTCATTCACATAAAATGCAACCTTATGTCAGATATAACCGAGAGATCCAGACGGAGATTGCATGAAGACTGTGCTCTTCGTGCTGAAATCAGTGACATAAGCATGACTACCATAAAAGTAACTGCTTCAACGTTAGGGATACAGCTGATGATAATCTGCATAAAAATGTATACTGATTACACATTTCACACTACTTTGTATCTAGGCTTTAGAGTGCTCATATAAAAGACACCTTCCATAACCTTAGTCAAGAGTGGGTGAGAACCAATCATTTATTGTCCCATTTGTAGTACTAGATACAATGACAATGCAGTAGGAGCCGTGTCAATTGCGCTATAACATAGTTGCTTCTCTTAAACCCAAACTGACAGAAAACCACAAACTTCTGTTACTTCTGTTTAAACGTAGCTCACGTGTCTCTTCACAAAATTTTCCATACAGCCATGCAGTGATAGATGCACAAGAAATAGGTTGAATTAGCCACCGCTCGTGTCTTTGAGCAACTACAGGAGCTTACCATATAACAATTACAGAACGGAAACAGGCCCTCTCGGCCCTTCCAGTCCATGCCGACCATTTGTTCTCCCCTAGTCCCATCTACCTGCACTCAGACCATACCCCTCCATTCCCTTCACGTCCATATACCTATCCACTTTAGTCTTAAATGTTAAAATCGATCCTGCCTCCACCACTTCTGCTGGAAGCTCATTCCACACAGCCACCACCCTCTGAGTAAAGAAGTTCCCCCTCACGTTACCCCTAAACTTCTATCCCTTAATTCTCAAGTCAATTGAGCTTCTTTCAACTGACTGATTTACAATGGAAGCCCTGGTTGAGTAGGCCAATTTGGCACTACTATAATTCATGTTGCCTCGTCTTGAATTATCGTAGGAGGCATCTACTGATAACTACCTTGAGTCTTATCTGTGGGTAGGGTCCAAGACATAGCTGCAGAGTTTATGACAAACCTAAATATGTAATAGATAATGCCGGCACCAGTATGGACTTTCCTGGATGAATAACAAACCCTAGATATTCTAGGAGAGCCTTGGTTGCTGAAACAGCTAACTCTGTGACACCTGATCTCTTCCCTACAATAAGCATGTCCTGTATAAACTCCATGACAAAATGCCCTTTAGTTCTGAGTAGGGCAACATTGACTTTAGAATCTTTGTAAATAGCCTAGGGCTGAAATCAACCCCTTAGGTCGAGCCTAAAATTTCCACAACTGGCCTTGCCAGATAAACCTCAGATATATCCTGTGACTTGTGTATTGATATGGAAAAGTATGCATCTTCGAGATTGATTGAGGCCCTAATGCAATCCTCTGTAATAGTAAGATTAAATGAGAACTTACCAAGTTCGAAGGTTGATCTTTATTTTATGAGGAGTTGCGGTGAGGGATTTCGTGAAGACCCCACCAGCACGCATGCGTGACATTCTTCAAAGCAGCGGTGTAGAATCACAGAACGCACCATGACTGGAAATAGTAAGACTAAGAACGTAGAACATACCAGTTGACCTTATGATAGAGGGTGGGAGCGGAGGGCACAAATTCCCTCACCGCAACTCCTCATAAAATAAAGATCAACCATCGAACTTGGTAAGTTCTCGTTTGATCTTACTATTTTACTTCGGAGTCAAGTGAGTGAGTTCGTGAAGATTTCAAAGCTCTGTGATTTCATGCCCTGGACATCGTCCATAACACTGCCGCACGAATTTTACGTGTACTGATGGAGGAAGGTAGTTAATGCATTCCAGACTGAACAGGCTGAAAAATAATGCACAGTTATTAACACAAATAATAACAAAGCAAAAGACCCCTAATTCGGGGACAAATTATTGACGGTGCGGCTCCCAGCATGGCTTCCGCGAATGTTGCGGGGGAACCAGCGGCTTATTGTAGAACCACTGGAAGGTTGCTTCACTGGCCTAGCCTGCGGTGGCGAGGATGTGGTCCATGGGCACCTCCATGGCCCTCGCAGCTGATGTGGATGCAGCCCTGGTAGAGTGAGATTTTAAAAATGTTAGTACCTATTCCTGCTGCACCCAACACCGCCCTGAGCCACCTTGTGATAGTCTGCACAGTCTCCCGGTGATGTGGAGAGTTGTGGCTGATGAGGAGCCCCTGCTCCATCTTCCGGATGGTTCCTGTAGTGCGGATGTAGTGGCCAAGATGGGTGACAATGCAGAGCGTGGCATCAGTGGGGTACGCCCGAAACTCCAACTGCAGCCCACGATCCCCAGGTCTGTGCTGCTTCAATAGGTCCTGGACAAAGAAATTCACCTTTGCAGGGGTGGAGGCCATGCTATCCAGCTGCAGCTTTTGTAATGCCTGGACTCGTTGCGCTGTAGTCAGTGCTATCAGCATCACCACTTTGAGGGTGAGTTTTTTGAGTGGTATCTCTGTCATAGGAGACCAGCTACTCAGTAGGGTCAGAACAATCCCTACGTCCCAGGTGATGTTGTATCTGGGTCGGGGAGGGTTGGTGTTAAACACTCCCCGCATGAATTTAGACACCAGGTGGATGGGGCCTATACCGATGTCTAGGTATGAGGACAGTGCACTCCTGGCGCTGTTGATGGCACTGGAGCTAAGGCGTGCATCGTAATGAAGGCCCGCTAGGAATCCCAGGACATCAGGGATCGTAGCCGAGTTGTAGGTCATGTTGGTACGGGAGCAGAATGCCTCCCACTTCCTGACCTGGGTGAGGTACTGCCTCCTGGTTGATGCTCGGCATGACGCTGAGATGAGGTCTATGGCTCTTGGTGATATGCCGGCCTTGACGAGCGGCCTCTTTAGAACCTGCAGGCCAACATGTTTAGGTGACCAAGGCACGGGTGACTGTCCCCCGTAATGGGGTTAGTAATCAATGTGGGATTTTTACCAAACTGAATCCACGGACGTTGCAAGATTTGGAGGACCATCGGGTACCATGGCTGAGTAGGCCAGTTGGGTATGATCAAATGCCAGTTGCAGAATCCAGTTGAATTTTCTGCAATACCCGACTGATGAGGCAGAACGGGGGAAATACATAGTAAAACCATTTCCCCCAAGGTAATCCATAACGTGAGAGGAGTTCAGTTTGGATTTGTCTGGATGGGTTACAAACCCTAACTTCTCGAATAAAGATTTGGTCGCTGTAACAGCCAGCATAGCCAATTGGAGGGTCTGTTCCACGAAAAGGATATCGTCTAAATATGCCATGACGATACAATTGTGTTGTTGGAAGAGTGCCAATATGGGTTTTACTAATTTGGTAAATAGTCTGGGGCTGTGGGTAACCCATTGGGTAAGGCTTTGTATTGCCACAACTGTCCCTTCCAGACAAAAGTTCAGGAACTTCCTGTGAGATTCTGTGATGGGAACTGTATAGTATGCATCTTTTAAATTGATGCAAGCCATAAAGTACCCTGGGTAAAGCAGCTGCTTAGCTGTTTCGAAGGTATCCATGTGAAAATGGGTATATGGTACGAAAGGGTTAGGTCTATGATAATCCGACTCCCCCCCATCTTTTTTGGTTTTTGTAAAGATGTTAGACACAAGCTCAAGGGGTTTGTGTGTTGATTTGCCAATCACCTCTTTTGCTGCTAGCCGTAAGATTTCAGCGTGTCCCTCCTTTATCTCAGTCTGAGCGAGCGTAAAAATGCGCCGAGGTTCATGCTGTGTAGGGGGAAGTTTACCATCAATAAATGCTATGACATAACTGTGAACGCTTTGTAGAATAAACGTGGCTGTGGCGATTGCACCCCAAGCACATGAAATGCCCGCAACCGACCCCCGACTTGTGCGGGTAGAAGTGCTACTGCCTTAGAGGAACCAGACCCCCTTACCTCCATGGTTAACGGCGGGTCTTGGCGTATGGCGTTTTGGGGGAACGTTGCAGTGCTGTTGTGGCGGTCGCCGCATCTTCTGATATGGGTGAACTTTAGCCGGTGGAGATTTCATAAGGCCCACGGTCTTGGCCTCCTCGTCGAGTTCTGTGACTTGCTTGGGGAGATCTTCCCCAAACAGCACAACCCTGCAAATTATGGGTGGAGTGTCGGCTGGATGGAGCTCTTACGAAGGCAGTTAATTTTGAACTGCGCATTGCAGAGAAGTGCCAGGGCATCCTGAGGCTCGCTGGGCACATCATCCCCATCGAGGGTGCAGGCAAATGTTGTAATACCCGTTGATAGAAGTTTGAGGATGCGCTGTAGGCAGACGTCCTGCATCTTGGTGGTAGTACTCAAATTCCCCCAAATGTGAGCATTCCCCGCGGGCACACTTAAAGTGATGCAGTTGTCGGGCGGGTTGAATGCGTCCATGGTGTCAGTAACTATCTGACCCAGGAGGTGGTGAGTGGTCAGATAGTCAATGGTTCCCACCAGTTTGGGGTGCAGCGCTCCCCAGTGTGGGTAGCTGTGGCAAAATTTTCCCACGACATCCAGCAGGTCCGCACCTAGGACTGGCTCTACGGCCTCCGGCATCCCTGGTTCGTCATCATAGTCAGCATCCAGCAACTTCTGATACGGCTGGCTGGAGAAAGCGATATGCTGGGCGGTCCCCTGGCGTGGCCTGTGGAGGCCCGAGACTCCCGTTCATCCCGGTCCATATCCCGTTGGACTAGTTGCTCCACCAAGACCTCCAACCTGGCAATGCGACCGTCCCCGTGACTCGCGGCAGACAAGCCGACTTCCCCAGGCTCTGCAATTTCTCTGGGGCTTCTACCAGCGGACCACGCCTCCATAAGATGCAGACTAAGGTCCGAAGGTAGGTTGTCGTGGGCTACCGCTCCTGCAGGCCCATACGACTCCCGCACGGACTTTCCGCTAGTCGGCCTTCGAGCGGACTGTGGCGGCCCACCTGCCTGGTAGGAAGGCAGTGGAGATGAGTCGGCGCCGGTCCCCGGTACCTGGCTCCCCGAAGTCCGTGCAGGCTTATCTCCACTATCGCCCAATCTTCTGCGTGGAGGCGCATGGTCGGCAGCTGCCAGAGCTAAGCTAACCGACCGTCTACTGCTGCCACCAGCGCCCTTGACCACAGCCTGACGCAGCGTTATGCCGGCAGCACCTGCTCCTGCAGGGCTGCTCGACGCAGCAGTAGCTCTGCCAGACTGCCCTACGGCAGATATCCCCGGCAGCTGTACGTGGCGTGCTGCGGCTGCGGGGCTCCCCTGTAGCGCAGCCGTTACCCGGCCCGGCCCCCATGGATCCACAGCAACAAGGGGTGATACCGCTGTCGGTGAGCGAGGCACTTTTCCACGTACCTGGTTTCTCCCCCGCTTCCTGGGGGATGGGGGCACAAAGGCTGGGTCTGGAATTCCCAGCTCCAGTGCGGACATCCATTCGGGAGATGTCGGGCGCTGGTGAAAACTGACGCGCCCGACTTCCGCACATTTAACCCCAGCCGTCCGGATGCTGCCGGCGGGTCTCGCAGCTCCGGGGAAAGTAGCCGCTGGCCTGTCGGCATCCCGCGGCTCTTGGGAAGTCTTCCTTCCCTCCCGTTGCCTTCCATCCTGCAACCAACAAAAGGTTAGTGTACTTACCTTTGCCTGTCTCATTGAAGGAGCTGGTGGAGAGAGCGCACTCCCCCCCCAGCTTGTCGATGTAAATGTCACGCATGCGTGCTGGCGGGGTCTTCACGAAGTCACTCACGTGACTCCGAAGTAAAATCAGCTATTTTGCTGAATGAAAATTATCCATCTTAAAATGGTTATGCCAAGCACATGTTCAGTCTAGCCAAAACCCAGAATGATTAGGCATCCTCCACTTTTCTTCAACCTTGAGAAGATATTAGAAATATACCCCTCTTCTTCATGGGCAGACTGCTCATCCTTTTGTGAAATGTCTCTGTTTCAACTTGGATAGCCATAGTTTCCTCTTTAGACCGTATGTACGGAAATCTTGGCTTCTCTTGCCGCGGAGGAAATTAATCAGCCAGAAATTGAATCTTATAACCATTTATGATTTGTAAAATGAAAAGATCAGCGGTTATCTGTCCCCACCAGTTGTTGAGCAGTCTCAACCTATCTCCGACTTGAATATCGTCAGCACATCTCATGCGACTGATGGAAAACTATTCGCATACCTCAACGGCTTCCACCTCATTGTCGCTTTGCTGTCCATAACGAGGCAGACGGTGGCTGTAGATGTGATCAAGGCAGTTTCTAAGAAAGCACTTGCTATAAAAACCACCAAGGCTGCCAATAAAATAAAAGACAAAAGGTGATTATCACCCCACGCCACCAAGATCCAGCAACCTCTGAAACTGACACCACCAAAAATGACCTTAGGCAGATGATCAATAGAGTCAACTGACCCTAGACTTTGCTTCTCCCCTTGGCTCAGGTATCGTGGCCAGCTGGGGAAGATCCTGAGTATGTGGAGTGCGCTGCCTCTATGGTGAGCGCTAAAACCTGCGAATAAAAATCCCTCTGGCTTGGTTTTTATTGTGTAGTCCTGGAACTCCAACCAGCCTCAGTGTAGTGGTATCTGCCACTCGTTTGATATGCATGCAGGTAAATGGGAGTCTTACCCACAAAGGGTGTCTTTACCACACCCACCGCAGCCTTGAATTCCTCTTGCAAATCTTTTACTTGCTAGCCCAAGTCTTCTCCAAAGAAATACTTGCAGCCTGCACATACTAGCATCGCACAAAATTAGCATATATTGGGTTGACCTTAGGCCTATACTATCCTAGCACAATTGAGTTTAAACTGTGTATTACACAAAAGTGCTAAGGCATCTACTGCAATTCAGACCGCTGAGTTCTCTCCACCGACATTGCAAAGGCCGTAATCCTTCTTTGAGAATTCTCTGAACTTGCTGGAGTTTAAGGCCTTTTGACTTTGTTTAACTCTTCAGATCGCCCCAAATGGTGGCATTAACCTACGGACCTCCAGTGTCTGGCAGAATTCAGGACTAGCATACTATCCAGCAGTATCCTGCATGATCTTCTCAATCAACTGATGAGAAGTCAAGTAACCAATGCTACTTGCCAGTTCTTCCTCTAACGGTTCTCCTATCCCTGAAGGGATGGTAAATTTAGTCAAAAGTACCAGCAGATCCTTATAAGACATGGGTTGACGCATATCATCCACTTGATGTGGGAATTCGAGTTTACTGTCAACTACCTCTCAATCAGAGTCTCCACGAATAATCCTCAAAACACCCCTCCTCAGAGTGGGAGATATCTTAATATAACCCTGAACAGGTATTGCTGCTGCAGACCTCTGACTGGAACTACCTGTCTCGGTCGCCAGTGTGCGCAACACATTCCCTTCGACCAGCCTCTCAATCAGGATTTTCAGTATTGAGAGCCTACAGATGACATCCTGCCCAATATTGTCCTTTTGGACATTTTGCCATTTTGGCCTTGCCCTACCCTGAAATTGGGTCACCAAACTGCTCCCTTACGGAGCTTTTGCTTTTTATTATTTATTTTATTTTTTTATTTTTACAACACGAACCTGCAAGACAGGTAAAAATGCTACATGCTAGTTCAGCCTTTACTGATTTACTTATCCCCGAGAGGATGGCAAATGATGTTCCAGCGTGCTGGCAACTCATTTTTAGCCGAGCTGAAAGAATTTAGCATGTGTTGAGGGAATCCTCAAACTCCCTACCTCTAAGCAGGAGATATCCTCAAATATCTGAGTTTAAATGCCTCTATCAATGAAATGCACCTTCCTCACTGTGGGCAGCCTGATAACCTCAAGCATAGATGTTGAGGCGGTGTTTCCCTGGCCAATATGATCCATTTGGACAGTCAGTTTCGAGTTGGTCTATCCTGAACCAGGGTAGACAAGCTGCTCCTTCTGTAAGCTTTCACAGAGGTTCTGTGCAGGCCACCCTGCCAGCATCTCTGAGCCCGGGTTGCCAACCTGCTCTTTTTCAGAGTCAGTGGAAGGTACTAAACTGATTATGCTGCCAGTGTTTCCGAGCCTGGGTCGCCAGCTGCTCCATTTCGGAGCTTTCACGGAGGTTAGTAAGCAGCATCTCCGAGCCCGGGTCGACCTCCTTATAGGAGTTCAGCGTAGTTCCTTTTGCAGGCCGTGACTGTTCCAATCTTCGGCCCCACGCTTGCCAAACTGTTCCCTTTCGGAGCTTTAAATGGACATTGCTGTGCAGGTCGCGCCTGCCAGCATCTCCAAGCCTGGTTCGACAGGCTGCTCCTTCGGAGCCTCAAAGGCGGTAGCTATACAGGCACGCCTGTCAGCCTCACCGAGCCCACTGCATCCATTTTCGGAGCCAGCGGACCGTTCCTGAATAGAAAAACAGCTTACCTGCCAGAACATTTTCGAATGGCTCCAAATCCCACGCCATGCGTCGACGTATTTGACGCGCATGTGGCTGGCGGGTTCTTCACGTAGTCTCATCTCGAGACTTCGATATAAAATCTATCTAGCTCTGCCTTAAATATATTCCTTGACTGTCTCCTCAGCCCTCTGTGGCAATACGTTCCAAAGATTAACTACACTCTGGCTAAAGAAGTTTTTCCTCACGTCCTTTCTAAAAGAGCGCCCTTTAATTCTGATGCTAGGATCTCTGGCCCTAGACTCTCCCACCAGTGGAAAACATCCTTTCCACATCAATGCCTTTCATTATTGTAAGTTTCAATGAGGTCCCCCTCAACTTTCTAAACTCCTGCAAGTCGAGGCCCAATGATGTCAGACGCTCATCATATGCTAATCATATCAGGTTCACCTCTATTATTAGTGACAGATTGGTTCACTTCCAGTACTGGTAGCAGGCTGGATTCACCCCTGTACTTTTAGCTCCATTAGGTTAAAGAAAGTAAACATACAATAAACATGTATACTTTGGTATAACCAAGCCTGTAAAGTTTTAATAGCAGCAACAAAGTAAAATTTTGAGCTTTTTTATAAATTACACATTGTAAAGCATTAATTACAAGGAAGAACATTTTAGGTTCTTTCATACTAGGTTATATGTTTGGTACATGATAAAAACCTAATTTATCAAGTTTCTAATAATTAATAAAAGACTATAATAATTGAAAACGTGAAACTATTAAAATATTCCAAATGAACCAAATTAGAAGTTTCATTAAAATTAAGAAGATTAATAATTTCTGAATTCTGCAAATTCTCTTCTGCCAGGATAACTCCATGAAAGTACCGTTGACAAGTGTTTACACTCTTGTCTCTCCATTTCCACGGTTATTCTGCCTATGTTCAGCTGAAAAGGGGAATCGCCACAGTAATGCATCCACTAATCTGGAGAACCACAATTCCCATCAGCACGTGTGAAATATGACAACCATTGGAATCAATTTAAAAGAGCGAGGTTAAACAAAAATAAATGCATATTTCAAACTGATTCTGATTTTGGTGACTTAAAAAAGGTCAATTTTACACAAAATAAATTAAGTTTGGCACAAAACAAAGGTCCCTGCTGCACACTATCACCCAGATCTTAAACGTTGATGCTGGATCCCTAGAAAACATTGAATATGTCAGGAGCCAGCACACAATGGAGTCAAATGTCCATGATAAAAATTAACATCACCATCAGTAAACCAGCAGTCTGTCCAAGGAATTTTTTTTTTAAGTTTTGGGCCTCACACTCAGCATAAAGATCATGGTTTGTCAGACTGCAGTAATCCCTATCCTCTTGTACACTTCCGAAACATGGACTGTCTGCAGCAGACACTTGAATGCACTGGAAACGTACTAGAGCCATCTCAACCAAATGCTCAAAACCCACCGATAGGATAAGCAAAACATCATCAGATCCTTTACCCACTTTCCTGTACTGACCTTTCTGACCTGGTCCTCCTCATTGCCAGAGTGAGGCTGTACACAATCTAGAGGAGCCCCCATTCCCTTTCCTATTCCCACCCTTTCCACCTCAGTGCACGCCCATTTTTCTCCCCATACCTCCAGACAACCTGCTCCTTTCTCCTCCTTCACTCCTGCAAGCAACGAAGTACCTGTTTGGAATATATGCATAATTTGTGTAATCAGAGCTTTCATTGCTGTCGCAGAAGATAAAAATGCAAGGATGTTTTAGAGAAAGAAACAAGCAGACTTGTTCTAAACTTTCATCTTCAAAGGCTTTTCATGCAAGTTTTCCCACATGCTTTTAACTCAACAAAATCTCTCAGAGGGGAGAAGGTTCTCGAGGGAGAGGGTGAGGAGCAGAATTTCAGGGCGAGCAGCATGTTAGGGAGAAACAGGATTGTGGAGAGGGGAACAGGATCTCAGGGAATCTCAGGGGAGTAGGATGTCAGCAAAGCAGGATGTCGGGGAAGAGGATATAGGGAGCAGCAAGAACTCAGGGAGCAGGAGTTCAGAGGGAGCAGGATTTCCGAAGGAAACTGTACCAGGGTTTGGGCAGCAGGATCTCAGGGGAGCAGGATGTCAAAGGAGCAGGATCTAAGAGGATCCTGGAAATCGCGGGGGGGGGGGGGGGGGGAGGGGTCGGTGGGGGGAGAGACCTCAAGTAGAGCAGGAACTCAGGGAGCAAGAGCTCAGGGTGAGCAATATGTCAGAGAGTGGTGATCACAGGAGGGAATGTATCGGAAAATCACAACCTGCACGCTCCTCGATTTCCTACCAGTGTTCACTGTGGGTATTGCATTGCTAGATTGCTCAAATAGAACCTTTTTAAACATTCTTTGATAGGTTCAAAGATTTAGCAACAAAATACATTGTGTCACCTTCACTGAGATGTTGGCTGTGACACTACCATTTGTCCCATCAGCAGAAGTCACAGAGGGAATCCTAGAATCATACAGCATGGAAACAGACCCACGTGCTCCACACCGGTTAGCATGTCCCCATTTATACTAATCCTGCATTAATCTTATTTTACTCTCCTTACATTCCTATCAACCACCCCAGATTGTACCATTTGCCTACACACTAAGGGCTTATTAACCTGTTAACCCACTTATCTTAGGCATGTTGGAGCAAACTGAAGTACCCAGAAGAAACCCATGTGGTCATAGGGACAACATGCAAACTCCAAACAGTCAGGTCAGGATAGATCCCAGGTGGTTGGAGCTGTGAGAACAGCAGTTGTATCAGCTGTGGTGCTCTGCCCGTGTAATCCTGGAGATGAAAGAGGTATTTGGCCTCAGCTCAAGACAGGAAAAAGTGAATCTCCAATTCATTTTCAACCTTCTATGGAGAATAAAAATCACACATACTCTGAAAAAGACTGCCTGTTACTGTCAAAAATAATTTCACAGAGTTTGTACGTACTCGCCGTGACTTGCGTGGGTTTTCTCCGGGAGATCCGGTTTCCTCCCACACTCCAAAGACGTACAGGTTGTAGGTTAATTTGCTTGGTATAATTGTAAATTTTCCCTAGTGTGTGGAGGATAATGTCAGTATGCAGGGATTGGTGGATGACATGGATTCGGTGGGCTGAAGGGCCTGCTCCCGCACTATATCTCAAAACTAAACTAATCTAAACTTTCCCCTGCAATCGCAGGAGATGCAACACCTATCCCCATTTATGAGTGGATCAATGCCTGTGAAAGCTACATTTTATAAAGGAAGACATCAGAGCGTGAGTTGCGTGTTGGAACCCAGCCTAAGAAAATTTCCACCAGAGATACCAGAGTCAGTGGCTGCTAAACTTATAATTATCCTAAATTTTTATGGAACCATGCCCAGAAATTCATTCATTCTCTGATCAGTAGTGGAAGATGTGTGATATATTCACATCCATCATTGTGTTTGACTTACAAAATGCAATTCTGTTTAAGTTAATTAAACAAGTATCTGATTTAGAATTAAGAGCCTAAACTGCCATATTGTGAACTACTATTTTGTGGTCTTAAGATAACATTTGCCAACATTGCAGGGGCATCAATAGCTGTGCAGTTATATGCAAATACAAAAAAACAAACAATTTATTGATAAACTGTTAATGCAGAAAAAAAAAGTCTCGCCAATGATACTGCTTTCTTTGTGTCCAGTGATTTTCTGCAGGGAACAGTGCTAGGTCCTCTGTTTACTATGAATATAAATTACTTGGATGGAAATAGAAACAGGTTGGTTGGTAATGTTGCAGGCTGCATAAAAATTAGTACGAGTTACAGTTAGTGAAGGAGGCTGTGAAGAGTCAGTGAAGAATACAGCAGGATATAGATCTGTAACAGATGTGGGCACAGAATTGGCAGATAGAGTGTAATCCAGGCAAGTGTGGTGTGCTTCACTTTTGGCAGTCAAATGGAAGGGGAAAGTATATACCGTATGTGATTAATGTCAGAACCCTTAACAACATTGGTATACTGAGCGATCTTGAGATTCAAGTCTATAATCCCCTGAATGGCAACACAAATAGATAGAGTGGGAAAGGCAGCTTATGGTATGGTTATTTTCATCAGTCAGGGCATGGAGTATAAGAGTCAGGAAGTCATGTTGGAGCTTTACAATTGGTTAGATTGCATTTGAAGTAGAGAATTCAGCTCTGATTGCACCATTACAGGAAGGATTTGAAGGTTGTGGAGATGGTACAGATGAAGTTTTCTAGGATGCTGCCTAGATTAGGGGGAACAGCTAGAAGGACATGGTCAACAAACTTGCATTATTTTCTCTGGAGCTTCGGCGGCTGAGGGGAGACGATATGAGAGACATAGACAGAATCTTTTCCTAGGTTGGCAATGTCAAATATTTCAAGGCATAGCTTTAAGGTGAAGGGAGAAAGTTTAAAGGAGATGAGTGGGGTAAGTTTATTTTAACGAACGATACAGATATTATTACCCTCAGTCCAAAGATCCTGTTCTATGCTGTACTGTTTGATTTTCTAAATGGTCTTTGGGAAGAGACAGTGATACCGAAGATGATTCTTTGCAAAATCTGTCCCACAAACATGTTACAGCAAGGCTCCAGCTGCCTGTAATGGTCAAGGGAATCTCACAAAATCATACAGCTAAATCCATGGTGCAATGATTCCAGCAGAGGGAGCAGTCCTTGTGTTGAGTGAAGGCATGGGCCAGAAAGTTGTATTTCAGACCTATGGTGTGGTAAAACTAAAACTACAGTTCTGCCCATTTTGGATGGACATATGTTTAAAGTTAATGCTCATTATGGATTCAAAAATTCAACCTAAACAATCACATAAAAGAAACAGGTACTACAATAGTGTAGGAAGGATCTGCAGATGCTGGTTTACACTGAAGATAGACACAAAATACTGGAGTAACTCAGCGGGACAGGCAGTATCTCTGGATAGAAGGAATAGGTGACGCTTTGGGTCGAGACCCTTCTTCAGACTGCAATACTACAATATGGCTGAGCATGGGTTATTCCCAATGAGTCCCATTTATTCACGTCACAAGTCAGAATTGGACTGAAGTGACTGAAGGACACGAACTTGGATAAGTCTTTGATTAGCATGTACCCAATAAAGACAGATTAGAGTATTTTCTAAATAAAAACTTTGTCCCTCGAAGCAAGTCCCCTCGGAGGAGCAAAATAAAAGGAAACAGTTAGTACAACGGATGTGGACAGATAAAAAAATAATTCAATTTCATTTGGATTATTAGCCTGCAGCTGCAGGCATAGATAGGAAGGACAATCAGAACCTTTTTCCCAGGGTGGATATGTCCAATATGAAAGGGCATAAGTATAAGATGAGAAGGGGAAAATGTAATGGAGATGTGCGGGGCAAGTTTTTTACATGGAGAATGGTGGGGGCCTGGAATGCACTGCCAGGTGTGGTGTTGGAGGCAGATATGATAGTGGTGTTTATGATACAATAGTATGATAGTAGCTTTTAGATAGGCACATGGAAGTCATAAATGATAGGAGCAGAATTAGGCCATTCGTCCCATCAAGTCGACTCTGCCATTCAATCATGGCTGATCTATTGTCTCCTTCCTAACCCTATTCTCCTGCCTTTTCTCCATAACCCCTGTCACCCATATTAATCAGGAATCTATCTATCTCTGCCTTGAAAATATCCATTGACTTGGCCCCCACAGCCTTCTGTGGCAAAGAATTCCAGAGATTCACTACCCTCTGACTAAAGAAGTGCAGGGAATTGCGGAATATGGATCATGTACAAGCAGATGAGATCAGTTTAACTTGACATCGTGTTTGGCACAATCATTGTGGGCCGAAGGACCAGTTCCTGTGCTGTACTGTTCTATGTTCTTTAATCCCAGACCTCCATGGTGGAGAATTCCTTGGGTTCACCATCCTTTAAGTTGAGAAATCTCTCTGCATCTCAACCCTGAACAGCGTAACTCTTGTGTAGGAAGAAACTGCAGATGCTGGTTTAAACCGAAGGTAGACAGAAAAAGCTGGTGTAATTCAGCGGGACAGGCAGCATCTCTGGAGAGAAGAAATGTGTGATGTTTTGGGTCGAGACCCTTCTTCAGACTGGAGAACTGGACTTCAGACTTCAGTCTGAAGAAGAGTTTCAGCCCGAAACATCACTCATTCCTTTTCTCCAGAGATGCTGTCTGACCGCTGAGTTACTCCAGCTTTTTGTGTCTATCTTCGGTTTAAACCAACATCTGCAGTTCCTTCCTACACAACCCTGGAACCAGCATGGTGAGCCTCTCCCTCTATGGCATGCATATTCTTTCTTAGATAAGAAGACTACATTTGTACAAAATGTACTCGGTGCAATCTCACTGGGCCTTTAGAATCATAATAAGACCTCCTTACTCCAGTAATTAAACCATCCCTAAAACCTAACATATCATTTGCCTCCTGATGATATACTGCATCTGCACATTAAACTGCTGTAATTTGCACAGGTACATCCATGTCCCTTTAAATATCAGCACTATCCAATTTCTCACCATTTAAAAATTACTCTGGATAACAATTTCCATGTTATTTTCCATCTGCCATGTTCACAGTCACTTACTCGCCTTATCCATATCTTGCAAAAGCCTGTTTATATCCTCATTTGCACTCACATTCCCACCTAATTTACTAGCATCAGCAAACTTTGATAAAATTCAGTCTGAAGAAGGATCACCCATTCCTTCTCTCTGGAGATGCCCGCTGAATTACTCCTGCATTTTGTGTCTATCTTTGGTAAAATTTCATTTGGTCCCTTCAACCTAACCGCTGCTATAGATTGTGAATAGCTGGGAATTGTTGCGGTACTCACCAGTTGCCGTCTGTCAACCAGAGAAGGATCTGTTTATTCCCATTATTTGCTTTCTGCCCAATAACAAATTTTATGTCTCCCACTCTACAGATGCTGTTACATATTTCCATTTTTTTTCTATTTTTATTTATGTGTAATGTTTAATGTTGCCAGACCTTCCAGCTTCTTCGGGCTGCATCAGTTTATTAGGTTCACCTTTCCGCCCTGTATAAGTCAAGTCAAAGCAAGTATTGGAAACGATCCAAAGATTGTGAAAATTGTGATTTCAAAGACTTACACAGCCTTCTGATCTCTAGTATGTTACAACCGGTTTAACAAGCAATCTTATGGGCACTTACCAATCAGGTAGGATAAATCTCTGTACTACTTAAATGATGTAGTTATCACATTCCCACTGCTTCTAATAGCAAATGACAGACTTTGGGTGAAAATCAGCTCAACCGGAGAATCGCGAAATTGCAAGGCAACGCTGAACATTGTGACAATCATTTTAGCCATCTGATTTTTTTCCACATTTTTGAATTTTGCTGGCATTTCCTCCCCCTTCTGAGCGTAGGGGGCGCCGTCGAGTATGGCTGCCCTGCCAGCAGCTGTTATTCTTTTCACTCTTTTTTTAATTTTTAGTTAGTTAAAGTGTTTGTATTTGGAGATATTTTAGTCTTTTATGTGGAGGGGTGGGGGGGAGGGGGAAACAATTTTCTCAGTACCTACCTGGTCGGAGATGTGGCTTTTCTCTGGGCCGTGTCTTCGCCCCTTCCTCGCGGCCTACTGGCAGTCCTCAGCCGGCTAGGACTTCAGCTTCGGCGGCAGCACACAGCGCTGGGGCGCCATCATGGAGCGGGCGATGCCTTGCCCGGGTCGCCGTGCGGTGGGCTTCGGAGGGCTGGGACCGCCGACTGCAACATCGCGGAGCTGCGGTCTGTGGAGCTTCCAGCCGCCTGTGATCTCACAGAGGTTGCCAGAGTCGGAGCTCCGACCGGCATGGCCCGTGGACTTCGGGAGCTGCGAACTCCGGGGAGGAAGCGGCCGCTCCAGACACTCCGGGCCGCTGAGAGTGTTCACCCGACGCCAGAACTTCATCATCCGGCGAGAGGGCCTGAAGCATTGGGCTGCTGTAGCGACGACTGCAGAGGCCTCAATAGGCCCGACTATGGGTGAACTGGGGATGGGACTGGACTTTGCTGCCTTCCCCCACAGTGGGAACAATTGTGGGGGGATGTTTTTATGTTCACTATTAAATTATTTCATGTTGTGTTTTATCTTTATTGTGTGCTGCAATGGCAAGTCAAATTTCACTACACCAATTGGTGTATGTGATAATAAATGCCCTTTGTCCTTTCTGTCGTGGGGTAGATTTATGGCAATGGTCACATTATGAAAGAAATCAACCTGCAGTTTGAGAGGGAGAAGCTGACATCGGATACAGAGGCATGAAGCAGGAACTGGCTCAGGATGAATGGAAGGAGACCCTAATAGGAATGATGTTGGAGCAGCAATGGCAGGAGTTTCAGGGAGTAATTCTGAAGATGCAGGACCTTTTCATCCCAAAGAGGAAGAAACATATCAATGGGAGAATGAGGCAATTGTGGCTGACAAAGGAACAATCCGGGGGTAATTGAGTTAATGTATGAGGAGTGTTTGAAGGCACTTGCCCTGTACTCACTGGAGTTTAGTGGATGAGGGACAATTTCATTGAAACCTACCAAATAATGAAAGGTCTGGACAGAGTTTTAGATATGGATTAATTTCTACAGCCAGAAGGTGGTGATTTTGTGGAATTCATTGCCACAGATGGAGGAGGCCAAGTCATTGTGTGTTTTTAAAGCAGAGATTGATAGTTTTTTGATTAGGAAGGGCATCAAATGTTACTGGGAGAAGGCAACAGAATGAGTTGAATGGGAAAACTTGATTAGCCATAATTGAATAGTGGAGCAGACTTAATGGACCAAATGACATAATTCTGCTCCTATGCCTTATGGTCTTACTAGAGTAGGCAGCTGGAAGCACAGTCTTTGTTGTACAGAGCACAGAGAAAAGCTTTATTTGCATGCTTTCCAGACTGATCAGATATTTTACATATAAATTCAATCAGTACAATAGTGAAAATTACAGAGTGCAGTATATAGTGCTCAGCATTGTAGCATATTGTAGCATCTTGTTTTTGGTCCTACTGGCGGTCCACACCTCCCTCCTCACCTCCAAACCAGGTGGGGGAGATGGTTTAGTCACTGACTCTCCAACCATGGAGCAGGTAGCAATTCTCAAGTCCAATGTCTTCTATAGAGTTGAGGTGAATCAAATAGTACTCTAGCTTCTGGAAGGACCATTCAAAATCCTGATATCAGAAGGGAAGAAGCTGTTCCTAAATCTGGTGTTGTGTGCTTTAAAACTTCCACATCTTCAGCTGTTTGGGAGCAGGTGAAAAATGAATGACTGAGGTGGGACAAATCATTGATTAGGTGGGCTACTTTGTCGAGTTTTGCAAATGAATCAATAAAAGTAGCTCAGTAGAGGATATCCTTGGGAGCACGGGAGTTATATGTGAGCTGTAAATAGCTCCATCTCATCTCTTCTATTCTAGTATAGGCAGTCCCAGTCCTCTTCAATGTCAAATCCAATTTATTGCCATTTACACAATTACAGAGTGGTACAGGTACAATGAAAATCTTACTTGCAATAGCATCACAGGTATATAAGACTCAAATAACACAAAAAAGCATAAATTATAAAAAAATTCTACAAGCAATGAAAAGAAAAAAAAAAGACATTCTTGGCCAGTTTACCCTCATACTTTTCACCCCGTATTGCCCTTTCTGTTACCTTCTGTTGTCCTTTGAAAGTTTCCCAACCCTTTGGTTTCCCGCTATCTTTGCTATGTTATACACCTTTTCCTTTAGTATTATTCCATCCCTAACTTCCCTTGTCAGCAATTGCCTCTTACTCCCTTTAGAATCTTTCTTCCTCTTTGGAATGAAATGATCCTGCTTCTTCTGGATTATGCCCAGAGAATCCTGCCATTGCTGTTCCACTGTCATTCCTGCTCGGATCCTTTTCCAGTCGACCTTGGCCAGCTCCTCCCTCATGCCTTCAAAGTCCCCTTTGTTCAACTGCAACACTGACACTTCTGATTTAATTTTCTCCCTCTCAAATTGCACATTAAAACTTATATTATGGTCACTACCTCCTAGCGGTTCCTTTACCTTAAGTTCCCTTATTAAATCTGGTTCATTGGACAACACTAAATCTGGAATTGCCTTCTCTCTGGTAGGCTCCAATACAAGCTGCTCTAATAAT
This sequence comes from Okamejei kenojei, assembly GCA_035221665.1. Lineage (NCBI taxonomy): Eukaryota > Metazoa > Chordata > Chondrichthyes > Rajiformes > Rajidae > Okamejei > Okamejei kenojei. Next base: position 53,112,119 of record CM069135.1, on the reverse strand, counting down.
CCATCTCAAAGGCACTCTACAAACTCCCTTTCTTGGGGTCCAGAACTAACCTGATTTTCCCAGTCTACCTGCATGTTGAAATCTCCCATAACCACAGTGGGATTACCTTTGTTACATACCTATTTTAACTCCTGCTGCAACTTGCACCCTATATCCAGGCTACTGTTTGGGGGCCTGAAGATAACTCCCATTAGTGTCTTCTTACCTATAAAATTCCTCAATTCTATCTACATCATCAGTCCCTATGTCACCCCTCGCAAGGGACCGAATTTCATCCCTCACCAACAGAGCTCCCCCACCTCCGCTGCCCACCTGCCTGTCCTTTCGATAGGACGTATAATCCTGAATATTCAGTTCCCAGCCCTGATCCTCCTGCAGCCATGTCTCTGTAATCCCCACAATCCCCACCCTTTACTTCTCATACTTTGTGCTTTCATATATAATACGTTTAATCCATTACTCACCTCACCTTTCACATTGATTCCTATTTAACCATATAACCATATAACAATTACAGCACGGAAACAGGCCCTCTCGGCCCTTCCAGTCCGTGCCGACCATTTGTTTTCCCCTAGTCCCATCTACCTGCACTCAGACCATACCCCTATTCCCTTCACCCCTCATTCAATTTAAAATCGATCCTGCCTCCACCACTTCTGCTGGAAGCTACCACACAGCCACCACCCTCTCCCCCTCAACCCCGAAAACCTTCCCTTAATTCTCATGTCATGCCCTCTTTTTGAGGTTCTGTCTATCCCTTTCAACATTTTAAAGACCTTCCCCCCTTAAAGGAAAGAATAAAGACCTACTTGTTCAACCTTTCTCTGTAACATCCATGTAAATCTCCTCTGTACTCTATTTTGTTGACATCCTTCCTGATCAGAATTGGTCCCTGTTTACAATTTAACATTACTTCCCTAGATTTGTATATATTATCTCTAAGTATCCTTTCCATTAATTTGCCATCCACCCACTTTCAGACGTCAAACTAATAGGTCTTACTAATTGCATAGGTTTATTCTTTACTCTCTGAACCCTTTTTAAACAATGGAACAACATGCGCAGTACGCCAATCTCGGCACTATTCCCGTTTCTAATGACATTTGAAATATTTCTGTCATAGCTCCTGCTATTTCTACACTAACCTTCCCTCAATGTCCTAGGGAATATCCTGTCAGGACCTGGAGACTTGTCCACTTTATATTTTTCAAAAGTGTCAGTACTTCCTCCTCTTTGAATCTCATAGTTTCCATAGCTACTCTACTTTTTCCCCTTAACTCACAGAGTTCAATATCCTTCTCCTTGGTGAATACCGAAGAAAAGAAATTGTTCAATATCTCCCCCATCTCTTTTGGCTCTGCAGATAGCTGTCCATTCTGGTTCTCTAATGGTCAAATTTTATCCCTCGTTATCCTTTTGCTATTAATATAGCCGTAAAAACCCTTTGGGTTTACTTTCACCTTTCTTGCCAAAGCAACCTCATATCTTCTTTTAGCCTTCCTAATTTCTTTCTTAAGATTCTTTTTACATTCTTTATCCTCTAGCACCTCATTTACTCTATGCCTCCTATAATTATTGTAGATATCTCTCTTTTTTCGAAACAAGTGTCCAATTTCCCTTGAAAACCATGGCTCTTTCCAATTTTTACTATTTCCTTACAACCTAACAGGGCCATGCTCTCCTATCCCTTCGTGAGCTTTCTGCCCTGTTAATTCTCGTGTCTTTCTTAACTTTTCCTATACTCTCTTTCCCTTTAACTCCATCCTTGTATTTCCAATTTGTCTCCTCCCACACCCCCCACCCGTGTCGCAGTGGCAAACCTGCCTGCCAGAATGCTGGTCCCCAGCCTGTTAAGGTGCAACCTGTCCCTTTTGTACAATTCACCCTTACCCCAAAACAGATCCCATTGGTCTAAGAATCTAAATTCCTGCCCCCTGCACCAGCTCCTCAGCCACACAATCAGATCCCCTATCTCCCTGTTCCTGCCCTCACCAGCACGAGGAACTGGAAGCAAACCGGAGATAACCAGCCTGGAGGTCCTGCTTTTCAGCCTTCTGAGCTCTCTAAAGTCACGCTGCAGATCTCTTTCTTCATTTGTGCCGATATGCACTACTTCACCCTTGAGGATGCTCTGCAATCGGTCCGTGACGTCCTGGATCCTGGCACCAGGGAAGCAGTTGCCGCAGAAACCCCTGTCTGTACCTCTCACAATGGATTCCCCGACTACCACGGCTCTTCGGCTTTGCTTCAGTGCCACGTTTAGACTCACAGACCTGTCCGCCGCTCAGGATGGCAGAGTCGTCTGTCCTGACAGCTTCCAAGAGGTACTTCCCCCAGGGTCTCCTGTACTCCAAACTTCCTTCCCTTCCTCATCGTCACTCACCTTCTCTCTTCCTGTATCTTTGGTGTAACGATCTCACTGTAGGTTCTGTCCAGGAAACTCTCATTTTCCCAGATGATCCTGAGGTCATCCAGTTGCCTCTCCAGTGCCCCAACACAGTACTTCAGGAACTGAACATGGACACACTTCCCACAGTTGTAACAGCCAGAAGCACCAGCAGTGTCCCTGACGCCCCACATCCTGCAAGCCTCACAATGAATCAGCTGACCTGTAATTTTTTCACTGCGTCTCACCTTCTCCAACTTTTGGCGTAGTCCCCTCCCTCACCCTCTTCGCCTAAGACTCTCGAGCCAAAGACTTGCACTTTTCTCACTTTTCATAAGTGATAGGAGCAAAATTAGGCCATTTGGCACATCAAGTCTACTGCGTCATTCAATCATGGCTGATCTATCGTCCCTTCTCAACCCCATACTCCTGCCTTCTCCCCATAACCCCTGACACCTGTACCAATCAAGAGTCTATCTATCTCTGCCTTAAAAATATCCATTGACTTGGCCTCCACAGCCTTCTGTGGCAATGAATTCCACAGATTCACCACTCTCTGACTAAATAGATTTCTCCTCATCTCGTTCCTGATGAAAGGTCCTTTAATTCTTTGGCTATGACCTCTAGTCCCTATCTCTTCCGCCTGTGGGAACATCCTCTCCACATCCACTCTCTCCAGGCCTTTCACTATTCGGTAAGTTTCAATGAGGTTCCCCCCTCATGGTTTTACAATCCAGCGAGTAGAGGCCCAGAACAAATCAAGCGCCCATCATATGTTCACCCACTCATTCTTGTAAACAGCCTCTGGGCCCTCTCCAGCACCAGCACATCCTTCCTCAGATATGGGGCCCAAAATTGCTCACAATGCTCCAAATGCGGTCTGACGAGCGCCATCTGAAGCCTCAGCATTACATCCCTAATTTTGTATTCAAGTCCTCTTGAAATAAATTTATTTGAGTTTGCAAATCCTGTACCAGCACTCCCAAGGCCCTTTGCACCTCCAATTCCCTTCCCATTTAGAAAATAGTCTACACCTTTATTCCTACTACCAAAATGTATGACTTCACACTTTGCTACGTTCTATTCCATCTGCCACTTCTCTGCCAAATCTCCCAACCTGTCCAAGTCCTTCTGTAGAGTCCCTGCTTTCTCTACACTACCTGCCCCTCCACCTATCTTCGAAGCATCTGCGAAATAGGCCACAAAGCCACCAATCCCCTCATCCAAATTCTCAATGCCTCAAAGACTACCAACCGGTAGTACTAATGTCCGTGATGATGAAGTGCTTTGAGAGGTTGATAATGGTGCAGGTCAATTCTAACCTCACCGGGACCTGAACCCGCTACAATTTACCTGTCACCACAATAGATCAATGGGAGATATGATCTACTCTGCACTGCTACACTTGGACAATAAAAACAATATGTTGGCTATTGTTCATAGACTATAGCTCGACGTTCAACATCATCATCCCCTGTAACTTGTTACCAAGCTTAGGGAACTGGGTCCCTGAGCATCAGTTTGCAACTGGATCATATTTGATCTATTTGTGCACGTCGGGTTGTATTAGTCGAAACAGGGTGGACCATGTGAAGGTTGCAATCTCCCACCCCACTAAGGAATTGATTGTTGACTTTTAGAAGAGGAAGGCTGAGGATCCACAAAACTGTTTTCATCAGTGGTGGAGAGGGTCAATAACTTTAAATTCCTGGGCGTGCATATCTCTGAAGATCTGTCCTGGAGCCAGCATATTGGTGCAATTATAAAGAAAGCCCATCAATGCCTCTGCTTCCTTAGAAGACTGAGGAGATTTTGTATGTCGATGAATACTGTCTACAGGTATACGGTAGAGACCACATTGCATCACAACCTGGTTAAGAAACTCACACATCCAGGAATGAAGGAAATCACAAAATGTAGTGAACACTGCCTGAAATTACAAAATGTGGTGAGTCTTGCCTACTGACCTTCCCACCATTGAAAGGGTCTATAAGAGGTGCGGTCACAAAAAGGCAGCCAGCATCATCAAGGATCCCCACCACTCTGGCCATGCTCTCATTTCACTCCTGCCATCAGGAAGAAGGCAAGAGTCTGAAACCTGTAATGTCCAGGTTCGGTAACAGCTTATTCCCAATGATCATTAGATCATCTATCTACACTATGACTAAAGCTCTTATCTTGACCACTTCCAGTCTGCGTTGCATTTAAATTTGCGCAAAAATGATCCCCCATAGCGCTATGATTTTTCACCACCTTACTCACCATTCTCCTCTGCTGCAGGTCAAATAAGTTTTGATCCAATCAGTGAATTAGTACAAAAGTTATGAAAGTTTAAAAATTGTAAAAACTGCCCCTTCCAGAACCCGCTGTCAATAACGCGGCAAGGAGAATAAAAAGCTGAAGAGGCGGAGTATGTTGAGCAGCTCGCGGAGAGTGTGCAGCTCGCGGAGACTGAGCAGCTCGTGGAGACTGAGCAGCTCGTGAACACTGAGCAGCTCGCAGAGAGTGAGCAGCCTGCGGACTGCTTCTGCGACGACCAGCACGACCAGCTGCCAAGTTGAACCGGAATCCTCTGAGTGAAGCCGGAGTGGGACCGGGATCTACTGCGTGAGGCCGAAAGCTGAAGGTGCGGGATGAGAAGAGTGCGAGCTGCATCTGATGTGAACACCCCCCTCCCCACACCCCTCTTCTCCCCCCACTCCCTCTTCCCCCACCCCCCTTTCCCCCACCTCCTTTCCCCACCCCCCTTTCCCACAACCCCCCTTTCCCACCCCCCCCTTCCCCACACACCCCATTCCCCTCACCCACCCCTTCCCCACACCCCCTCTTCCCACACACACCCTCTCCCACCCCTCTCCCCCCCCCCCCCCCCCCCCCCCACACACCCCCTCCCCCCACACAGGGTTGGATTTACGTATAAGCTTGACAAGCTTAAGCTTAGGGCCTCGAGATCTAGGGGAGCCTCGCAGAGCCGGATTTACCAGTAGGCTTCATAGGCTGAAGCCTAGGTCCCCGAAATCTAGGCGGCCTCCGGCCAAGGCAGGACACCTGCCATTCAAATCTGGGCGGGCCCTCCTCTCTATCTCTCTCTCTCTGTCACTCTCCGTCTCCGCCCACCATCCGTATCCGCTGGGTCTCCGCTCGCTCCTCATCCGCCGGCACGGCAGGCAGCATTGCACATGCGCACTGCTACGGCCAGCACATCCTCCCCCTGCACATGCGCACAACCACGGCCAGCACATCATCGGCCCCCCTGCACATGCGCACTGCCACGGCAACTGGTCGGCATTGGGCACTTTCTCCCTCGCTTTGAATTGTGGGAGATCTGGCCGCTATTGCTGTCCAGTCGCCGCCTCGCCGCGACCGCTGAAAACCAACGCAGATTCACTCTCCGACCCTGGATCTGGAGTAACTCCCTGGAGTAACTCTTGCTTCTGGCTTCCTGGTCCTCCAAAAATATTCTAAATGGAATTTAAACTGGAGGTGGTGGAGGGCAGAACAATAACAGCCTATTGCATTTTATCTGTTTATTTATTGTGTATATATATGGTCTATGGTATATAAACACACTGAACTTTATTCTCCTGTTCTGTATTATGTTTATATATTTTGTTGTGCTGCAGCAAGCAAGAATTTCATTGTCCTATCTGGGACACATGACAATAAAACTCACTTGACTCTTGACTTGGACTTAAGCAAAAATGGGTTCTTGGGGAAAAAAGAGGTACCTTAAATTTAGTTGCGTCTGGTTGGGTAGCTATAGTAGGGTGAAGACTATTCCATGTTTTAATTGTGTGGGGCAACTCCATGGAGCAGCCAGCAACTCTGGATAGAAGAAATTGGGTGACGTTTCGGGTAGAGACCCTTCTTTAGACTCCCTCTGGTTTTAGTGTTTTTAGTTTAATTTAAAGATACAGCGTGGAAATAGGCCCTTCGGCCCACCGAGTCCACGCCGACCACCGATCACCCGTACACTAGTTCTATCCCACACATTAGCGGAGTAGGTCAAGAATCAAGAGTGTTTTATTCTCTCACGTCCCAGTTAGAACAATGAAATCCTTACTTGCAGCAGCACAACAGAATATGTAAACATAGTACTCTGAAAACAATGTTATAAACGAGAAAACAAAATGGTGTACATTTATATATGAATATATAACTATATAAATGTGTGTGTGTGTGTGTGTGTGTGTGTGTGTGCGTGTGTGTGTGTGTCCTCCTGGGATTAATAAAGTTCTATCGTTTAGTATCTAACTCAACAGGTCAGACAGAATCTCTGGACAAAAGGAAAATATTACGTTTTGGGTTTGGACTGAAAAAGGTTCATGCACAACTCTGGAATGTGGAAGGAAACAAGAGCACCCGGAGAAAACCCATGCGATCAAAGGGAAAAGGAGCAAACTCCCTACAGCCACCACCCATTTTCAGGATCAATTCCGGCTCTGGCACTTTTAGGCAGCAACTTTATGGCCAATGTACTGCCCCATAGTCTTGAACTTAATTAAAACATACAGGAACTGTAAAGGGGGACATAGTGTCACTTGGAGATTTAAAACTGAAAATTGATATTTTCATTTTTTTTTAGTAACCAAAGTTATCAACATATAATTTTGTGTGTGTTGGAAAACAAAATATAGTGGCACAGCTGGTAGACTTGCTGCCTCACACACCAGAGATCGGTGTTCGATCCTGTCCTCGGGCACAGACAGTGTTGAATTTGCACATTCTCCCTGCAAGCGTGTGGGTTTCCTCCCATATCCCATTGGCTTTGTAGGTTAACTTGTCTCTGTAAAATTGCCCCTATTGTGTAGGGAGTGGGTGAGGAAAGTGGGATAACAAAACTTGTGTGAATGGGTAGACAAAAATGCAAAAACTCAGCTTCGTTTCGGGTTGAGACCCTTCACGTTTCGGGTCGAGACCCTTCTTCAGACTGATGTGAGGGTGGGGGGAGAAGGGAAGATGAAAGGAAGAGGAGGAGACTGTGGCCTGAGGGAGAGCTGGGAAGGGGAGGAGAAAGCAGGGACTACCTGAAATTGAAGAAGTGACTTTTCATACCGCTGGGATGTAATCTGCCCAAGTGAAATATGAGGTGCTGCTCCTCCAATTTACGGTGGGCCTCACTCTGGCCATGGAAGAGGCCCAGGACAGAAAGGTCAGATTTAGAATTGGAGGTGGAGTTGAAATGCTGAGCCAACGGAAGATCAGGTTGGTTATTGCGGACCGAGCGAAGGTGTTGGGCGAAAGTGATCGCCAAGCCTATGTTTGGTCTCATCGCTGTAGAGCAGCTGACACCTAGAGCAGTGGATGCAATAGATGAGGTTGGAGGAGGTGCAGGTGAACCTCTGCTGCACCTGGAAAGACTGCTTGGGTCAAGGGGGGAAGTAAAGTGACAAGTGTAGCATTTCCTGCGGATGCAAGGGAAAGTGGAGAGGGGGTGGTTTGGGTGGGAAAGGACGAATTGACCAGGGGGCTACGGAGGGAGCAGTCTCCGCGGAAAGCCAACTGGGGAGGAGATGGGAAGATGTGGCCAGTGGTGGGATCCCATTGGTAGACAACAACGCTGGAGAAAATCAGCGAGTAAAGCAGCATCTTTGGAGCGAAGGAATAGACGACGTTTCGGGTCAAGATCCTTCTTCAGACTGATGTCGGGGGGGGGGGGGGACGGACACACACAAGAAAGAAAGGAAGAGGCGGAGACAGTAGGCTGTGGGAGTGCTGGGAATGGGAGGGGAAGGAGGGAGAAAGCAAGGACTACCTGAAATTAGAGAAGCCAATGTTCATACTGCTGGGTTGTAAACTACCCAAGCAAATATGAGGAGCTGCTCCTCCAATATGCGGTGGGCCTCACTCTGGCCATGGAGGAGGCCCAGGACAGAAAGGTCAGATTCGGAATGGGAATGGGAGTTGAAGTATTGAGCCACCAGGAGATCAGGTTGGTTATTGCGAACTGAGTGGAGGTGTTGTGCGAAGCGATCACCAAGCCTGCGCTTGGTCTCACCTAGGTTGATCATACGCTGAATAATCCAACCACATTTTTGTTTGGAGGTGGAAAGAAATAACAGAAGTTGCATTCATTGCAATGTGTAAAAAGAGTTGAGATACTGTAATATAATTTTGCTGCATGTCATTGTGGTATATATCATGTCTTGATTGGTGAAAATGTTTAGTTTGTGATTTTATTTGAAGCAGAAATAATATGTGAATGCTTCATTGAGCATAATTCCGACTGGTAACTACGCGCTTCGTCCAAGCACTTTACCACACGCGTCATGCAACCCGTCTTAAATGACCACCTATACTGTCATTTGGAAACTTCAAAAGTTGTCAAGGTTGCCCGGCTGCCAACAGAGAAAGAAATTAAGTGAGAGCCCTGCAAGGTATAATATTTTTGACACTGTCATAGCCCTTTCTTACATATGCTGTCACAACGCACTGTAGTCTCTAAACAACCCTACAGTAATTTTCCTTGCCCTCCAATTCAGAATAATAGTGTTTTAAGCCAATAACTCGACACTAGCACTGGCAATAAATAAATAAATAAATAAGAGCAGCTTTCCAGCCCCTTATCTCATTGGCCACACTCGGCTTCCTCTAGTCGTGGGGCTGGGGGATTGGGAGGGGTCTCACAAGTGCAACAGCTTAGGGCCTCTCTTCATCTAAATCCGGCCCTGCCCCCACACCCCCTCCCTTGAGTGGTGGAATATTTATTTGGGGGAACGGGTTGCATTGGGGGAACAGGTGAGTGGTGGAATATTGCATTGGGGAATGGGTTGCGTTGCGGGGGTCCAGGCCTCCCGTGTGACAGGGGCACAACGGGTCCCACTTAGTCTAGTTGAACACTAAGAACCAACTAAACTCTGAACTACAAAAAGGCTTTGTTTATCATTTGCACTTTCTTGAGTTTTTTAATTGATTTAAATTCTTTATTCTTGTGTGTTTATTATTTTATCAAGTACTGTGTTTACAAACCTGTTGTGTTTAGTTTAATTTAGAGATACAGCACGGAAACAGGCCCTTTAGCCCACTGAGACCGCATCGACCAGCACATTAACACTATCCTACACACACACGGGCAATTTACACTTTTACCAATCCAGTTAACCTACAAACCTGTACATCTTTGGAGTTTGGGGGGAAACTGAAGATCTCGGAGGAAACCCATGCGGTCACGGGGAGTACGTGCAAACTCTGTACAGAGAGCACCCGTAGTTGGGATTGAACCCAGGTCTCTGATGCTGCAAGCGCTGTAAGGCAGTAATTCTACCACTGCGCAACCGTGCCGCCCACTTGCTATTCCAAGTAAAAAGTTCATTGTTCTGTGCTCTGAACTGAAAATAATTTCATCTTTTAAATGATAGAAGATAGGGGCGCTGCATTGCCTGTCTTTTTTAAATTTTAGTTTGTCTAAACTGTTTGTTTTGGGGATTCTTTAGTTTTTCTATGTAGGGGAGGGGGGTAGGGTAAGGGGGAAACCGTTTCCTAGTCGCTTCCTGGCGAGGATGCAACTATTTCTCTGAGTCGCGTCCTCGTCCCCCCTCTTTGTGGCCTACCAACTGGATTGGAGCGGCCTTTCCTACCTGAGACCAGGGACTGGACCAGAGCTTTGGCAGCGGCGGCGATGCCTTCCTGGATCGGCGTTTGAAGCTCCGGAGCGTTGGGCCTGCTGCTCCAACATCGAGGAGCTGTGGTTCGCGGAGCTCCCAATGCAGGCAGCGCTGACTACAACGCCGCAGAGTCTCTGGGGCCCTTTGCCGGGGGCCACCAGCGTGAATCTCCGACCGGCGTGCCCTGGGGACGTCGGGAGCTGCGGATTCTGGTAGGAAGCGGCCGATTCGGAGGTCCAAGCCGCTGAGGTTGGCATACAGTCCCGACGTCGAAGTTCCAACATCCTGGCGAGCGGGCCTGAGCAGCGAGTTGCCCGTAGCGGCGACTGCGGAGGGCTCCGGAGGCCCTGACAACGGGTGAACATCGAGGAAGAGACTGACTTGGGTGCCTTCCCTCGCAGTGGGAAACTTTTGATTCTGCTGTGTGGGGATGTTTTATGTTGAACTCTATCGTGTGTTGTGTTCTTTATTTTATTGTATGGCTGATGGTGATCACATTTCACTGTGCCAACTGGCACATGTGACATAAATATATCTTGTATCTTGTCTTGTAGATAAAGAAATTGAAATTGACCAAAATCTTTATTGGAATATTTACCTCAGAAAATTAGATGAAGGAAAAAGAAATATAACAACAACCTGATAGGATTAGATTAAATAAGATTGTAGGAGACAATGATTGACACAGAATAATTGTGATGAATGGCCAGTTTCCGTAACTTCTGTGCATTCAGATATAATATTTTTGATATGGATACTGAAACACAGGTCTGCAATTGTAGGAGATAGCATACTGACCCTCCGCAATTTCAACAATTAACCCCATGTTCTCACCCACTGAATTATCTGATTACCTAAATCCGCCAGATCTGCTGCATCATTGCAACATTCAATGAATCTGAATTGTACAAAGAAACGGGATCAGAAACACCAACAATGTTGGGACTTTACTTGGTACTGTCACAGATTCATACATCAGTCAGGCCCTATGACTCTTCATATCTTGACCATGAAGTATCTACCTGTACTAATCCCATTTATCAGCACTTGATTCATAGTCTACTATGTCTTGGGGGATTAAGTCCTACCCTCGATACTTCTTAAATGTTGTGAGAATACCTGCCTCCATTGCCCAGTCGGGCAGAGCATTTGAGATTGCAACCACACTGTGGTCATAGATGTTTCTCACACTCCACCCTATCTATGCCTCTCACAACATTGAACATATCATATCATAAGCAAATTGGTGGTCAATCACATCTGCACCCTCTCCAGTAGAGGATATTCCCTCATTTCTTGTAATGTTCATACACCCAACATGCAAAGAAATAAAAAGAACAATATAAGGAACTATGAGAGCTAAGTAACCACCTGGCATCATACACTATACATAAATGAATAGAAAGATACAGGAAAAGCTGGTGTTGGGCACTGTCCTGGCAAGCCAGAGATCTGAACTAGTGACGTGGAAACATGATGAAGCATACAAATCCAACTGTGGCATTGGAGAAATTTAAATTCAGTTAATTAAAAATATCCCAATATCTTACGTTGGTGTCGACAACGCCCTGAAGGGAGAGCCATTGGCAGCCCTTATGCTGGACTACAACCTGATTCCAAACCCAGAGTAATGTGTCAGGTTTTTAATTTCCTTCTTCTGAAAGGCCCTAGAAAGATACAGTTTAGTGAATAATTAACAATAAATTGTCAGTGTTACCCGCAAGAAAACGAATAAGAAATGCACCAGCAAGTTGTGTCAAATTTGTTAATCTTTCGTTGCTTTAATTGAATTTAGTTGCTCCTTCATAAGAACTGTTTTTTCCAAATAGACTACATTTTTTAGTTGTACGGATACATTTCAGCTTCTTCACTACCTGGGTGTGTCCTTTACATGTCAGGATTATGAGACACACCTTGTTTGTACCTTACCTAAGAAAGGATTTTTTTTCTTGATAAAAGTTAACAGTTGAATACTATGTACCAATCATGTTATTGTCAGAGGTGGGAATTGTATGGTTGTGGATGAATACGTCTTGGTGTACTCAATGAGTAGCAATGCAATGACTTTTCAAATTATCATACGCCCTAATCCACGTGCATTTTAAAGGGATATTTGTGCAAATGTGAATACTAGTGAATACTACGAGGCCAATGGCCAGTGTAAAACATGCCTGCCTAGATCAAGTCACTAAATTTCTTACAACACAGGCTGCTACCTTGCGAGCAAGATTTTAATTTAGAATTAATTTGGTAAGATATGAGCATTGCCGCCAAGTCTGGCATTTATTGCCTATCTCCAATTGTCGGTGCAAAGATGGTGATAAGTTGTCTTCTTGAAGCTTGACAGATCTTCTTTTGAAGGTAAGTCCAGAGTGTTTTAAGGAAGTTGCAGGATGTTGATCTGTGATGTTGAAGGAATGGAGTTTAGCTTAGTTTAGTTTAGTTTAGAGATACAGACCTTTTCGACCTACCGGGTCTGCGCCGACCAGTAATCCCCGCACATTAACACTATCCTATACCCACTAAGGACAATTTTTACATTTACAACGCCAATTAACCTACATACCTGAAGAAACTCAGCGAGTGAGGCAGCGTCTATGGAGCGAAATAAAATAGGCGACGTTTCGGGTCGAGATCCTTCTTCAGTCTGCCTAACGTTCTGCCGAAACGTTGCCTATTTCCTTCGCTCCATAGATGCTGCCTCACTTGCTGAGTTTCTCCACATTTTTGTCTACCTTCGATTTTCCAGCATCTGGAATTCCTTCGTAAACCTACATACCCGTGTGTCTCGACCCGAAACGTTGCCTATTTCCTTCGCTCCATAGATGCTGCCTCACTTGCTGAGTTTCTCCACATTTTTGTCTACCTTCGATTTTCCAGCATCTGGAATTCCTTCGTAAACCTACATACCCGTGTGTCTTTGGAGTGTGGGAGGAAACTGAAGATCTCAGAGAAAACCCACGCAGGTCACAGGGAGAAAGTATCAACTCCGTACCGACAGTCTATTTCTATTTCTAATTTTCGAGTTATAGAAACATAGAAACATAGAAAATAGGTGCAGGAGTAGGCCATTCAGCCCTTCGAGCCTGCACCGACATTCAATATGATCATGGCTGATCATCCAACTCAGTATCCTGTACCTGCCTTCTCTCCATACCCCCTGATCCCTGTAGCCACTAGGGCCACATCTAACTCCCTCTTAAATATAGCCAATGAACTGGCCTCAACTACCTTCTGTGGCAGAGAATTCCAGAGACTCACCACTCTCTGTGTGAAAAATGTTTTCCTCATCTTGGTCCTAAAGGAATTCCCCCTTATCCTTAGACTGTGACCCCTTGTTCTGGACCTCCCCAACATCGGGAACAATCTTCCTGCATCTAGCCTGTCCAACCCCTTAAGAATTTTGTAAGTTTCTATATGATCCCCCCTCAGTCTTCTAAATTCTAGCGAGTACAAGCCGAGTCTATCCAGTCTTTCCTCATATGAAAGTCCTGACATCCCAGGAATCAGTCTGGTGAACCTTCTGTGTACCCGCTCTATGGCAAGAATGCCTTTCCTCAGATTTAAGACCAAAACTGTATGCAATACTCCAGGTGTGGTCTCACCAAAACCCTGTACAACTGCAGTAGAACCTCCCTGCTCCTATACTCAAATCCTTTCGCTATGAATGCTAACATACCATTCGCTTTCTTCACTGCCTGCTGCACCTGCATGCCTACTTTCAATGATTGGTGTACCATGACACCCAGGTCTCGTAGCATCTCCCCTTTTCCTAATTTGTCACCATTCAATTAATAGTCTACCCTCCTGTTTTTGCCACCAAAGTGGATAACCTCACATTTATCCACATTATACTGCATCTGCCATGCACTTGCCCACTCAACCAGCCTATCCAAGTCACCTTGCAGCCTCCTGGCATTCTCCTCACACCCAACACTACCCCCCAGCTTAGTGTCACCCGCAAACTTGGAGATGTTGCATTCAATTCACTCGTCCAAATCATTAATATATATTGTAAATAGCTGGTGTCCCATCACTGAGCCTTGCGGTACCTCACTAGTCACTGCCTGCCATTCTGAAAAGGACCCGTTTACTCCTACCCTTTGCTTCCTGTCTGCCAGCCAGTTCTCTATCCACATCAATACTGAATCCCCAATACCGTGTGCTTTACGTTTGTATACTAATCTCTTATGTGGGACCTTGTCGAAAGCCTTCTGAAAGTCTAGATATAACACATCCACTGGTTCTCCCTTATCCACTCTACTAGTTACATCCTCGAAAAATTCTATAAGATTCGTCAGACATGATTTACCTTTCGTAAAACCATGCTGACTTTGTCCAATGATTTCACCACTTTCCAAATGTGCTGCTATCCCATCTTTAATAACTGACTCTAGCAGTTTCCCCACTACCGATGTTAGACGAACTGGTCTGTAATTCCCCGTTTTCTCTCTCCCTCCTTTTTTTTAAAAAGTGGGGTTACATTAGCTACCCTTCAATCCTCAGGAACAACTGCAGAATCTAAGGAGTTTTGAAAAATTATCACTAGTGCATCCACTATTTCTGTGGCTACTTTCTTGAGTACTCTGGGATGCAGACTATCTGGCTCTGGGGATTTATTGGCCTTTAAATTATCCAATTTACCCACCACCATTTCCCGGCTAACCTAGAATTCACTCAATTCCTCCATCTTATTTGACCCCCCAGTCCCTTGCTATTTCCGGCAGATTATTTATGTCTTCCTTAGTGAAGACAGAACCAAAGTAGTTATTCAATTGGTCTGCCATGTCCTTGTTCCCCATGATCAATTCACCTGTTTCTGACTGCAAGGGACCTACATTTGTTTTAGCTAATCTTTTTCTCTTCACATATCTATAAATACTTTTGCAGTCAGTTTTTATGTTCCCTGCCAGTTTTCTTTCATAATCTATGTTCCCTTTCCTAATTAAGCCCGTTGTCCTCCTCTGCTGGACTCTTAATTTCTCCAAACTGGGATGAACAATTGTTGTAGTTCATCCATGCAGTCTTTAAATACCTTCCATTGCACATCCACTGTCAACCCTTTAAGAATCACTTGCCAGTCTAACTTTTCCAATTCACGGCTCATACCTTCAAAGTTACCTTTCTTTAAGTTCAGAACCCTTGTTTCTGACTTAATGATGTCACTCTCCATCCTGATGAAGAACTCAACCATATTATGGTCACTCTTGCCCAAGGGGCCATGCACAACAAGACTGCTAACTAACCCTTCCTCATTACTCAATACCCAGTCTAGAATAGCCTGCTCTCTCATTGGTTCCTCTACATGTTGGTTTAGAAAACTATCCCACATATATTCCAAGAAATCCTCTTCCTCAGCACCCCTGCCCATTTGATTCACCCAATCTATATGTAGATTGAAGTCACCCATTATAACTGTTTTACCCTTGTTGCACACATTTCTAATTTCCTGTTTGATGCCATCCCCAACTCCACTACTACTGCTACTTATATTTCTAACTCTCGAGAGCTTGCAATTTGCAAAAGAACCTGCTAGCGGTGGTTTGGCCATTGTCACATCTAACAGATGCAATGCTCCATTAATGCAGTTTTATTTGTAGATTGTACTCCCTGCAGCCATGTTGTACTGATGATGGGGGGAACCGATGTTAATGGTATCAGCCATGTGGACCTTCTTAACGTGGCCGGAGTTTGGTCACACATTTGTGACAGTTTTACACCATGGACAGCCATAGTCACAGGCACAGATTTGCCATGGGGGATTGGCCAAGCTCTGGACTGTCTTAATTTCTTCTTGAAATTAACATTCCTCTCACAATCTACTGTGAATGAAGTTTATAACAGGGGCAGGATGGGCGGAGGGTGGCCGGTCAGCGCTGACCTTGGGGGGAGAGTGGGGGCTGTCCCGAGGGATGCGCTCCTTCGGCCATTTACACCTTGGTGCTCGGGTTCAGTCGAAGATACTAGAGCATTTGGTTCAGAGCGCTCAGTCACCCTCCACAATTATTTACAGCGCAAACATTTACCATTTTGGCGGTTTTTAAACAGGTAAAAAAAGAGTACACTTTTCGTGTGTTAACAGTGTATGCCGGAAGCTGCCATGTACTCCAGATGGATTGAGTAGCTCCGTGCGTCACGCCCTTTGACCCGATGACCTTACGTGCAACCCCCCCTATACTATCCTACACACACGGGACAATTTACACTTTTCCAAACCAATGACCCTACAAATCTGTACGTCTTTGGCGTGTGGGAGGAAACCGAAGATCTTGGAGAAAACCCACGCGGTCACGGGAAGAAGGTACAAACTACAGCAGTCAGGATCCAACCCCGGTCTCCCGCCGCCTCTGGCACTTTGTGTTTTGCTTCAGATAAATACAGGCAGTTTGCTCGCTCGAGGTTATTTCGTTTCGTATTCTAGGAAGTTTTTAAACTCTGCCTGGGGCTGTTGTGAATAAAGTAAATCACGTGTTTTTTTCAAGCTTTTGAAAAGCACCAGATGGTGGGATTCTGATAAATGGTGTTGCCTCTGACTGCTGCAGTTCAATTCCCGCCGGTCTCCGACTTCAAGCGGCCCGATAGCAAAGCATTACGTCTGCAACAACGCCCAGCGCTCACACTTCCTACTTGTAGTTTCTTTCAGGAGCTGAGCCACCCCGAGTCGCAGATCCCGGCCTGCGTCCACTCACAGCCGTTTTGAAGATGAGCGAAGGGCAAATGAAACCCTCGGCTGCTGATCAAAGTGATCATCAGGTTAACGAAGGCTCCGGCGACGCTGAGGCCGACTGGGAGGCTGCAAGAAAGACATTTGAAAGCCTGGCCTCCACGAAGATGCTACGGACTGTGAGTACACCAGGCCTGGAAGTTGCGGGGAGCGGTGGTTGTACAGTTTCAGTGAAAGGATGCAAGAGCTCGATATTATTGCTAATAATGTAACGCTGCTGCCCTTCTCGCCAGCCCAAGTCTCAAGATGCCATCACGATCGCGGTGTCCTCTCGCTGCCTTTTTAACATGACGGAAGAAAGAAAAATCTACGATGAACAGGGGCTGGAGACCTACATGAAACACCAGCAGGAGCACGAAGAGGAACCATTGCGGAAGGGTCCGGCCTTCCCCTTAATCAAGGTACAGCGTATCCTCAGCGCTTCCCTTATCCCCATCCCCCCTCTCCAGCTCCATCTCCTGAGCTCAGTGCCTCGTCCTTGCAAAACAGGTTTTAAACCGAGTCAAAGATGAAATGCGTTGGTGCTTGTGTGATTTTGAATGCTCTGCGGACAAAATAACTTTATTTTATGCCGCCCCTGCGCTCAGCTCTGAAAGGGAAGTTCGTGCAAAGATTGTAATGCAATGAATTACTTCATGTTCCGGCCGCAAGCTTCAGCCCGGAGGGAACTGCGGATGGCCTGTAGGAGCGGTGACGCTCGGGACAGTGTATGTTGGACTCACACCAGTGTTATGGCATCTTGCCCCACCCGGAGGTGTGTACTGGGAGAGCTTCGATTGTGCCACCCATCCCAACTGTAATGAAACACATAAACAACAATTTGCCTTCCAGGCAAAAGCGTAACAAAATAGTTTTGGCAATGATAGACGTAACCGTAGTTTACAGTGGCATAAAGGAGAACTATTCATTTCGAAATTTCCAGTCCTTTTATAAGCTCAGTCAGAAAATAAAAGCCTTGTGGCCTAGGCCTTGGAAAATGTAGAACTTTTCCAAAATAACTAACACAGGAAAACATTTGAAACTCTAATACGCTATTATAGATATATTTCATTTTGGATCTTCCTCAAAGATTTTATAACACCTTCGTCCAACATCCCCACCCCCATGCTCCCCCAAAAGGATCTGCAGAAAATCATTCAGAAAGATCATCAACATTTGTAGAGGGGAAGTGGGAGGAAGAGAGTGACTTTGGCAGGTAGAAACCGAAACGTCACTCATTCCTTCGCTCCATAGATGCTGCCTCACCCGCTGAGTTTCTCCTGCATTTATGTCTACCTTGGCAGGTAAAAATGAATAGTGGAATTATTGTATTATTCAGTTCCTTCGTGGGTGATGTGTATGCTATTAATTCAAGTGATTCAATGAATACTTCCATAATACTCAATAACTTGGCCTGCCAGAAATAGACATTTTTCTTTTAGACCAGCGAGGAGTACCCGGTAATTTTTTTCTCAGTCACTTAGTTCAGTTATTCAGAAATTGGCAGCACAGTGGTAGATCTGCTGTCTTACAGTGCCAGAGACCCTGGTTCGATCCTGACTACAAGTGATGTCTGTACAGAATCTGGACATACTCCCTGTGACCATGTGGGTTTTCTCTGGGTGCTCTGGTTTCCTCCCACACTCCAAAGAACAGGCTTGTAGGTTAATTGGCTTTTGTAAATTGTCCCAAGTGTGTAGGATAGTGTTAGTGTACAGGGTGATTGCTGGTCTGCATGGACTCAGTGAGCCGAAAGGCCTGTTTCCACACTGTATCTCTTAAGGTTTAAAGTAAAGTATTTAAGGGCATGATATGAAACGATATCAGAAAGTACAGTTGAAATTCCAGTTCGAACAAACACAATTATCTTAATATACTCTACAATGCTAGAGTGTCATTGATCAGGGATTTTAATTAATAATTTGAAATTCAAAACCGCTTTCACTTTTTGGAGAAATGGATCATTTACTTTTTCCACTGTGTTTACAAATCAGCAAAATGTCTTTAGTTGGAATGTAATGATGCTGTTTCTTCCAGGCACTCGAAACGGTTAATTTACGACTCCGTGAACTTTACCCTGACAGCGATGAAATATTTGATATAGTTCTGATGACGAACAACCATGCTCAAGTGGGAGTGCGGTTGATAAACAGTATCAATCACTATGGTATGTTTACAGAAACTCTGATATATATTTGGAGACACAAGGAATTGGAGATGCTGGTTGACAAAACAAAAGCACAAAGTGCTGTAGTAACTCAATGGGTTTAGCAGTATATCTGTAGGGCATGGAAAGGTGACATTTCAGGTCAAGAGCCTTCTTCAACATGAGTGTAGGTGGAGAGAATGCTGGGAAAGGGTTTGGGGGGTGGGGAATAAAGCCTGGTAAGTGTTTAAGAAGGAACTGCAGATGCTGGAAAATCGAAGGTAGACAAAAGTGCTGGCGAAACTCAGCGGGTGCAGCAGCATCTATGGAGCGAATGGAATAGGCAACGTTTTGGGCCAAAACCCTTCTTGAAGCCTGGTAAGTGTTGGGTGGATACGGATGGGGACGGGGGGGGAGTTTATTAGTAGAAGGGTTGGCAAAACGCAGAGATGAAAAGAAAACAAAACAGGTTTCCGATAAGGAGGGGGAGGAGTGAAATGTAAAGCCAGAGGGAGTGAAATAGAAGGAAGAGGATGGTGGGGCAGGTGTGTTGAGGGAGGGCAGGCAGGGGGAGAGAAGATATCTATTTACTAGAATAAATACATTTTGGCTTTTCTCTTTGATTTATGTTGTGGTCCTTCTTCTGCATCTCTCCAAAAGTAGTACAAGTTCTTTCCATTTTATGATACGTCCTTGTTCCACTCCAAGAGGACAAGTGACTGCATTAAGCATCTGTTGCTCTAGGGACTTTACCACGGCATAATATGATTGACTTTTCCCGTTGCATTCTTCTTAAGTAATGAATGTATGCACCTACACAGTATTGCCATGAAACAGGCTGCTGAACAACAGAAGGTATTCTGGGTTCTTCCATTATCTGGTTAAATGACATGCCAATGATGCATTTATCTTTGATAGTTAAGTTTTCACCAATTAAAGGATGGATGTTTGATAAGGAGTGTGAGAGTACATTTTTAGTATGCATGGAACTTTGAAACATGTACAAACATGTCATTTAACTGCTGAATTTTATCTGTAAAACAGCTTCTCTAAATTTGGACTGTTAATTACATTAATACTTTAGGTAATTTTTACATTACGACAATGATTGTCAATGTGGGGGATATATATACCAAATCAAAAATGGCCATTTAAATTAATGTTTAAGTTATTAAAATAACTGTTACAGCCTAAACCCTGTTGGATGAATATAAAATCTGTAAGCATGAAATATAGAGGATGCACAACAATATATTGAGCCTCAATATTAAAACTGCAACAAATTTATACAAATGACAATTCAACATTCCTCAGTTCCTTGCAATAAAGAAACGTGAAAAATACTTTAAAGAAAGTTAAGGTGAAAGAAGAAAGGGAAAGATTTAATAAGAATCAGAGGGTCACCTTTTTCACGCAGTGAGTAGATGGAACCAGCTGCCAGAGGAAATAATTGAGGCAGGTACAAAACAACATTTAAAATACATTTGGATAGGTAGAGGATAGGAAAGTTTTAGATGGAAATGGCTAAACGCCGACAAATGGGAATAGCTAACGTGGGGCACCTTAGTTGGCTTGGATGAGTTGGGTGAAGGGCCTGCTTCTGTGCCGTATGACTCTATTACTCAGTTTGATTGCTTCTTCAATTCCCTTTAGTCCTTTTGGTCTTCCCTTTAGTCCTTTTGGTCACATAGATTGTGAGCATTGTCTAAATTTCACTGATTCGTATTTCAACAAACCAACAGTGGCAACAAATGAGCATTGTTGGCACTGTACAATAAAATACACGTTAAAATAAAATAAACTACTGTCTGATCCTTGGATAGAGTGGATGTGGAGACTATGTTTCCACTAGTGGGAGAGTCCAGGACTAGCAGTAATAGCCTCAGAATTAAAGGATGTTCTTTTAGGAAGGAGATGAGGAGGGATTTATTTAGTAGGTCGTGAATCTACGGATGAGGTGCTCATGGTGGAAGTGGATCTGTTAGAGTTAACATTCTGTTCTGCTTGTTTGCTCACAAGATATGGAAGGCAGCAAAAGTCTTAAGAAATAATTGGCTGGCCTTTTTCCAACTGACAAATGGGTGCAGTTAAAATTGGGCCCTGTGTCTCCCTTGGGTGATGGGTATAACTTACTGAGTTATCAGTGCACAGTCCTAACCCGCCCAGAAACACCAATGAAGCATGATAGTTAACTATGCATTCCATGACGAGTCAGCTTCTGAGAGTATAATTGTGAGAGATGTTGTTAGAATGCACAAGAATGCTTCCTTGGGTTTTACAAACTCCTTTAAAGTAAGATCAGCAACCTGAGCAATCCTGTACATGTATTGACAGGACATGATTTAATAGTTGATGTCTTGTTCCATTAGCATGTTAATACATTTAGACCAGTGCTAATTTTCACAACACTATGGAGAAATATGCATCCATGCATTCTGTGCACATGCCTTGATCATAACGTGGCCTTGTGTAAACATGAAAGAGGCTGCTGAACACTAAAACCCATAAGCTGTGTATTCAACATGTTAAGGCATGTGTGATTGAATGAATCAGCATTGTGAGGAATTGATAGAATTTTATAATGGAATGCTGATGAGCAAAAATGTTCATTATAGTTTGATTATTTTATAATTATCTAATTATAAATTAAAAATGAATTTCAGCAAACATCCTAGAAATTTCATCTTGTTAGACATGTTCTTTTTTTTAAATAGGACTGTCAATTGAAAGATTCTGTATGACGGGTGGGAAAAGCCCAATTGGGTACCTGAAAGCATATCTTACCAATTTATATCTATCGAAAGATCCAGAGAAGGTGGAGGAGGCAATTGAAGAAGGTAAGGACCTAACAAAATAATCCACGATAGGATGAAATGGTTATACAAGCCAGTAGAAAATAAACCTGTTTTGGCCTTCAGCAGGGCAGCCACCAAAGAATTGAGCTGTTCAGGTTCAGATAGAAGAATGCATTCTATGCAACAGGACTATGTACAGATGGAATTCACCTCATTATATTTGAGAGCTTTGTGAAAAGTTATTTTCTGTTGTTTCTCTACTGAATCTTTACTTCATTGAAAAGATCATCTGATCTATTCATACTATGGTTTTGAGATAATTATTTGACTATAATATTAAATCAACTGTTACTCCTGTTTGTTGTCTGAAGTTTTATTTGTATTATAAAAATATAAGATAAAATACCAATTTACCAACAAAAATAAATACTGGCTCTGTGATATGTTTTGCTCGTGAAATCACTGCACTAAAACTAAATGGCAGCACATTTTTGGCCAGGATTTTTCTCTGGAGCTCCTAACACTTTAGTGTTTGTGCTGGGGTGGAAAATTCTTTTGGAAGGTGCTTTATCGTTTACGTGGCTGTCTCCGCTCCTCCAGATTTGCTGACACTGATAGTGGGCATGTGGATTTGTTTGTTGAAATACGAATCAGTTTTGTTTGCAAATACACAGGACTCGATGTTAAAATGCAAGGTGCCAAATATCAATTTACTCCCGATGGTGATGGGAGCCTTCTGCACTCACCTATGCTCCTCCGATGTTGAGAAAGGCTAGGCAGACACGTCATTGGGGTTATCAAGTGGGCACCTACTTTCATCAACGTTTCGCTGATTGAACCCACGACGTCTCCAGTAGGCTCAGCGGTGCATTCTGGCGTCCCAGAACCACCCCCCTGTGCATCTGTCTAGTCGGTTATTTGGGAGACCAAATGGGGTCTTTCCTCTTCAGCCAGAGCCACTGGCTACTCCGCTCTGCTACCCGTGATGTTTCTTTGATGGCCTGGCGTAGGGCTTGTCCTCTGATCCCCAGGTCCTTCATCGGTATTAAAGTAGATGTTGCCACAAATCCTCGACATCCAACTTCTACCGGGCAGATCTTAGCTCTCCAGCCCCGCTGTTCTGCCTCCGCTGCAAGCTCTGTATATCGCAGTTTATTTCTTTCAAAGGCTTCCTGCACAGCATCCTCTTAAGGGACTGTGAGCTCCACAAAGTACACCATGCGCTGACAGTTCGACCAGAGCACAAGATCAGGCCTCAAGTTGGTGATGGCTATCCTCTGATGGAACTGTAGATGGAACTGTAAGCCATTGGTCCACATCCACCAGCATCTGCCAATCCCGGGCTGCCTCCAGCGGTCCAAGCGTGGCCCTTGGTGGAATTTTCCATTGCCTTTGTCCCCCCCCCCCCCCCCCCCCCCGAACAAAGGCAATTGTCTAACTGGGTTGGTTGTTCAGGGCGGCAAGGCATTGTTGGCTGTTCTCCTGCGTTCCAGAGACGCTCCCAGGCATTTGAGCACTTGATTATGTCTCCAGGTGTACCGTCCTTGGGAGAGGCTTACTTTACACCCAGTGAGAACGTGCCTAAGTGTGGCTGGTGTTGAACACATGGGGCATGATGGATCTTCGCCCAGCCATTGGTTGAGATTTTTGGGCTAGGAAGGACATCATAGGTTGCCCAAATGAGGAAACATATCCTGCTCGCCTCCATCTCCCACAAGTCCTTCCAGCTGATCTTCCTCTTTTCCACACTCTCCCATCTCATCCACTGGCCCTGTTTAGCTTGCGACACAGCCTTGGCAAACCTACTCAACTCCTGTCGGCAGACTTTGGCCGCGACCAACTTCCGGCGCTCCAGTGATGATGCCTTGTTCCAGCAAGGTCGCTTTCCACCAAGCCCCAAGTCACTTCTTCCATGTTGGATTTGCCCTACTATGTCGCCTTGCTGGAGAGCAGATTTTGCCTGCTGTGTTGCATTCTTAGCTGTCCACTTCTTTCCTGTTGCCAGGGTTGGAGCAGCAGGTCGGATGACAGTGTCCCTCGATTCTGCCAGGGTCATCTCTTGTCTGACTTTAGTGCA
Source organism: Okamejei kenojei (assembly GCA_035221665.1). NCBI lineage: Eukaryota > Metazoa > Chordata > Chondrichthyes > Rajiformes > Rajidae > Okamejei > Okamejei kenojei. Next base: position 53,088,408 of record CM069135.1, on the reverse strand, counting down.
CTTGTACTCCTCTGTGAGACTAGAGAGAGGCAGCTGGAGTACCCCCTGACCGTACAGGCCTACGCTGCTCAGGCACCGAGGAACACCTAACCACTTTCTCAGGAAAGAGCTGATTGTTCTTTCTATCTTCTCTACTCTTGTGAGGGTGATGTCATACATGGTTAGTGGCCACATAAGGCGAGGTAGTAACCCAAACTGCAGGCACCAGATTTTCAGCTTTCCAGGCAGCATGGATCGGTCAATGTTTGCCAGACCTTTGATGACCTCTTGCCTAAACTCGTTAGCCTGATCAGTGTCTTTCAGTTTGTAGTAATACTATCTTCCCAGGCTTTTGATTGGCTTTTCTGACACAGTTGGAATAGGTTCTTGATCAATGACGAACCTTTGATCTGTCAGTTTGCCTTTGATTATGGAAATGATTCTTGATTTGGATGGCTTGAATTTCATTCTAAGCCCGGTGATGTTCTCTTGAAGCTTCCCTAAAAGGCGCCTGGTGCAAGGTGCTGTTGTTGTTATGACTGTCATATCCATGTAGGCCCTGATGGGTGGTAGACGGACTCCAGCCTTCAGCCGCTCGCCACCCACTACCCACTTGGAGGCCCTTATGATGACTTCCATAGCCATTGTAAAATTCAATGGGGAGATGGTACACCCCGCCATATGCCAATCTCCATGCAGTGCCATGTGGTCGTGAAGTTAGGTGTGGTGATACCGAACTGCAGAGCTTGAAAATAAGCCTTGACAAGGCTTGCGATAGTTTCTGGTATCCTGAAGAAGTCAAAGGATGCCCAGCGGAAACTGAGCGACAGTTCCAAACGCGTTGGCAAGGTCAAGAAAAACGACATGCAGATCTCTCTTTTCTTTTTTTGCAGTTTGGATTTGGTGCCAAATCATGCTGGTATGTTCGAGACATCCAGAGATCCCTTGGGTGCCTGCTTTTTGGACTGTTGTATCCACAAGGTTGTTTCTCTCTAAATAGCTGGTCATCCTCTGAGCTATGATGCTGAAGAAAATCTTACCCTCTACATTGAGGAGACTGATAGGGCGGAATTGGCTGATATCTGTGGATTCCTTCTCTTTCGGAATCAGGATTCCAACTGCCCTGCGCCATGCTTTGGGTATGACTTTCTTCTCCCAAGCCACTCTCATTAGCCTCCACAGGAAGCGAAGAACCCATGTAGAGTCGATACGGAACCCCATTTTGCCCTGGGGCTGAAGATGCTCTTGCCCGCTTTACTGTCTGTTCCACCTCCCTCCACTTTGGAGGACTAATTTCCATCTTGTGCTCTGGTTGTTCAATTGGTGGAATGTCCGATGGAATGGCTGCCTTCTGGTGTCATCCGCATGCATTCTTTCCAGATGCTCGTCCAGCTTCTGCCTTGATGTTTTCAGGTTTCCTCCCTTTTCCTTGATGAAAAGTGATTTTACGAACTTATAGGGGTCCTTGAAGAAGCATGATCTTGTTCGTTCTTTCATTTTTCTTGATTTCCGCAGGTACTCTGCTCGTCTCAGGGTTGCTAAGCGGTTTTTGATGTTTCCCTGGAGAATGTTGATGCCCTCCTTCTCACTATCAGATGCCTTCCTCCACTGCTTCTTGAGCTGCCTTCTCTCCCGGATTAGGCATTACATCTCCTTTTGCCGTCTGGACTTATTTTCCAAAGCTGGTGCCTTTTCCTTTTTCTCCCTTATTCCATATCGTTCTGCTCCATAGCCATAGATGATGTTCCCCATCTTATCAAGCTTTCTTTCAACTGTACCCCTTAGTGAAGTGAATGGCTTGGTAAATGTAAAAACTGTCCCTAGGATAGTGTTAATAAACGGGGATCGCTGGTAGGCACAGATCCGGTGGGCCGAAGGGCCTGTTCCGCGCTGTATCGCTAAACTAAACTAAACTAAACTTGCTCTTATTTTAACAGTGGCAAATTGGCAATATGATTGACCAAAGCACTCTCATTTCAAAACAGGTCACTTATTTCAATCTGCATTTCAACTTTGATTTTCGAGAAATTCAGCAGCCAAAGGGAGGAGAGAAGTACTGGATGAAAAGGTGTATTTGCCATTGGACAAGGAGGAGCATAAATGCTTTCTCCAAGTTCACCAACCTAACTTATTAACATCTACTGTATGTCCAAGCTTCGACCAAGCTATCAAAAACTCACATTTCTCACTACAAACCATAATTTATTTGTGTACCTTCACAGATCAAGCCCCAGAAATCACAATCTCTCATTAATTCAGGTCGTGACTCTCATGTATAATTTGGTACATTGGTTCCAGCTCCTCATGTCTGCACTCACCATTTAGCACCTCATTCCCCAATCAGTGTTGATGGAAGGAATGATGCACTGAAGCAAATAGATGTTCTTAGATAGCAAAGTCAAATGTGATTCCCTTGAAGGCAGACATGGGTGAAATTATTATGGGCAACAAGGAAATGGCAGAAGAGTTGAATAGGTACTTCGGATCTGTCTTCACTAAGGAGGACACAAACAATCTCCCAGATGTACTGGAGGACAGAGGATCTAAGGGGGTAGAGGAACTGAAATAAATTTTCATTAGGCGAGAAATAGTATTGGGTAGGCTAATGGGACTAAAATATGATAAATCCCCTGGTATTGATGGTCTGCATCCCAGGGTCTTCAGGGAGGTGGCTCTAGAAATAGTGGACGCATTGGTGATCATTTTCCAATGTTCAATAGATTCAGGATCAGTTCCTGTGGATTGGAAGAAAGCTAATGTTATCCTCTTTCAAGAAAGGAGCGAGAGAGAAAACAGGGAATTACAGACCAGTTAGCCTGACTTCGGTGGTGGGAAAGATGCTGGAGTCAATTATTAAAGAGGTAATAATGGGGCATTTGGATAGCAGTAAAAGACTTAGTCCAAGTCAACGTGGATTTATGAAAGGGAAATCATGCTTGACTAATCTTCTGGAATTTTTTGAGAATGTGACAAGTAAAATGGATGAAGGGGTGCCAGTGGATGTAGTGTATCTAGACTTTCAGAAAGCCTTTGATAAGGTCCCGCACGGGAGACTGGTGACTAAAATTAGAGCACATGGTATTGGGGGTAGGGCAAAGAGTAGGAGTGAACGGGTCCTTTTCAGAATGGCAGGCCTTGGCGAGTGGAGTGCCGCAAGGCTCGGTGTTGGGGCCGCAACTGTTTGTCATATAAATTAATGATTTGGAAGAGGAAATTAGGAGCAACACTAGCAAGTTTGCGGATGACACAAAGCTGGGTGGCATTGTGAACTGTGAAGAGGATGTTAGGAGGTTGCAGGGTGACCTGGACAGATTGAGTGAGTGGGCAGATGCGTGGCAGATGCAGTGTAATATAGATAAATGTGAGGTTATCCACTTTGGCGGCAAAAACAAGGGGGCAGATTATTATCTCAATGGGGTTATAATCTGCCCCCTTGTTTTTGCAGATTATAACCCCATTGAGATAATAATCATTGATTATTATCTCAATGAGGTCATGTACATCAATGATCTGGATGATGGGGTGGAAAATTGGATAAGTAAGTATGCAGATGATACTAAGATAGGTGGTGTTGTGGATAATGAAGTAGATTTTCAAAGTCTACAGAGAGATTTGGGCCATTTGGAAAAGTGGGCTGAAAGATGGCAGATGGAGTTTAATGCTGTTAAGTGTGAAGTGCTACATCTTGGCAGGACAAATCAAAATAGGAAGTACATGGTAAATGGTAGGGAATTGAGGAATTCTGTGGAACAGAGGGATCTAGGAATAACTGTGCATAGTTCCCTGAAGGTGGAATCGCATGTAGATAGGGTGGTAAAGAAAGCCTTTGGTGTGCTGGCCTTTATAAATCAGAGCATTGAATATAGGAGTAGGGAAGTAATGTTAAAATTGTACAAGGCATTGGTAAGACCAATTTTGGAGTATGGTGTACAATTTTGGTCGCCTAGTTATAGGAAGGATGTCAACAAAATAGAGAGAGTACAGAGGAGATTTACTAGAATGTTGCCAGGGTTCCAGCAACTATGTTACAGAGAAAGGTTGAACAAGTTAGGTCTTTATTCTTTGGAGCGCAGAAGGTTAAGGGGGGACTTGATTGAGGTCTTTAAAATGATGAAAGGGATAGACAGAGTTGACGTGGATACGTTTTTCCCATTGAGGGTAGGGAAGATTCAAACAAGAGGGCATGACATGAGAATTAAGGGACAGAAGTTTCGGGGTAACGTGAGGGGGAACTTCTTTACTCAGAGGGTGGTGGCTGTGTGGAATGAGCTTCCAGCAGAAGTGGTGGAGGCAGGATCGATTTTAACATTTAAGACTAAAGTGGATAGGTATATGGACTTGAAGGGAATGGAGGGGTATGGTCTGAGTGCAGGTAGATGGGACTAGGGGAAAACAAATGGTCGGCACGGACTGGAAGGGCCGAGAGGGCCTGTTTCCGTGCTGTAATTGTTATATGGTTATATGGGTTAGGTTAGGTAAGGGGGAGGTACAGCGAGACCTGGGTGTCCTTGTACACCAGTCACTGAAAGTTGGCGTGCAGGTACAGCAGGCAGTGAAGAAAGCTAATGGAATGTTGGCCTTCATAACGAGAGGATTTCAGTATAGGAGTAAAGAGGTTCTTCTGCAGTTGTATAGGGCTCTGGTGAGACCACATCTGGAGTATTGTGTACAGTTTTGGTCTCCTAATTTGAGGAAGGGCATCCTTGTGATTGAGGCAGTGCAGCGTAGATTGATCCCTGGGATGGCGGGACTGTCATATGAGGAAAGATTGAAAATACTAGGCTTGTATTCACTGGAGTTTAGAAGGATGAGGGGGGATCTTATAGAAACATTTAAAATTATAAAAGGACTGGACAAGCTAGATGCAGGAAAAATGGTCCCAATGTTGGGCGAGTCCAGAACCAGGAGCCACAGTCTTAGAATAAAGGGGAGGTCATTTAAGACTGAGGTGAGAAAACAATTTTTCACCCAGAGAGTTGTGAATTTATGGAATTCCCTGCCGCAGTGGGCAGTGGAGGCCAAATCACTGGATGGATTTCAGAGAGAGTTGGATAGAGCTCTTGGGGCTAGTGGGGTCAAGGGATATGGGGAGTAGGCAGGCACTGGTTATTGATAGCGGACGATCAGCCATGATCACAATGAATGGCGGTGCTGGCTCGAAGGACCGAATGACCTCCTCCTGCACCTATTTTCTATGTTTCTATGTTTCTAAGGGAATTGTGTTTTTTTGCACCCAAAATCAAGATATAAATGAATATCAACATATGCATGTCCTCTCACGAGTAAGAAAATGTTGTTCTCTGGACCCTTACAGATCCCAGCATTGACATCAAGTGATATGTCAATGAAGTGTGGGCAACCTTGACACATCTGCTGTTCATCTTTTCTTCCTTTGTTGTGCAGCCAAACACAATATTAATCACATTCCACGTTCACAACATGCTTTAACATCATGGCATTGAAAAAAAAGCAGTTCTCTGAACTGTACACTAGATAGTTTTGAGTCTTGCACCTGTTGATATCACATTATTCTCAGCTCACTGCGCCCTTCACCTATAGCATGAGGAGGTTTAAGATCTTCCAGTAGCTCGGGTGCTTTTCACACGTCTAAAAGTAACTTCTGGAATAAAATGCTGGGCAAACAAGGGAGATGATCACAGGTATTGATGCATTTCACCATGAACGATGTCTTCGGATGGATCCCTCTAATCTACAGGTCTAAAAGAATGTTTGGAATTAGTACTGGTATTGATTTATTATTGTCATGTGTACCAAGACATAGTGAAAAATCTTGTTTGCATTCTATCCAGTCAAATCATACTATCCATGATTTCAATCTAGCTATATGCAAGTACAACAGGTAGTGTAATGAGAAAAGTAACTATAGTGCAGAATACTGTCCGACAGCATCAGTGTTGCAGCTCCAGAGAAAGTACAGATTTAAAAAGTGCACGGACCACAATGAGGTAGACTGGAAGATTGGGGCAACACCCTTAGCTTTTTAGGTCCATTCAGTACTCTGATAACAAAAGGAGAATAAGCTGTTTCTGAATTTTGTTTTCTGATTTCTAAATTTACAGCCCCTGATCATCATAAATTTAAGTCATTTACAAACTTTAGGATTTGTTGAATTACTGTACGGGTTTAAATTGACATTTCTTACGGCTTAAATGGGAATGTTAGCTATAAGGTAGGATATTCTACATGGATGTGACAGGTTCTACAGGGATATGGACCAAGCACAGGCAAGTGGGACTAGTGTAGCTGGAGACATTGTCGGCTGGTGTGGATTAATACTCTACCTTTTCTGTGATTTCAGGAATTGCAGCTGCCACCATGTTTCAGATGGAGAAGGAACTAACTCTTTCAGATAAGCAGCTGAGGGTTGCATTTGATGGTGATGCTGTTCTTTTCTCTGACGAGTCAGAGCAAATTGTAAAACTTCATGGATTGGATACCTTTTTTGAGCACGAGAAGAAGTATGAAAAAACTCCGCTTGCAAAGGTAAATTTGATGCGCACACCACTTTCCACTTTGTCTACAGTTTCACGGAGGAACTAAAAAATAAACTGTTGGAAGAACTCAGCAGGTTAAACTTCAGTTGTGTAGGCAGAGGGATGGTCCTGATGCAGGGTCCCAGCTCAAAAATTTAACTACCCTTTTGCCTCCATAGATGTTGCCTTACCTCCTTAATTCTTTCAACAGTTTTTTTGCCTCTGATTTCAGCATCTGCAGTCTTATGACTATTGACAGAGCAGCCATTAGTTTTTCATTTATTCCGTGCTGGTTCTACAGTTTTTGCCTGAAACGTTTTCTGCAAAATAGCCTTAATGTATTTGCAATACGAGAAACTGCAATCCCTACCCTTTATTGCCTAGATTAATTAATCTCCTCCACCCAAGTCTATCTGTCCACCACACACACAATTATCCACTTGGATATCTTCTCCCTTCGTTTACCTTTCCAATCTCCTCCACCGACTGGTTCCATCTGCCCATCATCCCTCCCTTATTTGGATCCAACTATCACCTTCCAGCTCTGCCTCTATGTACTCCCCTCCCCAATGTGGCCCCATTACCCTTTTTCTTATCCTTTTACATCTATCACCCAACAGCCTCTCTCAAATTTCCCCCCTCCCACCTGGCTCCATCTGCCCATCACCCAATCTCTATCGCGGAACACTTTCCGTTTAAGGGGATCAAAGCTGTGAAAGGTGAGTCTCACAAAGGCAGAGTAAAACAGGGGGGATAAAAAACTTCAATGAGCTCAAGAAATATCTCAACCAATATAGCAATCCAGAAGCTGCAGCTACCCAAATGCAGGTCAAAGTGAACACAAATCTAGTTACAGGCTTGAGGCAACAGGCAAGCTTTAAAATAGCTTAAAAGTCAACCCTGCTCCCATCCCACACTTGGCATGCTAGGAATGGCGTCTATTGATGGTTACAACATTTTTTATTCTTGTTTATTATTGAACTTGCTACCTGTTTCAAATGAAATTTCTAAAGGCGTATATTCAGACTGATAATCTGCCAGGTTTTTTTCTCCCCTATTCCATGGGGTTCTAGGCTTTGTCTTAATTATAAATTTAAGTGCTTGATTATAAATTTAGGCCAAACACAGTCAAAGTGAGGATGTCACTAATCAGTAATGATTAAGGAAATGAAACTTGTTTCGGTGTTTTGTTAATTGACAAAAAGAGGAACACAGAGGTTACAATATTATGAAAATAACTCTTAATACTTTTAATTTAAATCAGATAGGATTATTCTGTCTCCAGTCTTTGGATATTTAATTGAGTTTGGCTTTCAAAACAATTAATTCAAAATATATTTGGTAATGCCTGACTGCAATCCTATATATAATGGAAACAAGTGTTTTTTTTTCTCTTTTTGATTACGACTTGCAAATGCAAAAGGGCCTTGATTTGCTCATGATCCAAATTGCTGATTCAATAACTTGAATCTATATGATGGAAAGAGGTCCTTTTAATTAATAGTTAACAAAAGTACCAGCAATGCCTTCATTTTCTTTTCAAGATGGTGGTACAGTGGCACAGCAGGTAGTACTTCTGCTTCACAGTGCCAAAAACCTGGGTTCGATCCTGGCCTCGGATGCTGTCTGTGTAGAATTTGCACATTCTCTCTGTGGGCATGTGGGTTTTATGCAGGTTAATTGGCCCCTTGTAAATTGCCCCTAGTATGTCGGGATTGAACCCGAAAGTGGGATAACATAGAACCAGTGTGAGTGGGTGATCGATCATCGGTGTGGACTCAATGGTCCGTAGGCCCTAATTCCACGCTGACTCTCTAAATTAAACTAAACTAAATTATTGCAAATGTCGGGTGTAAGGTTGGAAATTTAAATTAGAAATGAAAGATAAGAGCTGCAAATGGATACCAACGATTACTTTTTATTTAAACATTTTTTTTTAAAATTAGAAGTAAATACATAATAAAAAACATTTTGTTTGTAGTAGTCATACATTATTAATATTGTTTATATTATCAATTGTATAATAATTGCACTTCTATATTTTTTTTAATTTTTATATAGATAGAAAATAATAGAGGGAGAGAAAAAAAACCCCAAAAATAAAAGAGAATGGATACCAACTATTTCTGATGAGCCAAAAATATTTTTTTTTCCTCTCACCCAGATAGATTTCTCCAAAGGAAATCACTACATTGAGACATCTTAATTTCTGAGAAATCTGTGTAGTGTATTATTTTTCTAGAAAAGTGGACATTGATTTAAGTGATCATAGAGGCAGATGCTACCAGTTCACAATTGCCATTGCACTGAAAAGCAGATCGCTGATACAAAGAGTTATCTGTCTGGCAGTTGAACAGGATCTCAAGGAAAACATGGAAAACTGATTTTGGGGGGGGGAAATCAATAAATAGAGACGAAGAAAGGAAACGGAAGTGGTGAATTGATAGGGAAAAAGAGACAGAGGTGGGTATTGGTAAATGGGGAACTATATGCTATGGAAGGGTCCTCGTGAAATGCTGCCTCTTTGGAGCAGCAATCAATGGGGCCCACAGGTTATAGAATCATGTGTGCATATGTTACAATCTTTGTCAGTGTTGCTTTTCTAACAAAGGTTAACACATGTAATTTAATATTGTGAATCAGTGAAAATAAAACCAATACCACATTGGGGAACTTTACCTTGCATGAGGTTCCAAAAGTTCCTTGAGATGTATCCTTATTCATGTACCCAGGCAGCAAACCGTAAGAACTGTACTTCGCAACCTTTTGATCCAGTTGCATTCTTTAAATCAACATGTAAATGAAATATGATGGGGAAATGATAGCCACACCAAGATTAATCTTTCCCAGAACTGTTTGGATTTCCTGAAGAGCAAAACTTGTGTTGGAAATGGCTGCAAACATTTCAAAACAATTTAGGTGTAATTTATGGTTACTCTGTTTTATTCTCTATTCCTGTTTCTAGACCGGGACACAGAAACCTTTCCCAGTAGTATCATTTGTCCATTTATTTTACATATAGGGTCCACTCAAGGGATTTCTGGAAGTATTAGGAAAACTCCAGAAGAAGTTCTATGCCAAAGATTTACGTTGTGACTGCCCGATCAGGACTTATCTTGTCACAGCAAGAAGCGCCGCAAGTTCTGGAGCAAGGGTTTTGAAGACCCTCCAAGACTGGGGACTGGAAGTTGATGAAGCACTCTTCCTCGCCGGGGCACCAAAGGGGCCAATGTTAGAAAAGATTCGCCCTCATATTTTCTTTGATGATCAAATGTTCCACGTTAGAGGGGCACAGGAGATGGGAACCATTGCAGCACATGTGCCATACGGCATTGGACAAAAGTACAATAAGAGCACTCCTATAACTGAAAATACTGAAAAAAGTTAAATTAAGTAAAAAAAAGACAGCTATGCTGTTTATTCCCGGTGGAATAAGAAAATGCGAAAATCCAGGGAATGAGAAAATTCAACTTCATTCAGCAGATGGGCCTTTTCTACAAATAAGTCACTTATTTGTTTCTCCTTTCACAGACTTCCCAAAATATATTACAATTTACTTATCTTATATACTATCAGGCTTGAGGGGTAGGAGAGCATGAACAATCAGCTTACATTTTCAATCCACTTTTTATTCTAACCACATTTAAGAAAAGGCAAACACTAGGTGTGATTTTTCCTTCAAAATTGTTCTGTTTAAAATAACTATATGGTTATTTATTTTAGAATTACATAATAGTAATGATACAAGAGGACATGTGGATGTTATTGATATTTTGATTGGGTGTTTTGCAATAATTAAAACAGCATATTTTTACCTTATTTGTCCGGCTGCACACAAATACATTTAGTCCTTTTGGCATATTGTGTAATTGAAATTACTTGCTTAGATTGGAAATTAAATTACCTCCAAAGTGGCCAAAGGAATCCCTCGAACACAATCCCTGAAATCTTACAAAGCAGAATGAGGTCAGTCTGTGCCAGCTCAATCCGTGCAAGACCATTTTTATGGTTTCTTTCCTTTGCCCTTTCTAATCTTTTTTGTTGCAAATATTGCCTTCACTTCTCAGTTAAACACTTTTACTAAATTTGTACCAACAGTAGTAGTATTGCATGTCCTTCTGTGGGTACGGGGGTGGGTTAATTTTTTTACTTATTGCCACGCACTTGCTCTGCTGTTCCCTAATATTTATTCTCAGACTTCATAATGAACATGGTCTTCTGGGAGGAGGCAGGTGTTATAGACTGGGCCATAGAATTGTGGTTAAACTGAATCAGAAGGAAAAGGGATGAGTCTGGCTTATGGGCTGGAATTCTGGAGTGAGGGATGGGCGGAGTAAAGATTTTGGGTGGAAATTAAAGCTGTGAGTGATTGATCTTGCGAATGGAAGCAACAGCGATGACTTGTCTCATTGTGATGATGAACACTTTTTCTGTTAAACCAGTAATTGGATGGATTAGAGTTCCAATTCACCTATACAAGCACCATAATGTCTATATCTTATACGGGTAAAGAATATATTTTCTGTCTTTTCCAGTTTTGCTGATGCTACTCTTCTGATCAGAAATATGTGCATGTTCCTGCAACTTCACCACCAGCCTGCTTATTCCCCATTTACCAACCACGGGTGGACATGCAAGGGGTGAACAATAGGTGTTACATGGATATACTTAATTTTCTATACCCAAATAATTCTCTGCTGTTTAAGGTAGTTTACTTTAATATTAATGACTTTTGACTTCTTGCTACGAGTTTATCAACCATGAGAATTTGCCATTTTGCACTGAATCATAACTAATGATTCCTCGACCATTTATGATTAAAATCAAATGCCCCGACAACTGTTATAAATGGAACCTCTGATCACTATTTTCACCTTTTGAAATAACTGTACTTAAGCTGGATTTGACAGTATGGATTTGTACTTCTACCGCCAGTATAATGATGTTTATATATATATATATATATATATATATACACATACACACACACGAGGATGCAGTATCATTAGAAGACAGCTGGTACATTATGTAAACTAATTGTGCAGATCAGAAATAAATTAATTTTCCAGTCACATATTAATTTATGTGATTTCACATTGATATAAAGGAATTATGTCACAATATATGTTGTAGCTTTAGCAAAATTTGCTTACGTCACATTTGGAGTGTGCAATTCCGGTCACCCCATTATGGGAAGAATGTTGAGGCACTAGAGTGGGTGCAGAATGGATTTTGCAAAATGATGTCTGGATTCGTGGGTATGAGCTACAAGGAGAGGTTGGGCAAAGTCCAATTGTTCATTCCAGTGCATTGGAGATTGAGGGGAGACCTGATAGAAGTTTTTAAGATTATGAGAGGCATCAAGAAGGTAGTTAGAATCTTTCTGGGTGGAAATGTCAAATACTAGAGAGCATAGCTTTGAATTGAAATGGGGAAAGTTTAAAGATGTGCGGGACAAGTTTTTTTGCACAAAGTGGTAAGTGTGTGGCATTCACTGCCAGGCATGATGGTGGAAGCAGATACGATGATGGAGTTTAAGAGGCTTTTAGATAGGCACACGTGAAGCTATGGTTCATATGCAGGCAGAAGGGATTAATTTACATTGTTATGTTTGGCACAGACAGCATGAGACAAAGCTCATGCTCCTGTGCTGCACTGCTGTATATTCTATGTAAAGGTTTATGACTTGCCTTCAGTTATATGATCCATGATGATACTTCTCGGTCACACATAGTTTTTGCTCTTTAATGGCTAATATTTCAAAGGTTCAAAGTCTTTTATTGCCACGTACCAATTAAGGTACAGTGATATGCGAATTACCATAGAGCCATATGAAAAAGTATTTACTATTCTCATTTTTTGCAGCAGTAGATCTCATTTTAGAACACTTTTAATTTCCAAAATAACATTGTTTACATTCAGAGATTATTTTTTGCAGAACCGAGGTTTGGGCCTGCAGTGCAGAGCACTACTGAATGTAATGAGTAGCAGAAAACAATGTATTATCTATGAATCATGAAAATCATTTCAGGATTTTCACGTTCTTAATATTGAACTGTTAAATTGCCTTTATTTGGTTTGCATGTTGATAACTTTGTCATGTCAATGGCACTTTTTTTATCCCAGTCACATTTGGTAAACATTATTTCATTATCTCCTTACAAAGACCCAACCTAAGTTGTTGGATGGGGTTCAAGAATTGCAGACAAGGCTGGAAAATTGTAGAAAATACTGATTTTTTTTAAAATTAGTAGTAGTAACCTGCAACAGTTGGAACATTTGTTTGTGTATTTGTTTATTGGAGGAGAGAACAGTTTAAATTACATATAAACTTTTTATACTTTGAAATAAAAAAAAATTGTACTATGTTGCCTTGTGTTTCCTCGTGAGGAACAGCAGCTGTAGGTTATGAATCATCAATTATTCGGCCTTTGATGAAGACAGGTAATGAGTGGACCTAAATGACGGGTTGCCTTGCTCTATTTTGGAAGCAGATTCCAGCAACTGTTGGTGAGGGCAAACTACAGTGCCCTCCATAATGTATGGGACAAAGACCCATCATTTATTTATTTGCCTCTGTACTCCACAATTTTAAATTTGTAATAGAAAAAAAATCACATGTGATGAAAGTGTCAGATTTTAATAAAGGTCATTTTTATACATTTTGGTTTCAACATGTAGAAATTACAGCAGTATTTATACATAGACCCCTCCCCCCCCACCCATTTCAGGGCACCATAATGTTTGGGACACAACAGTGTCATGTAAATAAAAGTAGTCATGTTTCATATTTTGTTGCATATCCTTTGCATGGATTGACTGCTTGAAGTCTGCGATTCATGGACATCACCAGTTGCTGGGCGTATTTCTCTAGTGATGCTCTGCCAGGCCTGTATTGCAGCCATCTTTAGCTTATGCTTGTTTTGGGGGCTAGTCCCTTTCAGTTTTCTCTTCAACAAATAAAAGGCATGCTGAATTGGATTCAGATCGGATGATTGACTAGGCCACTCAAGAATTGACAATTTTTTTTAGTTTTGAAAAACTCCTTTGTTGCATTAGCAGTATGTTTAGGATCATTGTCTTGCTGTAGAATGAACCGCCACCAATGAGTTTGAGGCATTTGTTTGAACTTGAGTAGATAGGATGTGTCTATACACTTCAGAAATCATTATGCTGCTACCATCAGCAGTTGTATCATCAATGAAGATAAGTGAGCCAGTACCTTCAGCAGTCATACATGCCTAGGCCATAACACCCCCACCACTGTGCTTCACAGATGAGGTGGTATGCTTTGGATCTTTGGCAGTTCCTTCTTGCCTCCATACTTTGCTCTTGCCATCACTCTGATATAAGTTAATCTTCATCTCATCTGTCCACGACCTTTTCCCAGAACTATGGTTGCTCTTTTAAGTACTTCTTGGCAAATTGTAAGCTGGCCATCCTATTTTTGCGGCTAACCAGCGGTTTGCATCTTGTGGTGTAGCCTCTGCATTTCTGTTCATGAGGTCTTCTGCGGACAGTTGTCAAATCCACACCTGACTCCTGAAGAGTGTTTCTGATCTGTTGGACAGATGTTTGGGTTTTTTTTCTTTATTATGGAGAGAATTCTTCTGTCATCAGCTGTGGAGGTCTTCCTTGGTCTGTCAGTCCCTTTGCGATTAGTTAGCTCACCAATGCTCTCTTTCTTCTTAATGATGTTCCAAACAGTTGATTTCGGTAAGCCTAAAGTTTGGCTGATGTCTAACAGTTTTATTCTTATTTCTCAGTTTCATAATGGCTTCTTTGACTTTCATTGGCACAACAATGTTGATAAACAGCAATAAAAATGTCCAAAGGTGATGGAAAGACTGGAGGAAAGACCTGGTGCTGAGAGCTCTCTTATAGCTGCTTTAAGGAGGCAATTGAATGAATGAATAGTTTATTTTGGTCATACATTAAAAAGAATAAAACTTTACAATCTGTGTGAATATGAACCAACACTATCCATTTCACACAACGTTCACATAATCAATGACCGAAAAAGGAATAGGCTGAAGCCACAAAGCTTATTTTTGCCTATCCTATACAATCCATAAAATAATCCAGAATATCAGCATTACAAAGGAAAGAAAGAAAATAAAATTTACTCTAAATTGTAAGCCTTACTTATTTTACATTTTAATCATTTTACATTATAACCCTTAATTATTTTCGGAAAAGTATTTCTAATGTCTTTACGTGCACAATATCCAATATTTTAAGGCTTTTTTGAAATTCAACAGAGAGCTACAAAATTTCAACTCATCACTAAGCCTGTTCCATAATTTGACTCCCAAAAGTGAGACACATCTATATTTTACATTGGTTCTCACTTTACATGTTTCAAAAATACACAACCCTCTTAAATTATAATGTCCTTCTCTTAATTTAATATTTTTTTGAATACTAACAGGAAGGCTTTTATTCATAACTTGGAAAAGTATTTCTAATGTCTTTACGTGCACAATATCCAACATCTTTAAGGTACCAGACTTTATGAATAATGATTTGCAGTTTCACGGTAAGAAGCTTTATGTATTATTCTGATAGCTCTTTTCTGGAGTTTAATTATAGGCCCTATATTTGTTTTATATACATTTCCCCAAACATCAACACAATATGACATATATGGCATTATGAGCAAGCAATGCAATATGTACAAACACTTCTTATTCAACAGATCCTTTGTTTTGTAAGGAATAGCAATGGGTTGAGATAGTTTCCGTTTGATATATTCTATATTTGGCTTCCAACAAAGTTTATGATCTATAATCACTCCCAGGAATTTTGTTTGATATACTCTTTCAATTTCAACTCAATTTAGATTAAATTTTATTTCACAATTAACACTGTCACCACCAAACACCATAAATGTTGTTTTATTTTCATTTAGGGATAATTTATTAATATCAAACAATTTTTCTAGCACTATCAATTCTCTTTATGCTGTTTTCAATAGTTCTTTTATATCATTCCCTGAACAAAATACATTTGTATCATCAGCAAACATAACAAACTTCAACATATTGGATACTTTACAAATATCATTTAAATAAAATATAAATAACTTAGGTCCCAGTACAGAACCTTGTGGAACACACAGGTGTGTTTCAGCATTATTAATTTTCACATACTGAAACCTATTACTTAAATAACTTCCCAAACAATTTTGCGTGACACCTCTTATACCATAACATTCCAAATCCTGCAAAAGTAAGGAATGCTCAATTGTATTAAATGCTTTACGTAAATCAATAAATACACCCACAGTGTGTAGTTTCTAAAGATGTCGATCGATAATCAACCTCAGCAAATTGACAATATCCTATTGAAAGGGAGTGGGTGTTTAAGCTGTCAGGACATTTTATTATTTGCCAAAATATACATCTCAATACCATAATGATAGAAAACTTACTTTTCCACACACCACTCGTAAGCCTGGAGATTTTTTTAAATGATAAATTTAGCTCCAGAAGCGTTTTCCTTTTGCATGTAAAAACCCACTTCAGAACCATGGGCGATTTTAAAATGTTACAGTCTGATTTATCACTTCTGAAACTTTTTAGATACCAAAGGAATCAAGAAAAAACACAAATAATGCCTTACTGTTGGTGAAATGCAGTGAGCAAACGCGATAATTCCCAATATTTTCAATTCCGATATCTGCACGGCCAATGTTCACCAAGCACTTTAGCTGTTGTTCCTTCAGCTCTCGCTTCTCTTTACCTTCATTTCTCTTCACTTTTGGAATTCTGAAGTAGGATAGATGTCTCTCACGGTTACCCCGACTTCCACAATTATTTACAGCGCACAAATTCACCATTTTTGCGGTTTTTAACAGGTCGTAAGTACGCATTTCGTGTATTAACAACATATAGCGGAAGCTGCGATGTCCTCCAGATGGATTGAGCGGTTCCGTTCGTCAACCCTTTCACCCAGAGACCTTACGTGCAACCTCTATATACACACACACAGACTCACTCACACACGGATACACACACACACGCTCACACACAGCCAATACTAAAATGCCAAGTAACTAAAGAACGTGGTGAACATACAGTGTGTAAACCAATTGATTCAAACGTTTAAAACCTCCTGTCGAGGCTGCTGCTGAGGCAAAAATGTGCTTTAAATAACGTTCAACACACTCATCATAGACAGAGCAGTAAGCTCTCTTGAATTATTAAATGACGTCTTCACTCTGTGCCTTCTGCAGTCAGCGCCATCTTGCCACGAACCGGAAATGATGCACTCAGTGCCATCTTGCCGCTAACCGGAAATGACATCAGGGCCATCTTGCCACTAAGCGGAAGTCACGGAATGAGCGCCAATTTTGCAATTAAACAGTCTTGATCTAATAAAATGTTTATTCATGCTTTATCCATCTGAAAACTGTTGTAAGCAAGCCCTTTAAAAGCCAAGCCAATTGGGCAAACACTTTGCAAGCCAACAAAACACGTTTTCTGAGAGCCCTTTAAAAAGCCACAAGCAAATTGGGCAAACACTTTGCAAGCCAACAAAACACGTTTTCTGAAAGCCCTTTAAAAAGCCAATTGAGCAAACACTTATATTGATCAAGTTCTCATGTCTCTATGGCTATTACTTTAGCCTGTTCTGGTGTTCCATTCAGTCTTATCATTACTCTACAGTTCCTTGTCCAAGTGTCCTGAATTCACTTTTCCTTTTTCAGGATTCTGGCTTGTGTTGCAATTTCAGCATTTCTCTTTCTGTGATGCTCATTTACATAGACCCTTGTGCCCTTCAATTTTTTTGCATGCTTTAGCATTTCAATTTTATGTTTTCTACTCACAAATCGAATTATGATGTTCGACCTGTAGTCCTGTTTTTGAGACATGGTATGACAAGCAGCTATATTTTTACTGTCTATAGGAATGCTTTTGCCATTGAAAAACTTAATGACGATGCTCACGTGAGTGTAATTCACCTATTGGTGCCACCTCACCCTCCTTATCACCTGCAGTGATCCATGCATTGGTGCGGTGGGTTGTCTCAAGTCCAGATATCACAAGGTCATCCATCTTGTGTACTGTTCCAAATCTTCTACTCTTCTTTCAAGCTCTTCAATTTTCTTATCCTTTTCTTTGATCACAGTCTTCAGTTGTCGCACGTCATCAATTAAGTCAAGTAGGCCCATCTGATGTTTGCTACCTTACTTAGTTCATCTGACTTGAAGTTCAGAGATTTTTTAACCTCTTCCATTTCTTCTGCTAATTTCTTAGTAGCCATTTCTTTGGTTAGTATTCAGTAATCAGTATTTCCTTTATTATCATTTCACTGAGTACTTACATACACAGAAGAAACGTAAAATTGTTTCTCATCAGTTCCTGTCAGTGCAGTTAATAAAAACAGAATAAATACATACAACTTTAAAATTAACATATCTAAAATAGACCTAAAATTGAGCTAAAAACATGCATTCAGACCGAATAGTGACTTTACCTTGACAGGTGTCTCACTGTCAAAGTTTGGGCGAGGTTAGATGTGTGGTTGTATGATGTATGGGGAGGTGACACAGTCCATTAACCAGTCTTATTGCCTGTGGGGAGAAGCTGTGTAGCATCCTCCTGGTTCTGCAGCAGATACTCCTGTACCTCTTCCCAGATGGCAGAATGGAGAAGATGTGGTGTGATGGGTGATAAGGGTCCTTAATAATGGAGATGGCTCTGCGGATGCTGCGCTTCTGATAGATCTCCAACAGGAAAGGGAGTGGAGCACAAATGATCCTACTGGCTATCTTCACTATTCTGTTTAGCTGTCCCTGTTCGTAAGCCTTGCAGCTTGCAAACCAGGAAGTGGTGCAGTAGGTCAGTATGCTCTCAATGGTGCCCCTGTAGAAGGTTGTTAGGTGAACAGTGGGAAGACCTGCTTTTCTTAGTCTCCGGAGGGGGTGGAGACGCTGCTGTGCTCTTTTGATGACTGCCGTGGTGTTGGTTGTTGAGGTCAGGTCGTCCGCCAGGTGAAGTCCCAGGAACTTCACACTGCTGACCCTCTTCACAGCAGCACCAACGATATGCAGCAGTATATGATGGTGTTTGCCAGCCCTCCTGAAGTCAGTCACCATCTCCTTTGTCTTTTTCACGTTGAGGGTGAGGTTGTGAGATCTGCACCACTCTGTAAGCACTTCCATCTCCATCCTGTATGCCGACTCATTGTTGTCACTGATGAGACCCACTACTGTTGTGTCATCAGCGAACTTATTGATATAATTAGTATTGAGTCTGGCAGTGCAGTCATGAGTAAGCAGACTGAACAGCAGGGGGTTTAGGACATAGCCTTGGGGTGAGCCAATGCTCACTGCAAAGGTTCTTGATGTCCGGCTGCCCACTCTGACTGTCTGCTGCCGCTGCGTCAGAAAGTTAAGGACCCAATTGCAGGTGCCAGTGTCCACCTTAAACAGCCTCAGCTTTTCCACCAGCTGCTGTGGAATGATTGTATTAAAAGCTGAGCTGAAGTCTATAGAAACATAGAAACATAGAAATTAGGTGCAGGAGCAGGCCATTTGGCCCTTCGAGCCTGCACCGCCATTCAATATGATCATGGCTGATCATCCAACTCAGTATCCTGTACCTGCCTTCTCTCCATACCCCCTGATCCCTTCAGCCACAAGGGCCACATCCAACTCCCTCTTAAATATGGCCAACGAACTGGCCTCAACTACCTTCTGTGGCAGATAATTCCACAGATTCACCACTCTGTGTGAAAAACGATTTTCTCATCTCGGTCCTAAAAGACTTCCCCCTTATCCTTAAACTGTGACCCCTTGTCCAGGACTTCCCCAACATCGGGAACAATCTTCCTGCATCTAGCCTGTCCAACCCCTTAAGAATTTTGTAAGTCTCTATGAGATCACCCCTCAATCTTCTAAATTCCAGCGAGTACAAGCCAAGTCTATCCAGTCTTTCTTCATATGGAAGTCGTGCCATCCCAGGAATCAGTCTGGTGAACCTTCTCTGTACCCCTCTATGACAAGAATGTCTTTCCTCAGATTAGGAGACCAAAACTGTACGCAATACTCCAGGTGTGGCCTCACCAAGACCCTGTACAACTGCAGTAGAACCTCCCTGCTCTTGTACTCAAATCCTTTTGCTATGAATGCCAACATACCATTCGCTTTCTTCACAGCCTGCTGCACCTGCATGCCTACTTTCAATGACTGGTGTACCATGACAACCAGGTCTCGCTGCATCTCCCCTTTTCCTAATCGGTCACCATTCAAATAATAGTCTACCTTCCTGTTTTTTGCCACCAAAGTGGATAACCTCACATTTATCCACATTATACTGCATCTGCCATGCATTTGCCCACTCACCCAGTCTATCCAAGTCATCCTGCAGCCTCCTAGCATCCTCCTCACAGCTAACACTGCCCCCCAGCTTTGTGTCATCCGCAAACTTCGAGATGTTCCATTTAATTCCCTCGTCCAAATCATTAATGTATATTTTAAATAGCTGGGGTCCCACCACTGAGCCTTGCGGCATCCCACTAGTCACTGTCTGCCATCCTGAAAAGGACCCGTTCACTCCTACTCTTTGCTTCCTGTCTGACAGCCAGTTTTCTATCCACATCAGTACTGAACCACCAATACCGTGTGCTTTAAGTTTGTATACCAATCTCTTGTGTGGGACCTTGTCGAAAGCCTTCTGAAAGTCCAGATACAACACATCCACTGCTTCTCCCTTATCCACTCTACTAGTTACATCCTCAAAAAATTCAATAACATTCGTCAGACATGATTTACCCTTCGTAAATCCATGCTGACTTTGTCCAATGATTTCACCACTTTCCAAATGCGCTGCTATCCCATCTTTAATCATTGACTCTAGCAGTTTCCCCACTACCGATGTTAGACTAACTGGTCTGTAATTCCCCGTTTTCTCTCTCCCTCCCTTTTTAAAAAGTGGGGTTACATTAGCTACCCTAAATTATGAAGAGGATCCTGGCATAGGTGTTCTTCCGGTCGAGATGTGATAGTGCGAGGTTGAGTGTTGTAGAGACTGCGTCCTCTGTGAACCAGTTGGTTCTGTAAGCGAACTGTAGTGGGTCCAGGTTGGCAGGGAGACAGTTTTTGATGTACTGCATGACCAGCCGCTCAAAACACTTCATTAATATGGGTGTGAGAGCCACTGGAAGAAAGGCTGGGTTGGGCTTCTTCGGGACAGAAACAATGATGGCACTTTTGAGGCAGTTGGGCACTACTGCCTGGCTGAGTGAGATGTTAAAAATGTCTGCAAAAACATCTTTTAGTTGCTCTGCTCAGTCCTTTAAAACGCGTCCAGGGATGTTGTCCGGCCCTGCAGCTTTGCGTGGATTGACACTGGCCAAGGCCTTTTTAACTCCGGCTGTGGACAGCCTGAGTGACTGGTCGCTGGGTGATGGCAGGAGTCCTTGTGTCTGAATGGTATTTTTAGCCTCAAAACGTGCATAAAACTAATTTAGTTCGTCTGGTAGAGGGGTCATTTTGGCATATCCGCAGTTTGGGGATGGCTTGTAGTCAGTGATGGTATGAAATCCCTGCCACAAGCGACGTGTGTCTTTGTCGTTTGTGAAGTGGCTGTTTAGTTTTTGTACATACCGCCTCTTCGCTTCCCTGATCGCCCGGGAAAGATTACTCCGTGCCAATTTGTATGCTGCATTGTCCCCAGATTTGAATGCAGCATTTCAGACTCTCAGCAAAGAACAAACTTCCCCAGTTAGCCAAGGTTTCTGATTTGCACTCCTCTTGACGTTTTTGACCACAGTCACATCATCAATGCATTTATGAATGTAGCCAATGACAGACTCTGTATATTTCTGAAGGTCAGTGCCGGTGTCACATGTTGCTGCCTCTCTGAAAATGGCCCAATGTGTGGTTTCAAAACAGTCTAGCAGTGCTGCGGTAGCTCCCTGTGGCCATATGCTGACTTCTCTGACCATTGGCCTGTCCTGTTTCACCCTAGGTCTGTATGCAGGTGTGAGCATAACTGCCAGGTGTTTGTGTACACCAGGTCTAGTGTGTTCTTTCCCCTGGTTGCAATATTCACATGCTGGTAGAATTTAGGCAGAACAGATGCGAGACTTGCCTGGTTGAAATCCGCAGCTGCCATGAAGAAAGCATCGGGATGTTCCCTCTGCTGCTCACTGATGTTGTTGTAGAGCTTTGTCATAGCGTCCTTCACGTCCGTGCTCGGTGGTACATAGACGGCCGTTATGAAGACTGTCGTCAGCTCCCTCGGTAAGTAGAAGGGTCGGCATTTCACAGTCGTTAGCTCTGCGTGGGGTGAGCAGCAAGTGGAAACCACCATGGCATCCCGACACCACGATCTGTTGACATACAAAGCCAGGTCGCATCCCCTTGACTTACCGGCTAGCGAAGCTACTCTGTCAGCTCTGTGTAGCATTAGCCCCTCCAGCTGGATTGCAGCGTCCGTGATGTTCTGGTTCAGCCAGGTCTCCGCAAGAAGTTAGACACAGCAGTTCCTCACGCTACGTTGAGAAGCTCTCCACACTCTGATGTAATCCATCTTGTTGTCGAGGGAGCGGACATTTGCCAACATGAGTGTAGGCAACTGCTGGTTTGTGTGAATTAACGATTAGCCTAGCGCGTAGACTCCTCCGCGCTTCCCCATCCTGCTACACCGCTTACGATGATTCCTCACCAGTGTTGCTCCAGGTGCAGCCGCGGCTTTCCTTGGGCCTATACGACGCAGAAGTCCACGCTCGCCCAATACGTTCAGTAAGTGTTTGTCGTAACAAGAAATGTCAATACATTTAGGCACATGTCATCAAAAGTTCTCAAAACGTCAAAAATAACATAAAATAGTCCTGCAGATTGAAACTTAACTTTCTTATAAAGCTGTAAAATGTTCTTACTGCATGGATGTCAAGCCAGTTTCATGATTTTTGATGGATTGGTAGAGCTGAAAAAACACAATTCCTCTACCAGCAGCCATCTTGAACTGCACAACTTTGGGATGTTGGAAAAAAACACGGATAATATATAAAAATGGCCTTTTATAAAATCTGACAATGTGCACCTTAACCATGTGATTTTTTTCCTTTTTTCCAAATTGTGGAGTACAGAGGCAAATAACTAAATGATGGGTTGTCCCAAACATTATGGAGGGGAGTGTGACTTTAAAATCTCGGCAGACAATGTACCGAGCCTGCCATTGTTTCTGCTTGTTGACTGTGGATCACCAGTGGCTGTGGGGTACAGAGGGAGTGAGTAGGACAGGAAATGGCCTTCTTATTCTCTGCACAAACTTTGCAATTTAGGTGCGGGCTTGATACTTACAAATTTATTTAACTTCAACAGTATGAAATGAGATAATTAACAGGTCCAAATGTAATATTTTTTACTATTATGGTTATTGAATAGCTGCTGTGTTTCATATTTGTTTTGTTTGCCTTTGGTTTTGTGGATTTTTTTTTACAAAAACTACTGTACTCGTTTTTAAATTTAAATAAAGATGACTTGAAAAATCATGAATAATATTACACTGATTTTGCATTAATATGCATTTCTTGAGGAATTAAAGGTTGACTGAAAAAAATATATAATCTATATAGGCTGTGGGCCGAGGAGCTTTATTCTAATGTTTCGTGACCCAAGACACAGAACTACATGAAATTTTCATATATTGTGTATCAATATTATATAAATAATATATGGCTCAGCACTTCAACTCCCCCTCCCATTCCACATCCGACCTCTCGGTCCTGGGCCTCCTCCACGGCCAGAGTGAGCAACACCGCAAGCTGGAGGAACAGCACCTCATATTCCGCTTGGGGAGTCTGCATCCTTTGGGCTTGAATATTGAATTTTCTCAATTCTGTTAACCCTTGCTGTCTCCTCCCCTCCCACCTCTCCCTCAGCCCTCGGGCCCTGGCATTCCCTCCATCTCCATCTCCCTCCCCCACCCCAGTCGCACCAGCTTCTCATTTTCACACCACAAACAGCTTACAATGGCTTGTTCCCTTTATCACCGATACTTCTTTGCATATCTTTCACTCATTGTTCCTTATCTCTCCACATCACCGTCTATATCTCTCGTTTCCCTGATCCCTGACCAGTCTGAAGAAGGGTCTCGACCCGAAACGTCGCCTATCTCCTTCGCTCCTTAGATGCTGCTGCACCCGCTGAGTTTCTCCAGCTTTTTGTGTACCCTCGATTCTCCAGCATCTGCAGTTCCTTCTTTAAAACCTTATATAAATCATCCCCTGAAACTAGCCAGGAACCAGACTTGCACATTTTTTATTAAATTAGAGAAAACCGGAAACATTTTGGGTATTTTTAGTCCAATCAAAGCACGTTTAACATTGAGTTGTATTGTCAGTTGGCCAATCACGCACTTTGTTGCATGGTAGCTAGGCAGGGAGCACACAACATGGCTGACAGTACTACTGATGCCAGTTTTACTGGAGATTCCGATGAAGGATCCTTGTTGTTCTGTGGAATACATGTTGTAGAAACTTGCAGCAGGGTAATTGTATTTAGTGAGAAAAGCATTAAGAAGTCTGAAGAATGTGCTGCTAAGTGGATTGAAGTGGAACAAAGCCTTGAAAGTAAAGTTGCTGCTAAGGTGCCATAACACAAAGCAGCCAGCCAGGGATCAACTCGAACAGAAAGATAAGATCTAAAGTCTGAATTTATGAAAATAAATCTGTATGGACTTTAATTAATTTAATTGCACCCTTTTATAATGTGAAAAAATGAGATTTGGAGGCTGTACATTCACTCATTCATTCACTCTTTCATTCATTCATTCATTCATGAAGTTGAGTGCCATAACTATGTGTATCTATAACACAGTAAATTAAACATTTTCACTAATGCCAGCTTGTTGAAGTCTAATAAGTTTTATTTAACATATTATCTCGGAGCTGCCTGCGATAACTTACCGGGAAAAAGTGCTCCGACCGCGGGGCCTATGTACTTAACATAGTGGAGTCGCATTCTCAATTAAGAAGCAGATGCGGAGCCGTGGGGTGTGTTTGGATCATCTCCGCGGGGGGGTGGAGAGGCTGTACATAGTGCCGTTCGTAGCGGCCAATTTCCAGGCCCCGACCACGGGAGAAAAACGGAGGGATATTAATCGCACTTTATAGGCTTCCATTGGAGTGAGAAATGCTAAGAAATGGTTGATGTTTCTGTAGAAATTAACTGGTTTATGTGAACTTGAACTAATTTTTCTATGGTAGTAACCTATTGTTATTCTCATTAACATTAAGAAGAGGTTGAAATTTTGTGAATTGAAGTCCATGCAGACTTAATGACTATGAGATTTTTAATTCTGTAGCCTTTGCCTGTCCTTCCACTTGAACTTGAACTAACTTATCAATGGTAGTAAATGACAGTGTAAGTCTCATTGACATTAAATAGAGGTTGACATTTTATGAATTGCAGTCCATGCAGACCTAAGTACTATGACATGTTTCTTTCTCTAGCTATTGTGCAGCCTCTGCTCCTCCACTTGAACTTGAACTAGCTCATTTCATGGAAAATCCAAATCAAATGCCTTCAAGTTGCTTGCAAGTGACACAGCTACACAGGCCACCTTTCATGAAATGGGAAGCTCATTCACAGTCAGTGATGAATTGGTGAAAGGTGTAGAGAAATTTGTTTGCAAGTTACATGGGCAGGGCTGTGAGAAAGTAGACGAAGCTAGATACAACCTCTTCCTTATGTTAACTAAATCAGAGGCTTGTCTTCCACCCACCGCAGACTCACTCAAAAAGCATGTCCTGAGAGCAAATTACCAGGCTGCTATACATTCCAAATGTCTGGAACAGTTTCCACAAATTCCCAGTCCAAAGGGACATGGGTGGAAAAATGTAGGTGGTGAATTGGACATTGACTGGGGTGATCTGCCTCCAGCCCCAAGCACCTTGCTAGAATTAACATACTGTTCGTGCAAGAAAACAAACTGTGAGAAATCAAGTGTAGGGAAAGGAAGATGCTCATGTCAACGGCATGGTGTGCCATGTTGATCATGGCGCAAATCAACTCCTACCTTGACAAAAACCTGGACCCACTGCAGTTCGCTTACCGCCACAACAGATCAACGGTGGACGCGATCTCGCTGGCCCTCCACTCCGCTCTGGACCACTTGGACAACAAAAACTCATATGTCAGGCTGTTATTCATTGACTACAGCTCGGCATTTAACACAATCATCCCCTCCAAGCTGGTTACCAAACTCGCAGAACTGGGTCTCTGCGCATCCCTCTGCAATTGGATCCTCGACTTCCTCATTCACAGACCACAGACTGTTCGTATTGGTGGAAATGTGACCCGATAACAATCAGCACGGGAGCACCACAAGGCTGCGTGCTCAGCCCCCTGCTGTACTCACTCTATACTCATGACTGCATAGCCGGTCACAGTGCGAACTCCATCATCAAGTTCGCTGACGACACCACTGTAGTGGGACGTATCACTGATGGGGATGAGTCGGAGTACAGAAGAGAGATCGAGTGACTGTCCATATGGTGCCAGCACAATAACCTGGCCCCAACACTAGCAAAACCAAGGAACTGATTGTGGACTTTGGAAGGAGTAGGATGGGGACCCACAGTCCTGTTTATATCAACGGGTCGATGGTTGAAAGGGTCAAGAGCTTCAAATTCCTGGGCGTGCACATCTGTGAAGATCTTTCCTGGTCTGAGAACACAGATGCAATTATTAAGAAAGCTCATCAGCGCCTCTATTTCCTGAGAAGATTACGGAGAGTCGGTCTGTCAAGGAGGACTCTCTCTAACTTCTACAGGTGCACAGTAGAGAGCTTGCTGACTGGTTGCATCGTGGCTTGGTTCGGCAACTTGAGTGCCCTGGAGAGGAAAAGACTACAAAAAGTAGTAAACACTGCCCAGTCCATCATCGGCTCTGACCTTCCTTCCATCGAGGGGATCTACCACAGCCGTTGCCTCAAAAAGGCTGGCAGCCTCATCAAGGACCCACACCACCCTGGCCACACACTCATCTCCCTGCTATCTTCGGGTAGAAGGTACAGGAGCCTGAGAACTGCAACAACCCGGTTCAGGAATAGCTGCTTCCCCACTGGCCATCAGGCTATTAAACCTGGCTCGGACAAAACTCTGAACATTAATACCCCTCCATCTGTTATTTGCACTTTATTAATTTATTAATTAATGTGTGTATTTAAGTATATAACTGTAGTCAATGCCTACTATGTTCTGTTGTGCTATGCAAAGAAAGAATTTCATTGTCCTGTCAGGGACACATGACAATAAACTCTTTTGACTTTTGACTTTGACTTGACTTGACTGCAACACGGAAATAGGCTGCCCATGGTGTAATGTGGGCATTGGCCACTGGATGGCGCTTACTTTCCCGATCTCATTTTCTAATTAGTTTAATTAATTAATGTGCAACTTAGGACAACGGCGAGTTATGACATCCTTCTCAATTATATTTCATCTAAATCTGTGGATATTTTCATGTAGTTCGGTGACCTGGGTCACGAAAACTGATTTCTAGACACATTTTTGATGCTCGGCCCACAGCCTAATAATAGAGAATAACTATAACATCTGAGAAAAGGATATGGCGAAGTTGATAAAACACTGTAGGATTTAGCAACTGTAAATACATTGATGGCCAAACCTTCACAAGTTGGCCTGGTAATCCTGGCTAAATTGGAGAGGCTAAGGGTAAAAATGGGGTAAAAGCTTCAGGGCTGCTGGGAGATTTGATCAATTTGGAATTGCTCTCTGCAGAGCTGAGACTAACTGCGGAGTGGTGCCAGTGTGTCTAGAGCCGAGATACAATTTGCAAGAAAATAATAAGAACATCTGCAGACCCTGTCAATTAAGTGCAAAATGCATGGAATGGATTGGATGGCTGCAAACCAGACATACACCTTGTAAATCGTTGTAAATAATGTTGCAGACTTCTACTTTGCCGAGTGTTGATGAGGTATTGAGCCTTGTCTGGGTTTCTGGCAGATCATGTAAATGTTTCTAAGTTGGCTTCCTTGCGAAGTCTGGTTTGAATACAATGCATTGAGCTGCTGTATTATTGGGTTTGGGAAATGTCTGTTATGTACGGGGTTAATCGATATCTGTAATTGGGTTATTAAGAGGTCACCCCCATGTGGTTCAGCCCCTCGAGGTCCCGGGACATATAAAAGTCCACTACCACAAGGTCCAGCGTTGATCTTCTGGGAGAGCGCTTGGGACTGCGTGACTTTCTGGAGTGTCTCTGTCTGAGTGAGGCCTAGAGGGCTTGAGCAGGCAGAAACGAGGATCAAACTCGCGGTGGGATAGGTACAGTAGTTGAACTGTAACGCGCTTTTGTTAAAATAAAGATTAGTTGTTTCAAGTGCTTGGTTCAGTGTTTTTACTGAAACTAGGGGGAAGCTTAGAAACAAGCAATTTGCAGGCCGAGACCTAAATTTCAGAGCTAAAAATGTAAGGGTGGACCCTTGCATTATTTAGGTCAATGTCCAACAACAGTTGCATTCTGTGCTGGCTAATTGCGCTCCAGAGCTGTACAACCCACAGAATACAGTTAATGTATGAAGCGTTTCCTGTGAGATATGATACCATAGAAATGGATTTATCCCAGGAGAGAAATTGATCTGCCATCAGTCATAAAACACAAAATACATGAAACATGAAATTAAAGTGACGAGTGGGACTTCTGGTGGCGCTATGGAGGGCTAGAAAGTAACGCCAGCCAGCTCTGTGGAAAAAACGAGAAAAAAACGGGGAGAAAAGACCTACCTGTTGCCTGCTGTTTCTGCTCAGGCTGCCATGAGTGACGTCATCAGGCGTGCGACTCGTAATGTCAACACAGCGCAGCCCACCCGTGGATAAATCCAAACTCCGGTATACAAGGCTGAAAACGGCAGAACAAGAACAAGGCCCGACTGGAGTCTCGGGCTCAGGTAGGACACAATCCCTAGAAGTTGTGTCGAACTTCCACTAGTAATATTAATAACTAACAAATACTAAAATTTATACAGCGGTATTATTATTAATTAAAGCTGATAACTACCAATTAATGATTAACAACTAATTATAGCTGATTTACTTAGAATTAGGTAAGCAGTAAATATAATCACATAGAATATAAGGTTTGACTTCATTTATCCCCCCTGGCACTTTATTATTATTATTATTTTTTTAATTTTCCTCCCCTTTTTTAAATTTTTTCTTTTATTATATCTTTTAATATGTATTAAGTATAGATATTATCATATACTTGACTGATGGAGCCTGTACACATCAGAGTTTAATATTCCCGATTAAAATTTTTTATGGAATAACAATTTTAAGGAACCATGGAGATGGATAAGTTTGTAATATCGACTATGGAAGTCGGTAGATTGCTAGCCATGGTAGTATGGCTAACACTAACTACACTAACATTAGATGTAGTTTTTTCTCTCTTTGTGCACCCTATTAATCTCTTAATCTATCCTTTTTTTATATTATTCTTTGTTATTATTGTTTTATATTTGAGTGGAGTTATAAATTAATACAAAAGAGAGATATACGTGAGAGATACCCAAGGGTCTTGAAATTCATCCATTCGGAGTTCGGGTGTAAGGTCGGGTATGTCGAGCTGAACCATTTGCTCTATTATATACCTCCTTGGATAAAAGATGCAAGACTTAAAAACGAATACGGGGAATGGAGGAATAACGTTTTGTAGCTGGAATGTTAAAGGTAGTAACGAACCAATCAAGAGAGAAAGTATTAGCACATTTAAAAGTAGACGTGGCGTTTATCCAAGAGATACATCTAAAAAAAGATGCAGAGCATAGATTAAAGGCACAATGGATTGACAAAGCATATCATTCTTCTTTTACACACAAATCTAGAGATGTAGCAATATTAATTTGTAAAGGCATTTCATTTATACACACTTCAACTATAACTGATAGTGATGGTAGATATATTATTGTAATAGGAGAATTATACACACAAAAATGATTTTTGTCAATGTATACGGCCCAAATTTTGACAGCCCACTGTTTTTTAAGAAAATATTTAATACTATCCCAGAATTACCACAACACAACCTAATAATTGGAGGAGATTTAAATTGTACACTAGATCCTTATTTAGACAGATCATCAAGACAACGGAAAATTAAATTGCATTCCAGTGATCTAATAAATGCATATACAGATACCAGTAATATTAAAGATGTTTGGAGAATGCAAAACCCAGCTGGACGAGAATATTCATTTTACTCACCTGTGCACAAAACTTATTCAAGAATAGATTATTTTTTTGGTAGATTTAAAACTTATCCCATTCACTTATAATTCAAAATATCATAATATTATAATTTCAGATCACACACCTTTAACTTTTATAATTAAAATAACTGGTAAAACGGAAAAACAGGGACAATGGAGATTTAACCCACAAATTTTAAAAGACAAAACTCAAGAATACATCACAAAACAGATTAAGATTTTCTTTGAAATAAATGATAAGCCAGAAATACCTTCGTCCCTATAATGGGAAACTTTTAAAGCGTATGTTTGGGGAATTATGATATCCTCTCAAGCATTTTATGATAAAGACAATCGGAGGGAACAACAAGCATTGGAAATCAACAATTAGACACAGAAAACGCTGCTAAGCCAACCATGATAAAACATAATAAAATCTCTGCATTGAAATATAAATTAAATAAAATACAGTCAGACCAAATTGTAAAACTCTACCAATATACTAAACAAATTCAATTTGAATTCAGAGATAAACCACAAAAATTATTGGCTCGTCAATTACGAAAATTGGAGGGAGAAAAATTAATCCATTGGATTTAATCAGACAAAGGTGAATTACTAGGTCAAACTAAAGATATAAATGAGAGATTTTTGCAATATTATAAAAAATTATATTCAGCCAAAATGACAGAAAACCGGACAGGAATAGAAACATTAAAAAAAATTGTAATCTAAAAGGACTGGATTTAGAAAATAGAGAATCACTAAACGCTGAAATAACTACTAAAGAAATCAAAGAATCTATTAGGTCATTAAAAAATGGTAAAACTCCAGGACCGGATGGTATTGGTTCGGAATTTTATAAAACATTCTATGATCTGATAGCACCATGTTTGAAGACTATTTATGAATATATTTATGCACAACAGAAATTACCAGAAACATTAAATGAATCTATTATAACGCTTATACCTAAATTAGATAAATGATCCAGAGTCGTATAGAGCCATAGCTCTTTTAAATACTGATCAGAAAATATGAACTAAAATACTAGCACAAAGACTAAATACAGTGATTAATAAAGAAATTCATTCAGATCAAACAGGATTTATACCAAAATGATACTCCTCATATAACCCGAGACGATTATTCAATATTATATACTCGAAAATAAATATTAATAAAGATCTAGCAATTATTTCATTAGACGCAGAGAAAGCTTTTGATCAGGTTGAATGGTCTTATTTATTTTTGGTTATGGAAACATTTCAGTTGGGAGAGAAGTTTATAATCTGGGTTAAACTACTATATACTAATCCAACAGCTAGAATATTAACAAATCAAATGTTATCAACTAAGTTTAATTTATCCAGAGGCTGTAGACAAGGCTGTCCTCTATCCCCACTACTGTTCGCACTGGCAATTGAACCATTAGCACAATCCGTCAGATTACATCCTGAAATATACGGGTATGAAACCAAAGAAACTGAAAATAAAATCTCTTTATATGCAGATGATGTATTACTTTCTATTACAAAGCCTGAAACTAGTATCCCTAACTTATTAGATTTAATAACTCAATTTGGCTTGTTTTCAGGATATAGAATTGGAATAAAAGTGAACATGCCAATAATGGGAAATAACCCACATATACTACAACAATTTCCTTTTAAGATAGCAAATGAAAAAATCAAATATCTTGGAATTTATGTAACAAAAAGATATGACTCTTGATTTAAATCTAATTTCCCACCCCTACTGAATAAACTACTTAAGAATATCCTATATTGGAAAACATTACCTATTTCAATGCTAGGTAGAATTAATGCGATAAAAATGATTTTTCTTCCGCAATTATTATACCTGTTTTAACTGATCCCGATATCTTCCTAAATTTTTTTTAAGAAAGTGGACTCTATAGTTACCAATTTTATTTGGGATTATAAGAGCCATAGAATAAATAAAAAACATCTATGTAAATCAAAAATAAATAGAGGTTTTGCACTGCCTAATTTTATGTTTTACTACTGGGCAGTTAATATTAAAAATATGAATTTTTGGTTGGAAGAATTAGATAAACAGCCAAATTGGTTAAAAATGGAAAAGGAAGATTGTTCACCTTTCGAAATTAGCTCGATTTTATTTGCCAATACTAAAATAAGTAAGAAATTTATAGAAGAAATCCAATAATAGAAAGTGGGATACGTATCTAGAAACAATTAAAGAAAACATTAAAATTGGAAAGTATACCACTGGCTCATCCCATTGTAAACATTACTTTTAAACCCTCAATGATGGATAAAGGTTTTTTACAATGGAAGAACTATGGAATTAATAAGTTGGGAGATCTCTACAGGGAAAGTCTCTTTCTTTCATTTCAGGAATCACAACAAAATGACGGATTACACTCAAAAGAGTACTTTAAATATTTTCAAATTAGAGACTATGTTAAATCAAACACACAGGATTTTAGAAATAGAAAGACAGAAATTTTAGATGAATGTCTAAATAAATATCCGAACACAGAAAAAATAATATCATATATTTATAACATTTTATTGGAAAATTATGTACCAATGTTGGAAATATATAGGCAAGCATGGGAAAACAAATTAGGTCAAACAATTAGTCTAGAAGTATGGAATGAAAGTTTACAACATACACACCACTGCTCATTAAATGCCAGACACTCTTTGATACAATTTAAAGTTTTACATAGATTACACTTTTCAAAATCCAAATTAAACAGAATTTTTTCAAATGTTTCTGCTATATGTGATAAATGTCAGCATTTAGAAGCTAATCTAACACATTCATTCACAAAATGTATAAAAATTACTAACTTTTGGATAGAAATTTTTAAGATAATCTCGAATGTAGTTAATACAAATCTGACTCCAGACTCAAAATTAATCATATTAGGAATAGTAGAAACGGATCAACTACTAACAACACAGCAAAGAATTTTTATCGATTATAGTTTAATAATTGGTAAAACATTAATATTAAGATTTTGGAAAGGTCCTACATCCCCCACAATCAAAATGTGGATTGCAGAAATGTCGGAGACACTTCATCTGGAAAGATTAAGACTTGTCCTTTTGGACAAGCTAGATCAATTCAGAGGAATATGGTCTCCATTTATTGAATATTTAAAGGGTCAAGGTGGTCCGGTTCGAGGGCCTGACTGAAACCTGAATGGAATAGATGAAGAACTATATATAATAGACCACTGATATATCTCCAATGAAGAATAGCCTGCTTAATACACCACTCATATTATTGATTTTCTACTTTTATTTTATTTCTCTTTATTATTTCTCTTTACTATCTTCTTTCTGTTATAAAATAATAAAAAGTATAGAAGTATAAATAAGAATGATTGTAAACTTTAAAAATATTAAGAATGTATGTGACGAATAATATGTCTCTTTCTTTTTATTTTATGTTATTCCTTCTTAATATGTATTTACTTCTAATAAAAATATTTTACAAAAATAAAGTGACGAGTGGAGGAAATAACCAGGCCTACGGTGGTAGCAAAACCAATTGTCGAAAATTTATTTTTTTCCCCATTGGAGATCTTCAGATTAATTTTGATAATTTTACTGGACTTTATATTGCACTAAACGTTATTCACGATATTCCCCTTTATCATGTATCTGTGCACTGTGGATGGCTCGATTGAAGTTGTGTACTGTCTTTCCACTGACCAGTTAGCACGCAACAAAAGCTTTTCACTGTACTGTTTCCCAGTCACTTCCTGGCGAGGATGCGACTATTCTCCGAGTCGCGTCCTCGCCCCGCCCCCCCCCCTCCCCCGCGGCCTACCAACTGGATTGGCGCGGCCTTTCCTGCCAGGAACCGGATCAAAGCTTCAGCGGCGGCACAGCACTGGATTCACCGTGGAACGGGCGGATGCCTACCTGGAACACCTTTTTAAGCTCCGGAGTGCTGGGCCTGCAGCATCAACATTGTGGAACTGGGGTTTGGACAGCTTCCAACTCCGGTAAGAAGTGGCCGATTTGGATGTCCAAGCCATTGAAGTGGTTCTCCCGTTCCGACGTCGGAGTTCCATCATCCCGGCGTGAGGGCCTGAACATCGGGCCCCCCAAGCGGCGACTGCGAAGGGTTCGGGAGCCACCCGACCAAGGGTGAACAACGGAGGACAACGGAGGAGTATGACTGAATTTTAGAGCCTTCCCTCAGTGGGAAATTTTGATTCCGCTGTGCGGGGATGTCTGTGTTAAAGTCTATCGTGTTCTGTGCTCTTTATTATTCGTATGGCTGTATGGTGAAACACATTTCACTGTACAAATTGGTACATGTGACAAATAAATGTATCTTGTATCTCTGTACACATGGCAACAAACTAAACTAATTTGACTGATGGGTCTGACTAGTTGATTTCAATCAAGCATGAGTTCCTGAGGTGCTTTATTGCCTACTGTACTCATGCTATGTGGGGCAAAGACTTTGCAGGGGGATGAGTGCCATTAAAGAACTGAATCATGCAGCTGCAGGAAAGCTGGAAATAAATGCAATTAATACCTTTATAATGCACGAAGACTGCACACTTGCTTGGTTAAGCCTTAGCAAAAGTCTGCAACCTTTATGGATTTCAGTTGTCCACAAGGAAACGCATTAGTCACCCATTAAATGGACTTAGACTCCAGAATGAGTTGATACAGATCCATATGCAGACATGGAGGAATAGTAGTGCACATCTGCAGTTACTTTATCTGCAGCAGGAACTACTGTCTTAGTTGTGACGAGGTCACAGGCTCTTTTTGCACTGCAAATAACAATGTTAGGAAAATATTAATGAAGTTCCAAGAGTCCTTGTTATCAGAAAATTGTAGGTCACTGGTGGGGTCACTAATCTCAAGACTTAAAATTATCATGTGAAGCAGTATACTCCGGGGGTCTAATTTTCATGCTGACCACTGGGTAAATGCTTTGGTCACTAATACTTATTCCATTTTAATTACTGCCTTCAGCTGTCAAGACCTATTATGTAGGTCCCTACCTAAACCTTTCTCACTTTCTGTAAACATTGTATAAAATATATTCCTTTGATTACCCTAATTTATTATTAAGTATTCAGTGTAAAATCTTGTTTGATAAAACTGTGTATTTGATAATAGTAAGATTAAACGAGAACTTACCAGTTTGAAGTTTGTTATTTTATGAGGAGTAACGATGAGGGATTACGTGAAGAAGCCCCGCCTGGCACTGGAACGGCATACTTCAAAGCAGCGGCATGAAAAACACAGAACATAATAGCCGGAGTAAGATAGTAAGGCTCAAAATAGATTTAGACCTACCAGATGATCATTTATTTTATGAGGGTCGGGAGTGGAGGGCACGTAATCCCTCATCGTTACTCCTCATAAAATAACAATCAAACTTCGAACTGGTAAATTCTCGTTTAATCTTACTATTTTACTTCGGAGTCACGTGAGTGACTACGTGAAGATTTTGAAGCTTTATGTGTTGTTTATGTCGTAGACTCATTCCATACGACACTCTGGCTCATTCAACACAGTAATGAGCAAAATAACACAATTTTTCCTACAAACATTGCCTCAAGTTATGTGATAAATTATTTCACATTATAAAAGAATATAATTAATGCCCTTTCCATTTGAAAGGCAAGTTTATCACAAAATATCAATTGATATATATAATTTGATGGTATGAACAAAGCAACAATTATAGAGAACCCAACACTCCGTGTCCAATCCTGACACCATGACTGGTTCCATTTAATTTAATATTTATTTTACACCCTCCTGTGGCCTTGCATCTTTGCTCGAGCGGCTCATCCTGTGCCATTCCTGTGAATGTATCTACCTCCTTAACAGAGTGATTTTCCACGTTTCAGGGTCTAGTTCCACTGAGTGTTATTCAATTTTTAACCATCTAGAATACATTTCTCTAGAACCATCAGTTTTTACTGAAACCTAATGTGTTTTTTTGTGTGTAATAAGTAGTGCTGTCTCATCACCACAGAGACTCTTACTTACTTCAACATATTTCATCAATGTTCACACACACACGCAATTTAAGGCCGACAGGATATGCTTTTAGGTTTACCTTGGTTTCAGCTCTTCTTGGTCTGCTTTGTTTGGTAAATTCATAAACATATATGATAATGTAATCCATATACAATTATGACGTAATATTTGCAATGTTTGCACTCTTATATTGATACTAAAGTCATCAGCATTATTACTTTCAATGTTAACTTTTTTGAATCATTGATAGAATTGGAGTCCATTGCCCAAGGCAATTCAGGACTATATTGATCTCAATAGAATAGACTATATTGATCTCAAAGAATACAATATATCTATATTTATATCTACATATATATCCCTTTTCATATCGGGATATTACGAATGAACCCGATAATTTCTTGGTTAGTATATTGTCCGTAGTATAGGACGATAAACACTCTGAGCCCTATTATTGGCTCTATCAATTAGATACTCAGAAAAAATGCAATCCACAAGGAACTCACTTATATCTAATATGATAAATAACTTTACTGTATACACAGACTTCCAATTTCTTATAAAAATATTGTTTTTTAAACTTATTTCTGCAAATTGCAGGTATAACACTTCTTTATACATAATTATTTTATTGTTATGTTGTTATATTAGTTAAACATTCATAGACTTCTTTGACCATCAAACTGTTGTAATGGTCTGGTCAACCTGCAGATAGTCAATTCATATTTTCATGTTATGGATGCCTTTGTACAACAATAAATTACTGCAACTATGAATCATCACAAGTGGTTCAGCATCACACAATATTTATGAAAACCATGAAGGATCCATTTTGGGCCACCAAAATGCCTCTGACAGTGTCCTGCTACATTTTCATCAGACACTGCCCTATCAGACAAAATGAGGAACATAAAAGAACATTTTTCCTCATGTAATTGAGAGAAAAGCATCCACCTTTCCTGTTCTTGGTTTACCCACGAGAACATTTGAAAGATCGGTGATTTAATCTGTATACAACCAGATTAATCGTAAGTAATCCATATTAATGACAATGTATTGTCCCCCTTAACTTCTTGTCTCCGATAACATTGTCTCTTTCTTAGAGATAAACAGCTGGACTAACACATTTTAGAATATGCCACATCACTCAGATAACCCCATGATTATTATTTTACTTATCTTATGTGATTTAATATATGCCACAGCCGTGGTATTGTTCACCTTGATATGACATGGACACTTCCATAATAGAACAATCGATATTTAATCCATAACTCCTTATACTTCAATAATTAATACAAATGTTTGGAGAAATTTCTTAGGACAATTCATTTGCAATTACCTGGTATTATTGTCCATAGTCCCAACAAGAGACGTATCAATTATTTTTATAAGAATAGATAATATTCTTATCTTACCCAAATATTCACAGAAGCTGTCCATCATCTGTTAATACTTGCTTCAGCTTGCAACAGCTGCTAAGCTTATAGTTGAAGCAGCTTGTGAACCCCTTTTTTTTATCCATTACTTTAATAATGATAATGTATCATTTGGTATTTGCATAAGCCTCTCACAAAGGCATACATATTCTTATAAGCTTCTGTATTCCTTCTTTTGGAGCTTTACTTACTCTTTACCTAGGCTCCTTTTCTAATGGAGGGACAAAGTATGTCAACAAAGCAATGAGATATTTGTATCATGGAACAATTTTCCATCACTTATGGTGCTGAATTTCTCCTAAATCCAGAATAGTAATTTATGAATATTTATGCATGCCTAAAACATAGGCTTTATGTGATGGGTCAGGTCCTTGCCTTTCAACAGGCTTGTAATTGCAGCACTAATTTGCAGCTGACTCTTTATAACCTTCCAATTTAAATGTGATCAAGATAAACCATGACCATGTCCTCATTAGTGCAAGTGTTGATCTTTTATCAGTACAATTGTTCTTCCAATATTCTGTTTAACAGCCTTGAACTGGTTTTAATCCTTTAGACAATGTTTTAACTTGTGACCCATTTTAATTACTTTCAAGCACCTGTAATATTTGATTAACACTTTGTTAATAACAACTGTATTTCAATGTTGAAGATGTTTCCATTTTAATAAAATGTTCTTACACTGTGAAAGTGTATATAAAATGATGTTTTGTATGGTTTATACCATCACATCTTTACACTGAGGTAATTTTATAATATATATATGTACGTACCCCTTCTTTATTGGAGTTACTTTTGGGTGCAAACCTAAAATCAAATTTTTAGGTTTTCTTATACAGGTGAACCAATCCTTTCTACAATTTTTTGTAGTCCTTAGTTTTATTAAATTAATGATTATAATACACCTGTAACCCCCCACAATCGGAGATTTCATGAATTTATTTTGTAACAGTTGTTTGCACCTCAACATACTTCAAGCCTTCTTTTCCCAATTATATGGGTTTGGATAAGGCTATGTTTGATTATGTTTATTTACCATACTTCTGCCTTTGTTTTGATCCATTATCAAATCTTTACATTGGATCATAATTTCCCCCCCCCCCCCAAAGTTTAAAGACCAATAGTCTGTTCTTTTGTAATCAATATTTTGAATAATCATAAGGCAGGTTTTATTCCATAATAATCAGGAGTTTAACATAACCTGATTTGTATTGATCTGCAAATCTAGAGTGCAGATATGGTCAAATATTATATATTTCTTCCCATTGAGCTCAACAAACTGATGGCAATTTATTTTACTTCAAATGTATTGGTTATTTGCACAATATTTTATTTGTTTTCCATTGAATGGAAATGCCATGCACCAGTTTGAAATACTTTTAAAATTGTATTTCCTTATATCTCATATAATTGAGACATGGATATCATAAACGGATTCACCGTTGATATCTTTATAAACTTAAAAGTTTTATCATATTCTGCTGTTTTAATCATAACAGCTTTAGTGCTGTTTTAGAGACCAACTAATTTTGGTTTCCATGGTTATTTTCCATGGCCTCACTTCTTATTCAGGTGTTGTACCTACACCTGTGATATATATATGTGTATGTGTGTGTGTGTGTGTGTGTGTGTGTGTGTGTGTGTGTGTGTGTGTGTGTGTGTGTGTGTGTGTGTGTGTGTGTGTGTGTGTGTGTGTGTGTGTGTGTGTGTGTGTGTGTGTATATATATTTATTTATTTATTTTACTGGTACTGTGGTGGGTACTTAGGGTCATTTTTCCATTTTATTTTTACTGCCCTTGTTACTCCTGAGTTTTTCCCTCAAGGAGACTACCTTCAAACATATCTGAGGTAGATATTCCCACAATATTTCATCATATATATTCATATATGAAACCCCTTTAGGGTAGGTTAGGGAATGTTTTTGGGCCTTTTAACCCTTTTTGGCTTGAATTCTTTATTTATTTTATTTTTATTTTATGGAATCTTTTTTCCATTATTTTTTTTTCCAAGCCATAAAGCTTTTTTAGTCTGAAGGACTTTTGACTTTTATTGAACTTTTTAAATTATGGCCTTTCTGACTTTCTCAACCCCCCCCCCCCCCCCCTTCCAAAAGTTTGTGGAGCGACTAAAAAGTCTTCCTAACGTAATTTTGACGGCCACCGGTATCGGAACCAGCTCCGTAATCTCCCGTTCCGATCGCTCCCCTTAGGACGTTCTTTTAAAACTCCGTTGTTTTTCAAATAAAGTATTTCCTTTTATTTTAACTTTTACTTATTTTTTACTTTTAAATTAGTTTTAAATCCTGGTGTTCAATACCAGCCATGGAGTTTTTTAGACCCCGAAAGTGTGTTTCCACTGCACTTACCTGCGGGCCCGTACCTACCGCTGTCGAGGAGCTGCCTCTGCAGCTCATGCTCTGCCGTCAGCGTCGGCATCATGCCGTTCCAGCGCCAGGCGGGGCATCTTCACGTAGTCACTCACGTGACTCCGAAGTAAAATACTTCTGTGAAGCTGCCCAGGATATTTTACTGCATTAAATGCCCAATGCAAATGCAAAGTACCTACTGATGCCAATTTTTGGCTGATTGGCTTTCTCCTTATTATGTCAATTCATTTTACAATCCGAAAAATTTTAGTCAAACTGTCCCCTAACCTGATATGTCCCTGGGATTACAAGATGGGTTTATCTAAAAATAAAATCTAAGAAATAGAAACAAAAGAACACCATTCTGCTCCTTATACCTATTCCACCATTTAGTAAGGACATGGCTGATATTTTGCCTCTGTGTCACATTTCCTCAACTAGTTCCACATGCCTTCAATACCTTAATAACTAAAATCTCCCCTGGTTCTAGATACTCTAACCAAGGGAAACTTCATCCATGTATCTACCCTGTCAAGCCTTTTGAGAATTGGGTTTGCTTCAATGACATCACCTATATATTGGTTCACTTTGGTCACACCCTCCTCATACTACAAACCTGGCCATCTTGGGGAATCTCAATAATCTGGGGAATCTCAATAAACCTGGCCATCTTGGGGAATCTCAATAATCTTTCATGAACTGCTACAATTCCTACTATATTCTTCAGTGGAGAGACTATCTGTTTTTTCGCCAAAATTTCCCCTCACCAAAACCTGCATAGCTCCTGCCACATAACTCCATTATTTGTTTGAAGCCTCCTCTGCAGTCAGTCATTTCATTTGCTTGGACCTATTCCCATCCTTGTGCAAGAGAAGTCCATCCAGCAGAAAGGCTCACTCTTTCCATGGCACTCAATTTGGTCTGAGTCCTTATAATATTGTGTGAATCTACATTGCACTCAAAGGTACAGAATAGAGGAATTCTACATTATATTGCATGTTTAGAAACATAGACATAGAAACATAGAAAATAACATGGCAGTTTAACATGGCAGTTTTAGCATTGGTCGTATAATTTCACCAGCACATGCAGAGAAGCCATTATTTTAATTAGAAATGTATCCATCAATGTTTGCAATAATTCAGGTTTCCCTTGAGCATATTAACATGAAATGCGTGATATTAGCAAGCAACATTTTGCACAATCTACAGCAATGTCTGTACCTGGCACACTCCTGAGAGTTTTCTCTGTAATATGAAGGATATTATGTGTCCAAAAAGGACATTTTTGTAGGATGCTAGTGAATTGAAATGAGTTTAGAACAAATTAAAATTATACATATATGGAAAATCTACCATGCTAAACATCTGTACCTTTCTTAATTTCCCACCAGGAATGGGAGTTTCCATTTTAGTACTTCTTTAGCAGTATTCTTTCTGTGGATGCTGTCAAATCGTGGGAACACAGCTTCCTTTACCTGAAACCACATGGAAGTACTTGATTATTCCTGATCATTTTCTTCTCTGAACTGGCTTACCCAGACAATTCTCCCAGGCCAATTGAAGGAGCAGTCAACGATGCATAGGAAGGATCTGCAGATAAACACAAAATGCTGGAGTAACTCAGCAGGACAGGCAGCATCTCTGGATAGAAGGAATGGGTGATGTTTCGGGTCAAGACCCTTCTTCAGAATGAAATTCAACCCGTAATGTCACCCATGCCTTCTATCCAGAGATGCTGCCAGTCCCACCGAGTTACTCCAGCATTTTGTGTCTTCGGTGTAAACCAGCATCTGCAGTTCCTTCCTACACAAGTCATAGAGCTGTATAGCATGGAAACAGGCTCTTCAGAGCACCTTGTCCATGCCGATTAAGTTGGCACATTGGGGTAGTCCCATTTGCCTTATAGTTTACTAAACCCTATGCCTTATGAACAAGCCGGTAGCATCTCTCTATCCAAGTGAGGACATTCAGTTCTTAATCAATTGCCAATTTAGCAACAAAAAGAAAATTCCTGGAAGAACTCAGTGGGTCAGGCAACATCAGTGGAAGGAATGGACGGGCGACATTTCAGGTTGTGACGCTTCAGACATTGTGGTAGGGACAGAAAGTTGGAAAAGAGAGGTGGGAGTGGGATAAAGTTTGGCTATTGATAGGTGGATACAGGTGAGGAAGTTTGATTTACAAATGGTGGCATTAGTGACAAAGGCGAGAGGTGAAAAGGAGATTAAGGGCGTCAGAAAAGGAGGAATAATAATAATAAATTGTAAAACCAGAGGGAGGTATGCGGATGGAAGGCGACAGTGGGAAGGGAAAGATCCCCCCCCCCCCCCCCCCCCCCCCCCCCCCCTCCTCCCCCTCCCCCCCTCCCCTCCATCACTAAAATGCAAAGAACAAAAAGAAGCATAAAGGAAGGAATCAGCCAAGCGATGCAGGCCTATTACAGTTTATAATACCACAAGCACAATCCACATCAATGTCCAGTTCTGCAACAAATAATCAAGATGCAAGAAACAATGCTCATGGTGATGATGCAATGACATGCGAGTTACAAGAACAGAGAAGAGCTACTTTGAATGTAGAGACAAATACAAGTGCATCCATTACTAATCAACCCAGGCCCAATATTTCTTCTGGCTTCCTTGTTCCGGTATCTGTACTGCCGGTAGTTGCAACATGTGAACACATAGCTTCAACTAGGGACAGGGAATCAGTTGTTCCTTCAAGCATAAATGACTTGGTTTCTGAAGCACATCCTGTAAATGAACCTACGCAAGAAAATTAAAGATCAATTACTGGAATCTTCTAATATCCATCACGAGCAAAGCTAAAACTGTTTTTTGCTGAACATCCACTTCAGTCACTTGATGATCTGCCATTTGATGCTCGTTTGTATGAGAGGAAAATTATGAATGACTCAGTCCCAAGAAAATGGCTAACATGTAGCAAAGA
The DNA here is from genome assembly GCA_035221665.1 of Okamejei kenojei. Classification (NCBI taxonomy): domain Eukaryota; kingdom Metazoa; phylum Chordata; class Chondrichthyes; order Rajiformes; family Rajidae; genus Okamejei; species Okamejei kenojei. The sequence goes on along the minus strand of CM069135.1, from coordinate 53,045,925 downwards.
AAATAGATGCTTATATTGTTCATACTGCTTAGCCTTTGAGTAGGTATGTTACAAAACATACCTTTAGGGGTGCTACAGCTCTGTCACTGGCCGTGTGCGCGACTTTGGCGCCTTTAAGGGGGGGGGGGCGGGGGTTGAAATGTGTTTTTTCCCTTGCCACCGGAATTATATTTTCTCGTAGTGCGAGCTATTTCTGAAGATTCGTTCCGATTGCCGGTAAGTTCATTAAACATTTTTTTTTTTTTTTAAATTGCCCGACTATTTCTGCGCTGCAGTAAAATTAAAATGAGCTCCTAATGCCGTGAACGCCGACAACGTGGACGGATTTTATGCAGGGGACAGGTAAGTGAAAGCTGTTTATTTTTACATATAAAACTTGTTTGTTTAGATGACTTTAATCAATATTTCATGTTGCGAAACGGTGATTTATTCCCCATGAGAACCGGCAGTGTTTTTCCTGCCGATATTGGGTTTAAATTCACCGCAACGTTCCAATACATCGCGTTCCAGAAAATCCCACCCGCAAGCTGTTTAAAATGCCCATTAATTTATGGGCATTAAACACTAAATTCCTTCAATTTGGCCTATAAATTCATAACAATGAGATTTAAAAATCATGTTTTATTGTGAATTCTTGTGTGAATGTTATTTGGACACTTAGGCTTTAAAAAAAAGGTAATATTTTCTTAAGAAATTGGATGTTTAGATCTAGTAATTGAATTTTGTAATTAGCTACATTTGGGTAACTAACTAATTATATGCTTTAATTTCAGGTCATCCAAGTAAGATTGTTTCATATTGTGGCTTTAGTGACTACAGGCTTATTAGCCAGAGCTTGACTTTACATGAATCGACAACAACACATGTCAGAAATGCTCAGCAGTATATCAGTGTGGTTAATGATGTCACCTTAGATTAATTTTTTGCAGCATCACTAATTAAAAGGAAAGAAGAAGTATTGAAGCAGAGAAGTATTGTCATGAGGATTATAGACGTCATAAAGATGTTAGGCAAGCAAGCACTTCCTTTTCGAGGTCACAGAAATGAATCGGCCTACACTCTAGATAATGAGGTTCTGAATCATGGCAATTTTTTAGCTTCAGTGCAGTTGATGGCAAAATATGACCCCATTATGGCAGCTCACATTTCTGCAGTGCAAAACAAGTCTAAACAAATAATCAAACGATTAGAGCAACAAGGAAAGACTCAAAGTAAAGGCCGTGGTGGACTTGTTACATACCTGAGTAAAACAACTATAAACATGTTAATCAAAATTATGAAGAATATGATACAAGAAAAAAAAATAGTCATGAAGTTTCTCAAACAAAATATAATTCTATTCAGGTTGATTCAACACAAGATAATTCATCCATCGATCAGTTTAGCATTATTATTCGGTATGTGCTTAAAGGTATTATCTGTGAGCGACTACTTTCAGTTGTGCCAAGTAATGGTGGTACAGGACTGCGACTTTTTGATCTATTGATTGAAACATTACAGCATCTTAATATTGACCCCCAAAAATATTTATCTGATAGCGCAGATGGCGCTGCAAGCTACCATGGCCAGTATAATGGTTTACAAAGTTAAATTGCTGATGTGGCTGATCAACATGTTCATATATGGTGCTATGCCCATATCTTGAATTTGGTGATAACTGAAACAACAAAATGTTGTGTGCCTGCAGTTTCTTTTTTCAATTTGCTCCAGAATATAGCAACTTTTGTGAAAGCATCATACAAGAGAATGGCTGTATGGATAGAAATTGTTGGCAAACATCTAGGACAAGACAAAATGAAACAATTAAAGCTAATTGGCGAGACCAGATGGTCAGGAAAATCCAATGCAGCAACAACTATATTTGGACGTTTTGACGATGCCGCTGCCAGTACTTTCGTAAATCTATTGACATGCTTATCAATGACACAAGATTCAGAAAAGTTTGATGCAAAAACAAAACACGAAGCAAATGTTTTACTTCAAAGTCTTCCAAAGTTTGAAACCATATTGACAGCATTTACTTACTTGTATATATTTGAAACTACAACCCCGTTATCAAGTTATCTACAGACAAGTGGTTTAGATATGTTTACTGCATGGAGTTTGGTAGATTCAGCTACAATAAAGTTGAAGGAACAGACAAGAACATTTGATAACGTTCACAGCAAGGCTTTGGAATTTGTAAATAAATGTAATGGCAGGATTTCACAGATGAATATGGATGAAAATCAAACATTGGAAATTGATGTGTTGGAAACAGCATTGCCAGTTAAGAGGCAGAGGAAGAAGAAAAGAATGGCAGATGAGCTTATTGATGATGAAATAAATTCCTCAGATTCTCTAGCTGATTTGAGTAAATGTGTTTAACCCAATAATGGATCACATTGTCCAGTCACTGGAATCACGCTTTGTACAACACAAACAGTTGTATAAAGATGGACCCAGCAAAGTTTAAAACTATTGCAGAGAAGGGCCTTGAAGATGAAGCATTAGAAGGTATTATTAAGCTGTTTCCACAAATCATCAAAGATCAAGTAATATTGGAATTGTTTTCTTTTGCTTCAAACTTTGATGTATTAAAGCAATTGCTTAATGATGGTGAGAATATGGATTCCAGTTGCAACAATTGTAAAATTTGCAGCATTTGCTCATCGTGTGTACTAAAAATTCTGGCATCCAACAGACTTCATGACAAGGCATATGATAACCTTTATGAACTTTATAAAGTCATCTGCACACTATCAGTTACTCAAGTCCAATGTGAGAGGATATTTTCAAAGCTAAAGATCATAAAGACAAGGTTAAGAAATTCGCTGTCTGAGGAGAATTTGGAATCATACATGTTGCTATGCATTGAAAAGGAATTATTAGATGAATTGGATGCAGAAGCAATTATTGGCAGATTCACACAATCATCTAGCGAACACAAACGATTGCTTTTAATATAGTGGACTGCATGCAATGCTCTATTGTGCTTTTGAACTATCTGTTAATGTGTAAATTGTGCAGTAAACTATTTAAAAATATCAACCAATTACTTAAAATTAAAAAAATCAATTATAACATTCTGTATATACATTTGGTATCTACTGCCAGTAATATGTACAGTACATGTACATGGTAATTACTAAGAAATACAAATTTTTTCCACAAAAACTTTAAATTGTACCCTTTTTTCCATGCGTATTTTTTGAAAATTGTATTTATTCGTTATGAAAATTAAATGATAGCATTGTAGTTGTGGGTGGGCCCCCATTGTCTCCTGGCAACCAATATTTTTAGACCCAGTCCGCCATTGCCTGGTCCCACATCGCCTTGAACTTCATCATCGGCTTGCCTCCGTCCAAGGGTAAGTAATATGGTTATTCTTACCATTGTGGACCGTTTCTCCAAGGCTGCTCATTTCCTTCCTCTTCCTAAGCTCCCATCTGCTGTAGAACTCGCTCACCTCATCATAAACCAGTCCATCATATTCCATGGTTTCCCTCATGACATCGTCTCTGACAGGGGTCTGCAGTTCACTTCACAATTTTGGAAGGAATTTTCCTCCCTGGTTGGCTCTTCCGCCAGCCTCTCATCTGGGTTCCATCCACAATCTAATGGTCAGTCGGAGAGAGCTAACCAGGCATTGGAGACCACCCTACGTTGCCTGGTGTCTGCCAAGCCTACCAGCTGGTCTAGCAAATTGGTATGGATCAAATATGCCCATAATTCTCTGCCCAATTCTGCCACCAGTCTATCTCCATTCCACTGCTCCTTTGGCTACCAGCAACCTCTGTTCCCAGACCAATAAGAGGAACAGAAATCCCTCTGCCCAGATATTTTGGGGCTGTAGTCGTTGGACCTGGAAGGAGGCCCGTTCTGCCCCGCTCCGCACCGCTTACAGATATAGACAACAGGCGGATCATCACCGGACCCCTCCCCCTCTCTATCGCCCTGGTCAGAGGACATGGCTGTCCACCCGAGATCTCCCCCTCTGCGTTGAGTCCTGTACATTGGCCCATTCTTGATTCCCAAGATCATTAACCACTCTGCGGATTCACCCCACCTTCCACGTATCCCGGGTTAAGCCTGTGTCCTCCATCTCCATGTCTCCCACTCCACTGCTCCCTGCGCCACCCTGCATCATTGACAGTGGGCCACCAGAACCAGTGAAGCAACTGCTGATGTCCCGGCAGCCTGGCAGAGGGATCCAGTACCTGGTTGACTGGGAAGGCTACGGTCCAGAGGAGAGGAGCTGGATTCCTGCCTGTGACACCCTGGACCCTCACTGATCCGTGGCTTTAATCAGCAGTATCCGGACCAGCCAAAGAGGATGCCAGAAGGTGTCCTTGGGAGGGAGGCTCCTGTCACACTTGTCATGCCTCCAGACACTTGAGACTCTTTCCACACTCCTCCACTGAATGATTAGGAGTTACACCTGCATTTAATCTGCTCCCCTAATCTATCACTTGGTATAATTATCTGAGATCATCACCAATTGGGTGCTGATTAATGCATTCTGTTGGTTCAATAGCAATTCTGAGTTCTGTCAGTTCTAGGTCTATATCATTTACGTTTGGATTTTGGATTTTCTTCAGTACTTCGTGAGCCTGCATTCGAGTCCTTTCCATTTCTGAGCCTGCTGACAGCATTTTGTCTACCTTTGGTTCAAACCAGCATCTGCAGTTCCTTCCTGCACTTGACATATTGACTGATTGACCAGTGATAAGAATCACTCTGGATTACAGAAGCTTGTTTGATTGTCTTTATGGCAGACCTGGTTCTTAAGTAGTCCCACATTGTTTATTTAATCAAGTAGAAGTTCTATCAACTATGGTGACATGATATGGTGGTGGTCAGTATGGATGAGTGGGCCAAAGGGACTGTTTTTGTGTTGTGTGACTATGATGGGAGTAGATTAATTGATTTTGTAGGTTGTATTTTACAGAGTTGAAACGGGTGCAGTGGTTTGCACTTTGCATTTTCCAATTCTCAGGATGACTAACATTTCAGATAATTATTATGAGTGTAGAAAATGCTTACATTCAGATGACACTTGCATGCTTCAATTGATACCATTAATAGCTTAGTGTTGAAAAAATATTGCAGTTTTTGGAATTAAACCCCTTTCTGGAAGGGTTTTTTAATACAAATATATAACTCTGAACACATCAATGAGAATTTATAAACATTAAAATAAAAATGAATGTAATATTTCCTGGTTCTGAGTGCATGAAGCAGTGTTGAAGTCTTCAGCGTCAACTATGGCTTGCCAATAGACAATAGGTACAGGAGTAGACCATTCGGCCCTTTGAGCCAGCACTGCCATTCACTATGATTATGACTGATCATCCACAATCAGTACCATATTCCTGCCTTCTCCCCATATCCCCTGAATCGGCTATCTTTAAGAGCCCTATCTAACTCTCTTGAAAGCATCCAGAGAATTGGCCTCTACTGCCATCTGAGGCAGAGAATTCCACACATTCACAACCATTTGTGTGAAAAAGTTTTTCCTCATCTCTGTTCTAAATGGCTTACCCCTTATTCTTAAACTGTGGCCCCTGGTTCTGGACTCTCCCAACATCAGGAATATGTTTCCTGCCTCTGGCATGTCCAACCCCTTAATAATCTTATGTTTCAATAAGATATCCTCTCATCCTTCTAAATTGCATGGTATACAAGCCCAGCCGCTCCATTCTATCAACATATGACAGTCCCGCCATCCTGGGAATTAACCTCGTGAACCTACGCTGCACTCCATCAATAGCAAGAATGTCCGTCCTCAAATTTGGAGACCAAAACTGCACACAATACTCCAGGTGTGGTCTCACCAGGGCCCTGTACAACTACAGAAGGACCTCTTTGCACCTATACTCAACTCCTCTTGTTAGGAAGGCCTACATGCCATTTACTTTTTTCACTGCCTGCTGTACCTGCATGCTTACTTTCATTGACTGATGAACAAGGACCCCCCAGGTCCCATTGTGCTTACCCTTTTCCCAACTTGACTCAATTTAGATAATAATCTGCCTTCCTGTTTTTGCCACCAAAGTGGATAACCTCACATTTATCCACAATAAACTGCATCTGCCATGCATCTGTCCACTCACCCAACCTGTGTAAATCACCCTGCATCCTCATAGCATCCTCTTCACAGTTCACACTGCCACCCATCTATATGTCATCAGCAAATTTGCTAATGTTACTTTTAATCCCTTCATCTAAATCATTAATGTATATTGTAAATAGCTGTGGTCCCAGCACCGAGCCTTGCGGTACCCCACCAGTCACTGCCTGCCATTCTGAATGGGACCTGCTAATCCGGGGTTGGCAACCTTATTCTGCATTGGGGCCAGGACACATGTCTGTGAGCGGTAGGCGGGCCACATCTAACACATGTGCACATGGATCCCATCCCCCTCCCGCCCCAGATGGCAGGCATCAAATCTTGTGTTCATAGACGTTAGACAAAAATGCTGGGGAAACTGAGCAGGTGAGGCAGCCTCATGCAATTCTTGCATGTCTCACCCGCTGCGTTTCTCCAGCATCTGCAGTTCTTTCTTAAACGTGTTCACAGAAGGTGTGCGGCTGTGCCGGTGACTTTGCGCAGGATGCAGTACAGCCAGAGCACGGGGCGGGCGCTCGGTGGGCCGGATGAATACGGGAAACAAAGTCCGTCTGCAGGCCGGATGACTTCGGGTTATCGGCCGCATTTGGCCAGAGGTTGCCAACCCCTCTGCTAATCCCTACTCTTTGTTTCCTGTCTGTCAACCAATTTTCTATCAATGTCAGCACCCTACCCACAATATCATGTGCTCTAATTTTGCCCACTAATCTCCTTTGTGGGACCATATCAAAAGCTTTTTTGCTATATTGAACAATTTCTTTTCTTCGGTATTTATTGAACAATTTCTTTTCTTCGGTATTCACCAAGGAGAAGGATATTGAACTCGGTGAGTTAAGGGGAAAAAGTAGAGTAGCTATGGAAACTATGAGATTCAAAGAGGAGGAAGTACTGACACTTTTGAAAAATATAAAAGTGGATAAGTCTCCAGATCCTGACAGGATATTCCCTAGGACATTGAAGGAAGTTAGTGTAGAAATAGCAGGAGCTATGACAGAAATATTTCAAATGTCATTAGAAACGGGAATAGTGGCGGAGGATTGGCGTACTGCGCATGTTGTTCCATTGTTTAAAAAGGGTTCAAAGAATAAACCTAGCAATTATAGACCTATTAGTTTGACGTCAGTGGTGGGCAAATTAATGGAAAGGATACTTAGAGATAATATATATAAGCATCTGGATAAACAGGGTCTGATCAGGAACAGTCAACATGGATTTGTGCCTGGAAGGTCATGTTTGACAAACCTTCTTGAATCTTTTGAAGCGGTAACTAGGGAAATTGATGAGGGTAAAGCAGTGGATGTTGTCTATATGGATTTCAGTAAGGCCTTTGACAAGGTTCCCCATGGAAGGTTGGTTAAGAAGGTTCAATCTTTGGGTGTTAATGGCGGAGTAGCAAGATGGATTCAACAGTGGCTGAATGGGAGATGTCAGAGAGTAATGGTGGATGGCTGTTTGTCAGGTTGGAAGCCGGTGACCAGTGGGGTGCCTCAGGGATCTGTGTTGGGTCCACTGTTGTTTGTCATGTACATCAATGATCTGGATGATGGGGTGGAAAATTGGATAAGTAAGTATGCAGATGATACTAAGATAGGTAGTGTTGTGGATAATGAAGTAGATTTTCAAAGTCTACAGAGAGATTTGGGCCATTTGGAAAAGTGGGCTGAAAGATGGCAGATGGAGTTTAATGCTGATAAGTGTGAAGTGCTACATCTTGGCAGGACAAATCAAAACAGGACGTACATGGTAAATGGTAGGGAATTGAGGAATGCTGTGGAACAGAGGGATCTAGGAATAACTGTGCATAGTTCCCTGAAGGTGGAATCGCAAGTAGATAGGGTGGTAAAGAAAGCCTTTGGTGTGCTGGCCTTTATAAATCAGAGCATTGAATATAGGAGTAGGGAAGTAATGTTAAAATTGTACAAGGCATTGATAAGACCAATTCTGGAGTATGGTGTACAATTTTTGGTCACCTAGTTATAGGAAGGATGTCAACAAAATAGAGAGAGTACAGAGGAGATTTACTAGAATGTTGCCAGGGTTCCAGCAACTATGTTACAGAGAAAGGTTGAACAAGTTAGGTCTTTATTCTTTGGAGCGCAGAAGGTTAAGGGGGACTTGATTGAGGTCTTTAAAATGATGAAAGGGATAGACAGAGTTGACGTGGATACGTTTTTCCCATTGAGGGTAGGGAAGATTCAAACAAGAGGGCATGACATGAGAATTAAGGGACAGAGGTTTCGGGGTAACGTGAGGGGGAACTTCTTTACTCAGAGGGTGGTGGCTGTGTGGAATGAGCTTCCAGCAGAAGTGGTGGAGGCAGGATCGATTTTAACATTTAAGAGTAAAGTGGATAAGTATATGGACGTGAAGGGAATGGAGGGGTATGGTCTGAGTGCAGGTAGATGGGACTAGGGGAAAACAAATGGTCGGCACGGACTGGAAGGGCCGAGAGGGCCTGTTTCCGTGCTGTAATTGTTATATGGTTATATGGAAGTCCAGGTACACTACATCTACTGACTCTCCCTTGTCCATTTTCCTAGTTACATCCTCAAAACATTCCAGAATATTAGTCAAGCATGATTTCCCCTTCATAAATCCATGCTGATTCGGACCGATCCTGCTATTGCTATCCAAGTGCCGCTGTTTCTTCTTTTATTATTGACTCCAGCATCTTCCCCACCACCGATGTCAGTCTATAATTCCCTATTTCCTCTCTCCCGCCTAAAGTGGGATCACATTCACAGGAACTGATCCTGAATCTATAGAACATTGGAAAATGATCACCAATGTGTCTACAATTTCTAGAGCCACTTCCTTAAGTACGCTGGGATGCAGACCATCAGGCACTGTGGATTTATCTGCCTTCAGTCACATCAGTCTACCCAACACCATTTCCTGCCTAATGTGAATTTCCTTCAGTTCTTCCATCACCCTAGATCCTCCGGCTACTACTATATCAGGGAGATTGTTTTTGTCCTCCTTAGTGAAGACGGATCCAAAGTACCTATTCAACTCGTCTGCCATTTCCATGTTTCCCCATAATAAATTCATCTTATTCAGTCTTCAAGGGTCCAGCTTTGGTCTTAACAATTTTTGCTCCTCTTCACATACCTAAAGAAGCTTTTACTGTACTTTTTATTCTTGGCTAGCTTACCTTCGTACCTCATCTTTTCTCCCCATATTGCCTTTTTAGTTATCTTCTGTTGCTCTTTAAAAGTTGCCCAATCCTCTGGCTTCCTGCTCATCTTTGCTATGTTATACTTCTTCTCCTTTATTTTTATACTGTCTCTGACTTCCAATCAGCCACGGTCGCCCCTTACTCCCCTTGGAATCTTTCTTCCTCTTCGGAATGAACTGATCTTGCACCTTCGGTATTATTCTCAGAAATACCTGCCATTGTTGTTCCACTGTCATCCCTGAGTATCTTTCCAGTGAGCTTTGGCCAGCTCCTCCCTCATGGCCCCATTGTCCCCTTTGTTCAACTGTAATACTTACACCTCCAATTTACCCTTCTCCCTCTCAAATTGTAGATTAAAACTTATCATATTATGGTCTCTAACTCCTAATGGCTCCTTTACTTCAAGTTCCCTTATCAAATCCGGTTCATTACACAACGCTAATTCCAGAATTGCCTTCTCCCTGGTAGGGTCCAGCACAAGCTGCTCTTAGAATCCATCACGGAGGCACTCCACAAACTCCCTTTCTTGGGGTCCAGTACCAACCTGATTTTCCCAGTCTACCTGCATGTTGAAATCTCTCATAACAGCCGTAGCATAACTTTTTTAGACATACCAATTTTAACTCTTGATTCAACTTGCACCCTATATCCAGGTTACTATTTGGGGGCCTATATATGTCCCATTAGGGTCTTTTTACCCTTACAATTCCTTAGTTCTATCCATACTGACTCCACATCTGTTTCAATGTCACACTTTGCCTGGGACTGAATTGCATTCCTTACGAACAGAGCTACCCCACCCCCTCAACCCATCTGTCTGTCTTTTTGATAGGATGTATACCCTTGAATATTCAGTTCCCAGCCCTGGCCCTCTTACAGCCATGTCTCTAATTCCCACAACATCATACTTGCCAATTTCCAACTGAGCCTCAAGCTCGTCTACTTTATTTCTTATACTTCGTGCATTCATATACAACACGTTGACTTTGGTATTCACCTCCCCTCTCACTATTGGCCCTGACCTTACTCTCTTATCTCTTCTCAAACTTTCCTTCCCATTAATTTGTGAGCCTTTTGTAACTTTTCCTGTACTCACTTCCCCTTTAACTCCATCTTTACACTCCCAATTTGTCGATCCCTCCACCCCACTATTTAGTTTAATGGGAAGGAAAGTTAGTTTAAACCCACACGTGTGCCATTAGAAATGTTGATGGGAGATAATGCCCTATGAAATGCTCTTGGGTATGTTTTACATCCATCTGTGACAGTGACAGGATTTGTGATATGGGACTGGCAAAGGAATGTTTACTGCATTAATGTTTCATGGTAAAAGGAAAAAGGTTTAGGTTTATTATTGTCACATGTACAGTGAAAAGGTTTGTTTTTCATGTTATCTAATCAGATCAAATAATACTATACATAAATACAATCAAATCAAACTCAACTACAAGAAGTTAAGTCTAGTTAAGTTTCTAAGTTTAGTTTAGAGATACAGCAAGGAAACAGGCCCTCAGCCCACCAAGTCTGGCCGACCAGTGAGCCCCACACGCTAATACTATCCTTCAAACACTAGGGCAAATTTACAACTTTTCCAAGCCAATTAGCCTACAAACTTGTACTTCTTTGGAGTGTGGGAAGAAACTGGAGGACCCTGAATGTAGGTCACGGGGAGAAAATACAAACTCCATACAGACTAGGCACGTGCCGTGAGTAATTACTCAGGGTAGGCAGTCAGCCGGCTTTCAAAAAAAAAATCTTAAACCGCGCATGCGCAGATGGTTCTCTGCGTAAAAAAAAAAAAAAAAGTAACAATTCAATTTTACCAAGGCTTCTCAATCTCCTTCATTTTTTAATCACTGAATGGGCGGGGGACGGAGGATGAAGGCAGGTGGAGAGATGGTGGGAAAAACGGGAGCACACCGGGACGTTGAATCAGTTGTCATCTATTGAATGACAATACTAATTCAAGGGTCCATTTGGAGGGAGAGTTCCTTTCACAGCGTGTGGAGAGTCTGTGCCAGGGGTTAAAGATGCGGGGAGGGCAGGAGTGTTGAAAAGGAGGAGGGTTAGAGATCATGTCAGACTCACTCACCGCTGCCGCAGCGCTCCGGGCACGGACAGCAGAACTGGCCGCCACTTCCGGGGATAGAAGCAGCTCGGGTGCGTGCGGCCGCTGGGACCTGACAACAGAACCGGCTGCCACTTCAACGCCCTCTGCCGGCCCGCTCACCTCTGGCATTGCTCTTCGACTGAACATCTCTCACCTGCCGCTCGCCGGCTTCGCTCATGTCAACCGCATCCCGCAAATCCTTACATTCCCACATCTATCCCAAGGCTATCTCGGCCCTTTTACTCCGTGCCGAACACTTACTCTCGCCTAGTCCCATCTACCTGCATTCAGCCCGGAGCGGGGCAAGTGGGTTACTGCCCCAATCCCCTCCTTCACAATGCCAGACTCCCCAAACACTGATCGGAGCTCTCCCCCCACCCTGGGAAATACAGCATTTAAAAACATAAAGCACCAAGAAATGCACTTACCACGTTATTGGTACATTAAGTCCATTCTTCACTCTGTGTTTCCTGAGATACTATTAAAATAATGGCAATCCATATTTGAAAATCCCGCCAAGAAACTCGCGCTGCAGCCTGATGCGCATGCGCTGTGCTGCAAAGGCAGAATTTCTGCTGCCTTCAGCTCCCCTTGAAACTGATGGCTCAGGCAGCGCTGACGGCCCGTGGGCTGCACAGACTTTCCCGTGCTACAAGCGCTGCGGATGAAAGGCACGGAGAATTATGCCTACCTAAGAGATCAATCTCTTACATAGGCATAATTCTCCCATGCCTTTACTATTTATATTTAGGAATTGCCATTTCATAATTTTAGTCAGGGTAGGCAGTGCCTACCTTGCCTACCCTGACGGCACGTGCCTGATACAGATGGTACCCGTAGTCAGGATTGAACCAGGGTCACTAGCGCTGTAAGGCAGCAACTCTACCGCTGCACTACTGTGCTGGCCCAAATCAGAATTGAGAACATTTACAATCATGCCTGCTTTAAGGTGTAGTTAGGGGAAATGGGTGGAGAGAATAAAAGGAATGTCTATGATTGGGTGGAGGCCAAGGGGTGGGAGATTGCAACCTTCACGTGGTCCGCCCTGTTTTGACGAATGCAATCAACCTGGCGTGCACAATCAAATAAGATCAAATAGAACAAGTTGACCTCCAACTTTCGGCCATACGCAAGAAGAAGGAAGGTGGAGGCCAAGAGGGTCATACTGACACAGATGGTGATAGTCCATGGTGAGAGTGAGGGCAATGAAGTCCTCCATGCTGCCCATGCACCCCTGTGCCGCCCGTAAGTTGAGCGAAGGGAAAGATAGACTGTGAATATACTTCTCAGCATAAGTTCCATTGACAAAGTCCAATGTGCGCAATGGAATAGAGATACATCAAACAGTTTCTTGGCTTACGGGAGGACCATTCTGTTGATTATTGTGTCAGTGTATCCAGCTTACATTTAGAGGACAATGTAATGCTTCAATTGATTATGTTAGTAAGATATTGTTGAAAGAATATTGCAGTTTGGGGAATTCAACCTCTTTCCAGAAGAGTTTTGTTTATATTAATTTTATTACTAATATAAATTTGGGGTTATATCAATGTTAATTTATAAACATGAAAATAAAAATGAAGGTAATATTTCCAGGTTTTGAGTGTAGGGAGGAGTGATGAAGTCTTCAGCATCAACTTCACTGGAGAATGTTGATCCCACACGCGTGAAAACAGAGGAGAAGAAGCTGTTCCTGAGTCCGCTGGAGCAGATATAATGCGTTGGAAGGGACTGTAGATGCTGGTTTGCACCGAAGGTAGGCACAAAATGCTGGAGGAACTCGACCCGAATAGTCATCCATTCCTTCTCTCCAGAGATGCTGCGTGTCCCACTGAGTTACTCCAGCATTTTGAATCTATCTCCCGAGTCTGGTGGTATGCCTTTAGGCTTCTTCACCTGTTTGCACGATGAGAGGAGGAAGAAGGAATGGCTGGGCAGAGGAAGGCAGGGAGCTCGGGGTTAGGGGCACCTGGGGATGTGGGCTGGGGAGTGGGATAAAACTTGGCTATTGATAGGTAGAAGATACAGGTGAGGGGTGGCATTAGTGACAAAGGCTAGAGGTGAAAAGGAGACTAATAATGCTAGATAAAGGGATAATATAATAAAATGTGATACCAGAGTGAGGTATGAGGATGGAAGGGGATAGTGGGATAGGGAAAGAGATTGGATAAAAGGGAAATTAGGAACTCAGTGATGGGAGATTATTGTACATAGGGTAAAGGAGCAGATTGATTAGATTGGAATAGTGGAAGAAATGAGTGCGCACCACAGGGATGAGAGAGCGAGAATGGGGAAGGGTATTACTTCTAATTGGAGAATTCAATGTTCAAAACATTGGGATGGGGTGCTGGTCCTCCAATTTGCCCGTGGCAATTGTTTGAAGTGGCCAATATGCGGGCTGGCGGTGCGGGGCGGCCACGCATGTGGTGCCGCTCCTTGTGACAGCCCCCGGCGGTGTTTGTGACGATGCCGCAGCCGCCGCTCAGGCCGCCAGAGGAGCGGCACCGTCCCCGCCCGCCCGACCACCACCCAAGACCCCCCCCATCAAACAGCACCTGCCTCTTCACAAAGCAAAGCTTGGGCATCAGCGGCGCAGACTTTACTCTCCTCCCCCCCCTCCCCCCCTCTCCCATTTCACCGGACCATCTGCTCTGATTCAGCCGCAGGCAGGCAGGCAGGCAGACACTGGATAAGATGAGCGATACTGGACTCTACTCGCTGGACGACATGGACATTTGCTCCGTGCCCGTTCCCGCACCCCCCGAACGAGCCTCCGCCACCCGGCGGAGCCGAGGATCTAGCGGATCGACCAAGTCTATCTCAGGGGTAAAGCAACGCGCTTAGTCTGAAGAAGGGTCTCGCCCGAAACGTCACCCATTCATTTTCTCCAGAGATGCTGCTTGTCCCGCTGAGTTACTCCAGCATTTTATGTATATCTTCGATTTAAACCAGCATCTGCAGTTCTTTCCTACACAAGCTTAGAAACATGTCACTCAAACTGGGGGAAGGGGTGACCCTTAACTTTACTTATTGTCATCCTTCTAGTGGGTAGGCCTATATTTATTATGTATATCAATGGAGACAAACATAGAAACATAAGTGCAGGAGGAGGCCATTCGGCCCTTCGAGCCTGCACCACCATTCATTGTGATCATGGCTGATCGTCCCCTATCAATAACCTGTGCCTGCCTTCTCCCCATATCCCTTGACCCCACTAGCCCCTAGAGCTATAGAAACATAGAACCTGACAAAACTGGGTGTTGTTTTGCAGAACAAGTTACCGAATGCCATCACCATCGCCGTGTCCTCACGGACACTCTTCAACATGGCTGAGGAAAGGGCTATCTATGAGACTGATGGGCTGGAGTCCTACGTTAAGTTTCAGCAGGAACACGAGAACGAACCACTCAAGAAAGGATTAGCCTTCGCCTTAATGAAGGTAGGGCCACGTATACATAAACAACGAAGGAAGAGAGAGAATGGATGCAAATATTGTGGATCAATTCAGTGCAAAGTACAGATTTGAGAAAATAAAGCTTGAGGTGTGGCATTGAAATAATCCGAAACAAAAAGAGAACTTCTGTGGGATATCCTAAAATCAAACACCTTGGTTAGGATCAACTGTGCAGCCACAGACTTGCCTTTCCCATTCTATGTTTAAATTGGTTGTTTCTGAACTCTTGCTCCAACATTAAGCTCAACAGAAGGAACTGCTACCTTCAACTCAATAGACGATAGGTGCAGGAGTAGGCCATTTGGCCCTTCGAGCCAGCATCGCCATACAATGTGATAATGGCTGATCATCCCCAATCCCGTTCCTGCCTTCTCCCCATATCCCTTGACGCCACTATCTTTAAAAGCCCTATCTAGCTCTCCCTCACCTGCTCAACAGATGATCCCGTTTTAATTGTGGTTTTGTTAACTGGAAATTAATAGGTTGTTCCTCACATTATTCATTCCTTTGTATCAGTGAATCACGCTCTTTAGAAACCGGTTGAGGGATAAAATGTGCCATTTGTTCTATCCATTTATTCTTTTGATTTGCACAGCATGATGTGTTCAAGCAGCTTTGAGTTTGTGCATGAGTTGTGAGTTAAGAGGTGACGGAGGTTATGGGGAGAATGGGGTTAGGAGGAAGAAATATATCAGCCATGATTGAATGGTGGAGTAGACTTGATGGGCTGAATGGCCGAAATCTACTCCGTGAGGATAGGGGACAAATCACTAATCAGTGAGGATAGGGGACAAATCACCTTCCACGATAATCCTCAACATAGTGGCTCCGCAAGGATGTGTTCTCAGCCCCCTTCCTTACTCCTTGTCTACCCACGACTGTGCAACTATGTACTAATCTAATTCAATAAAAAATTTGCAGACGACACCACCATTGTGGGCCGGATATCAAATAATGATGAGACGGAGTACAGGAAGGAGATTGAGAACCTTGTGCTTTGGTGTCGAGACAACAACCTTTCTGTCAATGTCAGCAGGACAAAGGAGATTATAATTTACTTCAGGAAGCGAATCAGTATACATACCTCATTTTGCATTGACGGTACTGAAATCGGGATGGTTGAAAACTTCAAATTTCTAAGATTCAATATTACAAACAACTCCTGGACCACCCATATTGAAGCAATGACCAAGAAAACACACACACACACCTCTATTTCCTTAGTTTGTCATGTTCCCTACAATTCTCATCAACCTCCACAGATGCATGACCATAGAAAGCATTTTATCAGGATGCATCACAGCTTGGTTTGGGAACAGTTACATCCAAGACCACAAGAAATTGCAGTGAATTGTGGACACAGCCCAGACCATCACACAAACTAACCTCCTTTCGCTCGACTCCATTTATACCTCATGCTGCCTCGGCAAGGTCAGCATTGTAATCAAGGACGAGTTGCATCCTGGTCACTCCCTCTTCTCCCCCCTCCCATCAGTCATAAGGTATAGAAGTGTGAAATGCACACCACCAGATACGGGGACAGTTTTTTCCCAGCTGCTATCAGACAACTGGATCATCCTACCACAACCAGAGAGCAGTGCTGAGCTACTATCTACCTATTTGATGACCCTCAGATTCTCCTTAATCAGACTTTGCTGGCTTTACCTTGCACTAAATAATATTCACTGTAAATGGATTGATGGTAATCATGTATTATCTTTCTGCTAACTGGCTAGCACACAACAAAAACTTTTTACTGTACTCGGTACACATGACAATAAACTAAACTGAACTGCCCCCAGACATAACAACTGCTTTAAAAAAAAACTAAGTAATCTTCAAATTTGCTTAGATAAGCAGAAACCCCCCTCACAAACGTTAAAAGCATAAATTCAACCAGAGTTTTAAACCTAACATGTTATAAATGTTTAAAAAATCATTTATCAAACCAATGGGTAATTCGGAAACTTCTAGAAAATAATTTGTCTATTGGAATGAATAACCAGTTTACAGTATTTTTAAATGACCAAACTCTTATTCGAGAGAGTAGAAATTCTGAAAAAGCTGTCAGTTATCTTGTTAATGCTGATGATTTCAACACAATTATCTCACAAAATTTGTGCCATTTAAAGTTACATCAGTAACTCTTGGATGCGAGAGAGAAAAACTCATACTGTTCAACAATCTTTTGTTAAAACTAGAACTGCTTAGACTGCTTTCTGAATTCAAGTAAAGGCTCAGAGCAAACATTTCAGGTTCAATGTCGCATTTTAGAAAAAGCTATGGTTTTTGTATTAATTGTTCAATGTGTTATGAGTAAGTATATAAAAACAATGGATAAAATGATGGAGGGAAGCATTTTAGGAATACAATAGCTGAGTGACACAGAGTGAGCTAATTATTACATTATGTGGGCTAGTTGATGAAATAAATGTGGTTGTTGAAATTGGCAATGAGTAATGTTGGTATAAAATCTAGCCCAAAATTTGGCATCTTCAATAATAAATAAGTGGATATAACCATATAACCATATAACCATATAACAATTACAGCACAGAAACAGGCCCTCTCGGCCCTTCCAGTCCGTGCCGACCATTTGTTTTCCCCTAGTCCCATCTACCTGCACTCAGACCATACCCCTCCATTCCCTTCACGTCCATATACCTATCCACTTTACTTTTAAATGTTAAAATCGATCCTGCCTCCACCACTTCTGCTGGAAGCTCATTCCACACAGCCACCACCCTCTGAGTAAAGAAGTTCCCCCTCACTTTACCCCTAAACTTCTGTCCCTTAATTCTCATGTCATGCCCTCTTGTTTGAATCTTCCCTACCCTCAATGGGAAAAGCTTATCCACGTCAACTCTGTCAATCCCTTTCATCATTTTAAAGACCAAGTCCCCCCTTAACCTTCTGTGCTCCAAAGAATAAAGACCTAACTTGTTCAACCTTTCTCTGTAACATAGTTGCTGGAACCCTGGCAACATTCTAGTAAATCTCCTCTGTACTCTCTCTATTTTGTTGACATCCTTCCTATAATTAGGCGACCAAAATTGTACACCATACTCCAGAATTGGTCTTACCAATGCCTTGTACAATTTTAACATTACTTCCCTACTCCAATATTCAATGCTCTGATTTATAAAGGCCAGCACACCAAAGGCTTTCTTTACCACCCTATCTACATGCAATTCCACCTTCAGGCAACTATGCTCAGTTATTCCTAGATCCCTCTGTTCCACAGCATTCCTCAATTCCCTACCATTTACCATGTACGTCCTATTTTGATTTGTCCTGCCAAGATGTAGCACTTCACACTTAACAGCATTAAACTCCATCTGCCATCTTTCAGTCCACTTTTCCAAATGGCCCAAATCTCTCTGTAGACTTTGAAAATCTACTTCATTATCCACAACACCACCTATCTTAGTATCATCTGCATACTTACTTATCCAATTTTCCACCCCATCATCCAGATCATTGATGTACATGACAAACAACAGTGGACCCAACACAGATCCCTGAGGCACCCCACTGGTCACCGGCTTCCAACCTGACAAACAGCCATCCACCATTACTCTCTGACATCTCCCATTCAGCCACTGTTGAATCCATCTTGCTACTCCGCCATTAACACCCAAAGATTGAACCTTCTTAACCAACCTTCCATGGGGAACTTTGTCAAAGGCCTTACTGAAATCCATATAGACAACATCCACTGCTTTACCCTCATCAATTTCCCTAGTTATCGCTTCAAAAAAATTCAAGAAGGTTTGTCAAACATTACCTTCCAGGCACAAATCCATGTTGACTGTTCCTGATCAGACCCTGATTATCCAGATGCTTATATATATTATCTCTAAGTATCCTTTCCATTAATTTGCCCACCACTGACGTCAAACTAATAGGTCTATAATGCTAGGTTTATTCTTTGAACCCTTTTTAAACAATGGAACAACATGCGCAGTACGCCAATCCTCTGGCACTATTCCCGTTTCTAATGACATTTGAAATATTTCTGTCATAGCTCTACTTTTTTTCCTTACCTCACAGAGTTCAATATCCTTCTCCTTGATGAATACCGAAGAAAATAAATTGTTCAATATCTCCCCCATCTCTTTTGGCTCTGCAGATAGCTGTCCATTCTGGTTCTCTAATGGTCCAATTTTATCCCTCGTTATCCTTTTGCTATTAATATAGCTGTAGAAACCCTTTGGATTTACTTTCACCTTTCTTGCCAAAGCAACCTCATATTTTCTTTTAACCTTCCTAATTTCTTTCGTAAGATTCTTTTTACATTCTTTATGCTCCTCTAGCATCTCATTTACTCCATGCCTCCTATAATTATTGTAGATATCTCTCTTTTTTCAAAACAAGTGTCCAATTTCCCTTGAAAACCATGGCTCTTTCCAATTTTTACTATTTCCTTTCAACCTAACAGGGACATAAAAATACTGTACTCTTACAATTTCCCCTTTAAATGTCCTCCATTTCTCTTCTACATCCTTCCCATGAAACAAAATGTCCCAATTCACTCCTTTAAAATCCTTACGCATTCCCTCAAAGTTAGCCTTTCTCCAATCAAAAATCTCCACCCTAGGTCCAGTTCTGACTCTCTCCATAATTATATTGAAACTAATGGTATTGTGATCACTGGTCCCAAAGTGCTCACCAACGCATACCTCCATCACCTGACCTGCCTCATTTCCTAACAGGAGGTCCAGCACTGCCACTTCTCTGGTTGATACCTCTATGTACTGCTGCAAAAAAACTATCCTGCACACATTTTACAAACTCCATACCATCCAGCCCATTTACAGAATGTGTTTCCCAGTCTATTTTTGGAAAATTGAAATCTCCCACAATCACTACCTTGTGCTTACACTAATATCTGCTATCTCCCTACATATTTGCTCTTCCAATTCTCGCTCCCCATTTGGCGGTCTATAGTACACCCCTAAAAGTGTTGCTACACCGTTCCCACTTCTCAGTTCCACCCAAATAGCCTCCCTAGATGAGCCCTCTGATCTATCCTGCCAAAGCACTGCTGTAATATCTTCCCTGACAAGCAATGCAACACCTCCCCCTCTGGTCCCTCCAATTCTATCACACCTGAAGCTACGAAATTCTGGAATATTTAGTTTCCAATCAAAGCCCTCCTGCAACCATGTTTCACTGATTGCCACAACATCATATTTGCAGATGTCAATCCAGGCTCCAAATTCATCCACCTTACTTACAATGCTCCTAGCATTAAAATATACGCATTTTAGAAACCCACCACCCCTTATTCTCTGTCTATTATCTTTTTCATCTTTCTCGTCTACATTTTGGGTCTGAGTGCTTCCCTTCTCTGCCTCTTGCCCCACACCCTGACCCCTAGCCCCCTCTACCCGAGTCCCTCCCCCCAACCTTTCTAGTTTAAAGTCTCCCCAGTAGCCTTTGCAAATCTCCCTGCCAGGATATTGGTCCCCCTCGGGTTCAAGTGCAACCCGTCCTTTGTGTACAGATTATGCCTTCCCCAAAAGAGGTCCCAGTGATCAAGAAACTTGAATCCCTGCCCACTGCACCAGTCCCTCAGCCACGCATTTATCCTCCACCTCATTTCATTCCTACTCTCACTGTCACGCGGCACAGGCAGTAATCCTGAAATCGTTACCCTTTTGGTCCTTCTCCTTAACTTTCCCCCCAACTCCCTAAATTCTCCCTTCAGGACCTCGTCACTTTTTCTGCCTATGTCATTGGTACCTATGTGTACCACAACATCAGGCTCCTCTCCCTCCCTTATCAGAATCTTTTGGACACGTTCTGACACATGCGAGACCCTGGCACCAGGGAGGCAAACTACCATCCGGGTCTCCCGACTGCGTCCACAGAATCGCCTATCCGACCCCCTAACTATAGAGTCCCCTATTACAATTGCCCTCCTCTTTTTGCTACCCTTCTGAGCATCAGGGCCGGTCTCTGTGCCGGAGGCCCGGCCGCTGTTGCTGCCCCCAGCTAGGCTGTCCCCTCCAACCGTACTCAAACCCGAGTACCTATTTTCCAGGTGTACGGTCACAGGGGTACTCTCTAGCCCCTGCCTCTGCTCCTTGCCCTACCTAACTGTGACCCACTTGTCTGCCTCCTGTGGTCTGGGAGTGACTACCTCCCTGTAGCTCCTCTCAATGACCTCCTCACTCTCCCTGACCAGACGGAGGTCATCGAGCTGCTGCTCCAGGTTCCTAACACACTCCTTTAGGAGCCCCATCTCGACACACCTGGTGCAGATGTGGACGTCTGGAGGACTATCAGATTCCCTGACCTCCCACATCTGACATCCAGAACAGTACACTGCCCTGGCCTTCATACTCCCCCCTTACACAGGATACAATATCAACACAGTATAAAATCACTACAAACTGCTGAAATCTGACTGTAAATCTGCTGATTACCCTGGTCCACTTCCCACCAATCAGCTGCTTACCCTAGTCCACTTTCCACCAATCAGCGGCTTCCTCAAAAAAACCCACTTCTCCAAAGGGAACGTTATGGATTTAGGTAAAAACAAGCCCCGCGCTTGATTTTAAACCTTACTGGTCGGGTGTCGCTCCTCCCCCTCCTTCTCTTCCAACGGCTCCTGTGGGCCTCTGAAAAAACAACCCCCGCGCTTGATTTTAAAGCTTACCGGTGGGGTGTCGCTCCTCCCCCCCCTTCTCTTCCAACGGCTCCTGTGGGCCTCTGAAAAACAAAAACAAGCCCCGTGCTTGATTTTAAAGCTTACCGATCGGGTGTCGCTCCTCCCCCTCCTTCTCTTCCAGCGGCTCCTGTGGGCCTCATAAACATGTTAAACATAATTAACATATTATGTTTAACATGCATGTATAAACATATTATGTGCATATTTACTATATGTATAATTGGAAGTCTTTGTTATGCCTAGGCACTGGAAGCAGTTAATTTGCGGCTACATGAACTTTATCCTGGGAGTGATGAAATATTTGATGTAGTTCTAATGACAAATAACCATGCCCAAGTAGGAGTGAGGCTGATAAACAGCATCAATCACTATGGTATGTACTCAATAATAATAGAGACAATGTAATCGAGTTACCAGCAGAATACCACATTGAGAACCTATATATTGATGCTTTTTAAAAATAAAAAAAATGTTGAAAATACTCTTTTTTTACATATACCTTAAACAATTGACAGAAAGTCAGAAACACATAATTTGCCAGTAAGATTAATTATTGATTTATTAGCAATAGCAATAAACCTGTCAATAACAATATAAATTTAATAATTACCAGATCATAAGCAGTTAGCCTGATATAGACCTCACAAAATGTGCTCTTGCTGCCATGAGGCTGGCTGCTTTCGGAAGGAATAATGGGCATTTCAATGGCAAAAGACTCCAAGTGTTAATAGCAGTGAGACATTTAGAAAGCGTGAGTGTATATTATAGTAAACAAATAGACAATGACTGACATATTAACAATCAGCAGTAGGAAATAGATATGTAGCAAATAATTGAGAGATATAACAAAAACAGTGTTCGCCTATAAGGTGGTTTCAATTTCCTGAATAGAAAACGCTAGGTTTTCCCTGGCGTAAAAGACTCAGATGTAGAGGAATCTTTGAGATGTGTCCCACAGAGCTTTTGAGGCTATACATAGATAGACCAACGAGGAAAGACGTAGTACTGGACCTTTTCTCAGGAAATGAAGCTGGTCAAGTGGAGGAAGTGTCAATGGGCAAGCATTTTAAAGATAGTGACCATAACTCTTAATATCTCAAAGTGGTTATGGAAAAAAGTGAGGATGGACCAAGAATGAAGCACTTAATGGAGAAGACCAATTTTGTTAATATATACGGCAGGATGTGGCAAAGGCAGGCTGCGAGCATTTACGCAGGTAAATTTACATCTGCTCAGTGCAAAGCAGTCAAAGGTGCACAGTGAAAGTTCAGGGCCAACGTGGTCCTGTAAGCATCGAAGCCAAGGGTGATGAGTGTGGGGAACACTGGATATCAAAATATATTAAGAATTAGATAAAGAGAAAAAAGGAAGCACATGGCTGTTATAAAAACGGTGAGGGGAAGCTCTTCATGAGTATAAAACAAGTGTAGGGAGGTGCCCTTAAAGGAAATTAGGATGGCAAAGATGGATCACAAAATATCATGGGTGGCCAGGATTTAGGTAAACCAAAGGCATTGTATATTGAGAAAGAATAGGGAACCAAGGAAAGAATAGGGCCAACAGACAATCAGGATGGAGCCATAAGGTGTCAGTGAAGTTCTACATTAACACCGTTCATTGATATTGATTAAATCAATGGAATTTATAGTTGAAGGATTCAGAACAGGAAAAGGGAAAATTTTAGTGCAAGTCACTAATAAAGAGGAGGTATTTGATGCCATTGGTCTTGAAGATGGATACATTTCCAGGACTGGATGAGAAATAGGCGAAAATTGTTGGTGTGACCCAGGCACAGGACAAAGTCTAGTGAGAGAAGTGGATACAGGCGAAGGGGGGTCTTTTGAGAGGCAGATGGTTGGGCAAAGGCCAGAGATGAATGATAAAAGGTGTGAGATAAGGAGAGAAGAGGTGCGAATTGTGAAGCCAGAGGAAGGAATATAGGTGAAGAGGAGGAGGAAGGGAAAAATGGGTGCATGTCCAAGTAGGGCAAAAGGAAGGGGGAGGGTGGGTAAAGGAAGTAAAGATTTATAGATTCACACAAAGGGTAGTGGGTGTATGGAAAAAGCTGCTGAGGAGGTTGGTGAGGCAGGGACTGTTTTAACATTTAAGAAATAGTTAGACAGGTACATGGATAGGACAGTTTGGAGGGATATGGATCAAATGCAGGCGGGTGGGACTAGTGTTGCTGGGACTTGTTGGCTGGAGTGGGCAAGTTGGGCCGAAGGGCGTTTCCACACTGTGTCACTCTATGACTCTATGATTCTATTAGTTAACCAAAATTAGAATTTGGATCCTGACCCAAAACATCACTTATCCATGTTCCCCAGAGATGTCACCTGACCAGCTGAGTTATTCCAGCACTTTGTGTCTTTTCTTTTGTAAAACAGCATCTGCAGTTCTGCAGTGATTTATCCCCAGTTGCTCTGAGAGGCAAGGGGAAAGAGAATGCCTTTAAATCTGTTTTGAAGGGACAACAAAGCTTTTTGACAGGATGATGAATGTGGTTTACAAGGCATCAGTAAGGCCTTTAACAAGGTTTCATTAAAGCAAGGACCAACAATCTTTTTAAAACTTTTGTGAATAAATCTTTATTTTCTCATTGCCATTCATGCAATCTTACAGTAAATCACACTATATGGCCATCTCTTTAACCTTGCAAAGGATATAAACGCACTTCCTGCCAAATTTAGTTTAGAAAGCTTTTATTGATTTTATTGATTTTATTGATGCATTGATCAGAATGCAAAAGGACAGAACTCATTCAGTAACATATTCAGTATATTTATTTTAGTTCATTCAAGGAAAATGGAGATTACTGGCAAGAACCACATTTATTCCCTACCCCTAATTACCCTTGAGAAGATGGTGGGGAGTTCCTTTCTTGAACATATGTGATTTATTTGATGAAGATTGTCCCCACTCAATAATGTTTGTTGAAAAGCTCTAGAATTTTGTGATGTAAATACAGCCAGGTATTTAGGTCAGGAGGATATATAACTTGGAAGGAGACGTGATAACCACTTGTCAAGAGAGGGTAGAAGGACGGCAGGGTGAGTCCAGGACAGGGAAGAATGTTGGAGAAGGGCGTGTCGCTGGGTGGCAAGGATTCCTTGCCAGAGAAATAGGCCCAGAGGCGGAGGCCACAGAAGAAGAGCTCGACATTGAGGCAGGATCAGAATCCGCTGAGGTATGGGCATGGGTACAAAGGTAAAGCCTCTGCTGAGGACAGACCATTCAGCATTGCAGACAGGGTACTCGGGGGGAATTGTAACAACATGTCGGATCGGGGCTGAGATATGACACAAGGTCTGAAGTGGGCAGAGAGCTGGAGGGGCGCAGAGAGCAGCGAGAGAGGTATGCGGAATGCAGAAGTGGAGTTTAGGAGAAGTAGTGCAGTTAGCACAGGAAGAACGGCAGCAGAACCCAGCGGTGTCGGTATAAAGGGACCTGGCCTGAAGGCATCCAGGTAGCAGTAGGACCCGGAAGAGTCAATAATCCAAGCTTGCAGGCAGACAGGGGAGCTGTAGGAGCCAGCAACATTGGTGCCCCCAGTGCAGAAGTAGCCAGGGGTGCTGTTGGATCTGGAGAGGTCAATGACCCCGGCCTGAAGGAGGTGAGAATCGGCTCAGTCTGTAGAAGAGTCCTGACCCAAAACGTCGTCTGTCCATTCTCTCCACATATACTACCTAACCTACTGAGTTCCCCCAGCACTTGTCAGTGGTCAAGATTACAGCACGTGGGGTGGGAGATTGCAACCTTCACATGGTACACGCTGCTCCGACTAATGCAATCAACCTGACGTGCATTAACGAGATCAAATAGAACAAGTTGACCTACAACTTTAGGCTGTGCACTCCTTACGCAAGAAGAAAAAGATTACAGCATGTGCAGTTCTTTGTGTCTCAAATATTTGGAGAAATTTCATTTCACATTGTGAATTACTTATATGAGAACAAATTAATATTGCTTTAGTGAATTTATTTTAATGTTTCTTAATTAAACAATCTAAAATTAAGTTGCAATTATTGAAATAAAATTGTTTCTATCATTTTGTAGGTTTGTCAATTGAAAGATTTTGTTTGACTGGTGGAACAAGTCCTATTAATTACCTAAAAGCATATCACGCCAACTTGTATCTCTCATCGGATCCTGTTAAAGTGGCAAAGGCTCTAAGTGAAGGTAAGATGAAAGGAATACAGTGCAAAGCAGTCATTTAAAATGTGTCCTCACTAAAGTAATTTAGGGAAAAAATCAACACTATTACTTTGTGGCTATCAAATTCTACACGGAATATACATGCTGTAGCCTGCAGTTATGCACAGTAGATTATTTGTAAAATTTGTAGACAATTAATATAAGAATCAAAAGCTGAAAGGCCATTGTCTCCTCTGTCCTCTGCCCAGCTCTGTCATTTAAGAAGATCTTTATTCACCCATCCAGAAAAATCCCTTCTCATGTGAATTCTATGTATTTCTTAAATGGTTATTGAATACATCTATGTTGCTTTGGGTGCCTTTTGACGTTTTTTCAACCTGAAATGTTATTAATATACTGTTTCGCTCCACACATGCAACCTCATGTGCTGTTTACAGCATTTTCTGTTTTAAATTTAGATTTGTAGCATTTGCAGTTTTTTGATTTAAACTAGTTTTATCTTGGTTACCCTTGTTTACCCCTTATTTAATTAATGTAAACAATTATATTCTAATTTTAAGTATACATACCAAGCCATGCATTTTTTAGGTTGAAAGGCCCTGGTTTATCCTCTCATTATCCACAACTCAAAGGATCTGCCTCATGGTTCTACTTTGCAGTACCTGCTGAGCTAAAAAGGCCTGTCCCACTTAGGCAATTTTTTTCAGTGACTGCAGGCAGCTAGGCTGTTGCCGCATGGTTGCGAGGTGACGCCTGTATGGTCCTGAGTAGTCTCCTCAAGTTGCCTAAAGAGTATTAACGTTTTCTGGTCACTGCTGGATTTTGAAATGTTCAAAACTTTTCGCGACTTTGGGCTTAACGTAGCTTGTCTTCTCCTGTCATAGATGCTGTCGTAGGTTGTCGCCAGGATGACACAGGTTGTCGCCAGGTGACGTTGGTTGTTGCCAGTTGCTGACTTTGGTTAATTCCATTGGAGAATACCTACGTCAACCGACGATGGGTATTGGTGACTGAATTGTCTTCAATTGTCTTCAGTTGTTGCCGACAGGGTCGTTGCTTGTTGTAGCTTGTCGCGGGTAGACATAGGTTGACTTTGGTTTTCGTAGGTGGACGTTCTAATGGGTTGCCGATTGTTGGTAGCTTGCCGCAGCTTGAAGTCAACTCGGTGGTAGGTTGTCGTAGCTTGACGTAGACATTGTCATGGGGGCTCTTTTTCGGCGACCTGCTACGACTGTCCAGCAGGCGCCGAAAAAATCGCCTAAGTGGGACAGACCCTTAAATGTCTCTTTAGTGCTAACCAAACAGAACTGAATCTGGATCAGAGCACACAACTGTAATATGTAATTATTATTTTCATCAATTTATCTTTTATTTACTCATTGTGGGTTTTGCTGCCATTTAGTGCACATCCTTACTTGCGCATTTTAATGATATAAATGTTAGATGAA
Organism: Okamejei kenojei; assembly: GCA_035221665.1. NCBI lineage: Eukaryota > Metazoa > Chordata > Chondrichthyes > Rajiformes > Rajidae > Okamejei > Okamejei kenojei. The sequence continues at coordinate 53,018,789 of CM069135.1, read as the reverse complement.
TCTCCTTCCTGAACTATTGCAGTACTTTTGGAAAATATAATCTTGCTGTATTTCGTAGGAAGTTCCAGAATTTGGAACCAGCAGAATAGTTCCAAGTTAGAATGGTGTGCAACTTGGAGGAGAGCCTTCAGCTGCTGGTGTTGCATATAAACATACAGATTGGTAACATAATAAGCCACTCAGTATTTCAAGCCTGTAGTAAAAAAAGATGATGGCTAATCTGATTTTAAGCTTGGCTTCACATTTCTATCTATTCCTTGTAAACAGGGCCATGGTATGTGGGAATAGAGCATGACCAACATCTGGTGAGCCAGATGCTGAACCATTGTGATTTTGAGATAGTCGATAGTTGGAGCTTTACTACATCTGCTGTTTCTGCAATCCAGCCATTTGCAAACCATACATCAAGACACCAAGAAACTGTGCGATACCAAGAACAAGATGCTTCTAATTTTGGCATGAAAGTTGTCATTTTCCCATTTTTCTCACTCAATCCAATATTTGCAAAACTTTTATCTACTCACTTCACTATCTCTATCCCTTCGAGAAGAGCACATTAGAAAGCAACTTCTAACTTTCCTACCCATCTTTGAGACATCAGAAAATTTAACAACATCTTTGGTGTCTTCGTCAATAAGATTTATATAAACTGTCGAAGATTGAGGCCTAGCACTGTTTCCTGTCACACTTGGATCTAGGAGTGCAGGTGTATGGTTCCTTGAAGGTTGAGTTGCAGGTAGATAAGATGGTCAAAAAGGCTGCACATTGGCCTTCATCAGTCAGAGTATTGAGTATAGAAGTTGGGAGGTCCTGTTGCAGTCATATAAGATGTTGGTGAGACTGCATGTAGAATATTGTGTTTAGTTCTGGGCACCATGTTATAGGAAAGATATTGACAAGCTTGAAAGGGTTCAGAAAAGATTTACGAGAATGTTGTCAGGACTAGAGGTTGTGAGCTATAGGAAGAGGTTGAGTAGGCTGGATCTCTATTCCTTGGAGCGCAGGAGGATGAGAAGCTTACAGGGCTCGAAATTAACAGATGCCCGGGTGCCAATGGCCATCTAAAATGCCCGCCGAGCAACCTAAAAGAAGTGTCATTTTGCCCGGCTTGGCACTGCAGATACTGGTTTATTCCAAAGATAGACTAAAAATACTGGAGTAACTCAGCAAGTCAGACAGCATCTCTTGAGAAAATAAATAAGTGACGTTTCGTGTCGGTGGTGGCGACGGCTGTAGTGCGGTCAAGTATCTTTGGTGCGGGATGATGGAGGGTCGGAGCGAATGACGGGCATGCACAGCTACAGAGACAGTGGCTCCACCTCCTCTTCCTCCTTCCGCACTGATAGCCCTGATAGCGGCCGCTGCGTGCCACTCTGCCAACAACACTTTCAAAACAAGCCCTCCTGCATGCCGAGGCCGGGAGGGAGGGAGGGAGGAAGGGGGAGGGAGGGAGGAAGGAGGAGGCCCCCTACCGCCGTTTGAAGCACCTGCACCGCTCGGCCCCGCATCTTCCTGTGGCTGGCGGAGGAGGGAAGGCGGTGGCAAGGAGATCCCAACTGCCTCCCCATTTGGTGGCGGCACTTGGCGGTGGACAGGGACGGCCAAGGCAGCGGGGCAATGTTGTCCGAGCAGCGCTGACCATCCTTCCTCCTCTGCCCCTTCCCCCCCCCCCTCTCTCTCTCTCTCTCTCTCTCTCTCTCTCTCTCTCTCTCTTGTAGGTCCCCCTCCACTCACCTTTTCCTGGGATCCTTCCTCTCCATCCCGCACTGATCCCCATTCCCGCCTTCAGTCCTCACTGACATCCCCTGTGCTCCCCTCCCAATCCCCTGTGCTCCCCTCCCATCCCCTGTGCTCCCCCCCCCCCCCCCCCCCCCCCCCCCCCCATCTATTCATCCTGCACTGATCTCCCTATCCACCTCGCATTGATTCACCTGCCACTCCCCATCCATCCTACACTGGTCCCTCAATTCATCCTGTACTGGCCCTCCGTACCATCCATCCTGCACTACTCCCCTAATTCATCCTATACTGATCCCCCCTAAATTCATCCTGTACTGACCTCTCCATCCATCCTGCAATGATCCCCCCCCCATCCATCCTGTACTGAACCCCCCATCCATCCTGTACTGAACCCCCCATCCATCCTGTACTGATCCCCCCATCCATCCTGTACTGATCCTCCCATCCAACCTGCACTGATCCCCCCCATCCACCCTGTACTGATCCCCCATCCATCCCATACTGATTCTCCCCCCCCCCCCCAACATCCCCCGCGCTCTCTCCTGACAATTTTACCTACTCCAATCAACACGCACTAATTACCCTGCCTCAATCCACCCATTCTGCACCTATTGCCTTCTCAACCCCGTTTCGTTGAGAATTCGTTTAAACGGCAAATCAATGCTCTTAATATGGAATATCAGTACTGTAGTTATTTAATAAGCAACATTCACAACTATACGTTGGACTTATCCAAGTTTTACTTTTACAGTCGGTCATATACATCTCAAATTTGGTCAGGAGATATTTCAGTTGAAATTTTAACGTTAATTCTGAAGTGGGAATGATGGAAACAGCGTTTATCAATAATTAAAAATCTGATGTGTACAAACTGGGTATCTTCATTGTTGTTCTCAACACGTACATCTAATCTGAATGGCTGGTAATGTGGCACCTTTAAACGTAATGACACGTTTTTGACATAATGATTTTGACATCTTTAAACGCATTGCCAAAAGAACATCTGGTGCAGTTATGTCCTTTGGATAAAATGATGAGAGGAATAGATCGGGTAGATGCACAGTCTCTTGCCCAGAGGAGGGGAATCAAGGACCAGAGGACATAGGTTCAAGGCGAAGGGGAAAAGATTTAATAGGAATCCAAGGGATGTTTTTCATACAATGGGTGGTGCGTATATGGAACAAGCTGCCAGAGGAGGTAATTAATGCTGGGACTATCCCATCATTTCAGAAACAGTTAGACAGGTACATGGATAGGACAGGTTTAGAGGGATATGGACCAAGCGCAGGCAGGTGGGACTAGTGTAGCTGGGACATTGTTGACTGGTGTGGGCAAGTCCCACACTGTATTACTCTATGATTATTTGACTCTCTGACTTCACTTGTTGCACTTTATCAAGCAAATAAAGTGTGACATGAGTACTCTCTGTTTCTCATTGACCAATCAATGTTCTATCCGTATTCCAAATGTTAGTTCCTATCCCTTTGATCATTTATTCTTTACAATGTATTCCTGATCAATGGCTTCATTTTGTCCTGCTTGACAGTAGAGATCATCAGTTATATTGAGAAAAGTATATTTAATAGAATTCACTGGCTCTTAAAAGACTAGTGTGACTAATAAGTTTCTGTAGGATGTTCTCTTTACCAATAAACTCATACTTTTTCATCCCTTGATTGTCAGTGGTTATTAGTGAACATTTCATGGCGAACACACCTTCTGATTTCCATTTTCCATTTATTTTACATTTTTCCTTTATGCATCTTTAAGTTTGATCTCCATTTATTTTCACTGCTTTAGGTCTGATTTTCATTTGTGCTGGATTAATGCTGCCTTTGCAAAGTTCTCCACGAATATGCAAAGATTTGCACAGAATCCATCTCCAATCAACAAGAGCTAGGACCCGGCGTGGAGGGACAGCCATAAGGGAGGGGGAAGAGCAATGGGGACCTGGTGTGGGGGGACCACCGTGAGGGAGGGGGGAGGGAGGGGAATAACAAAGGCAAAACTGGCGCGAGTGGTGGGGGCAGGGGTGGGGAGATGGGGGTGAGGGAATCTGTAACTTTGTACGTGCCCTTTATGGTCTTGGCAAGGTATGCAAGCAAAGAATTTCACTGACTTGTCATATGTGACATTAAAGTATTCTATCAAGATTGACATTCACTTCACACTCGAGTTGGTGAATGGTAAGGAAGTCTGAGTGCATCTTCTGGATAAGTTTATTTATTTAATTGTGTTAGAATCTTCGTCAGACTCATTGAAGAATCTGGGACAGAGTGAGCAACTCAAAGTTGCTTCTAACTCCTTTTAAAAAAAAATCTATCACCCTTTTCGGATCCTCAAAATACGCATTCAAAGCTATTCTCCCTTTTTAGAAATGCGTTAACACATAATCCATAACAGTGAAGTAAGGAATCCAAGCCACACGCATGGCAAAGATTAGGAAAGCATTTTTATACAAGGTCACACTGTAGGATTTGTAGGTCAGAGTAGCATTAAGCTTAGAGATATTTAACTCTTTGCTTTCATGATTTCAGGAATCGCAGCAGCTACACTGTGTCATCTGGACAAAGATGCACAGCTCTCTGAGCAGCAATTAAGAGTGGCTTTTGATGGAGATTCGTTTGTGACTCAAGAATCGAATGAGAAATCCTCAAAGAATTATCTGTTGGCTGATTCACCCTCTGATTATGAGCCCATGCCAACACCACCGATGCAGCAGGTAAGCAGGAACAGTCCGCTGTTAAACCAGAAACCTTTAGCTGCTGTAGCATCTACCTGATGGCTTTAAGTTCAGTATTTCATCGCATTGAGTTCTAAACATGTTTTTAAAGGTTACAATTACTGTTAGCAGAATGCTTTACTTGGCATATATATCAGAACATATAGATTTTGCATAGTTATCTGACCTTAGATAAAAAGTCATAGGCTACCATTAGAAATATAAACTTAAATATAAACTTTTGTCGGCACGGACTGGAAGGGCCGAGAGGGCCTGTTTCCGTGCTGTAATTGTTATATGGTTTAATTGGTATTCAAGAATTGAACAAAGAAACAGAATGTATATTTTGAAACTTAATATCAGTGCTGTGGTTCCTGTACTTTGCCAAGGAATATAGTACATTTCTAGTCTGTGACATGTTTGACATAGTGTAAAAATACTTAGGCCTGTAATAATTAATTATTGGTACAAAAATATGATGAACATATCTTAATATCAAAAAAATCTCTTGTACTCTTGTTATGCTATTAATTTACAGCCCTTTATTGAAAACTAGACCAAGTGGGACCCGTTGAGTCCCTGTCACATGGGAGGCCTGGTCCCCCAACGCAACCCATTCCCCCAACGCAATATTTGACCATTCACCCATAGCCCTCTCGGGAGGCCTGGTACCCCAAAGCACTCTGTTCCTCAATGCAAAATTCTACTACTTTCCCGTTCGCCCAACGCAACCCATTCCCCTAACACAATGTTCCACCACTCACCCATAGCCCTCAACTGCGCAGGGGCGGCTTATTCACACTTCCTCTTTATAAACTTTAAATATATCCAATTGCACTTGCTGCCAGGAGACAAAATGCAATTGCACTTGTTACCAGGACTCAGTGTCCTGGGATTTTCAACATTGTAACAGGCAAGAGCTACAATCCCATTGTGACAACATAGCTGTAATTGTCACTGCAATTTCAAGTCATTTTTCTCTAAGTGGGGTTTTGTAAAGTTAAAAATGTGAATAACTTGTAAAATAAAACATCAATCTGAATGAAACTTGATTAAAAAAAAACACCACAAGATAATTGTGAGTAAGGTGATCCAAAATTGTAGCGCTATCATGTACCATTTTGGTGTAGTGCCAGGATCACAAACAAGATGAGAGTTTTAGTAATATACGAGCCCACGTGCAGACCCATCGGGTCTGCTCCCCCAATGCACCCGTTCACTACCAGTAGAACCCATGGGTGGCGTGGTCCTCTAACTCAAGCTGTCCCTGAATGTTAAGATTCCAGCACTCCACTTCCTCCCGCAACAATGCTCTTTAAAAAAATTCTAATTGCTCTTGCCCTGCATGTTGCAATAGCAATTTGCCCTCCCCTCCTGTGAGGTGAAACATTCAGAGTGTTCCTGTTTTGCAACATTGTATCGTAGTGTGTTGGAAGCTGGCAGGAATTATTTCAACAGTAAAAATCTTGTGAAAGTTGGCATTTTTAAAGCTGTAATCGTGAACAACTTGTAAAATATAGGATGACATCTTCAGTGAAGCTGATCACTGCTAGCTGAGCCATTGTGATGTTATCAGTTGAAGCTGGTCATTTTAAATTCAAAGTTTTGATTTTTAAATAATTTAATCAGTAATAAGTCAAGAAATAAAGCATAAGATGTTCAGCGCAGGTGATCTCTGCCTAGAGGGGGGGAAATGTGAATCAGAATATGTAAAAATCTTGCAAAAGTTGGTATTTATAAAGCTTCAATCACAAATAATGTGAAATATAGGATTAAATCTTCAGTGAAGCTGATCACTGTTAGCCGAGCCATTGTGACATCATCAAAGAATGCTGGTCATTTAAAATTCATTAATGACTTTTTTTTATACTTTTAAGTGAGTAAGTAAGTTTATTGGCCAAGTAGTCACATACAAAGAATTTGCCTTGGTGCTCCGCCCACAAGTAACAACATGACATACAGTTACGAATGACTCAGAAAACACTAAACATTAATAATAATAAGACATTCATGATAAAACACCATTGATCAAGCATGTGAACCAACAAAATACCAGATCAAAGGGAGGCTACAGATTTTTGGCTGTTGAGTAGAGCAACTACTCGTGGATAAAAACAGTTTTTATGTCTGGCTGTGGCAGCTTTGACAATCCGGAGTCGCCTTCCATAGTGAAGTGATTCAAATTGTTTGTGGCCAGGGTGAGAGGGGTCAGAGATGATCTTGCCTGCTCGCTTCCTGGCCGTTGCATGGTACAGTTCATCAATGGAGGGATGGTTGCAGCCAATAACCTTCTCTGCTGATCGGACGATTCACGCCAGCCTCCAGGTGTCGTACTTGGTGGCTGAGCCAAACCAGACCATGATGGAGAAGGTGGGAACAGACTTTACGATGGCCATGTAGAATTGGACCATCATTACCTGTGGCAGATTGTGCTTCCTCAGCTGCATCCTCAGTTGTGCCTTATTGACTGTGGAGTTGATGGTAGCCCCCCACTTAAGGTCCTTGGAGATGACGGTTTCCAGAAACTTAAAGACTCCACAGATGTGACTGGTGTTGTTGATGGTGAGTGGGGTGAGGGTAGGGGGAGCTCTCCTAAAGTCTACAATCAATTCCACTGTCTTAAGACCATTGAACTCTAGGTTGTTGCGATGGCACCAGGACGCCAGCTGTGACACTTCCTGTCTGTAGGCAGATTCCTCCCATTCTGGATCAGTCCAATCAGGGTTGTGTCGTCCGCAAACTTGAGAAGCTTGACAGAGGAGTCTGTGGAGGTGCAGTCATTGGTGTAGAGGGAGTAAAGGAGAGGGGAGAGTATGCAGCCTTGCGGTGCTCCTATGCTGAGCGTTTGCGGGTCCGAGATATGCTTTCCCAGCCTCACATGCTGCTTTCTGTCTGTCATGAAGCTGGTGATCCACTGACAGAGGGGTTCAGGCACAGTCAACTCGGAAAGTTTGGAGTGTAGTAGCTCATTCAGTAATGAATCAAGAATAAGTCGAGAAATAAAGCATAAAATGTTCAGTGAAGTTGAACACTGCCTCGAGGGGAAAAATGTCAATCAGAATGTGTAAATGTCAATCAGAATATTACCGTGTAGTGTTTTTTGCGAAGATGTAAAGACAACCACATATACACATACAAATACACGTACAAAGTCTTGATATTTCTAAAATTCTTACTTTTAATCAGTAAAGTCGAGAAATAAAGCATAAAATGTTCAGTGAAGGTGGTCTCGACCTCGAGGGGAAATATGTAAAACAGAATATGTAAAAAGGGGGGCCTTTCTGGAGCGCTAGTATGGTTGTTGTGCACTGAAGGGAATGGTTTCCAGAGGGCTAGTATGGACATTGTGGGCCGAATGGATTCTTGGGCTGGCGGCTCAGTCACTCAAGCCTGTTGTGCTGGCAGCCCACTCACGGCTGGTGGGCTCGCAGTTGACTCAAGACTATTCCTTCATATTTCCGTTCCAAGCAGGGTGCAAGCGCACCAAATTCAAGTGCAGTGTCATACCGTTTCAAGCAGGGTGCAAGGCCACTAAAGATGGAGAGTCGTGACCTCTCCCTCTCCCATCTTGCAGAGACTGAGCCACGCCCACACTTCTGGGTTTTATAGTCCATCCCCCCTCCCACCAGAAGGGGCATATGGCCTTCATGGATTGATTGACAGGAGAGAGAATCTCAACATTTTTAAAGCACTAATAACTCTTTTATTTTTCATCGATGGGAAAAATCCTCATGTCCTGCGCAGCCGAGGAGGACTCTGAGTAAGATGGCCAAATATCACAGCCATAAGAGGCAGTGTTTTTTCTAAAATCAATATACAGAGCAACAGGAAGTGGTCAAGATCAGACTTTTAGTAATATAGATATATATATCTATAGTGGTGGAATGTTGTATTTGGGGACCAGCCTCCCATATGACACCACGCCATCCCCCCTCCCACCACGTTGGAGATGGGGCCCAACGGGTCCATCATATCATATATCATATCATATATATATATATATGATATGATATATGATATGATGGACCCGTTGGGCCCCATCTCCAACGTGGTGGGAGGGGGGATGGCGTGGTGTCACATGGGAGGGCTGGTCCCCAAATACAACATTCCACCACTCACCCATAGCCCCCCAACTGTGCAGATGCGGCTGACGGGTTCCCGGTGTGACATAATCCCCCACACACACACTACCCACCACCCCCACACACACAGTAACCCCCACCCACACATTAACCCCCCCACACACTAACCCACACACACACTAACCCCTCCCACACTAACCCCTCCCACACACACACATTAACCCCCCCACACACACTAACTCCCCCACACACTAACTCCTCTCACCCATACACACACTAACCCCCCCCCCCACACACACACTAACCCCCACCTCCACACTAAGCCCCCGACCACATGAGTCCCCCCTCACTAAGCCCCCCCACACACTAACCTCCCCCCACACACATTAACCCCCCCACACACACACGCTAACCCTCCCCCACACTAACCCCCCCCCCCCCCACACGCACACCAACCCCAACACCCCCCTCACACGGGGGGGGGGGGGGGGTGCGACTGCTTCGGAGGAAAGTTCTGGAATATTTTTTGAACAATGGCAATCCATCCCATGTGAAAATCCCCACCCTCTCTTTGTCGCTCTCTCTCTCTCTCTCTCTCTCTCTCTCTCTCTCTCTCTCTATCTCCCCCTCTCCCCCTCTCCCCCTCTCCCCCTCTCCCCCTCTCCCCCTCTCCCCCTCTCCCCTCTCCCTCCCGCCCACCCTCTCCTGTGAGATCCCATTGTGACGTCCTTTTGGCAACTGCCAGCATGAGGAATGCTCACTGGCAGCATCTGTAAATGAGATCCCATTGTGATTGGAGGATTGTGAGATGCCATTGTGATGTCATCACTAGAGGCTGCCAGAAACCTCACAGCAGATTCACAATTATTCTTCTCAAAGTAGGCTTTTTTTTAAAGTTTAAATATCAATAACTTGTGAAATATAATATAAAATCTGAAGTAAACTTGATACAAACAACCACAGGTCATTGGTGAGTAAGGTGTTGCAAAGATGTTTGCGCTATTGTGTACCATTTTGGCGTAGTTCCTTGAGATCGCACACACGCAGACAGGCAGACAGACGTACAAACAAGACAAGACTTTTGGTAATATACTAGACCCCAGGGGTGGGGAACCTTTTCATGTTGGAATGCTGCATTGTTAGCTGTTATCTAATAAGGCCGCATCCTAGAAACTTCAATTAGATATACTTCAAGTACATTATTTTGTAAAAATCTAACTACTATGTACTAACTTCAAGAAAATGAAAAAAGTTGTTAATTCTAAAGTTAACTAACCTTTTAATGACTTTGTTGTGACTGCTTTTTGTGGGATAACTTTTGATTATTTGGTTGCAACATGGAGGTACGCAGTTTCAGCTGATCTTCTAGATGGGTATCCGTTATTTGTGTCCTCAAGGGCGTCTTGATTTGGGTTAGGTAGGAGAATGTAGATTCGCAGCAATAAGTGGTTGAAAAGCAAGAAAGCTTTTTTCGTGCATGTTGCCGAAGACGTGGGTTTTCTATTGCATTTTTCCATATTTCAATCAGATCTTTCTTAGTGCCAAATAAGGATTTTAAAATGTCATCTTCTGAGAGAATCAATTCCATCTGTAGTTCTTTAGGAGCCTTGGAGACATCAACTAGTTGAGGTTGAAATGCTAATTCAAGTGTGATGTCATGATTCTCAAAGTCAGTGAACCTTTCATTGTATTTCTTTAATTAATAAGTCTATAACAGCTGTGTAATCTTCAAATGATTCGCATGAATCCTGCTCATCAATGAACTGGGAAAAATGTTCATCCGAGATTTCATTTGAAGAAGAATACTGAAGACTGGACAGCCAGCGGCCTCTCCCCCTACATTTTCCCTCTCGTCAACCAGCCTCAGACCGTGGTGGCGCCTGTCAGACAGGGAGGTTAACGAACATTCTAGAGTCGCATTAGAACTAAATCATGAGCATAACAGGTGTTAAAATAGTCCTCATGACTTACTAATGGTTTAATTGTGGCCGTCAGTTGGGGCGGATTATTTAGTTGAATCTTCGTTTACTCTTTGGTATTTTAAATATGTTCATTTTAAAATTAAAATAAAAATAATAAAAGAGGAATAATAGTAGGGGAACTTCTTTACTCAGAGGGTGGTGGCTGTGTGGAATGAGCTTCCAGCAGAAGTGGTGGAGGCAGGATCGATTTTTAACATTTAAAAGGAACAAAAACATATTAATAAAAATAAAATAATTTGTTCTACAAAATTTGGATTAATTCGAAAGGCCGCACTTAATGGCCTAGAAGGTTCCCCACCCTTGTACTAGACCAAATAGGACTCGATCCCCAACGCAATAATCCACCACACACCCGTTCCCCCAATGCAACCCATTTCCACCACTCACCTGTTCCCCCAAAGTAGTATTCCACTACTCACCCATAGCCCCGGCACGAGGCATGGTCCCCCAACGCAACCCGTTCCCCAATGTAAGTTTCCACCACTCCCCCAGCATTGGACTTTAAAACAAATTCCAATTGCACTTCCCCTGCCTCCCCCAGCACTTCCAATTCCACTTCCCCTGGCCCCTCCCCCTCCTGTTCAATCACTTGCTGCCAGGACCATGACTAAGTGTTCTATGAAGGCAACATTGTTGCAAATGTCAGGTGGAGGACTATGAGATCCCACTGTGAAGTCAAAGCTGCAACTGCTAGCACTGAAGTGTTGAAGTGGTTATCAAAGTGGATTTAGCAAACTTACAAATGTGATGCCTTGTGAAATATAACATCAATCTGAACGAAACTTGATATAACAACCATGGGTCAATGTTGAGTAAGGCGGTGCAATTTTTTTTGTGCTATTCTGTACTGGTTTGGCGTAGTTCCTTGAGATCGCACGCACGCAGACAGATGTCCAAACAAGACGAGAATTTAGTAATATATAGATAACGGGCTAACCTCGAGGTAATGCTGCAGGTTTAGAACTGGATGCTGAATATATCTGTAGCTGTTCTATTTTAGTGGAATCTGTGTTATATAATGTTATGATTTTACTTCGGAGTCACGTGAGTGACTACGTGAAGACCCCGCCAGGACGCATGCGCGACATATCGTCGAACGCATTGCGGAAGCGACAGTCGGGAGGAGCGCCGCTCCTCCAGCGCGAATTTTGAAAAATTACTGAAGGTAAGTCTTACCTTTTCTGGTGAGCGTGGCGACTCGGTGTAATTTCTTTTTCAGAACGGAGGAAGCACCATGGAGTCGCGTAAGGGAGAGCAGCAGCTGATACCGCTGCTGTGGAGGCAGCCAGCAGCGTGCCGTCTCTCCAGAGCTGCAGGTACTGCCAGCAGCTCCCGGCTTCTCGCCGCTACAGACCGCAGGTGCGCCGCGGTCGGCGGCAAAACCACCCGGAAGTCGGACAGGTCCGTTGACTCGGCTGGGTCCGGACCTGAAGACACCCCGTTCACAGATAGCGACGGCGGGCGTCTTTCCCGCGGGAGCGGGTGGGGAGCAGTGCTCCAGCGTGACCTGCTTATGCAGGGGCAGAGTCACAGTGGGTCTCCTCGCAGACCCACGGCAGCATCCTTTCAAGGACTGCCAAATGTCTCACCCTCTTCGCAGGGGAGCATTAGGGGTCAGAGCTGGGCTGACCCTGAAGAAGGGGCAATGGCTGAACAGTCAACTGTGAGGGGTGCCAGAAGAGAGAGCAGCAGAAGATTGTGGGACACATGCTGTATCAACTCAAGAAGGACTGCCTATACAAAGCTGCAAGCCAGTAAAAAATACATGGCTACAAACCAGCTACAGGAGCAAGCCATTAACTTTATGGCTGGGAAGTACATTGCTCCAGAGAACTCCATTTCTCTTAAAGTACCAGCAGTCTATGACCCCATCTGGGGCAACAGGAGCCCATCTATAAGGAGCCAGGAGGTGAAGCTCCAGAGGAAACTGCTGGCTGCTAAAATCACAGCAGTACCAGGACAACTGATGGGGTTGATTTGCCTGAAGAGTTACGTGATGCTCTAGCAGACTGTGTAATACTCAGTGGAGATTTACAGTTACAGGAAGAGCATCATCAAGAAGTGCGGAATTATGCAAGACAAGTAGCACACAGGCGCCAAAATTGCTGTTGGGGGACCTCCCGAAGCAGGTGAAAGACCTGCATGAGGAAGCCAAGGCTATAGGCCTGATCAAGGTGCCAAGCACCTCTAAAACCCACTATCAACAGCGGCAGCACCCCTACACACCCACCAGACATCGGTGCTATGGAAGACCATCTGGTGGTGAAAGCTCGAAGGCCGGCCCACCTGCACAGCGGTCTATCAGACCATGGCCCAGCCCGGCCTTCATGGAAAACGCGCCAACCCCACAACGCAGCAACACAATACCAGAAGAAACAACTGCGGAGACAACCCACACAACACCGGTAACCATGGAGGTAGGTGGGTCTGGTTGTCTTAAAAAACATTGCATGTCCGATTCATTAAAGTTGGGGGACGGTTGCACTTGTTTCATCATGTGTGCTGCACTTTTACCTCTGAACTATTACATACTCGGAAGTATTCAGAATTACAAAATTGAATTTGTATACGAACTACCGTCCCAGTTCAGCATACGCCTAGCAGGAAGTTCATAGTTCACAAAAAGAGAGAACAGCAGGCCATGCTGAACTGTTAAGACTAAACACAAAAGGGATTGAGAAAACAATCAGAGAATTTCAAGAGTTCGTATCAAATAATTTATAAAAAACTAAAAAGATGGTGGTTGCCGTATCATTACAGATTTGACCGAACTAAATACTTCCGTTCAGTATGCCCATTTCAAATTAGACACGTTTGTCACACACAGGGTCATCGTAAATACCTGAAATTTATCTGGATGGGACAGCAATGGCGGTATGCCTTATCCAATGGGTTGTCATCAGCACCCAGGCTATTACAAATTTATTAAAACCAGCTTTAGCATACTTAAAGAAACATAACCATATCGTCATGGCTTACCTTGATGATATTCTCATTGTAGGTGAAAATTGGAGCTGGCTACATTGGTGGTATCAGCCACAACAGAGAGGTTTAACGTACATCCAGATAAATCAAAATTGGAACCCTCCACTACCATGGATTATTTGGGGTTCACTATTGACTCTGTTCATATGTCTATCACCTTGCCACCAAACAAAGTGACAGACTTGATGGGAGTATGCAAAAGCCTCACTGGCATCAGGGAACCATCCATTCGGCAAGGAGCAAGAGTGATTGGGAATTGATGGCTGCGTTCCCAGCAGCACAATTGGACCACTCCATTATTAAAACCTGGAAGAGGGAAATTTTAGCTCTCAAAAATCATACAGGCCATTTCAATAGGCCTATGCAACTACCAGGGAAAGTAAATTAGAATTAAACTGGTGGATAGAAATGTTCCATATTAGCCTAATCCCATCACCCCATTCTATATCCCTAGGGTACATTACAGACTGATGCCAGTGCTAAAGGTTGGGGAGCAACTAATACCACCGCAAGTTGTGGTGGCAGATGAGTGCACAAAAATTATTCTGTTTAAAGCACTAGGAATTAATTATCTAGAAATGCTGGGAGCGTTTCATGGACTCAGGGCCTACTGCTCAGATGAGCACCAGTTGCATGTACGGTACAGATTGATACCACACTGGGGGCCTATATATAATCATATGGGTGAAATAAAGTCGATATCATGTGATGAATTGCCTAATAATATCTGGCACTGGTGTCTGGGAGAGAGATTTGGATCTCAACCACTTACCTTCCAGGTAAGCTAAATACAGTGGCAGACATCAGGTCACGTAAATTCAACGACAACATTAAATGGATGTTGGATCGGAAAGTGTTTACAGATATTATAGACCGGTATGGGACACCAGATATCGACCTTTTTTCCATCCGGACTAATTCACCAACTACCAACATATGTTGCTTGGGAACCAGACCCAGGGGCAGCAGCGATGGACGATTTCTCGCTGCATTGGGGGGGGGGGGGATTTGTTTTGCTATGCATTTTCCCCCTCTGCCTCATCAGGCGAGTCTTACAATAATTAAACAAGACGCCGCAACGGGTACCATGGTTCCCAACAGTACAAAGATGGTCTCAGAACCCTGCATCTGGATCAACAACGGCCAAGGAGGTTGGCACACCCCGTGCGGGAAAGTATCCGTGCCATGACTGTATGAACTTGTTGATTTGCAGTTTCTGAACAGGCCATTTCTGGGATACGGACTCTCCGACAGGACGATCAATGCCATCTCAGCGTCGTGCAGGGAGTCCACGAGAAGACAGTACCTGACATATGTCAGGAAATGGGAAGTGTTCTGCACCAGGACGAACACTACATATGACTCAGCCACCAACACTGAAGTGCTGGAGTTCTGGCCACCCTTCATTTCGATGAAGGATTGAGTTACAGTGCCATTATTGTGCAAGGAGTGCCCTATCTAATATCTGCGCAGAGGGTGTGATTACCTGGCTATAGGATCACACCCACTAGTACCTAAACGAATGAGGGGTATTTGTACTCTATTCCCCCCAGGCCCAGATACACCCATATATGGGACATAGGTAGTACACCATGTTACGAGGATGGACACCAATATCGGGGCTCACTCTGGACAAACTAATATCCTAGATGGGAATGATTATGGCACTTGGATCAGCACAACGGGTCCAGTCCTTACACAAGCTAGAATAGGACGTCATGTCTGTCACAAATGGCAGATAACCTGCTACATACAGGGGTACTTAAACTAGACTGACCCGGTTCCTTTGGCCAATATTAGAGTTCTGGCCTATCCTGCAGATAGTCGGCCCTGCATAGTGACACATACTTTCCAATATATAGTCACCAAGACACTTATGGGCACGGAGAGAGCTTTCTCATTGGCCATAAATGCCCTCACCTAAGGTCACAGTGCAAACCATATCCAGATGGTTCAGGTGGTATTACGTGCAGTGGTGAATACTAATGTTTCAAATCTCACTCCAACAGGGCTGCATCTACATCGGACGCTAGGATGATGGGAGTTCCTATGGACCACATCCTTGCCACAGCGGGGTGGAGCAATGAACGCATTCAATGCTTTATAATAAACCCGTGGCCGATCCTGAGACGTTTGCAGGGAAAAATTAAGTTCTGTAAAATAAATTACCCAATGTGGGGCATATTATTTTAGGTATGAATAATACCTTTATTGTTTTTCAGCACAGTGTCGTGTGTGAAATACGTTCATCCTCCGTCCCAGAATGGCAGTGTGTGAGCATGGTCTCGTTCCAGGGCATGAAATCACAGAGCTTTGAAATCTTCACGTAGTCACTCACGTGACTCCGAAGTAAAATAGTAAGATTAAATGAGAACTTACCAGTTTGAAGTTTGATCTTTATTTTATGAGGAGTTACGATGAGGGATTACGTGCCCTCCGCTCCCAAAACCCTCTATTATAAAGTTCAACTGGTATGGAAGTTCTCTCTTATCTTACTATATTAGTCTACTCTGGTATCTGTGATTTCACACCACTGCTTTGAAGAATGTCGCGCATGCGTCCTGGCGGGATCTTCACGTAATCCCTCATCGTAACACCTCATAAAATAAAGATCAAACTTCAAACTGGTAAGTTCTCATTTAATCTTACTATTAAAGTGACAAAAATTCTCATATTTTTGTCGGAATATGAAGATCAGTGTTTTTCAAAAACATTGTAAGTGAGTTGAATGTATAGTTTGTAAACAGTAATCCAAGTGGTTATTAAGACAAGTATTTTTGTCTCTGGTCAGTTATTAGTGGTCAGTTAGGTGTTATATCTAATACAAGTTAGATCCGTTATTAAACTATATATTTGGCTATGAGGAAAAAAGTCATACTCCTTAACAAGTTGGTCTGAAGAAGGGTCTTGACCTGAAAGTCACCCATTCCTCTCCAGAAATGCAGCCTGTCCCGCTGAGTTACTTCAGCATTTTTTGTCTACCTTGGATAATGAAAAACATTATTTCTGTCCAGTCATCTCCTCTGAGCTACCACAAAACAAAGTTGTTATCAATTTATTGCGAGGCATAGATTCCTCAGAAAAATTGAAGAAAAATTGACAATGTGCAAGACATTACTTTTAGAACATTTACTTCATATTGGAGAGTTAATGTTAAGAGTTCCTTTACTCAACACTATGTTAACAATGGAATAGGAGCTAAGTAGAATAAACATTCTGGAGCAGTTCAACATATATATGGTGTTGAGTAAAATTGCTGGAGCATATTCTACAGAAAGCAATCAGCTCACATCCTGAAAAAAACAAGGAGAGCAAAAAAAATATTGGCGTGGATCTAAAAACATAGAAACATAGAAACATAGAAATTAGGTGCAGGAGTAGGCCATTCAGCCCTTCGAGCCTGCACCGCCATTCAATATGATCATGGCTGATCAGCCAACTCAGTATCCCGTACCTGCCTTCTCTCCATAACCTCTGATCCCCTTAGCCACAAGGGCCACATCCAACTCACTCTTAAATATAGCCAATGAACTGGCCTCAACTACCCTCTGTGGCAGGCTGGGACTCTCTCGGCTAGCAGGGTCGACTTACCCACTGTAGACTGACCTTGGTAGGCCCGGCTCGCCCACCGTGATCTCCGGCGAGATCGGGAACCCATCCGAAGGCTCATCGGTCAGCGGGATCGGGAACCCGAGGGAGCTGGAGTAACTGGACATGAAGAGCAAGGACTGGTTGAAGGGTGAATTGGGGTAATACCTCCAATGCCTTCAGGTAGGCTGCAGGAGATGTCCCCAGGGCACAAAGATGGCCGGTCATGGGAACTGCTCCTTTACGTCGAGTACTTAGGCCAACTGGACTTTGGACTTCGAATAATGGCGCCAAAATGGCAGTGCATGCATGTGTAATATATGCATAATGAATTTCACTGTGCAGTTGCATATGTGACAAATGAAGCATATTTTCTATTGAAATGAATACTGTAAAAATCGGCCATGATGTAAAGCTGCTGTAGTAGATAATGGATATACTTTACTTATTGTTTGGTAACGTCTATCTCCATGACTATGTAGGTGTTCTCATGGATGCTGCTCTGAACCCCATCACTGGCTCACTGGCCAAGAGAGGCCAGTGAGCCAGTGGCATAAAAACATTTAGCCCATTTTTTTTAACTTCCATTGAAATTAATCAAAATAAAAATTAAGAGAAATGTAAAAAGTCTGCCAATCTCCGCCTCATGTCCAACACTCTCGGGGAAAGTCAAAATCTTTATTTCTAATTGTTGTCAAAGAAAACCAAGAGAACAATGAAAAATAAACTGGATCTTTAATAATTGTTTTCATCAGACTTTTAATTTTAGATGTAAAATCACTGCAAATAAATTAGGCTAATAAACAATAATGTAGATTTAATAAACCAATGCCATATTTATTCATTTGTAGTATTCAATAAAATCAAATCTTTAAAGTAATAAAATACTGATTTACAAGATAACCAACTTTAAAATTCATCCAATGAAAAGATTACTCATACCGAATCGTACGTAGCCCTTCCAATGACCCCAATAACTAGTTTAGCAGACCAAAACTCGGTTTACTAATTGGTCTTCAAAGGGTATTTTTTAACAAGAAAAGGCTGGTTGCTTCCCTGTGACTCCAAAGCACAACAAACAGGCCAGACCACCCATGCACTAAAAATATAAACTATTGCACAACGTACCATATCTCAGAGAATAAATCTATTTTACAGTCATACAGTCAACCCAAGGTTTTACGGTGGTTTCCAAAGAAAAATGGACAAAAAGCTGTTTGCTTCATTCTAAGAACCAAAGAATTACACAATGCCTGGACCACCCACAAATGGAAATAGCCAAAGGCAGAGAAAAGTGTTAATCGCACTTATGAAGTTTTCTAGTCAGTGGCTGTTTACTCTAATACATAGGAAGGCATTTATTTCTCATATGGGTTACTGCCAACTTGATAACTTGCTGTGCCATGTTAAAGAGCAGTTAAAATTTATCATTATTATTGATATGAGTCTGGAGTCACATATAAGCCACACTGTAAGGATTTAATTCCCTGAAGAATATCTGAAGATAGGGAAATTTAAAAGATCAGGCAGAAACCTCTCCCCTCGTAAGAGTCCCATTATTAACTTGGACTGAAGTGCCCATTTGACAGCCTTTCCACCATTGAAAGATTTACTCCTTAGCCCAAGGTAACACTTCACATCCCTGCATGGACAGTAACACAGCTATTAACCACCGTTAACTCGCTTCCCAAAACAATAACATGCAATTACACAGGTGCAGTAATGTAAAACTTGCAATATTTTGCTAAAGTTTTCATTTGTAAACATTGGTCCCTTTTAATGAAATTTACTCAGTTTAGAAATGGAAATAATCTTTAATGTAAAGATTGGTATATCAACTTTGTATCCAAACTCGGTTGTTTTTTGTCATAATGTTACTGGGTCCATAACCCCTTAAGGATTTCACCACGTGACTGCTCTTGATGAATGAAATTTCATAAATCAATAAGCAGTGTCGCATCAATTTCAATGTAAACCCTTTCAGTCAAGTATTTCAGAAAAGTAGACCTAAAAACTTTAGTTTAAAAATTAATCAATTCTTCTATCTGATGTTGATGAATCTTTGAGGTCACCTGAAATAAGCAGCAATGTGGAGTTGAGGAAGGAAGCAGATTAACCACAATCTTATTGATTGATGGTCTGGGGTCATGGGCTGAGTGGTGGGGGGGAGTGGGAAAGGGAATGAGAGACAGAGATGGCACTCATTGGTGTTTGAATGATGGCAGTGGCAGTGAATCTGAGCTTGATGGAACTCACAATACTGAAGACCGAGGTTATTCCTATGTGTACTCATGGGTGGCCTATGAGTGAGGGTTAAGGATGGTGTTGGTGGATACTGGATAACTCTATTCCCTTTCATAAATGCTGTGCTTTGCCTATAATCTTTTTCACCATGTAGCTACATCTCATTTATACATCATGTAGGTGTTTGTCGATGGCTGTAGCATTTCTTACATCTAAGAACACCTCCGAAAACCTCTTGGAGATGAGCTGTTTTGGAGGTGATGCTGATGGAACTAAGTTGAAGGCTGTGACTTCCGTCGCTCAACCTTTAGGAAATCCTAATTTGTGAGCTCTTTGGCAAGAGTTTTCAGTAAATCCTCCACACCAATCCTGCCTATTTCATTCAACCCAGTCTCATTTGCAGATTTGACAATATCTCCTTGATTTGAAAGGCCATTAGAGTTGTGCACGAACTTGGGACATTATTGTAATTGTAATTAATTTATTAGCCAAGTATGAAAAAACATACAAGGAATTTGATTTGCCACACAGTCATACCAAAAAAGCACCAAGACACACAACTACATAAAAATGAACATAAACATCCACCACAGCGCACTATGATAGAAGGCAATAATGTATTATCTTCTTATCTCCTTTTCTCCCATGGTCGGGGCAGTCGAACCATCCGCAGTCAGGGGAAGCGAAACTCGCACAGCCGGTGATTGAAGCTCCAGCGTCGGGGCGATCATAGCTCCCGCGATCGGGGTGGTCGAAGCTCCTGCAGTTGAAGCTCCCGAAGTTGATCCCTAACCAAGGGACCCCAAGCTCCACAATGTTAAGTCTGTAGGCTCCCGCGGTTGGTGCTCCTGGTCGATACCTGACTAAGGGACGGCCAGCTCCACGATGTTAAGCCGCAGAGCAGACGGAGCTACGATATGGAAAAAGTTGTATCTCCATCGAGGAAAGAGATAAAAAAAGTTTCCCCACCGCCACCCTCCACATAATACAAAACTAAAGATACACTAAACACTACATTGGATTTAATAACAGACTAAAAACAACAAAAGAAGAAAAGGACGAGACAGACTGTTGGTAAGGTTGCCATCATACGGTGCCATCAGGTGATTCTTTCTTCTATACACCATTTGTTGTTATGTGGATTATATCATCCTAAGAGGCCAGTATGCGGGGATCATTGGTTCAATGGGACAAAGGGCCTGTTTCCCCACCATGTTTCATAACTAAAATAAACTACTACTTGTAATTTTGATTTTAAGCAGAAAAATAATGATAATTGGGCATTAAATAACTTTTATTTTAAATCAGCATTGAAATACTGAGTGTCACATGTAAGTGAAATTATAATGTAGCCATTTGGGAATATATATTCCCATAAATTGTATTACCCTAATAGAAATGCAGTAACAAATGTTTTTGTGAAGTTTTTTTGCAGTGCCAATAACTGGCAGCCAATTTTCAATATTGTTGGCATGGAGTTTTGTCTTCTGGGAACACATTTTAAGAAAATGGTGGAGTGCTTCCCGCAATTTTAGATTCCTAGAATCTAACAGATGGGGGCCCATTGAGGTTTCAAATCTGTACTAGAACTTTCCTTGATATACACCAAATATCTAACACTGTACTCCCACTCAAATCTAATACTCATGTTCAATTAACTTTATAGTATAGTTTGACAAAGTTTTTATTTGGTCTTTTAAAATATCCACATTCCAACCCTTCTGTGTTAAAAAGTCTTTTTTTGGCAACTTTTTGTTTGACTTGTTTTGTAGTGACTAACTTAAACTGTATTATCTTTTGATCTATCTTGCCAACCTGTAGAAGCTATCACAGTTTACTTTGTCAGAGCACTGCAAAACATTTAAAGCCTATCACGTTCCCAGTATTTCTTTTCAGCTCCAGTTAAGAGATTGGCTGTTTTTTATATTTCTTCAGAAATGAAAGTACTTTTCCCTAAGAGCATCTAAATGATGTTTGATTTATCATATCATAATTAAAAGTCTAAACTTGACCACTTCCTGTTTGCACTGTACATTGATTTTAGAAAAAATGCTATCACTTACGGCTGTGATTTTTGGCCATCTTACTCAGAGTTCGCTTCCGCTCATCAGGTGCAGATGATTTTTACCATCGATGAAAAATAAAAGACTTATTAATGTTTAAAAAATGTTGAGATTCTCTCTCCTGTTAATCACGCCATGAAGGCCATGCCCCTTCTGGTGGGAGGGGGAGGGTGAACTGCCACCACACCAGCCGTGAGTGACTGGAATGCCAGCCCACCAGCCATGAGTAAGTGAACTGCTAGCCCACCAGATATAAGTGACTGAAGTGCCAGCCCACCAGCCATGACTTAGTGAACTGCCAGCCCACCCACCATGACTCACTGAACTGCAAGTCCAAGAATCCATTCAATCCACTTTGTCCATACTAGCCCTCTGGAAACCAGATTCTTCAGTGCACAACACCCATACTAGTGCTCCAGAGATCCACACAAGGATAGACTTTCCTCCTTCATTGCTGTGATCTGTAAACAAATATGAAAATGTCTAGAATTGATTGTCCACCCTCTCCCCCTTCTCTCTCACACAGTCTGTCACGTGTTTTCTGCGGAATATCTGGCAGTTTCTCAGCTGCCAGCCTGCCAGGCCTGAATTACTGAGCTGCCACCCTGCCATGCCTGAGTGACTGAGCTGCCAGGCCTGAGAGACTGAACTGCCTGGCCTGAGAGACTGAGCTGCCAGGCCTGAGAGACTGAGCTGTCAGGCCTGAGAGACTGAGCTGCCAGGCCTGAGTGACTGAGCTGCCAGGCCTGAGTGACTGAGCTGCCAGGCCTGAGTGACTGAGCTGCCAGGCCTGAGCGACTGAACTGCCAGGCCTGAGCGACTGAGCTGCCAGGCCTGAGCCACTGAGCTGCCAGGCCTGAGCCACTGAGCTGCCAGGCCTGAGCCACTGAGCTGCCAGGTCTGAGTGACTGAGCTGCCAGGCCTCAGCGACTGAGCTGCCAGGCCTCAGTGACTGAGCTGCCAGCCCACAATGTCCATACTAGCCCTCTCCAAACCAATCCTTCAGCCCACAACACCCATGCTAGTGCTCCAATATTGGAATTGGTGGAGAGGTGGAATATTGCATTGGGGGACCAACCCTCCTGTGTGAAGCTGGGACTTAGTCTAGTAAGTATTAAAACTCTCTTTAGTTATTTCTTAAAATTCTTCATTAATCTGAATCTAATCCTAACCAGCTGATGATGTCACAATGCGTCTCCTCCTTGCGGCCAACTGCGCAGATTTTTAAAGCCGCAGCCTGCCGACCACACTTTTCCACGAGCTGCTCACCCCCCTCCCCAAAACCTGCACTCCGACGGCCAACCCGACACATGCCGTCTACCATGAACAGCTTCACCTTGAATATCTTTGTTCGTACTTGCAGTTCATTTGCAATTAATTTTTCCCTTTCTATAGCGCTTTTATCGTGGTATAGCACTTTCTCTGTATTTGAAAATGTTTTGATTTTTACAGATCTTGTGAAATCTTTCATTATTCCCCGACTCTTTGTTATGAAGATTATTTATTATCTTGGCACCCTTTACCTTGTGGCCCTCCATGATCACGATGGTTTACAAACTGAAGTTACTGTAATGTAGGTAAACATGAATAAATAACTATGTTGTTTTTTAAGGTATTGGTTGAGGGATAATCAGTCCTGTGAATCTCATTAAGATTGCAGAAAAGGTTCACCACATAGGCCCCCTTGATTAGAGAATTGTCACATGTGGAGGAATTGAGTTGGCTAGATATCTATTGCAGTAGGCAGTGAAGAAAGCGAATGGTATGTTAGCATTCACAGCAAAAGGATTTGAGTATAGGAGCAGGGAGGTTCCATTGCAGTTGTACAGGGTCTTGGTGAGACCACACTTGGAGTATTGCGTACAGTTTTGGTCTCCAAATCTGAGGAAGGACATTATTGCTATAGAGGGAGTGCAGAGAAGGTTCACCAGACTGATTCCTGGGATGTCAGGACTGTCTTATGAAGAAAGACTGCATAGACTCGGTTTATACTCTCTAGAATTTAGGAGATTGAGAGGGGATCTTATAGAAACTTACAAAATTCTTAAGGGGTTGGACAGGCTAGATGCAGGAAGATTGTTCCCGATGTTGGGGAAGTCCAGGACAAGGGGTCACAGCTTAAGGATAAGGGGGAAATCCTTTAAAACCGAGAAAGACTTTTTTCACACAGAGTGGTGAGTCTCTGTAACTCTCTGCCACAGAGGGTAGTTGAGGCCAGTTCATTGGCTATATTTAAGAGGGAGTTAGATGTGGCCCTTGTGGCTAAGGGGATCAGAAGGTATGGAGAGAAGGCAGGTACAGGATACTGAGTTGGATGATCAGCCATGATCATATTATATGGCGGTGCAGGCTCGAAGGGCTGAATGGCCTACTCCTGCACCTAATTTCTATGTTTCTATGTTTCAAGTCTAGGAAAGATCTCATCAAAATGTACAACATTTTGTACAACAGAACTACACTAAATGTGGGGAGGTTGTTTTTCTTGCCAGAGAAGCTTAGATTAAGGGCTCAAAAGACTCAAAATATAGAATAATGCCTCATAGGACTGAGATAAAGAAAGATTTCTTCACTCACAGGGGGGTGAACCAGTGTAATTCGCTACTGAAGATGCATTTGAGTCTAAAACCGCCGTCGCACAGTGCGAATCGACTGACGAGTGACCCCGAGTTTTCACTCGTGGTAATCACATACAATTAACGTAGAGGGAACGTCGAAACTCGCATGCGCACTTAGCGACTCATGGCGCTAACGGCAGGTACCCGTGAAACTTGTGAACTCTTGAAAAACTTCAAACATGTTTGAGGTTTTCCACGAGTCAAATTTACTGTTCAAGTTAAAAATTGAAACATTTAAACTCGTTGTAATAACGTAGTGGCTCGTGAGTTTACCTTAGTGACTCGTGAGTCTACCGTGGGCACTCCTTAACTCAGCGGGCAGGCAGCTTCTCTGGAGAGAAGGAATGGGTGATGGGATGAAATTTCTGCTGCGTCTTTGTGCAACTCCAGACCATGTGTTCACTTTTTGTCAACCACCATCTGCCCTTTCTTGTGTATGACATGATTTGTATCCGTGGCAGTTGATTGTCGCTCCCTTCAGTTTCCCAGGGGGTCAGGACGGGACTGGAGTTGGGAGGGAAAGGTGGGGGGGGGGGCGGTGGGCGGGGGGAGGGGGGAGGGGGGGGTTTGGGGTGACTTAGTATGGGAGACAAGTGTACTGACTGTGTGAGCAGACACTTTGGTAGTGATTTCCCATGGGGTTCACTGTCGAGGACTTCATAATGCAGACAGCATTATAAACAGTGGAGCGATTAACCCTGGGATTGGACCCAGAAAACTGAAGCAGGGATTTTCTTGAGATTATTAATGACAGATAAATGGATGGGAAGGGTTTAGAGGGCTATGGGCAACATGCAGGCAAATAGGACTACCCCAAGACACCAAATTGGACGGCACGGCCAAGCTTAGCCAAAGGACCTGTTTCCGTGTTGTACAGCACCATGACTAAGGCCTATCCAACGGGATTGACATATTTTGTATTTTTCCTTTCTAAAGATGCAGTGTATTTTGGTGACTATTGCACACTGCAGACCAGAAGTGTTATGGCGGGTGATTATTGCCTGCCCGCTGTGTCTGACGCTAAAGCCTTGGGATCGTTGCCATCTGTGTTGGCGTGGAGGTGGGTATTGTGCTGTTTGATCGCCCCCTGCTATCCCAGGGACAGGGAGACACAGCAGCTTTTGAGACTGGTAGGCAATCACTACCAAGCTGTCTGCCCACACAGTCAGTACACCTCTCCTACACTTGTCTCCCGCACTAAGATCATCCCGCAGAGAATGATCCCAGCCTAACCCAAGAGCCTTGTCACCCCAGGCAGATTAATGACGCCCATGCGCACCCCCCCCCCCCCCCCCCAACCTCCCTCCACTTCATCTCACGCCTGGGCACCAAAGCAGCTCAGGAGGCGAACCCTGAGCTCCGTCTCCCAACAATCTGATGTGCAACTGATGTGAAAGAACAGCGGCTGCGGCCGTCCGGTCAGCACCCGGCATGGACTTCTCACACCCTCACACATGAAAAGCATGTGCGAATAAACAAAAACAAGGAATAAAACCAAAGCCCGGCAACTAAAAATATATTCTGCTTAGAACGAGCAGACGCGGAGACATCCGTCCACATTCAAAGATTTCATCTCCCGTCTCCCCGCAGTGTGTAGACCTGGCAGTAAATTCAATTAAAATATAACAAACCTCCGCCCGCTGGTCTTCTAACTACGTGATGTGTGTTTCAAACAAATCATAACTGCTCTGGCACTGGACGGTGCGAATTTTCCCTTTGTAGGTCATATCAATAGATGCGGCCGCGCTGAATTCTATCTTTAACTCAAAGCCGCAGGATGGAGATGTCTTTTTTAACACTGTTTCTTATTAAAACAGACCTTCATTCACGGTTGGCTCAAGATTAACGGGAGAGGAACTTGGTAACTCGGGTGAGGACCTTGTAACATCGCAGAAATGACATATCCGTGGGAACTCGGTTAAACACTTGAACATAAACTTGGAATCTCGTACACAACCACGAGTCTGTTTTTTTACTTTCACTTGGGGTCACTCGTGGGCGGACTCGCACCGTGAGACCGGGTTATAAGTTGATTATTGTGCTGGAGGAGGGCGATCATTGGGCATGAGTCATTGATGGGTGTTGTGTACTGAGCTAGAGGATCAGCCATGATTTTATTAAGAACTCTGCTCCCGGTCCAGTTTCCTAAGTGTTAGAAGTTAATTCATATATACTTTAAGCTACCCCTTTGGCAAGGATAAGTTAACAATATAAACTACTTAAACATCTTATAATTACTCTTCCCACATTTTTTTGGAGCCAACCTCACTCTTCAGAATCTACTCAGTGTTTGGAAATATGGTTGAGGAATGCAAGCTGAGAAATGCTCAGTCAAATGCTCAGTCAAATGTTTAATGTTTAAAACATGTTTTTCTGCTGCAAGAAAAATTCATTTAAATCACATAGCACTCTTTCTCTCATAACATTGCTTTGAAAAAGGGCAATGCGTTTAAAATTCTAGGATGTGATATGCAGTAACAATTGGGCGAAGCTGGCATTTTTAGTTTTCAGATAATCCTAGCCTTTGGGATTCCCTGACTGAGGTTAGTTAATATAACATCATAAAGATAACATTTTACTCGCAACTTAACAAATTAATTTACCTGTGTCTTTCAACAGATGGTGAAGTATTAATTATCCATCGTACATTTTTCCCAGAACCCTGGGGACTCACTTTGATGTGCTGAACCCAGTGGATTGACATGATGATAATGAGAATTTTACAGTACACATTTATCTTCAGTCAAAGAAGAAGACAATCTTAATTTCTTTCCGCAGAGACCGCTCCTTCTGTAACTCCCTGGTCAATTTGTCCCTTCCCACCCAAACCACCACCTCCCCTGGTACGTTCCCTTGCAACCGCAGGAAATGCTACATTTGTCGCTTTACCTCCCCCCTTGACTCCATCCAAAGTCCCAAGAAGTCTTTCCAGGTGAGGCAGAAGTTCACCTGCACTTCCTCCAACCTCATCTATTGCATCCGCTGCTCTATGTGTCAGCTGGTCTTCATCGGTGAGACTTGGCAATTGCTTCGCCCAACACCTTCGCTCGGTTCGCACTAACCAACCTGATCTCCCAGCACTCCAACTGCCCCTCCCATTCCGCATCTGACCTTTCTGTCCTGGGCCTCCTCCATGGCCAGAGTGAGTCCCACCGCAAATTGGAAGAGCAGCACCGCATACTTCGCTTGGGCAGTTTACACCCCAGCAGTATGAACATTGACTTCTCCAATTTCAGGTAGTCCTTGCTTTCTCCCTCCATCCCCTCCCTTTCCCAGCTCTCCCACAGCCGGCTGTCTCCGCCTTTTCCTTTCTTCTTCCAGCCTCCCCCCCCCCACCTCCACATCAGTCTGAAGAAGGGTCTCGACCCGAAACATCACCTATTCCTTCGCTCCATAGATGCTGCCTCACCCATTGAGTTTCTCCAGCACTTTTGTCTACCTTCGATTTTTCCAGCATCAGCAGTTGTTTCTTAGACAATCTTAATGGTTCATTGGGCAGTAATTATTGGAATAAAAATAAAAAAAGATCATGACTGGTCATCTTTAAAGCTCATCGCACGAGATAAGATGAGGCAGCCTTTCCACATCCCAGTATTAGCTCTGAATCTTATAAATTGTCAGAAATAAAGGAGTGAAGAAGTGATCAGGTTTTCGTCATTAGATTCCACAAAACCGCAAACATACTCCATTTACAAACAAGGTCTATACTTACTAAAATCATTGCATGCAATAGAAGAATGGATGAGTAGATTCTGCCCAAATCCTATTTAATTTAAAATACATTCATATAATTTCCCATAACTTCATTAAATATCACATAACCTTATTTAGATGTTAAACTATTTTTAAATAAGGTTTATGTATGTAGAAACATTTTCAGGTTATTCTAGTGTAACTGAATTAACTACAAGCATGCAGAAACTGTCACATACAATGCATCTTGTGTAATCCAAGCAAACCCTCAGTCATGATTAATTAATGTAAATAATGGCTTGACATGGAGCAAAGGATATGAAAATGATTTTGTGTTTAATTTTGGCTTTGCTGGAATTCCATATTATATATAGTGGCATTACAAATTCTGCTATGAGTATATATAAATCCTCCTTATGATTCCCCAATATTAAGGGGGTCGGGTATTTGGTCTTCTACCATACCTCGCTGTGATATTTTGCTTACAGTATCTTTAAAAGATCTCATAGCAGCTGGATTTTCTTCCCATGCTTTTCAAGCAGACATTCTGTTCCCAAGAGCAACCATCAGAGTGGTTACCTATTAGCAAATAAATGGCAATATTTCAAGAAGAGCATTGAGTTCCCCTGTGGAGTGGTTGGGTGGTGTTCAGACATTGGCCAGTGTGTTGGAACATGCTTCTCTGCAGGTGTCCTTACTATGGTAAATCTATTGCTAAATATTGGGATGGAAGCAGAGAAGTACATTAAATATGTAACTAAGTACCTTGTTATGCTGGCAGTGTGGGCCTTGATAGCTTTTAGAGCCTGAAACTTCATATCTATTGTCTAGGAAGGAACTGCAGATGCGGGTTTAAACCAAAGGTAGACACAAAAAGCTGGAGACACTCAGCGGGACAGGCACCATCTCTGGAGAGAAGGAATGGGTGACGTTTCGGGTTGAGACCCTTCTTCAGAGTCACCCATTACTTCTCTCCAGAGTTGCTGCCTGTCCCGCTGAGTTACTCCAGCTTTTTGTGTTTTTCATAGTTTGGTAGTTAATGTTCAAGACAGTACATATGTCAATGCATACAAGTGCACTATTTGTCCTTTGGCTGTGTGCATTTTTTGCTGTACCATTTCTGAGAACACTGATTTGGCATAGAGAAACAGGGAAATTATAATGTCCTATAAGCCTATATGCATGAAAGTTCAAGTTGAATGAGTTGCATCTCCATTTATGAGCTGTGGCTCCATTAGGATATGGCCTTTTCAGAAATTACTGCCACCAAATTTGTATTTTTACCATCTACAGTCCCTGTCTAAGAAATTGGATTATAGTATTCTGATTAGGAAAACACATTGGTTTATTTAAACTGGTATCATGATTGTAAATATCAAAGATATCTGCTAAATAATACTCTTTGGATTTAACAGTTGAACCATCTCTGGACAATCAGTTCAACCTGTCTTCACTATAGATCATTATACCATAAATTAATGAATGGTGCTGTGAACTGATTGTGCCATATATTAAAGATCCACCAAGGTCTTGTAAGTGAATAATGATAATGAAAGCCAATTAATAAAATAAATGCCTTTCAATGTATATGTAAATAAACTAAACACCTGCTGCAATCTAGCATAGTATAATCAATGATAGGACTAATATTCTGGTGCCAATTATTTGGCAAATATATTTAAAGCCCATGGAACTCCTTACAGGCAATGGATGTTTTGAGAAATTACAGTGCATCTTTTAGCAATGTACATGTTCACATTATTTTAGCAATGTACATGTTCACATCATGTCTATTGTCACATTAATATAAGAAAAGTAATTCATACTGAAAGGAATACAGTTGACACCTTGTATCAGCATTTCCAGGACATGTGTAATGCTAATTCAGTTAATTTAACAATTTATTACGATCCCATACTCGCAGCCTCCTAGGACGACAATTTATACTGCGCAGTGGAAAGACATAATGATGGGTTTGTACTCTGGGAATATTGATGCAAGTACCTAAATACATTTCCTGGAGAGTTTTCTAAACAGCCCAGAAATAGGATTCCAACATATTAGCCTCAAGTGTAGAGAAACTTGAGATTTGTACACTCTCTCATATCCTCTTGGAAATTAATTTAAAACATTCTCAAGTTTCTCAACTGGAAGAGTTGTTTTTGGCATGTCTGAAGTAATTGAACAGTGGATATCCCTGAGAGAATGCAAATATTTTTTGGAGGTTGAAAACAAATCTTGTAGTCAAATACAGTGAAGCCAGGATACATCTGAAACAAACTTTCACTCTCTTCCATCTAACAGTGCATCTAATATGTACTGACTGTGGAACTATCTTCATATATCTTGGGTCAGCAGACAATAAACTAAACTGTAATTATAAAGTCTTGTTTCTTCACAGACGCATTATTTTTGCGACTTTAGTACAATTTTCAGAATAAATAATGTATTTCTATTTTGGATTTAGACTATTCGTTTTGACAAATATCCTGAAAATGTTGTACATGAGCCATTGAGATTTTAAAGCGTGTTAAGTCAAAATGAATGCAAATCAAACTCTGACCATAAAATATAGGGTAAAATTTTAAGAAAATAAAAATAAAAACCTTGTTACTAACAGTCTTGCATGTGTGTTCCAATCATCATCCGACATTCTATTATATATTTAAAATAATGGAATGAAATAATGTGTTTTGCTTACTGATTTGCTTAGTGTGAAAAATCTTCAATGTGATTGATTGGTTTGTGTATTGGTGTACCGAAATACAGTGGAAAAACTTTGTTTGGCGTGCTAAGAGAGAAAGGAAACAGTGCAGAATATAGATTTACACTTACATAGTAAATGCACAATTAAAAAATACAAGGTGAATTGAGAGATCAGAAATGAATCCATAGCTAATGAGAGATTTGTTCAGTAGGCTAATAACAGCAGGAAGCTGTCCCTGAATGGTGGTACAAGCTGCAGGTTTTTGTATTTTCTGCCCTCTGGGAGATGGGAGGAGAGAGAATGGTAGGTATCTGAGTATCCTTGATAATGTTGGCTGCTTCACCGAGACAACATGGTGTAATGGAGCTAATTTAGGCATGGGGGTGCGTAATTTGCATGATGAATTGGGCTGCATCCACAATTCTCTGCAACCTCTTGCAGTCGTAAGCAGAACAATTGTCAAACTGTGTGATGCATCACACTAACATGCTTTCTATGGTGCACAATGAATTTCCTCAGTCTTCTGGGGAAGTAGAGGCATTGATATGCTTTCTTGGTCACAGCCTTAATATTTTCGAACCATGGCAAATTGTGAATCTGAAGCTCTGGACAATCTCCATTTCAGCATCATTGGTACAGACTGGGGCATGTGCTCCATCCCACTTCCTGAAGTCGATGACCATCTCCTTCATTTTGCCAACCTTGAGGGAGTGGGGGGGGGGTTTACACCATGTCACTAGGCTGTATATCTTCTTCCTGTACTCAATCTCGTCATTGTTTGAGATCTGGCCCATATGGTGGTGTTATCTTCAAATTTGTAAATGGAAATAGAGGAAATTTGGCTACACAGTCATGAGTGCATGGGAGGTACAGTAAGGGGCTGAGGTTGTAGACATTTATCGTGTAGGATGTTTTGTCATCTGTCCTCACTGTTTGTGGTTTATGGATCTGCAATTCAAGAAGCCGGTTACACAGATTCCTAAGCCCAAGACTTTGGCGATGTATTTGGTTGTAATTATAACATAAAAGGATAGCTATAACGAATAGATAGGAGTCTGATATAGGTGTCCTTGTTACTTAGATGTTCCAGGGATGAGCATAGGGTCAGAGAGATAACATCTGTAAGTAAGTAAGTAAGTTTATTGGCCAAGTATTCACATACAAGGAATTTGCCTTGGTGCTCCGCCCACAAGTAACAACATGACATGCAGCGACAGCTACGAATG
Organism: Okamejei kenojei; assembly: GCA_035221665.1. Taxonomy (NCBI): domain Eukaryota; kingdom Metazoa; phylum Chordata; class Chondrichthyes; order Rajiformes; family Rajidae; genus Okamejei; species Okamejei kenojei. Next base: position 52,987,142 of record CM069135.1, on the reverse strand, counting down.
ACTCAGAAAACACTAAACATTAATAATAATAAAACATTAATGATAAAACACCATTGATTAAGCATGTGAACCAACAAAATACCAGATCAAAGGGAGGCTACAGATTTTGGGCTGTTGAGTAGAGCAACTACTCGTGGATAAAAACTGTTTTTATGTCTGGCTATGGCAGCTTTGAGAGTCCGGAGTCGCTTTCCAGAGGGAAGTGATTCAAAGAGTTTGTGGCCAAGGTGATAGGGGTCAGAGATGATCTTGCCTGCTCGCTTCCTGGCCCTTGCAATGTACAGTTCATCAATGCAGCCAATAACCTTCTCTGCTGATCAGACGATTCGCTGCAGCCTCCAGGTGTCGTGCTTGGTGGCTGAGCCAAAACCAGACCATGATGGAGAAGGTGAGAACAAACTCTAAGATGACCTTGTAGAATTGGACCATCATTGCCTGTGGCAGATTGTGCTTCCTCAGCTGCCGTAGGAAGTACATCCTCTGTTGTGCTTTTTTAACAGTGCTGTGGATATGTTGTGGTGGCAGGCAGTGAAAGCTGTCGGAAATGTGGTGTTGACATGCGCCATGACCAGCCTCTCAAAACATTTCATGATTAGAGCCATTGGACATTGCTCCCAAGGAAGCAATAGTTTAATGACATTGTAGCTCATGGGTACTGGGAATCCTTATGACCACCGCTGACATCAGAAAATGCCACAGAGATTAATTGATCTTTGTGAACAGCCTTCCTTGAGATCAGTACCAAAGCACTATCCTTTCGCTGTTGACTGCAAAATTCAGGCAAACAGCTTCTGCCTCTTCATTTAATATGCCTGTGTTTTCGCTGGAACATCCGTTACCTAGGTAGCTTTAGCAACTTTATAAATTTACATAACACCTCAGAGGAATATGGCAAGGAAATAATAATAAGACAATAAAAGGTAGATTTTTTACAAGTAAAGGTGAGCATACAAGTGTGACTAAAATAACATAAATGGCGTGGGAACAATATTATGAAATTAAAATAGTTTGCTGGAATGCACGGAGGTCAAGTAGCATTTGTAGAGATATAAATAGAGCTAACATTTCAAGTCAGTGATTGCCTGTCTGAATTGATAACACTTGAGTATTTCCAGCATTCTCTTGATTTTTTTCAAAAACTAGAAATTTCATTATCACAGTTAGTGAATTGTTTGTCTTGCTAGTGTTTCAAGATCACCAAGCACACTGCTATTTCAGACGGTAGTGATATTTTAAGGTACAAGCCCAGTGTTGATATTAAGAAATACCAGTTAGAAGATTTAAAAAATCAAACTGTAATTTATCCCATCAAATAAAGCATAAAAATAACTTTAATCTGATACCTAATTCACTTTCATATCTTCAGTATTAAAAAAGTTATGGTAATTTTCATACCCGGAAATTAGCATCTTGTTCCCTCTTGCTTTTCCATTAACTTAACACAAAAGCTGTGATCAAGGACAGTCAATAAAAACCCATAACTTTCTTCAAAAATAAGAGAACTGAATGAATTTTTCAGGTATTATAGATTGAAGCAACTGAGACAAATATGATACATCTTACTTGGATGACCTGAAATTAAAGCATAAAATTAGTTAGTTACCTAATTGGAGATAATTACAAAATTGACCATTGTGACGGAAATAATAATAACATTTTAGACAGACTGCCTTGAAATGAAGAGTAAAGGGCCTGTCCCACTTACGTGTCCTTGGTACACAAATTACGCGACCTCGTGGATGTGTTGAGGCGCATGGGCATCGTATGGAAACGCGCGGGGCCGGTCCCACTGAGAAGCGCAGAGGGGTACGTAGTTGTGCGCGCATTTGTGGGCTCCGAAATTTTTGTTGCGAACGAAATCTTCGCGCGCCAACGGCCTGTCGCGTAACTGACAGCCAAATTGGGACAGGCCCAAGACCCTGGCGCGACACAACGTCTCACCTCCAACAGCAGCAGAAGCAGGCAAACGATCGCCGAACTCGGCTTGGGGCTCACGGCCGTTGCGGATCTGGATCCGCCCCCACTTCTACTCCCAGAGCGGGGCAAGAAAATTGAAGATGGACACAAAATGCAGGGGTAACTCAGTGGGACCGGCAGCATCTCTGGAGAGAAGGAATGGATGACGTTTCGGGTCAAGACCCTTCTTTTCAGACTGAAGAAGAGTCTCGACATGAAACATCACCCATTACTTCTCTCCAGAGTTGCTGCCGGTCCCGCTGAGTTACTCCAGCTTTGTGTCCATCTTCAAATGACGTCGTGCGCTCCAGACGGCTGTGCGTACGCATGAAATCGCTCGCGACCTTCACAGGACCGTCGCGGCTCAATGCGACCATGAGGTCACATAATTTGCGTGCCAAGGACATGTAAGTGGGACAGGCCCTTAAGGCAAAGGGCTTAGTTAATGCTGCTCATTGCACCATGTACCATTCCATTAATAATTGGTGCTTTCAATTATTGTATAGTAATATATAGAGCACAAACAGAAAGAAGCCGATTAAATCAACTGTGTGCAAAACATTGTCAGAATGGGTGTGATATAAATTAGTCAAAACTGAAGTGTTATAGGGTATTTTGCATTTGCCATTACAGGGAATATTGGTTACAGGGTGGGTGTGACTGCAAGCTAAATATTCCAAACTACATTATTTGGAAATAGGACAGAAAAAGTCAATAAAGATTTGCAAAAATAATAAAAGATAAGCTGCAGTGAAATTGCAATAATAGGAAGAAAGGAATTCTCTTTGGGTGATCAATCTGTTGGAATAATATGGATAAATCTAATATAAAACATAGAAATTAGGTGCAGGAGTAGGCCATTCAGCCCTTCGAGCCTGCACCGCCATTCAATATGATCATGGCTGATCATCCAACTCAGTATCCCGTACCTGCCTTCTCTCCATACCCTCTGATCCCCTTAGCCACAAGGGCCACATCCAACTCACTCTTAAATATAGCCAATGAACTGGCCTCAACTACCCTCTGTGGCAGAGAGTTCCAGAGACTCACCACTCTCTGTGTGAAGAAAGTCTTTCTCATCTCGGTCTTAAAGGATTTCCCCCTTATCCTTAAGCTGTGACCCCTTGTCCTGGACTTCCCCAACATCGGGAACAATCTTCCTGCATCTAGCCTGTCCAACCCCTTAAGAATTTTGTAAGTTTCTATAAGATCCCCTCTTAATCTCCTAAATTCCAGAGAGTATAAACCGAGTCTATCCAGTCTTTCTTCATAAGACAGTCCTGACATCCCAGGAATCAGTCTGGTGAACCTTCTCTGCACTCCCTCTATGGCAATAATGTCCTTCCTCAGATTTGGAGACCAAAACTGCACGCAATACTCCAGGTGTGGTCTCACCAAGACCCTGTACAACTGAAGTAGAACCTCCCTGCTCCTGTACTCAAATCCTTTTGCTATGAAAGCTAACATACCATTCGCTTTTTTCACTGCCTGCTGCACCTGCATGCCTACTTTCAATGACTGGTGTACCATGACACCCAGGTCTCGCTGCATCTCCCCTTTTCCTAATCGGCCACCATTTAAATAATAGTCTGCTTTCCTGTTTTTGCCACCAAAGTGGATAACCTCACATTTATCCACATTATACTGCATCTGCCAAACATTTGCCCACTCACCCAGCCTATCCAAGTCACCTTGCAGTCTCCTAGCATCCTCCTCACAGCGAACACTGCCTCCCAGCTTAGTGTCATCCGCAAACTTGGAGATATTGCCTTCAATTCCCTCATCCAGATCATTAATATATATTGTAAATAGCTGGGGTCCCAGCACTGAGCCCTGCGGTACCCCACTAGTTACTGCCTGCCATTGTGAAAAGGACCCGTTTACTCCTACTCTTTGCTTCCTGTTTGCCAGCCAGTTCTCTATCCACATCAATACTGAACCCCTAATACCGTATGCTTTAAGTTTGTATACTAATCTCTTATGTGGGACCTTGTCGAAAGCCTTCTGGAAGTCCAGATATACCACATCCACTGGTTCTCCCTTATCCACGCTACTAGTTACATCCTCGAAAAATTCCACAAGATTCGTCAGACATGATTTACCTTTTGTAAATCCATGCTGACTTTGTCCAATGATTTCACCACTTTCCAAATGTGCTGCTATCCCATCTTTAATAACTGACTCTAGCAGTTTCCCCACTACCGATGTTAGACTAACTGGTCTGTAATTCCCCGTTTTCTCTCTCCCTCCCTTCTTAAAAAGAGGGGTTACATTTGCTACCCGCCAATCCTCAGGAACTACTCCAGAATCTAAAGAGTTTTGAAAGATTATCACTAATGCATCCACTATTTCCTGAGCTACTTCCTTAAGTACTCTGGGATGCAGCCTATCTGGCCCTGGGGATTTATCGGCCTTTAATCTATTCAATTTACCCAACACCACTTCCCGACTGACCTGGATTTCACTCAATTCCTCCTTTGACCCACAGTCCCCTGCTATTTCAGGCAGATTATTTATGTCTTCCTTAGTGAAGACGGAACCAAAGTAGTTATTCAATTGGTCCGCCATATCCTTGTTCCCCATGATCAACTCACCCGTTTCTGACTGCAAGGGACCTACATTTGTTTTAACTAACCTCTTTCTCTTCACATATCTATAAAAACTTTTGCAGTCAGTTTTTATGTTCCCTGCCAGTTTTCTTTCATAATCTATTTTTCCTTTCCTAATTAAGCCCTTTGTCCTCCTCTGCTGGTCTCTGAATTTCTCCCAGTCCTCTGGTATGCTGCTTTTTCTGGCTACTTTGTACGCATCATCCTTTGCTTTGATACTATCCCTGATTTCCCTTGTTATCCACGGATGCACTACCTTCCCCGATTTATTCTTTTGCCAAACTGGGATGAACAATTTTTGTAGTTCATCCATGCAGTCTTTAAATGTCTTCCATTGTATATCCACCGTCAACCCTTTTAGAATTAATTGCCAGTCAATCTTGGCCAATTCACGTCTCATACCCTCAAAGTTACCTTTCTTTAAGTTCAGAACCATTGTTTCTGAATTAACAATGTCACTCTCCATCCTAATGAAGAACTCAACCATATTATGGTCACTCTTGCCCAAGGGGGCACGTACAACAAGACGGCTAATTACCCCTTCCTCATTACTCAAAACCCAGTCTAAAATAGCCTGCTCTCTCGTTGGTTCCTGTACATGTTGATTTAGATAACTATCCCGCATACATTCCAAAAAATCCTCTTCCTCAGCACCCCTGCCAATTTGATTAACCCAATCTATATGTAGATTGAAGTCACCCATTATAACTGTTTTGCCTTTGTCGCACGCATTTCTAATTTCCTGTTTGATACCATCCCCAACTTCTCTGCTACTGTTAGGTGGCCTGTACACAACACCCACCAGCGTTTTCTGCCCCTTAGTGTTTTGTAGCTCTACCCATACCGATTCCACATCCTCCAAGCTAATGTCCTTCCTTTCCATTGCTTTAATCTCCTCTCTAACCAGCAACGCTACCCCACCTCCTTTTCCTTTCTCTCTATCCCTTCTGAATATTGAATATCCCTGGATGTTCAGCTCCCAGCCTACGTCACCCTGGAGCCATGTCTCCGTGATCCCAACTATATCATAATCATTAATATCTATCTGCACGTTCAACTCGTCCACCTTATTACGAATACTCCTTGCATTGAGACACAAAGCCTTCAGGCTTGTCTTTACAACGCATTTACCCCTTATACAATTTTGCTGAAAAGTGGCCCTTTTTGATTTTTGCCCTGGTTTTGTCTGCCTGCCACTTTTACCTTTCACCTTGCTACCTAATGCTTCTACCCTCATTTTACACCCTCCTGCCTCTCTGCTCTTGTACCCATCCCCCTGCCACATTAGTTTAAATCCTCCCCGACAGCACTAGCAAACACTCCCCCAAGAACATTGGTTCCATTCCATTCCAAGTGCAAACCGTCCTGTTTGTACCGGTCCCACCTCCCCCAGAACTGGTCCCAGTGCCCTAAAAATTTGAATCCCTCCCCCTTGCACCACTTTTCAAGCCACGTATTCATTTGCATTATCCTCCTATTTCTACTCTGACTGGCCCGTGGTACTGGTAGTAATCCGGAGATTACTACCTTTGAGGTCCTACTTTTAAGTTTATCTCCTAGCTCCCTAAATTCACCTTGTAGGACCTCATCCCTTTTTTTACCTATATCGTTGGTGCCAACATGCACCACGACAACTGGCTGTTCTAATATAAAACAATAATGTAAGTCAGGAAAATTGACTTCTGTTGCGAGAAATGTATAAATACAGAGATCAAGAAAATGTGACAGAAATAACATGGTTCTAATGCGCAATTTTTATTTTCAAATAGACTGGAAGAGGTGGAGCACCTGAACCAGGAAAGGTAAATTTTTAATCAAGCAGTTTTCAGCTAGTGATTTTTAGAACTATTGGACAATTCATGTTGTTAATTTTATAATTGGAAGTGAACATTTTACATTTTATCACTGTAGTACGTTTGATTTTGCTGTTTGATTTGAGCTGGAAAAGGGAGAATAACAATTCAACTTAAATAATTGAACTAAACCTATTTTTGATCAAACCAGTACAGCTGAAAAAATCATCGGGACTTCTCTCCCCTCAATCGGGGATATTGCAACCAAACGTTGCGTGTCTAAGGCCAGCAGTATTATAAAGGACCCCACACATCTCCATCACGTCTGTTCACTCTGCTGCCCTCGGGCAAAAGATATCGTAGCATAAGGAGCAGAACATCAAGGTTCTGTTACAGCTTCTTCCCACGAGCCATCAGACTCCTGAATGCCATGTAATGGGCTGCCACCATTGTCTATTTTATCCTTTTATCCATTTTATCCTTTTATCCATTTTATCCTTCTGTTTATTATCGTGTTGCACGGGGAGCCAAATGCAATGGAATTTCGTTTGGAATTGGATATATCGATTTCTAAATGGCAATAAAGTTTGTTTGACACTCATGCAAAATAAACAATTTTGGTCAATAATATCAAGTAAGAGGTAACATCAGAAATAGATTTAAACAAATTTAGGGAAAAAGTAATTTCATTAGATTGGGGTAACTAAAGAAAATCTAAATGAATGAAAAATGAATTACAAGGCAGTTGCAAGGACTATCAATGGTAGCAGTAAATTATGTTTGAAATGCAAGGCAAAACATGTTAAGGGAACAGGTGCACCTTTAAAGACAGATGCGGGTATGACTACACTCAGGATTAAGGAAATAACAAACATGTTAAATTTTGCAATTAGATTCCCTTGAAGGGCTGATGATTTTTCTCATTTTCCAGTTGCAGAGAAAGAGAAGATCATAAGCCCTTCGAGGGAATCTAAAAACAATTCAGGGGGTCAAAATTAGTATTTAACATAGTTAAACGAGATAGTTGATGGAACAAATGGAGATGAATGTGGGGAAATGTGTAAGTTTAATTCGCTGTGGATCCAAAAACAGATGTGGTTTCTCAATGGTAAAAGACTGGGAATTGTGGAAGCAAAAAGCGATTTGGATATCATTGTATACAAATTCAGTTCTGAGACTTTTAACATAGTAAAACCTACTAGAGCACATCACAGAATGTTTTAAAACAAAATATCAGTCAATATATCAGAATAGATGAACAAAAGCTTCATTTTTAAGACCATTTTAAATGAAGATTACCAATATAAGATCATTTAAAACAGGCACGGAAATCGCTTTCAAAATATGAGGGGGACCGGGGTACAGGGGACACAATTTCTTGGCGGTGGCGGCGGCACATATACACACACAGCTTCGGAGGCTTAATCCAGCGCAAAATGCAGCTCAACTCTGCCTGTCTCGCCGGGTTAGCCTACAGCCCTGCCTGGGCTGACGGGATACCAGCCTGGAGTCATGGAGCTAGCGCTGCTTCTCTGCGCTGGCTGTAAACCTGGGCCATATTTCCCGTACGTCCAGGCAGGGCTGGGTTTAGCACTGCTTCTCTGCGCTGACTGTGGGCCTGAGGGCACAGCTCCCGTCTGACTCCCGACATCTCTGGCCACCCCCGGGGGGGGGCTCTCGGGTGAGGACGGGGATAGTCCAGTGGCGGTTCGGCAGCGATTGCAGAGCCTGAGAGCCGGGATCGATCCTGGCTGCGGATGAGGCGCAGGTCAGTGTCAAGGCTGCCGAGAGTGTTTTGGCACGTCTTCCTCCTCCAATCACCGCGCTCTATCCTCAGTCCCAGCCCCCCCCCCCCCCACTTTCACCTCTGACCGACACCTTCCTCCTCCAATGTTCGCGCTGAATTATCATGTCCCGCTCCCATTGCCTGCTGACGAACGACTCTCTCCTCCAATCGGCGCCCTCGATCAGCAGTCCCACCTCCACTGTCTTGCGCAAAGCGGAGATTTCACCGAGTTTTAAAATCCAGATTTCAAAAAATGGGGGGGAGATCGTGTCCCCCCTGCCCCACTCCACCGGGATTTCAGCCCCTGTTTTTAAATTTAAAAAAAATAATGGGATGTTAGCCCCAATATCAAGGCATCTGAAATATAAATGAGAAAAACAAAGGTTTCTGTTGTATTGAAGCTTGATTAGGAGCTTTGAGTTCAACGCTCAATGCTGCACATTAGAAAGCGTGGTGGAGCACAAAGATTCCGGGACCTAAATTGTAATTCAAAATTGCACAAATTTAGCTTTGAATTTGAAGGATGACTTGTAATGGCAACAGATACTGTCATAGCCAGTGATGCCCACATCAAGTTAAATAAACAAAGAAAAATATATTTGATTTTGGAATTTAACAGAGCACAAAAGTTATTTGCTTTGGTGAAAAATGTCAGAACAAAGTACATACTCTTAACATCAGATACAGGCTAATTAGAGTAAAGCAATTCTAATTAAGATCAATTTCTGCACAAAGCATTGTGGAAATCTACAACCCTCTACATAAATAGGGTTGTGAATACTGGGTAAATTGATTTTTTTTTTAATGGATTTATTTTTTTGAATCTGGATGACAAAAAATAATGAATGAATTGAAAAGTGTGCGAATTAATTAATGACCATACCAGCAAACAGCAAATGCTAAATTAGTTAATTAATTAATAAATTTATCTAATGGTTCAAAGGCAGATGAAAGCGTTTAGGCATAGACCGCCAAATTAAGTGGCAAATTGGACTCTAGGACCTTAATGGCATAATTATATCCTGATTTGCTGGCAAATTGGACATTGATATCAATTTGTAATCTGATGTATTGCACACACTGATATCAAGCATTTTGGACTGATCATCATGGTATGGTATGGCATGGTATGTACTCTGGTGAGCTTGGAAGAAGGCAATATTATTAATGCGCAACCTCTTATATATTAAACACATTTCATATTCCCATTTCTATCGGTGAATATACCATTAAAATAAAGGTTTTGCATCGCAGGACACCATTAAGAAGATCTGCATTTCAATTTGGAATACTGAGATGCAATGAAGTTACACTTTATGTACATAACATTTATATTCGTCAATGTTATACAATGAAGCATTTCAAGCTGTGTTGCACATGCTTTCTCTCAGTGCAAGGGCAAATGTACATTGGGTGAGATGTGTTTAAACATTCCCTGAGAGAACATTGGACACACAAGAAACTACAGATATTGAAATCTTGAACAGGAGATAAAATGATGGAAGAACTTGCAGCTCAGGCAGCATTAATGGAGGGAATGAACAGATGTCTTTTTGAGTCAGGACCCTTTTTCAGTGAAGTGGGAAGGAGGGGAACTGGGAAGGAGAGGTGGGGTGGTGCAAAGCCCGACAAGTGATAGGTGGTTACAGGTGTGGGGAGCGGGTGTGGGGGTGATTGGCAGTAAGTGATAAAGGTTAGAGATGAAAAGAAGACAAAAGGGTGTCAGATATAGAGAGGAGTAAAATGAAAAGCCAGAGGAAGGGATAAGGGTGGAAATAGACATCGGGAAGGGGAGGTGGGGGGATAAAAGCAAAGAATAAAACTCGGGATGAGAGATGGGCAATCAGATAAAGAAAGAAGAATGAATTGTAGGGCCAGAACATTTTCATATTTTGCTTGGATAACTTACAACCCAATAGTATGAACATTGAATTCTCCAATTTCAAGTAATACTCCCAAACACCATTGCCCATTTCCCTGATCCCTCACCTGCCCCTAGGTCCGAATACATTTCTCCACTGGTCATCCTGCTCAATCCCCCCCCCCCCCCCCCTTACACTCATCTCCTTTCATTGAGTACCATATTTCCCTTTTATTCCTCTTTCCCCTCCCACTTTCACACCCTTATCCCTCCCTCTAGCTTTAATATTTCACCCCTCCTCTTCTTTCCTTATCTGTCACCCTTTGTCTTTTTATCACCTTTAGCCTTTGTGACATGCTCCATCCATCATCTGCCAATTATCCCCCTTCACCTGTATTCATCTACCACAAGGCACTGTTGTTCAGGTGAGTTTCATTGTATTTATCTAATTTTCAACTAACCCACAGCTAACAAAGGCCTGTTTCCATTATCATCATTACTTTTTTGCATATCTTCCATTTGTTTGTACTATATCTCTCTATATCACTGTCTATATCTCTTGTTTCCCCTTCCCCTGGCTCTTTCTCATCACCTATTCCTCTTCTCCAGAGATGCTATCTGACCCACTAAGTTATTACAGTTTTTGTGTCTACCACAAGGCATGCTTTGCCCCACCCCGACCTCTCTTTTCCAGATTTCTCTCCACTATACTGTTCCTCCAACACTTTGTTTATTGTTCAGAATATTTCTTGGCTTCGGACATATCACTGTCCACCTCAGCCTCCCTGCACCCTCCATTGCCACAGAAATCTATGACATTGAGTTTCTTGGCAGCAATTCTTTGGTTTTGTAGGTGCTGATTTACTTTGAGGTTTCTGTGCCAGTTGCCTTGCATTCCTCATTATTGCCCAATTGTAAAGGGTGGGAAAACGCAATGCATCAAGGGCCCAGTCTTGAGTAATAGGAAGTGTTAGGTGAGCTATTTAAAGGGACCATCAATTACGTGCAATAATTGATATGTGAGGTTGTAGGGGTTGCTTGTAGAGCAGTCCCTCCCATCAGTAAACCTCATTACAACTTAGAAGTCTATGCGGCGGTGCGACAGAAGCAAAAATTGTAGCCTTAGCTTAACATAGATACAAAGAAACATAGACAATAGGTGCAGGAGTAGGCCATTCGGCCCTTTGAGCTAGCAATGCCATTCAATGTGATTATGGCTGATCATCCACAATCATTACCCCGTTCCTGCCTTCTCCCCATATCTAGCCCTAAGAACTCTATCTAACTCTCATTTGAATGCATCCAGTGAATTGGCCTCCACTGAGGCAGAGAATTCCACAAATTCACTGGGTGAAAAAGTTTTTCCTTGTCTCAGTTCTAAATGGCCTACATCTTATTCTTAAATTGTGGCCCCTGGGTCTGGACTCCCCGAACATCGGGAACATGTTTCCTGCATCTAGCATGTCCGATCCCTTAATAATTGTATCCTCATAGCATCCTCTTCACTGTTCACACTGCCACCCAGCTTTGTATCATCTGCAAATTTGCTAATGTTACTTTTAATTCCTTCATCTAGATCATTAATGTATATTGTAAATAGCTGCGGTCCCAGCCCTGAACCTTGCGGCATCCCACTAGTTACTACCTGCCATTCTGAAAGGGACCTGTTAGTTCCTTCTCTTTGTTTCCTGTCTGCAATACTGACATTTTTGATTTTATCTTCTCCCTCTCAAATTGCAGATTAAAACTATCATATTATGGTCACTATCTCCTTCATTTACCTTGAGTTACCTTATCAAATCTGGTTCATTACATAATACTAAATCCAGAATTGCCTTCTCCCTGGTATGCTCCAGTAAAAGCTGCTCTAAGAATCCATATCGGAGGCACTCTACAAACTTCCTTTCTTGGGGTCCAGTAGCAACCTGATTTTCCTAATCTACCTGCATATTGAAATCTCCCATAACCACTGTAGCATTACCTTTGTTACATGCCAATTTTAACTCCTGATGCAACTTGCACCCTGTATCCAGGCTACTGTTTGGGGGCATGTAGATAACTCCGGTAAGGATCTTTTTTGCCCTTACAATTACTCAGTTCTATCCACAATGACTCTACATCTTCTGATTCTATGTCACCCCTTGCAAGGGATTGAATTTAATTCCTTACCAACAGAGCCACCCCACCTCCCTCTACCCACCCATCTATCTTTTCGATAGGACGTATAACCCTGAATATTCAGTTCCCAGCTCTTGCAGCCATGTCTCTGTAACTCCCACGACATCATACGTACCAATCTCCATAGTTCGCGCATTCATATATAACACTTTTAATTTGGTATTCACCTCCCCTCTCACACCAGTTCCTATTTCACCTGACCTTACCCTCTTACCCCTTCTTGAGCTTTCCGTCCCATTAATTTGGGTGTCTTTCGTAACTTTTCCTATACCCTCTTTCCCTTTAATTCCATCCTTATACTTCCAATGTGTCGACCCCTCGCCCCCGCTATTTAGTTTAAACCCACCTGTGTACACTAGCAAACCAGCCTGCCAGAATGTTGGTCCCCCTCCAGTTAAGGTGCAACCTGTCTCTCTTGTGCAGGTCACCCCTACCCCAGAAGAGAACCCAGTGGTCTATAAATCTAAATCCCTGCCCCCTGCATCAGTTTCTCAGCGACACATTCAGATCCCCTATCTCCTTGTTCCTGCTCTCACTAGCATGAAGTACTGGAAGCTAACCAGAGATAACCACCCTGGACCTTTTCAGCCTTCTTCCTAAATCTCTAAACTTACGTTGAAGAACCTCCTTCCTCTTCTTCCCGACGTAGTTTGTGCCGACATGCACAACCACTTCCGGCTGCTCTTCTTCCCTCTTGAGGATGCCCAGCAATCGGTCTGAGACCTCTTGAACCCTGGCACCAGGGAGGCAACACACCATTCTCGAGTCTCGCCTGTTGCCACAGAATCACCTGTCCGTACCTCTCACTATTGAGTCACCTACCACTATGGCATTATCTGACGGAGGTCTCTCCGGTTGAGCCAGGATTTATTTGAAAGACCTGTCCGCCGCTCGTACTGGAAGTGTCGTCTGCCCCGACAGCTTCCAAGAGGATGTACCTGTTTTCAACAAGTACAGCCACCGGGGTCACCTGCACTCCATGCTTACTTCCCTTCCTCATCGTCACCCACCTTCACTCGTCTTGTATCCTTGGTGTAACAATGTCATCGTAGGTCCTGTCCAGGAAACTCTCGTTTTCCCGGATGGTCCCGAGATCATTCAGCTGCTGCTCCAATTCTCCTTCAGGAGCTGCACCTGGACAGAATTTCCTCAGATGCAGTTGTCAGAGGCACCAGCAGTGTCCCTGACTTCCCACAACCAGCAAGAGATACACTGCAGCAAATTGCCTGTCATTATTTCAGTAGACAAATCCCAATAGGTTGTGCCTCTTATCTTCTCCACCTTTGAACGTAGTCTCCTCGCCGAATACTCTGGAGCCAAAGACTCGCACTTTACTTACCAAGGCACTTCACCTGAACAAGGCCGCTCCCAACAAAGCCACTCCGCTACAGCTGCACTTATTTTTATCTGCTACCTAATCAACTATTTGGGCTAATTTTTAAATTACTCGAACCTGGCCTTTGGCGCTCTTTTTAAATCTTCTTACCTTCTTTCAGCCAATACTCGCTCTCGCTGCTTCTGTCTGCTGCTTCTCTCTGACCTTCACGGTAAACACTTGAACCTGGCCTTTGGTGCCCTTTTTAAATCCTTGCTCACTCTGACTCACGTTCGTTCAGCTTCGTTCATAGCAAATCCCAATTTCCTTAGTTATGGTCATTCTAGCACCCATTTTTCTTTTGGTGCAATACGCTACTGTGAGACACAAGCACACAATGCAGAGCACCCTTCTCAAAGAAGAAGGCTGTCTAGGCACCTTTCAGGCTAGTAACTAAAATATTGTAACCTAGCAGGGGACTGAAACATTTCTTCACTCTGGGAGTTCAAAGAGAGCCTTTAGCCCATTACAGGGGCAGTTGATTTTGGAATCTGAATTTTGCAAGTTCACTTGCCAACAACAACTTTCATTTCTTGAATCTTTCTTTGACCCAGCTGTTTTGTTCTGCATATTATATGGCATTGTTATTGTCTTTTGGATGAGGTATTAACTGAGGCCCCAACTATCCTTTAAGATAGAGAGAAAAATTCCAAATAGATTAATCTGAAAAAAGCAGGGCAATTAATCAAGTCCCTGCCTGGAACTCCAAAGGCTGCAGGTCCACGATCTCCTCCAGGCTTTTCTTGTTTGACCAGGAGGTTATCTTGTTTGACAGTGTATGAATATGAAATGCTTCTTATTCCCTTCTTGAGCCTCTAAGATGGTGAAATCAAGGAAAATAGGAAGAAGAGTAGAAACAAGGAACTGCAGATGCGTGTTTGCAAAATAAGAAGTGCTGGAGTAGCTCAGTGTGTTGGGCAGCACCTCTGGAGAACATAGACAGGTAATATCACCCATCCATGTTCTCCAAAGATGCTGCCTGACCACTGAGTTACTCCAGCACTTTGTATTTTCCAATCAAGGATATTGTCTTGTTTTCTTTGTACCTGTAATTTTCCTCCTAAACCTAACAATATAAATAACTAATCTTTCAGCTGTTTTGTTGGATCTATGCTGTCCACCTGATGGTAACAACTAAATTTAAAAATAAGTTGTGTAAAATCAAAATGATAGAATAATACATTGTATTCTATATATAGATGTTTTTCTTAGTCATCCTCATCCTGTAGTATTTTGTTCACAATTAGATTTAATATTAATACAGAACATCTCTCTTTCTTCAGATTCCCCAAGTCGGGAGTTAAGAGTGTTTAATTGGCATATGTACTTACAATGCAATAATAACATTCTTATTTGCATTAACCTAACAGGCCTGTAAACATAATCTATATAGATAATATATAGAAAATCAATGAATTAATAATCCCCCAAATCGTCCAAAAACAATGTCCTTAGTGCAACCAAAGACAGGTATCATAGTTGATGTTAGTGTGTCATGTTCAAGAGTCTGGTTGTTGCTGGGAAGAAGCTATTCTTGAAGCTGCTGGTCATGGTTTTCAGACTCCTATACTTTCTTCCCAATGGTCGGAGTGAAATGAAAGTGTGGACTGGGTAGTAAGGGTCTTGGATGATATTGGCTGCCATTATGAGGAAGTGCCACCCATTGATCTCTTTGATGGTGTCAACGTCAGTACCTGTGATGGACTGGACAGTGTCTCCCAGGTACTGGATGCAATATTGACAGGATGCTGATGAGCTTTCCTATAAAGTCATACCAGGCAAAACCTACAACTGCTCCATTTTAATACTAGAGTTGTAACCGGTGTATGCAACATCAACAGTCATGTTTTGCAACATTTTCGTACAGTTCTTATCATACTGAATACCAATAAAACACAGCATTAAATTCATTCAGGAGTGCCAATATCAGGAATGTCACATTGTTTTGGGAAGCTGAGCTATTGTGGTACTATACATGCATGCATACAAAATTACACACATTATTCTAATTAAAGTTCATCATTGATAATATTTTATTATATTGTGTGGACTGTTTCGAAAATACCATTGTGCATGTGTATTGTCAAAGTACATCTAGTTATGACGGCTAACGAGACAACCAGTCACTTCCGTTGAGGCCAGCAACAGATGTGCATTCAAAAAGCAAAAATAAAACATAATTTTCAAGAGTAATGCCAGGAGACTGGCATTGCTTCAATGGGAAAAGGTGTTGTCCCACCTCAGGGCGAATATGTACTATACACTTCACCCGTGACCCTTGAGGTTGCTTAGTCAGACTACAATGAGGAAGACAACACGATTCTGTAGTTTACAGTCATTCTTTCAAGGCCCAGACCATTTGGATAATGCCCACATGTGAAGTGTCTTCATTAAAAGACACATCTATTTCTCAAAATGTAACTACTATGGATACATTACATACATGCACAAACATGTAAATGAGTATAGATTACAGACATCAAAAAGAAGCTGTATTTCTTTCTGCACGGATGCTGTCTGAATTGTTATTTCCAGCGTTTTCTGTTTTTATTGAAGACAACAGATATTTGCACAAGGGTGATTATTGATTCAGTACATTGACTGTAACCCAGCCCTGCCATACTTTGTAGTTGACCTGGTACTCCATGACCTAACAGTCCAAGCATAGACCCGAAACGTCACCAGTTCCTTCTCTCCAGAGATGCTGCCTGTCCCGCTGAGTTAATCCAGCATTTTGTGTCTGTCAAACATAGACAAGAGTATGAGCCAAGGATGAAGAAATCAAGGCAGCTGACAGGAAATCTGCATTATGTGCCACCAGTAATTGCAAATAAGCTGCACATACCTCCACATTTGAGGAAAAGCTGGGCAACATGAAGTCAATCTGTGCCACCTTGGATCTTTGGCAATTGGAGGGCTGGAAAGTGTTTGGCTCTTGCTTCACCTAGCCAGTGAGGCAAGTGATATTATAACACTTCTTCCTGGAGAGCCTCGGTCAACGCAAATGCATGTTGGTGCCTGAAATGATCACATGAAGTACAGGCGCCAATTGTACAGGCTTTAAGAACCATGATAGCCTACAGCAGCAGCAGATTTGTGACTACAGCAAGTAATAAGGTTCAGTTGCAGCTTCAAAGAATTACAGCTACTTCATATTAGGCTTGGACAGAATAATTTTGGAACAATGTTTGCAGAGAATCTTCTACAATGAAAACCTACTGAGCGGTCTTCAAATTTGTTCATGCTACTACTGCTTGCCTCAGTTTTATTTATTTCCATTCTGAAAGGCTGTCCTACTAGAATATTCCATGACTGATATAGAGTTTCTTCAAACAAATTAGTTATATATTGGTTTTATGTTGGCAAGGCCACATTTAGAGTATTGTGTTCAGTTTTGGGCACCATGTTATATGTATGATATCAAGGTGGAAAGGGTGCAGAGAAGATTTACAAGTATGTTGCCAGGACTCAGAGCTATAGGGAAGGGTTGAGCAGGCTTGGGCTCTGTTCCTTGGAGTGCAGGAGGATGAGTGGTAATCTTATAGACGTGTACAATATCGTGAGAGGAATAGATTGGGTAAACGCAGAGTCTCTGTCCAGAGTTGGGGAATCAAGACCCGAGGACATAGGTTTAAGGTGAGGGGGGGAAGATTTAATAATAACCTGAGGGGTAACTTTTTTTATACAAAGGATGGTGTGTATATGGAAAGAGCTGTCGGAGGAAGCAGTTGAGGCAGGTAATATTGCAACGTTCAAGAAACACTTAGACAGGTATATGGATAGGATAGGTTTAATAGAATATGGGCCGAACACAGGCAGGTAGGACTAATGTAGATGGGGCATGTTGGTTGGTGTGGACAAATGGGCTGATGGGTCTGTTTCCACACTGTATGAGTCTATGACTCTGACTATTTATGGACCAAAGACATTTGAAAATCAAAGCATTGCTGCAAGCTGGTGTGCCAAAACACTGTATGAAGCAATCTGTGGTGTCCTATCATTTATTATCTTGGAAAATTCATAGAAAATAGAATGTCATTTGCTCAGTTTAGAGTATCATACACTAAATATTTTAAAAACATTAATTGAAAAATTATTCTAAATATAATCAACCACAGTAAATAATGAAGACAAAGGTAAATATATTTCCTTTTTATAATCAGATGCATGGTTAAAGGCCAACACTCTCTTTAAAAGTAACTAGGATATTGTTTTTTTTAAGGAAAAATACCCTTTGTACCAACTCCCCACTTAAAGCTGTGTCTTTAGTTTTTCAACCCAGGATTGTGTTTTTTCATTCTGACAGGGATGTAGCTTACTGTCCTTAGATGGGCTGCAAAACCTATCCCTGGAAACCAATAAATTACAAATCTAGATATCTTTCTGCTTGCCCCACACTATCTGGCATTCAGCAACTATTTTGGGGCAATTGGAATTCCAGTCTTCTTCTTCCCAAGTATTCCAGAGTGAAATTGTAATTGTAAGTGGAATCGCATGTAGATAGGGTGGTAAAGAAAGCCTTGGGTGTGCTGGCCTTTATAAATCAGAGCATTGAATATAGGAGTAGGGAAGTAATGTTAAAATTGTACAAGGCATTGGTAAGACCAATTCTGGAGTATGGTGTACAATTTTGGTCGCCTAGTTATAGGAAGGATGTCAACAAAATAGAGAGAGTACAGAGGAGATTTACTAGAATGTTGCCAGGTTTCCAGCAACTATGTTACAGAGAAAGGTTGAACAGTTAGGTCTTTATTCTTTGGAGCGCAGAAGGTTAAGGGGGGACTTGATTGAGGTCTTTAAAATGATGAAAGGGATAGACAGAGTTAACGTGGTTACGTTTTTCCTATTGAGGGTAGGGAAGATTCAAACAAGAGGGCATGACATGAGAATTAAGGGACAGAAGTTTCGGGGTAACGTGAGGGGGAACTTCTTTACTCAGAGGGTGGTGGCTGTGTGGAATGAGCTTCCAGCAGAAGTGGTGGAGGCAGGATCGATTTTAACATTTAAGAGTAAAGTGGATAGGTATATGGACGTGAAGGGAATGGAGGGGTATGGTCTGAGTGCAGGTAGATGGGACTAGGGGAAAACAAATGGTCGGCACGGACTGGAAGGGCCGAGAGGGCCTGTTTCCATGCTGTAATTGTTATATGGTTATATGGTTAATGTTTTATGTATAGATTTTGTGAACTTTTGCTCTTTATATAATACTATTAATGGTTGAAGGTGTGCATTTGGAAAAGAACAATATTAATTAAAAGTAATAACAAAATTACTTTTGACGTAAAGCCCTTATGTCCAGTGACATTGTATTTGCTTTAAATGTCTTGAAAACTTCTGAATATTATTGAAGTTGCATAGATGCTACAGAATTGACGTCAATATGTTAAAATGGAAATAAAAGAGTCCAATTTTTCCACAATGCAACAGCTTTCAGGAACATTCGACCAAACTGATCTGGTGGTCCGTTAGAATTGGCTTCAACTGAATGGAAGCAAAGTTTTTGCCCCAAGGAAAAGGAAATATTTGTAGTGGAATGTGTGGGTCGATATTACACAGTTAGGAAAAAAAAACAGACCCTATTGACATTTACAAAAACCCCGATTAACCCTCTCAAAATTTGTTAATTCAAAAATGATATGTGGCTTACATAAAAAAGTTGTATTTTGGTAAAATGCTTTATTATTGTTATGTATGAAAAGTATTTAGTTGGGAGGTGGGATTATAGAGAGTAAGAGAAAGGATTATCTAAAGCAGGGGTTCTCAACCAGGGGGTGATTTCAGGTTTTCAGGGGGGGAATTGGGACCACAGATTAGCAAACTCAAACTGTTAGAAATAAAGGATTTTCAGTATTATATGCATATTATTTGATATGCACTTTTTGAGGCAGACAATCTTGGAAAGGTGGGGGGGGATGACATTCTGACATATGGTGAAAGGGGTGCATGGGGCAAACAAGGTTGAGAACCACTGATCTAAAGTGATGGAGTATAAATGTAACAGAGGTTGAAGTAAATGATCACATTTTGGAAAATATTGCACACATTTTGTTTCTCCAAATTGTAATTCACCTGTTTCACAAATAGGGTCCCCTCGTAGGATTTCTGGAAGCAATCGGAAAAATCCAGAAAAGTTTCTATGCCAAAAATCAACGTATGGATTGCCCAATTCGAGTATACTTGATCATAAAAAAGGGCGGTTCAGCTGTTGGATTAAAAGCATTGAAGACAATTCGTAGCTGGGGGCTGGATGTTGACGAGGCTTTCATCTTATCTGGTTTATCAGCAACGGTACTGTTAAATAAAATATGCCCGCATATTTACCTTGATGAACAATCACTCCACCCATGTAACGAGACATCTGGTATGCAAAGCAAGTCTCGTTAGGGAATGGGATAGTTCTTTTCATAGTTATTCATGTAGTTTTTACGAATACCAACTGTACACAGCAATGAAAATTAAAGCTACATTACTGTATGCTTCTGTAGCTGTGTGTTTTGTCCAGTTCTATTAGATTCAAAGGTAAATTAAAAATTGTTAAAATGTAATTTTATTATTTATTTTGCAATGGCTATCTGGCCTCATTAAATACAAACATTTCTCAACAAGTCAAGTGGGTACGTCGAACAATCCTTGTTCTCGGCGTACCAGGGCCCCATCCCCAACCTCTACCTCCGTTACATCGACGACTGCTTTGGTGTCACCTCCTGCACCCACACACAACTGACTGACTCATTCATTTCACCACCAACTTCCATCCGGCACTCAAATACACTTGGACCATTTCCGACACTTCCCTACCATTCCTTGACCTCACCATCTCTATTGCAGGTGATACGCTCCTGACCGACATCCACTACAAACCTACTGACTCCCACAGCTACCTGGACTACTCTTCCTCCCACCCTACTTCCTGTAAGGACTCCATCCCCTATTCCCAATTCCTCCGTCTACGCCGCATCTGCTCCCAGGATGAGGTGTTCCACACCAGGTCATCACAAATGGCCTCATTCTTCAGAGAACGGGGATTCCCCTCCCCCACTATTGATGAGGCTCGCACCAGGGTCTCTCCTCCATACACCGCAACACTGCCCTCGCTCCCCCACTCCCCCACTCGCAAACAGGGCAGAGTCCCCCTGGTCCTCACCTTTCACCCCACCAGCCGGCAAATACAACAATAGTCCTCCGCCAGTTTCGCCACCTTCAACGTGACCCCTCCACCCGCCACATCTTCCCATCTCCCCCCCTGTCTGCCTTCCGCAAAGACCGCTCCCTCCGCAACTCCCTTGTCCATTCTTCCCTCCCCTCCCACTCTACCCCTTCCCGGGCACTTTCCCTTGCAACCGCAAGAAATGCAACACTTGTCCCTTCACCTCCCCCCTCCACTCCTTTCAGGGACCCAAGCAGTCCTTCCAGGTCCGACAGAGGTTCACCTGCACCTCCTCCAACCTCATCTACTGCATCCGCTGCTCCAGATGCCAGATGATCTATATCGGTGAGACCAAGCGGAGGCTTGGCGATCGCTTCGCCGAACACCTCCGCTCGGTCCGCAATAACCAACCCGACCTCCCGGTGGCTCAGCACTTCAACTCCCCCTCCCATTCCACATCCGACCTCTCGGTCCTGGGCCTCCTCCACGGCCAGAGTGAGCAACACCGCAAGCTGGAGGAACAGCACCTCATATTCCGCTTGGGGAGTCTGCATCCTTTGGGCTTGAATATTGAATTTTTCTCAATTCTGTTAACCCTTGCTGTCTCCTCCCCTTCCCACCTCTCCCTCAGCCCTGGGGCCCTGGCATTCCCTCTATCTCTATCTCTCCCCCACCCCTAGTTGCACCAGCTTCTCATTTTCACACCACAAACAGCTTACAATGGCTTGTTCCCTTTATCACCGATACTTTTTTGCATATCTTTCACTCATTGTTCCTTATCTCTCCACATCACCGTCTATATCTCTCGTTTCCCTGATCCCTGACCAGTCTGAAGAAGGGTCTCGGCCCGAAACGTCGCCTATCTCCTTCGCTCCTTAGATGCTGCTGCACCCGCTGAGTTTCTCCAGCTTTTTGTGTACCCTCGATTCTCCAGCATCTGCAGTTCCTTCTTTAAAAGTTAATAATAATAATGGTTTCTAAAATGGTTGGAACAATTATTCATGTATAATATTAAATAGTGTCATTTAAGTTTTTGTTTTGGTTTAAAAGTGAGTTTCAATCTGAAAGGCGTTGTTACTTGCCTGTGGGAGTTTTTGTGTTTTTGTGTGTTATTTGGAAAGAGGGAAGCTCATTATGGTGATAGATGTTGAAGAAAATTAAATGTAGTCTTCTGAAATAGTGATTTTTCATTCAGATCAAAAAATTATGTTCTTTCCTGGTTTAGTTTGTTTAAAATCTGAATATTTAGAAGCATAATTAAGTTAAAACTGATAAGAAATATACTACAAATTTCCTGATTTCACCTCTAAAATTAGGCTCCCAACCCGAGATGTGGTTTGCCCCAACAGATAGTGCCTTTCCTGTTGAATTCCATCAGCAGATTGTTTATTCCTCAAAAATTAACTGGATATTAATTAGACAATTTGAACATGAAAGAATGAAATATAAACTGCACTGCCATGACCAGTGTTTACTAATGGTTTAGAGGTTACATTTAGCATGTGGTAATAACCTGCATTGTTTGAATCTCAAATCTCAAATCATGTAACTCTTACCTGCTGAAATCAAGAAATAAATGACAGTAATGCTTATATGGCAAATTTGAATTAATTTCTGAAGTTTTAACAACAATAATAAAGCATTTTACAAAAATTCAAGTTTTTCATATAGCTAAATGTATATCAAATTGTATTAATATTGGACCTGGTTGTAACGTAGCCAAGTGTTAATGATTCTCCAAGTCACTAATTTTACAGGAACTAAGTATTTATGAATTTGGAATTAAATCATGGAGAAAGTACCAAATCAACATTATAATATTCACCCTGCTACTCATCTTTCAGAACAAATAACAGTCACATTGAATAATCAGAAATATCTTCAGTTATTTCTCAACCTGGATATATAATGTCTTTCCGTGCGGTTCCCGGAGGTTCCTGGAGGTTTTTGTCAGTCTCCCTAATGGTCAAAAGTGGTTTCCGTTTTAAAAATCGGTAATCTTTTAGTCGAAGCCGGTTGCGATGCTAGTTGAAGGTGGTTGCCAGAGGCAAAAACCTCCGAGAACCGAGGGCGCAAAGACTCCAGAGGTTTCTGTTCAGGTTTCGTAAGTGGGACAGGGGCATAAGTGCGACAGGGGCATTAGGCTGGAGATCAATGTGTAAGAGAGGCATGTGCTCATCAGAGATTCAAAACTAGGAATCAGCGGAATTCATACAGCATATTAGTGGTGCATGATCATGCCTTGTACAAGTTAGCACAGTAGCAGCAGTGTTTTGGATGACTGCTAGTCTATGAATAGTACAGTAGGAATGCAATGGAATTGTCAAATCTAGAAGTAAACAAGACAAGGGACAAGACTTTCAGTGGGTGAACTGGCCCACCTGGGGTGTTAGACAATGTTGAGCAAACAAGTGAAAAGGTGAAGCTGGGTGTTGTTGCATGTGGAGAGTGACACTGTGTTTTCAGATAATGTTGCCAAGAGGCAGAATAAAATTATGCAATTGGAGAAGGCCAATAGTAGCTTCTTGGAGAAGACCAAAAGTTAATTGTGTGGGAGAAGAAAAATATTCCACCACTACTGCTTTGTGGGCAATGACAGATGAGTAATACTGGAACTGGGTGAATGTGTTCACACCCAACTGGAAGATGCTGCAGATGTGTTGGAAGTGGAACGTTTTGGATAAATGTGTCGGAAGCTGCAGAATGCATGGATGGAATGGGATGGGCTTACTTCAATTATGATGTGTAGGAAGGAACTCTAGATGCTGGTTTAAACCAAAGATAGACAAAAGCTGGAGTAACTCAGCTGGTCAGACAGCATCTCTGGAGAAGGCCAATAGTAGCTTCTTGGAGAAGACCAAAAATGTCACCTATTCGTTTTCTCCAGAGATGCTGTCTGACCCGCTGAGTTACTCTAGCTTTTTGTGTCAAACTAAAGCCCCATCACACTTTCCCGAGTTACTCACAAATTCTCTCGAGTTTTCCCCTTGATTCAAACTCGGAGAATGTCCGTAGCGAGTCCGTAGGAGGCCGTAGGAGTCCGTAGCGGCTTGTAATGCCAGCCATAGGTACTCGGGGTATCAGGTAAGTCGGGACGTTTTTTCAGCATGTTGAAAAATGTCCACAAGTAAAGAAAATAGTCCCGAGTAACTACGGCTGGCATCTCCGAGTTTGAATCAAGGGGAAAACTCGTGAGAATTCGTGAGTAACTCGGGAAAGTGGGACAGGGGCTTTAGAAATAGTGGGGGATGAGTAGTAATATTAAAGGATGGATAGGACACAGTCTGAAGAATGGTCCTGACATGTAACATCACCTATTCTCCTCATGTTCACCAGAGTCACTGCCTGACCTGCAGAGTTACTCTATCAATTTGTGCATTTTTTTAAATAAGATTTATATGTTTAATAATGTGTTTATTTTATGTTGTTGATCAGTTAATATAAATAAATCAGCAGCTTCTGGCATTTTAAACATTTTTATTTAGATATTTAGAAGTAAGTGCGAACCATTATATTAAAGCTATTTTGAATTGCAGTTACCAATTTGAGAGCTAATTCTGTGCCGCAACTACATGATGTGCGGGAAGCAGATGTGATGTATAACTGCCAATTCTACAATGTGTCCTCACATTTTTTTCCAGCTCATTCTCCTATAGGAATCTACCATGCACGCTGCAGTCAGTTTCTTCAGCAGCCAAATCAGCAGCTCAGTGCTCCAGAGAGCCAGTGGAGGCTGTCATCTATAAGCCACATTCAAATGTCTAACTCACCTTGTTGTGACAATAGAAGTGCTTGCAAATTTCTTCCAACTAACACGTTAAAACCATGTGTTACCACTTACCACTTCTTTAGACTGGTAGATTACTTCTACCAGTCTAAAGAAGGGTCTCGACCAAAAACGTCACCCATTACTTTTCTCCAGAGATGCTGTCCCTCTCCTGTCCCGCTGAGTTACTCCAGCCTTTTGAGTCTATCTTTGGTTTAAATCAGCATCTGCAGTTCCTTCCTACACTCTCCAGGTTACTTCTACCTGTCTCAGAATTTCTTGATCTTGCACTACACATCATTGGCTGGCAACTCTGCTAGATTAGAAGCACGTGGCATGCTTAACACCAGACTTTTATTCTATATTTGAAGGCATCCAATTTCTAGGTTTGGGTCTTGTAAAAAGTTCAAACTCACACAGGTTCAAACACAAGCATCTTTATTATTCAGGTCATAATCTTGTAAGCAGGTCATTACACATTCAGACTGCTACAGCTACTGGCAGGGAGTGGGCGAGTCCTTACACTATGAAAGTTATAATTAGGTGGAGTTATCTATATTACTAAAAGTCCAATCTTGACCACTTCCTATTGTTCTGCATATTGATTTTAGAAAAAACGCTGCCATTTACGGCTGTAATTTTTGGCCATCTTACTTGGAGTCCCACTCCGCTGCGCAGGGCAAGAGGATTTTTCCCATCGATCAAAAATAAAAGAGTTATTAGTGTTTAAAATATGTTGAGATTCTCTCTCTTGAAGGCCATGCCCCTTCCGGAGGGACTATAAAACCCGGAAGTGTCGAGTGCCTCACAGTCTCTGCAAGATGGACGAGCGAGAGGGACCCGTTTCTCAGTCCGAGCTCTGAATAACACTGAACATTTGTCTACTAAACTGTGAGTGGTTTTACTGACCTGTCAGTGCCCGTAATGTGGTTTGAAAATATAGTTTGGAAATGCTAAAGCTGTGTTGCCTTTGGTTTGGAAATGCTAAAGCTGTGTTGCCTTTGGTTTAGAAATGCTAAATCTTTGTTGCCTTTGGTTTGGAAATGCTAAAGCTGTTTTGCCTTTGGTTTGGAAATGCTAAAGCTGTGTTGCTTTTGGTATGGAAATGCTAAAGCTGTGTTGCCTTGCATTGGAAATGGCAAAGTTGTGTTGCCTAATTAAAGTTGCCTTGCCCAATTAAAGTGGGTTTGAGAATGCTAAAGTTGCCTTGCCCAATTGAAAATTTAGTTTGAGAATGCTAAAGTAGCCTTGCCTAATTGAAAAGTTGGTTTGAGAAGGCTAAAGTTGCCTTGCCTAATTGAAAAGTTGGTTTGAGAATGATGTTATTGCCCCTGCTATTTGCAATAGTGATAGAGCCTTTAGCTGAAAGTATAAGAAGCCATCCGAATATTCATGGGTATATTACCAAACACTCAAATAATAAAATTTCATTATATGCAGATGACATATTATTATATATTACAAATTCGCAAATTAGCATACCAAATATACTAAATTTAATAGAGGAATTTGGTTCTTTTTCAGGATATAGAATAAATTGGAACAAAAGCGAAATTATGACGATAAAACCTCAAGAGTCGACACATCTGTTGAAATTCCCTTTAGTATTACAACAGAAAAATTTAAGTATTTGGGCATCCAAATTACTAGGAACTATAAATCATTACTCAACGCAAACTATATGCCCTTAGTAATTAAATTAAATGGGTTGATTAAATTTTGGAAGACCCTGCCGATGTCTTTAATAGGCAGAATAAATGCGATAAAAATGATCATCTTACCACAAATATTGTACCTATTTCAATCAATACCAATATACTTACCTAAAAAATTCTTCAAAAAATTAGATTCTGATATTATAAACTTCATATGGGTTTATAAACCGCACAGAATTTAAAAGAAAAACACTTGTGTAAATCTAAAGAATCAGGGGGACTGACACTCCCTAACTTATTGTATTATTATTGGGTAGTGAATATTAAACATATAATCCACTGGTTGGACAGTTCTGCCCAACAGGTAGATTGGATAAGAATGGAGAAAGAGGATTGTTCCCCTTATAATATAGGAGCGATCCTTCTTTCCCCGATAAAACTGAACAATGTAATATACAATAAGAATCCAATTATTCATAGTATAATACGAATTTGGAAACAAATAAAATTAACTTTAAAATTAAGAAAATTATCGCTTCTTTCTCCAATAGCTAATAATCCCTCATTCAAACCATCCATTATTGAGAAAAATTTTATCCATTGGGAAAGAATAGGAATTAAAACGATGGGAGATATGTATAAAATGGGAAACATTTTATCATTCCAACAACTACAACTAAAATATAATTTGAAAAGTAATCAATATTTCAAATACCTTCAAATTCAAGATTATTTGAAAAAGTATATACAAGGATATCAAACTTTAACCCCAGATCTATGGGAAGAAGGAATGAATAGAAAGGCAGAATCAAGCAATTTAATAGCTTACTTATATAATATAATTCTAAATATAGAAACACCAATGACAGAGGCAATT
Organism: Okamejei kenojei; assembly: GCA_035221665.1. Taxonomy (NCBI): domain Eukaryota; kingdom Metazoa; phylum Chordata; class Chondrichthyes; order Rajiformes; family Rajidae; genus Okamejei; species Okamejei kenojei. Next base: position 52,960,139 of record CM069135.1, on the reverse strand, counting down.
AGAAGAGACTGGGAACAAGAGTTATTGATAAAAATTCCGAATGATAGATGGGATAAAAATTTATTATATGTAAACAAATGTTCAATGAATGTAAGACATAAACTAATTCAATTTAAAATTTTACAGAGATTAAATTATTCGAAAACAAGACTGAATAAAATATTTTCAAATGTTTCCCCCATCTGCTCAAACTGCCACTATAGCACATTCCTTTGTCTCTTGTACAAAACTGTATACATTTTGGAATGAAATTTTTGGAATTTTTGCAAAACTATTTAACACAAAATTGAACCCCAATACCGATTGATTATCTGTGGATCAATGGAAGAGGGAAGTAAACTAACTATATTCCAAGAAGCTTTTCTTAATTATGGTCTAATAACAGCGAAAAAACCTATACTTACATTTTGGAAAAACACACTTACGCCAACATTCAAAATGTGGATCTCAAAAATGTCTGAAACGCTACATCTTGAAGAAATGAGATTCCTCTTACTAGGCAAAGTAGACCAATTCTTAAAGATTTGGTCTCCGTTTATCAACTTTTTACAAGCATATGGTTCAACATAACATAACCTTAGAAATTAAATGGTTTAGAACTGGGTGACGGATGGGCAAAAATATGAGATGGGTATATCTCTCCTAATCTCTCTTTTTTAACTTTTTACTTTTCTTTCAATCTTTTAACTTCTCATCTCTGTCCTTTATTTCTTTTGTTTTCTGTTTCTACTCGCTTGTCTATCTATTCCGACACTCTTTATTTCTTTTTTCTCTCACTGTTCTTTTATTATTGAACCAAAAGTATGACGTTGTACAAGGATGAAAACATGTATTTATGTATTAGGCACTTAAGTACCAGACTACTGTACTTACTTCTAACAAAAATAAACAAACAAAAAAAAAACAGGAAAATGCCTTGCCTAATTGAAAAGTTGGATTGAGAATGCCTTGCCTAATTGAAAAATTTGCTTTGAGAATGCTAAGGTTGCCTAGCCTAATTAAATAGTTGGTTTGAGAATGCAAACGTTGCCTTGCCTAACTGAAAAGTTGGTTTGAAAATGCCTTGCCCAATTGAAAGGTTGGTTTGAGAATGCAAAAGTTGCTTGCCTAATTCAAAAGTTGCTTGAGAATGCAAAAGTTGCCTTGCCTAATTGAAATGTTGGTTTGAAAATGCTTTGCCTAATTGAAGGGTTGTTTTGAGAATGCCTTGCCTAATTGAAAAGTTGGTTTGAGAATGCTAATGTTGCCTTGCCTGATTGAAACATTGGTCTGAGAATGCTAAAGTTGCCTTGCATAATTGAAATGTTGGTTTGATAATGCTAAATTTGCTTTGCCTAATTGAAAAGTTGTTTTCAAAATGCTAAAGTTGCCTTGCCTTTTTGAAAAGTTGGTTTGAGTATGTAAACGTTGCCGTGCCTAATCGAAAAGTTTGTTTGAGAATGCAATCCCTAATTGAAAAGTTGGTTTGAGAATGCTGAAGTTGCTTTGCTTAATTGAAAATTTGAGTTGAGAATGCTAAAGTTGCCTTGCCTATTTGAAAAGTAGATTTGAGAATGCTTTGTCCTATTGGTTGATTTGAGAATGCCTTGCCTAATTGAAAAGTTGGTTTGAGAATGCTAAAGTTGCCTTGCCTAATTGAAAAGTTGGTTTGAGAATGCTAAAGTTGCCTTGCCTAATTGAAAAAGTTGGATTGAGAATACTAAAGTTGCCTTGCCTATTTGAAATTTGTTTTGAGAATGCAAAAGTCTCCTTGCCTAATTGAAAAGTTGGTTTGAGACTGCAAAAGTTGCCTTGCCTAATTGAAATGTTGGTTTGAAAATGCTTTGCCTAATTGAAGTTGATTTGAGAATGCTTTGCCTAATTGAAAAGTTGTTTTGAGATTGCTTTGCCAAAGTGAAAAGTTGATTTGAGAATGCCTTGCCAAATTGAAAAGCAGGGTTGAGACTGCTAAAGTTGCCTTTCCTAATTGGAAAGTTGGTTTGAGAATGCTAACATCGCCTTGCATATTTGGAATGTTGGTTTGAGGATGCAAAAGTTTACTTGCCTAACTGAAAAGTTGGTTTCAGAATACTAAATCCAACCTTGCCTATTTGAAGTTGATTTGAGAAAGCCTTGCCTAAATGAAAAGTTGGTTTGAGAATGCTAAAGTTGCTTTGCCTAATTGAAAAGTTGGTTTGAGAATGCTAAAGTTGCCTTGACTAATTGGAAAGTTAATTTGAGAATGCCTTGCCAAATTGAAAAGTTGGTTTGAGAATGCCTTGCCTAATTGAAAAGTTGGTTTGAGAATGCTAAAGTTGCTTGCCTGACTGAAAAGTTGGTTTGAGAATGCTATAGTTGCCTTGCCTAATTGAAAAGTTGGATTGAGAATGCTAAAGTTGCTTTTCCTATTAGAAAAGTTGGTTTGAGAATGCAAAAGTTGCCATGCTTAATGGAAATGTTTGTTTGACAATGCATGCCCAAATTGAAAAGTTGGTTTGAGAATGCTAAAGTTGCCTTGTTTAATTGAAAATTTGAGTTGAGAATGCTAAAGTTGCCTTGCCTATGTTAAAAGTTGATTTGAGAATGCCAGTTGCCTGGCATAATTGAAAGGTTGGTTTGAGAATGCAAAGGTTGCCTTGCCTAATTGAAAAGTTGGTTTGAGATTGCAAAAATTGCCTTGTCCATTTGAATAGTTGGTCAGAGAATGCAAAAGTTGCCTTGCCTGATTGAAAAGTTGATTTGAGAATGCCTTGCCTAATTGAAAAGTTGGTTTGAGAATGTTAAAGTTGCCTTGCCTAATTGAAAAGTTGATTTGAGACAGGCTTGCTTAATTGAAAAGTTGGTTTGAGAATGCTAAAGTTGCCTTGCCTAATTGAAAGGTTGTTTTGAGAATGTTAAAGTTGACTTGCTTAATTGAAAAGTTGGTTTGAGAATGCAAAGGTTGCCTTGCCTAATTGAAATGTTGGTTTGAAAATGCTCTGCCTAATTGAAGTTGGTTTGAGAATGCTTTACCTATTTGAAAAGCTGGTTTGTGTATTCTTTGCTTAAGTGAAAAGTTAATTTGAGAATGCCTTGCAAAATTGAAAAGTTGGTTTGAGAATGCTAATATTTCCTTGCCTAATTGAAAAGTGGGTTTGAGAATGCTAAGGTTGCCTTGGTTTGAGAATGATTTCCCTAAGTGAAAAGTTAATTGCACAATGCCTTGCCAAATTGAAAAGTTGCATTTGAGAATGCTAAAATTGCCTTGCCTAATTGAAATGTTGATTTGAGAATGCTTTGCCTAATTGAAAAGTTGGTTTGAGAAAGCCTTGCCTAATTGAAAAGTTGGATTCAGAATGCAAATGTTGCCTTGTCTAATTCAAATGTTGGTTTGAGAATACTAAAGTTGCCTTGCCTAATTCAAATGTTTCAATTAGGCTAGGCTACGTTTGCAATCTCAAACCAACATTTCGAATAGGCAAGGGAACATTTGCATTCTCAAACCTACTTTGCCTAATTGAAAAGTTGGTTTGAGAATGCAAAGGTTGTCTTGCCTAATTGAAATGTTGGTTTGAAAATGCTTTGCCTAATTGAAGTTGATTTGAGAATGCTTTGCCTAATTGAAAAGCTGGTTTGAGAATTGATTGCTTAAGTGAAAAGTTAATTTGAGATTGCCTTGCCTAATTGAAACGTTGGTTTGAGAATGCAAATGTTTCCTTGCCGAATTCAAAAGTTGGTTTGAGAATACTAAAGTTGCCTTGCCTAATTGAAATTTTGGTTTGAGAATGCTTTGCCTAATTGAAAAGTTGGTTTGAGAATACTAAAGTTGCCTTGCTTAATTGAAATGTTGGTTTGAGAAAGACTTGCCTAATTGAAAAGTTGTTTTGAGAATGGAAATGTTGACTTGCTTAATTAAAAAGTTGGTTTGAGAATGCCAGTTGCCTTGCCTAATTGTAGGATTGATTTGAGAATACAAAAGTTGCCTTGCCTATTTGAAAAGTTGGTTTGAGAATGCAAAAGTTGCCTTGCCTAATTGAAAAGTTGGTTTGAGAATGTTGCCTTGCTTAATTGAAATGTTGGTTTGAGAATGCTTTGCCTAATTGAAAAGTTGGTTTGAGAAAGCCTTGCCTAATTGAAAAGTTGTTTTGAGAATTAAAATGTTGACTTGCTTAATTAAAAGGTTGGTTTGAGAATACCAGTTGCCTTGCCTAATTGTAAGGTGGGTTTGAGAATGCTAAAGTTGCCTTGCCTAATTGAAAAGTTGGTTTGAGAATTCAAAGGTTGCATTGCCTAATTGAAAAGTTGGTTTGAGTATGCAAAACCTGCCTTGTCCATTTGAATAGCTGGTCAGAGAATGCAAAAGTTGCCTTGCCTGATTGAAAAGTTGGATTGAGAATGCTAAAGTTGCCTTGGCAAATTGAAAAGTTGGGTTGAGAATGCTAAAATTGCCTTGCTTAACTAAAAAGTTGGTTTGAGAATGCTAAAGTTGACTTGCCTAATTGAAATGTTGATTTGAGAATGCTTTGCCTAATTGAAAAGTTGGTTTGAGAAAGCCTTGCCTAATTGAAAAGTTGGTTTGAGAATGCAAATGTTGCCTTGCCTAATTGAAAGGTTGGTTTGAGAATGTTAAAGTTGACTTGCCTAATTGAAAAGTTGGTTTGTGATTGCTAAAGTTGCCCTGCCTAATTGAAATGTTGATTTGAAAATGCTTTACCTAATTGAAGTTGATTTGAGAATGCTTTGCCTAATTGAAAAGCTGGTTTGAGAATTGATTGCTTAATTGAAAAGTTAATTTGAGAATGCCTTGCCAAATTAAAGTTGGTTTGAGAATACTAAAGATGCCTTGCTTAATTGAAATGTTGGTTTGAGAAAGCCTTGCCTAATTGAAAAGTTGTTTTGAGAATGGAAATGTTGACTTGCTTAATTAAAAAGTTGGTTTGCGCATGCCAGTTGCCTTGCCTAATTGTAAGGTTGGTTTGAGAATGCAAAAGTTGCCTTGCCTATTTGAAAAGTTGGTTTGAGAATGCTTTGCCTAATTGAAAAATGATTTGACAATGCCTTGCCTAATTGAAAAGTTGGTTTGTGAATGCTAAACTTGCCTTGCTGAATTGAAAATTTGGGTTGAGAATGCTAGTTGCCTTGCCTAATTAATAAGTTGGATGAGAAAGCTAAAGTTGCCTTGCCTATTTGAAAAGTTGGTTTGAGAATGCAGAGGTTACCATGCCTAATCAAAAGGTTTGTTTGAGAATGCCTTCCCTAATAAAAAGTTGGTTTGAGAATGCTAATGTTGCCTTGCTTAATTGAAAATTTGGGTTGAGAATGCTAAAGTTGCCTTGCCTAATTGAAAAGTTGGTTTGAGAATGCTAGTTGCTTGCCTAATTGAAAAGTTGTTTGAGAATGCCAAAGTTGCTTTGCCAAATTGAAAGGTTGGTTTGAAAGTGCTTTGCCTAACTGAAAAGTTGGTTTGAAAATGTTTTGCCTAATTAAAAGGTTGTTTTGAGAATGCCCTGCCAAAATGAAAAGCTGGTTTGAGAATGTTAAAGTTGCCTTGCCTAATTGAAAAGTTGGTTTGAGAATGTTAACATTGCCTTGCCTAATTGAAAAGTTGGTTTGAGAATGCTAAAGTTGACTTGCCTAATTGAAATGTTGATTTGAGAATGCTTTGCCTAATTGAAAAGTTGGTTTGAGAATGTTAACATTGCCTTGCCTAATTGAAAAGTTGGTTTGAGAAAAATGTTAACATTGCCTTGCCTAATTGAAAAGTTGGTTTGAGAATGCTAAAGTTGACTTGCCTAATTGAAATGTTGATTTGAGAATGCTTTGCCTAATTGAAAAGTTGGTTTGAGAATGCAAATGTTGCCTTGCCTAATCGAAAAGTTGGTTTGAGAATGCAAATATTGCCTTGCCTAATTGAAAAGTTGGTTTGAGAATGTTAAAGTTGACTTGCTTAATTGAAAAGTTGGTTTGCGATTGCTAAAGTTGCCTTGCCTAATTGAAAAGTTGGATTGAGAATGCTAAAGTTGCCTTGCCTAATTGAAAAGTTGGTTTGAGAATGCAAAAGTTGACTTGCCTAATTGAAATGTTGATTTGAGAATGCTTTGCCTAATTGAAAAGTTGGTTTGAGAATACTAAAGTTGCCTTGCTTAAATGAAATGTTGGTTTGAGAATGCTTTGCCTAATTGAAAAGTTGGTTTGAGAATACTAGTTGCCTTGCTTAAATGAAATGTTGGTTTGAGAATGATTTGCCTAATTGAAAAGTTGGTTTGAGAAAGCCTTGCCTCATTGAAAAGTTGTTTTGAGAAAGGAAATGTTGACTTGCTTAATTAAAAAGTTGGTTTGAGAATGCCAGTTGCCTTGCCTAATTGTAAGATTGGTTTGAGAATACAAAAGTTGCCTTGCCTATTTGAAAAGTTGGTTTGAGAATGCAAAAGTTGCCTAGCCTAATTGAAAAGTTGGTTTGAGAATGCTTTGCCTAATTGAAAAGTTGGTTTGAGAAAGCCTTGCCTAATTGAAAAGTTGTTTTGAGAATGGAAATGTTGACTTGCTTAATTAAAAGGTTGGTTTGAGAATGCCCATTTGCTTTGGCATGGCATTTACTCCGCAGCAACGTGGCGCAGCGGTAGAGTTGCTGCCTCACAGCGCCGGAGATCCAGGTTCGATCCTGACTACGGCATTTACAAAAATTACAATTTCACGGGTTATTGATTGGGATTAATCAGCCATGATCACAATGAATGGCTGTGTTGGCTCAAAGGGCCAAATGGCCTCCTCCTGCACCTATTTTCAGCTTAAGGATAAGGGGGAAATCCTTTAAGACCGAGATGAGAAAGACTTTTTTCACACAGAGAGTGGTGAGTCTCTGGAACTCTCTGCCACAGAGGGTAGTTGAGGCCAGTTCATTGGCTATATTTAAGAGTGAGTTGGATGTGGCCCTTATGGCTAAGGGGATCAGAGGGTATGGAGAGAAGGCAGGTACGGGATACTGAGTTTGGATGATCAGCCATGATCATATTGAATGGCGGTGCAGGCTCTAAGGGCTGAATGGCCTACTCCTGCACCTAATTTCTATGTTTCTATTTGGTTTGCCTAATTGTAAGGTGGGTTCGAGAATGCAAACGTTGCCTTGCCTATTTGAAAAGTTTGTTTGAGAATGCAAAATTTGCCTTGCCTAACAGAAAAGTTGTTTTGAGAATGCAAAGGTTGTCTTGCCTAATTGAAATGTTGATTTGAAAATGCTTTGCCTAATTGAAGTTGGTTTGAAAGTGCTTTGCCTAACTGAAAAGTTGGTTTGAAAATGTTTTGCCTAATTAAAAGGTTGTTTTGAGAATGTCCTGCCAAATTGAAAAGTTGGTTTGAGAATGTTAGTTGCCTTGCCTAATTGAAAAGTTGGTTTGAGAATGTTAAAGTTGACTTGCTTAATTGAAAAGTTGGTTTGCGATTGCTAAAGTTGCCTTGCCTAATTGAAAAGTTGGTTTGAGAATGTTAAAGTTGCCTTGCCTAATTGAAAAGTTGGTTTGAGAATGTTAACATTGCCTTGCCTAATTGAAAAGTTGGTTTGAGAATGCTAAAGTTGACTTGCCTAATTGAAATGTTGATTTGAGAATGCTTTGCCTAATTGAAAAGTTGGTTTGAGAATGCAAATGTTGCCTTGCCTAATAGAAAAGTTGGTTTGAGAATGTAAATATTGCCTTGCCTAATTGAAAAGTTGGTTTGAGAATGTTAAAGTTGACTTGCTTAATTGAAAAGTTGGTTTGCGATTGCTAAAGTTGCCTTGCCTAATTGAAAAGTTGGATTGAGAATGCTAAAGTTGCCTTGCCTAATTGAAAAGTTGGTTTGAGAATGCAAAGGTTGTCTTGCCTAATTGAAATGTTGATTTGAGAATGCTTTGCCTAATTGAAAAGCTGGTTTGAGAATTGATTGCTTGTGAAAAGTTAATTTGAGAATGCCTTGCCAAATTGAAAAGATGGTTTCAGAAGGCTAAAATTGCCTTGCCTAATTGAAAAGTTGGTTTGAGAATGCAAAAGTTGACTTGCCTAATTGAAATGTTGATTTGAGAATGCTTTGCCTAATTGAAAAGTTGGTTTGAGAAAGCCTTGCCTAAGTGAAACGTTGGTTTGAGAATGCAAATGTGCCTTGCCGAATTCAAAAGTTGGTTTGAGAATACTAAAGTTGCCTTGCCTAATTGAAATGTTGGTTTGAGAATGCTTTGCCTAATTGAAAAGTTGGTTTGAGAATACTAAAGTTGCCTTGCTTAATTGAAATGTTGGTTTGAGAATGATTTGCCTAATTGAAAAGTTGGTTTGAGAAAGCCTTGCCTAATTGAAAAGTTGTTTTGAGAATGGAAATGTTGACTTGCTTAATGAAAAAGTTGGTTTGAGAATGCCAGTTGCCTTGCCTAATTGTAAGATTGGTTTGAGAATACAAAAGTTGCCTTGCCTATTTGAAAAGTTGGTTTGAGAATGCAAAAGTTGCCTTGCCTAATTGAAAAGTTGGCTTGAGAATGCTTTGCCTAATTGAAAATTTATTTGACAATGCCTTGCCTAATTGAAAAGTTGGTTTGAGAGTACTAAAGTTGCCTTGCTTAATTGAAATGTTGGTTTGAGAATGCTTTGCCTAATTGAAAAGTTGGTTTGAGAAAGCCTTGCCTAATTGAAAAGTTGTTTTGAGAATGGAAATGTTGACTTGCTTAATTAAAAAGTTGGTTTGAGAATGCCAGTTGCCTTGCCTAATTGTAAGATTGGTTTGAGAATACAAAAGTTGCCTTGCCTATTTGAAAAGTTGGTTTGAGAATGCAAAAGTTGCCTTGCCTAATTGAAAAGTTGGTTTGAGAATGCTTTGCCTAATTGAAAATTTATTTGACAATGCCTTGCCTAATTGAAAAGTTGGTTTGAGAGTACTAAAGTTGCCTTGCTTAATTGAAATGTTGGTTTGAGAATGCTTTGCCTAATTGAAAAGTTGGTTTGAGAAAGCCTTGCCTAATTGAAAAGTTGTTTTGAGAATGAAAATGTTGACTTGCTTATTTAAAAAGTTGGTTTGAGAATAATAAAGATGCCTTGCCTAATTGAAAAGTTGGTTTGTGAATGCTAAACTTGCCTTGCTGAATTGAAAATTTGGGTTGAGAATGCTAAAGTTGCCTTGCCTATTTGAAAAGTTGGTTTGAGAATGCCTTCCCTAATAAAAAGTTGGTTTGAGAATGCTAATGTTGCCTTGCTTAATTGAAAATTTGGGATGAGAATGCTAAAGTTGCATTGCCTAATTGATAAGTTGGATTGAAAAAGCTAAAGTTGCCTTGCCTAATTGAAAAGTTGGTTTGAGAATGCTAAAGTTGCTTGCCTAATTGAAAAGTTGTTTGAGAATGCCAAAGTTGCTTTGCAAAATTGAAAATTTGTTTTGAAATTGCTTTGCCTAACTGAAAAGTTGGTTTGAAAATGTTTTGCCTAATTAAAAGGTTGTTTTGAGAATGCCCTGCCAAAATGAAAAGTTGGTTTGAGAATGCTAAAGTTGCCTTGCCTAATTGAAAAGCTGGTTTGAAAATGCTAAGGTTGCCTTGCCTAATGGAAAGGTTGGTTTGAGAATGTTAAAGTTGCCTTGCCTAATTGAAAAGTTGGTTTGAGATTGTTAACATTGCCTTGCCTAATTGAAAAGTTGGTTTGACAATGCTAAAGTTGACTTGCCTAATTGAAAAGTTGGTTTGACAATGCTAAAGTTGACTTGCCTAATTGAAGTTGGTTTGAAAGTGCTTTGCCTAACTGAAAAGTTGGTTTGAAAATGTTTTGCCTAATTAAAAGGTTGTTTTGAGAATGCCCTGCCAAAATGAAAAGTTGGTTTGAGAATGCTAAAGTTGCCTTGCCTAATTGAAAAGTTGGTTTGAAAATGCTAAAGTTGCCTTGCCTAATTGAAAGGTTGGTTTGAGAATGCAAATTTGCCTTGCCTAATTGAAAAGTTGGTTTGAGAATACTAAAGTTGCCTTGCCAAATTGAAATTTTGGTTTGAGAATGCTTTGCCTAATTGAAATGTTGGTTTGAGAATGATTTGTCTAATTGAAAAGTTGGTTTGAGAAAGCCTTGCCTAATTGAAAAGTTGTTTTGAGAATGGAAATGTTGACTTGCTTAATTAAAAAGTTGGTTTGAGAATGCCAGTTGCCTTGCCTATTTGAAAATTTAGTTTGAGAATGCAAATGTTGCCTTACCTAATTGAAAAGTTGGTTTGTGAATGCTAAATTTGCCTTGCTTAATTGAAAATTTGGTTTGAGAATGCTAAAGTTGCCTTGCCTAATTAATATGTTGGATTGAGAATGCTAAATTTGCCTTGCCTATTTGAAAAGTTGGTTTGAGAATGCAAAGGTTACCATGCCTAATCGAACAGTTTGTTTGAGAATGCCTTCCCGAATAAAAAGTTGATTTGAGAATTCTAGTTGCCTTGCTTAATTGAAAATTTGGGTTGACAATGCTAAAGTTGCCTTGCCTAATTGATAAGTTGGATTGAAAAAGCTAAAGTTGCCTTGCCTAATTGAAAAGTTGTTTTGAGAATGCAAAAGTTGCCTTGTCCATTAGAATAGTTGGTCAGAGAATGCAAAGGTTGCCTTGCCTGATTGAAAAGTTGATTTGAGAATGCCTTGCCTAATTGAAAAGTTGGTTTGAGAATGCTAAAGTTGCCTTGCAAAATTGAAAGTTTGGTTTGAGAATGCTAAATTTGCCTAGCCTAATTAAAAAGTTCATTTGAGAATGAAAAAGTTGCCTGGCCTAACTGGAAAGTTGGCTTGAAAATGCCTTGATTAATTGAAAGATTGGTTTGAGAATGCTAAAGTCGCTTGCCTTTTGAAAGGTTGTTTAAGAATGCCAAAGTTGCTTTGCCTAATTGAAAAGTTGGTTTGAAAGTGTTTTGCATAACTGAAAAGTTGGTTTTGAAAATGTTTTGCCTAATTGAAAGGTTGTTTTGAGAATGCCTTGCAAAAATGAAACGTTGGTTTGAGAATGCTAAAGTTGCCTTGCCTAATTGAAAAATTGGTTTGAGAATGTTAACATTGCCTTGCTTATTTGCAAAGTTGGTTTGAGAATGCTAAAGTTGCCTTGCCTAATTGAAAAGTTGGTTTGAGATTACAAAGGTTGCCTTGCCTAATTGAAAAGTTGGTTTGAGTATGCAAAACTTGCCTTGTCCCTTTGAATAGCTGGTCAGATAATGCAAAAGTTGCCTTGCCTATTTGAAAAGTTGATTTGAGAATGCATTGTCTAATTGGTTGATTTGAGAATGCATTGCCTAATTGAAAAGTTGGGTTGAGAATGCTAAAGTTGCCTTGCCTAATTGATAAATTGGATTGAAAAAGCTAAAGTTGCCTTGCCTAATTGAAATGTTGGTTTGAGAATGCTAAAGTTTCCTTGCCTAATTGAAAAGTTGGATTGGGAATGCTAAAGTTACCTTGCCTATTTGAAAAGTTGTTTTGAGAATGCATTGCCTAATTGAAAAGTTGGTTTGCGAATGCTAAAGTTGCCTTGCCTAATTGGAAAGTTGGTTTGAGAATGCTAAATTTGACTTGCCTAATTGAATAGTTGATTTGAGACTGGCTTGCCTAATTCAAAAGTTGGTTTGAGAATGCCAATGTTATCTTGCCTAATTGAAAAGTTGTTTTCAGAATGCCAGTTGCCTTGCCTAATTGAAAAGTTGATTTGAGAATGCTAAAGTTGCCTTGCCTAATTGAAATGTTAGTTTGATAATGCTAAAGTTGCCTTGCCTAATTGAAACGTTGGTTTGAGAATGATTTGCCTAATTGAAAAGTTGGTTTGAGAATGCATAATTGAAAAGTTTATTTGAGACTGGCTTGCCTAATTCAAAAGCTGGTTTGAGAAAACCTTGCCTAATTCAAAAGTTGGCTTGAGAATGCAAATGTTCTCTTGCCTAATTGAAAAGTTGGTTTGAGAATGCGTTGCCTTGCCTAATTGAAAGGTTGTTTTGAGAATGCTAAAGTTGCCTTGCCTAATTGAAAAGTTGGTTTGAGAATGCTTTGCCTAATTGAAAAGTTGGTTTGAGAATGCTAAAGTTGCCTTCCCTAATTGAAAAGTTGGTTTGAGAATGCAAAAGTTGCCATGCCTAATTGAAAAATTTATTTGAGAATGCTAAATTTGCACTGTCCATTTGAAAAGTTGGTTTGAGAATGCTAAAGTTGCCTTACCTAATTGAAAAGTTAGTTTGAGAATGCTAAAGTTGCCTTGCCTAATTGAAAAGTTGGTGTGACAATGCTAAAGTGCCTTGCCTAATTGAAAGGTTGGTTTGAGAATGTTAAAGTTGCCTTCCCTAATTGAAAAGTTGGTTTGAATTTTCTAAAGTTGCCTTGCATATTTGAAAAGTTGGTTTGAGAACGCTAAAGTTGCCTTGCCTAATAGAAAAGTTGGTTTGAGAATGCTAACGTTGCCTTGCCTAATTGAAAAGTTGGTTTGAGAATGCTAACGTTGCCTTGCCTAATTGAAAAGTTGGTTTGAGAATGTTAACGTTGCCTTACTTATTTGTACAGTTGGTTTTAGAATGCAAAATTGCCTTGCCTAATTGAAAAGTTGATTTGAGAATGTCTTGCTTAATTGAAAAGTTGGTTTGAGAATGCTAGAGTTGTTTTGCCTAATTGAAAAGTTGGTTTGAGAATGCTGAGGTTGCCTTGCCTAATTGAAAAGTTGGTTTGAGAATGCTGAGGTCGCCTTGCCTAATTGAAAAGTTGGGTTGAGAATCTTAACATTGCCTTGCCTCTTTGGAAACTTAGTTTGAGAATGCAAAATTGCCTTGCCTAATTGAAACGTTTATTTGAGAATGCTAAATTTGCACTGTACATTTGAAAAGTTTGTTTGAGAATGCTAAAGTTGCCTTACATAAATGAAAAGTTAGTTTGAGAATGCTAAAGTTGCATGCTTAATTGAAAAGTTGGTGTGACAATGCTAAATTTGCCTTCCCAAATTGAAAAGTTGGTTTGAATTTTCTAAAGTTGCCTTGCCTATTTGAAAAGTTGGTTTGAGAACGCTAAAGTTGCCTTGCCTAATAGAAAAGTTGGTTTGAGAATGCTAACGTTGCCTTGCCTAATTGAAAAGTTGGTTTGAGAATGTTAACATTGCCTTGCTTATTTGTAAAGTTGGTTTGAGAATGCAAAATTGCCTTGCCTAATTGAAAGGTTGATTTGAGAATATCTTGCTTAATTGAAAAATTGGTTTGAGAATGCTGAAGTGGCCTTGCCTAATTGAAAAGTTGGTTTGAGAATGTTAATGTTGTTTGCCTAATTGAAAAGATGTTTGAGAATGCAAAAGTTGCCTTGCCTAATTCAAAAGTTGGTTTGAATGTGCCTATTAAACAATTAGACACAGAGAACGCTGCTAATCCATCCATAACAACACATAATAAAATCGCTGCACTGAAATATAAATTAAATAAAATATACTCATATCAAGTTGTAAAACCCTACCAATACACTAAACAATTACAATTTGAATTTGGAGATAAACCTCAAAAATTATTGGCTCATCAATTAAGAAAGATGGAGGGAGAAAAAAATAATCCATAGGATTAAATCATATAATGGCGAACCATTAATACAACCTAAAGATATTAATGAGAGATTTTTGCAATATTATAAAAATTTATATTCAGCTAAAACGACAGAAAACAGGACAGGAATAGAAGCATTTAAAAAAAAAATGTAATCTGAATGGGTTGGATTCACAAAATATAGAATCATTAAATGCTGAAATTTCAGTAAAAGAAATCGAAGAATCTATCAGATCATTAAAACACGGTAAAACACCGGGACCAGATGGTATAGGCCCGGATTTTATAAAACATTTTATGATCTGATTGCACCACGTCTAAATATACTCTATGAATACATTTATCCTCACCAGAAACGTTAAATGAATCTATTATAACACTTATACCTAAAATAGACAAAGACCTGGATGACCCAGGATCATATAGAGCTATAGCTCTTTTAAATACTGATCAAAAGATACTAACTAAAATATTAGCACAAAGACTAAGTACAGTTATTAATAAATTAATTCACCCCGATCAAACAGGATTTATACCAAAACGATATTCCTCATATAACTTGAGACGATTATACAATATTATATATTCAAAAAGAGGTATTAATAAAGACCTAGTAATTATTTTGTTAGATGCGGAGAAAGCTTTTGACCAGGTGGAATGGTCTTATTTGTTTTCGGTTATGGAAACTTTTAAGTTGGGAGAGAAGTTTATTACTTGGGTAAAATTACTATACACTAATCCAACAGCTAGAATAATAACAATTCAAATGCTATCAACTAAATTTAATCTATTTCGAGGCTGCAGTCAAGGTTGTCCTTTATCCCCACTACTGTTTGCACTTGCAATAGAACCATTAGCTCAACCGGTGAGATTACATACTGAAATATATGGATATGACACCAGAGATACCAGAGATACTGAAAATAAAATTTATTTATATGCGGATGATGTATTACTTTATATTACTAAGCCGGAAATTAGTATCCCAAATTTACTAAAATTAATGTCTGAATTTGGATTATTTTCAGGATATAGTATTAATTAGAATAAAAGTGAACATGCCAATAATGGTAAATAACTTACATATACTACAACAATTTCCTTTTAAGATAGCAAACGAAAAAATCAAATATCTTGGAATTTATGTAACAAAAAGATTTGATTCTTTATTTAAATCCAATTTTCCACTTTTATTGAATAAATTAAATAAGAACATGTTATATTGGAAAACATTACCTATTTCAATGCTAGGTAGAATTAATGCAATAAAAATGATTTTTCTCCCGCAATTACGGATAGGTATATGGACGTGAAGGGAATGGAGGGGTATGGTCTGAGTGCAGGTAGATGGGACTAGGGGAAAACAAATGGTCGGCACGGACTGGAAGGGCCGAGAGGGCCTGTTTCCGTGCTGTAATTGTTATATGGTTATATGGTTATATGGTTACTATGTCTTTTCCAATTGATTCCGATATATCTTCCTAAAAAAAAATTTTTAAGAAGGTTGATTCTATAGTCACCAACTTTATCTGGGATTATAAGAGCCATAGAATAAACAAAAAACATTTATGTAAACCAAAAATAAATGGAGGTCTAGCACTACCAGACTTTATGTTTTATTACTGGGCAGTTAATATTAAAAATATGAATTTTTGGTTATTAGAGACAGATAAACAACCAACCTGGTTAAAAATGGAAAAAAGAAGATTGTTCGCCTTTTGAAATTAGTTCGATTTTATTCACCAATATTAAAATAGGTAAGAAAACCTACAGTGAAAACCTTATAATAGAAAGTGGAATACGTATCTGGAAACAAATAAAGAAAACACTAAAATTGAATGTATACCACTAGTCTTACCATTGTAAATAACGTTACATTTAAACCCACAATGATGGACAAAGGTTTTTCACAATGCAAAAACTATGGAATTAATAAGATGGGAGATCTCTACAGGGAAAATTATTTTCTTTCATTTCAAGAATTACAACAAATTTTTGGATTACATTCAAAAGATCACTTTAGATATCTACAAATTAGAGACTATGTAAAAGCAAACACACAGGAAATTAGAAATAGAAAGACAGAAATTTTAGATAAATGCCTAAATAAACACCCGAACACAGAAAAATTGATATCATATATTTATAATATTCTACTGGAAAACAACGTCCCAATGACAGAAATATATAGGCAATCATGGGAAAACGAATTAGGTCAAATTATTAGACCTGACATATTGGATGAAAGTCTACAACATATACACCACTGCTCGTTAAATACTAGACACTCTCTTATACAATTAAAAATATTACATAGACTACATTATTCAAAATCCAAACTACATAGTATTTTTTTCAAATGTATCTGCCATATGTGATAAATGTCAGCACTTGGAAGCTAACTTAACACACTCATTTACAAATTGTGTAAAAATTACTAAATTTTGGACAGAAATATTTAAGATAATTTCAAATGTTGTTAATATGAATCTGATCCCTGACTCAAAGTTAATAATACTGGGAATATTAGAAACAGATCAATTAATAACAACGAATCAAATATTTTTTATTGATTACAGTTTAATAATAGGGAAAAAAATAATATTGAAATTCTGGAAAGGTCCTACATCCCCCACACTCAAAATGTGGATAACAGGAATGTCAGAGACACTTCATCTGGAAAGACTAAGGCTTGTCCTATTGGACAAGTTGGATCTTTTCAGAGGAATATGGTCTCCATTTATTGAATATCTAAAAGTTCAAAATGGCTCAGTACGAGAGCCTGACTGAAGCCTGGATAATGGAATAGATGAAGAATCATGTATAACAAATCATGGATATATCTCCAATGATGGATAACTTTTTTAATACTCCATTCATTTCTTTATTTTTGATTTCCTACTTACTTTATTGTTCGCTATCTTTTCTTACCTGCAAAAAAAAGTATAGAAATATATAAGACATAATTGTTAATATTAATAATATTACGAATGTATGTGAGAAGTATATTCTATTAATATGTACTTGCGTCTAATAAAAATATTTAACAAAAAGAGAATGCAAAAGTTGCCGTGCCTAATGGAAAATTGGTTTGAGAATGATTTGCCTAATTGAAGTTGATTTGAGAATGTCTTTCCTATTTGAAAAGTTGGTTTGAGAATGCAAAAGTTGCCTTGCCTAATTGAAAAGTTTTATTTGAGAAACCCTTGCCTAATTGAAAAGTTGGAGAATGCTGAAGTTACCTTGCCTTATTGAAAAGTTGGTTTGAGAATGCTAAAGTTGCCTTGCTGAATTGAAAATTTGGTTTGACAATGCTAAAGTTTCCTTGCCTAATTGGAAAGTTGATTTGAGAATGCCTTGCCTAATTGAAAAGTTGGTTTGAGAATGCAAATGTTGCCTTGCCTAATTGAAAATTGGTTTTAATGCCAAAGTTGCCTCAGAACTCACACAAATGTACTTACAAAGTATATAGGCACAAAAGATAGTGCTCCAAATATTTCTGATGCTATGTTATGCAGCCCTAGTAAATATTTTCTAACATTTTAATTATTATGATTGTATTTTCACACCATGTTAACTAATGATGCTTCTGATTCTATGAATGGATTGTGCTGAAGAAATGCGTAGCTCAACACATTTTCTTAAGTGAAATTGGTAAAATGAAACAATATGCAATTTATTTCCTTCTAATGAGTCAATATTTGCCATTATAGCAGCAGCAAAAGAAATGACTTATTTGATGATTATGAAGTAAATATTCCATCAAGATTAGTAACATTAGGATCTCTCCACATGTTTCTTTCTAAATTGTAACATTAAATTTGACACAACCTTTGAAATACTTGCTGGATTTACATCTAAATTGCAAATTAGCTTCAACAAAGAGAGATACATTCTGCAATTACACATGTAGCTACCTTTTCAATTTGCTTAGTATTAAAATTGAACATGCAATTGAATATTTTTAATGGAAACATTTTATAAATGTCTTTGCCTTTAAGTCTCCAGCTGATAATCCAATTGTGCACTCATTACTTTTCTTCATTAACATTGCATTCATCCCTTTGATTTACTCTTATTCTTAGTCCTGCATCTGTTTTTTCCCTAATTTGGAACCTTCATTGGTTAAAGACCTTACCCTGTAGGTTTTGTAGCTCATTTCAATCCAACAAACCCAGTTTCTCACAACCCCACTATCAGTGAGGATTTTAAAAGAACTTTATTTTAACATGAAATGTGCAGAGGCAATTCAATTGGCAATGAATTTCAGAGAGGGAGTGACAGAGAGTGCAATGTATTGTTACAGATAACATTTAATGCTAATGATTGGTATTGAATTCCTGGATATCCATTTTCATGCTATCAAAGTATATCATCAATAATGGATACGGTTAAACTACCACATTTCAGAAAAAAATCATTTGTTGCTTTCAAAAAAACATCCTAGCCAACATTTTGAAAGCCTCCATTAGTTTAAAATGTTTAACTTCTGCTTAAACCTTTTGCTCCTTCAAAAAACCTTACCATGTAAAACCTTTCTCATACTGTATGTTTCCCCCTTTCTGTACATCAAAAGCATAAATACATTTAATGGCATAAAATAAGCTTCATCACTTACTAGCTACATGGACAATTAAGTTGTGGCACTATCTCCTACATTTTTTTATTTTGCTTCAATGGCACACAATTTCACATGCTCACCATCCTCCTCTCAATCCCAAATGATATACTGGATTCTCAGCCAACAGAAATGTCATCTCTCTATCCAATTTGGCAATCAGAACTCAGACTTCAGTAGGTTTCACTGTGATTTTCTCTCACTCTATCAAACTCTAATGAATGCATGTGATCCAATCTTTCCTCATTAAATAGATCAAACTAGAAATCAGTTTGGTAAAGTTGTTCACTGTCATAATGGAGGATGCGTAACAACCGACCTTCGCACACTGCCTCACAACAACAATGAGATAAATGCCCAAATAATCTATCATTGTGTACATTGAACAACACATGTTAGCTGTGACTTTTCTCAAATTCTAAATTTGTCTCTTTTAAATTTCTAAAATTAAGTTCGCTACACTGCTCTTTGCTGTTTAAATCTAGCAATTAATTGGATATAAGATTTACAAATCTAAAACTAGAATCTAAATCTAAATCTAAAATCCAGTATGTGGATTTTGAAATAAAGGGAACATGTTGTATATTGATAAAAATAACAATGCTTTCAGTAAAGGGCCTGGTTCAATCAATCAATATCAATATCAGTTTTATTTGTCACTTGCACATAAAGTGCAAGTGAAATGAATTTGCCATAGGTCGATGGGGGCGCAGCAAGCCGGCAGCCCTGCCAGCAGCGTGTTAGTTTTTTCAACTGTTTAATTTTTTTAATTGTGTTTTAATGTGTGTTTTTAATGCCTCTCTGTATGCATTGTGTGTGGGTTGGTGTAGGGGGTAAGGGGGAAACCGCTTCGACTTTTTCCATGTCGCCTCCCCTGTGGTTGGATCTTTACTGTTTGTACCAAATTAAATCATCAATTGTGATATATCTTTATAACCACCAAGAGGCATTTACAGAAGACTAATTTATAACATACGTATGGCCTCTTTGTATTTATCCAACAAAAGCATATTGTGGAGTTCCAATTAAGAGACAGTGAATAGCAATGTTACAACATTTTGAGATTTAAAAAATCAAGTCTGCAGTTTAATTTGACACCTAATTCACTTTCATATCTTCAGTATTAAAAAAAGTTATGGCCATTTTCATACTCTGAAATTAGCATCTTGTTCCCTATTGCTTTTCCATTGACTTAACTCAAAAGCTATGATCGAGGACAGTCAAAAGCCCATGATTTTCTTAAAAATTAATAGAACTGAATGAAATTTTCAGTTATTATAGATTGAACAAATTAAAACAAATATGAAACAATTTACTTGGTTGACGTGAAATTAAAGCATATAATTAGTTAGTTACCTAATTGTAGCTAATTACAAAATTCAATTACTAGATCTAAACATCTATCCATTTCTTAAGAAAAGGTTAACATTTTTAAATAGCCTGTGTCCAAATAACATTCACACAAGAATTCACAATATAACATGATTTTTAAATCTCATTGTCATGAATTTATAGGCCAAATGGAAGGAATATAATGTTAAATCCCATAAATTAATGGCCATTTTAATCATCCTGTGAGTGGGTTTTTGTGGAACGCGATCGCTTGGAACGTTGCAGTAGCAGTGAATTTGAACCCCATATCGGCAGCAAAAACACTGCCAGTTCGTATGGGGCCAAAATCACATTATCGCCAAGGAAATTTTGATTAAAGTCATTCTAAGAAGCAAGTTTATATGTAAAATACACGACTTACATTTTGTTTTGTCCCCTACGTCCCGTTGTAGGCGTTGACAGCGTTATTTTACTCAAATTGTCCCACAAGTTTTTTTTAAAACTTCCGAGAACAGAAGTCGGAATGATTTTTCTGTAGTAGCTTAACAGCCTGAGGCAGTTCGACTCCGACAGACAGAAAACGGCATTTTAATCCCGCCCCCCCCAAAGGTGCCAAAGTCGCGCACACGGCCAGTGGCAGAACTGCAGCACCACTGAAGGTAAGTATTGTAACATCGCTACAGTGAATGATGATGAAGCTTCATCTGCTCTGACTGGTTCTAGCATGTGCGAGCACATTTTTTTTAATGACCATTTTAATCATCTTGTGAGTGGGTTTTTGTGGAACGCGATCGATTGGAATGCGTTCTCTTTCAACACAATATCATTGGCCAAGTACCACAGCCTTGCAATTTACTGATTGCGACTGCAATCAGCTAAGCAAATGGGAACAATCTGAATTTGAATTAGAATCATGATTCACTTGTCGTCCTAAGGGAAAAGTTGTCGGAAGCATTTAAAGTCTTGTGTGAATGGAGATTGCAAAATGCCATTGATACAATAGACATGAACATTTTCTTTCTAGTGTACACATAAAGAATAGATGAGTCTCATATGATGCAGATTACTGTGAATGATATTCATTGATTTCTTGGAAAATACAAACAAGCCGTTGTTCCAAATGTGGTGATTGTCCTGAATGAAGAGGCTGAGTGGGGTAAGAAACTCCTGGAAATTATTATTGCAAAAGTCACCAATGCACAACTCCCTGAAAGCTGTTAGGAATAGAATAAGATATTGCACATATGGGGAGATAATCAGATGCTCACAGAATAATATTTGTCTGCATGCACATAAATAAAAATATAAAGGTTAAAAAAAAAGCAATATATCAAGTTCAAGTTCAAGTTTACATTTATTGGCACTGTAACAAATGGTACAGCGAGATTTGGGTTGCCATACAGCCATACAAATAAAACAAACACAACACACAATAGAATTTAACATGAACACCCCCACACAGCGGAATCAACATTTCCCACTGTGGGGGAAGGCAATAAAAGTAAGGTCATCTGCCTCTATGTTCACCCGTGGTCGGGGCCTATTGAGGCCTCCGCAGTCGCCGCAATGGCGGCCTGATGGTTCACAGGCCGAGCTGGACGGAGCTCCACACGGCACTCCTCGGCAAAGGATCCCAGGACCCTGCGTTGTTAAAGTCAGCGCCGCCCGCGGCTGGAAGCTCCGCAGACCACAGCTCCATAGATGAAATGTATTTCTATGCATGTCATTTCTCTTTCCATTGCCAGTTTTGTACTTCTTTATTTTTCAGATCCCAATTATATACAATAAAATGACTCCAAACATTATTAAATCCATACAGACTAAATTGGATAGTACAGTGATGGAGCACAATGACTGATGTAACTTTGCCCTCTCAATGTATTGCAGACAGTGCAACAAAGTGGCTTGCTTATTAACGTGATTTCGTTGTCGAGCCATGGTTAAGTACACTGCTGATTGCTTCAGCACATCACATCAGGGAATAATATCTTGAGACCAGCCTATGTTGACATTAACCCAGGGCATCATTTAAAGAGAAGCACATTTCAGTTGTTCAAGTTCAAGTTTTCATTTATTGTCACATGCACCAATTGGTACAGTGAAATTTGGGTTACCGTACAGCCATACGAATAAAAAAGAACACAACACATGATGGACTTCAACATAAACATCCCAACACAGCAGAATCAAAGTTTCCCACTGTGAGGGAAGGCACCAAAGTTCAGTCACCCTCCTCTTTGTTGTTCACCCATGGTCAGGGCCTCCCGAGCCCTCCTCAGTCACCACTACGGGCGGCCCGATGTTCAGGCCCTCTCGCCAGGATGATGGAACTCTGACATAGGAACGGAAGAACATTCTCAGCAGCTTGGACTTCCGAATCAGCCACTTCTTACCGAAGACCATAGCTCCGGAAGTCCACAGGCCAAGCTGGGCGGATATTCATACTGGCGGCCCTCGGCAAAGGGATCCCAGGACTCCACGATGTTGAAGTCAGCGCCACCCTTGGCTGTAAGCTCCACAAACCACAGCTCCACAATGTTGAAGCGGCAGGCTCAACACTCCGGAGCTTCAAACGGCAATCCCAGGTAAGGCATCGCCCACTCCACGATGAATCCAGTGCTGCACCACCACTGAAGCTCCGGCAGGAAAGGCCACGCCAATCCAGTTGGTAGGCCGTGAGGGGGGGCGAAGACGCGACTCGGAGAAAAGTCGCATCCTCGCCAGGAAGTGACTGAGAAACGGTTTCCCCCTTACCCTCCCCACCTCCCACATAAAAATACTAAGAAACCTCCAAAATATACTTTTTTAAACAGACTAAAAATAACAAAAAGATGGAAAAACAGACAGACAGTAGGCAGAGGCTGTCATCATACAGCGCCCCTAGTTGTAGCAGTTGTTCAAAGACTGTCCAGAGCAAACTATATATTTCTGAACATGAACAGTTGTACCATGTTCAGAAATATCAGAGGCTATGATCAGTGCGAGGGGTTATCTACCTGCAGAAAGGCAGTGGTCTTTCAAGCACAAGTAAAATCAACAATGGAAGCAGACAATCATCAATGGAAATGTAGGCGCAGATCCAAATATCTTAATATGTTGATACAATAAACTCTGTAATTTCAGACTCATGGAATTGTTCATTAGTAAATGCATCAATGAATGGTGTGCCTGACAGCCTAACTGCATCATTCATTTAACACAATAGTCAGAGCACCAAATCCCTTAGTTCATTAACCAACAAAGTGAGACTTTGTTGCCCTGAGCACTCCATGGATATCACCTACAGTATATCTCATAATTAACACACTATCTAACTAATAGCATGGCAACCTCATAATAATCTAAAAGCCATTGTACTTAACTCACAAACATTGTTTGCTTCTGGAGAACAAAGTGGTGTACAGTCAGCAATACCAAAAATGTAATGGTAGAGAATCTTCAGAACTGCAACTTTGCATCTCACTCTCCCACCCCCCACCCACCCACCACACACACTGGAGTCATCTTCAAAAGAGGGGGTTCAAGCTGTGAATTGTGAGCCCTTTACAAAGCCAGTGATCATTAAAGGTGGTGATGTGGTAATATCTAATGCTTCCTATCACATCCACTTCTTTCATTGTCACAAAGTTTCTTCAAAGGTAAGGTGGCATCTCGCACTCCTTACATCCATTGACAGGAAATATCATTTCCATGCCATAACTTTACCCTTAACCTTCTGCTTCCTTCAGTTTCTTAAACCCAGAATTGGATTGGCTGAGAAGCAGGAGATTGGATTTGAAAAAACCTCACCACTCAAGCTCAGACTTTCAGCCATCATCTCAGTTACTGGCAGTTTGAATATTATTATATTGGTTATCTTAGAGCAGTTTCAGAACATAGTTCTGAAGAAGGGTCTCGACCCAAAACGTCACCCATTCCTTCTCTCCAGAGATTCTGCCTGTCCTAATGCAATGCAGAAATCTGTAACGTTCCGTTCAATTAAGTGGGCTTGAGGAAGCCACTGATTGGTGGAAGTGGACTAGAGTAAGCAGCTCACTGGCAGTCAGATCCCTGCTGATTTCTTCCAGCAGTTTGTATTGTATTGTATTGTATTTTGTATGGTATCCAGGGTAAAGGGGGATTATGAGGCCCAGGGCAGTTTACTGTTCTGGATGTCAGATATGGGAGGTCATGGAGTCGGATAGCCCTCCAGACATCCACATCTATGCCAGGTGTGTCGAGATGGGGCTCCTAAGGGACTGTATTAGGAACCTGGAGCAGCAGCTCGATGACCTCCGTCTGGTCAGGGAGAGCGAGGAGGTCATAGAGAGGAGTTACAGAGAGGTAGTCACTCCAAAACCACCGGAGGCAGACACGTGGGTCACGGTTAGGAGGGGCAAGGGGCAGAGGCAGGGACTAGAGAGTATCCCGGTGGCTGTACACCTTGACAATAAGTACTCATGCTTGAGTACTGTTGGGGGGGACAGCCTACCTGGGGGTAGCAACAGCGACCGGGCCTCCGGTGCAGAGACCGGCCCTGTTGCTCAGAAGGGTAAGGAAAAGAAGTGGAGGGCAATTGTAATAGGGGACTCTATAGTTAGGGAGTCAGATGGGCGATTCTGTGGACGCAGTCCGGAGACCTGGATGGTATGCCTCCCTGGTGCCAGGGTCTGGGATGTGTCTGAACGTGTCCAAGATATCCTGAAAAGGGAGGGAGAGGAGCCTGAGGTTGTGGTGCATATTGGTACCAATGACATAGGTAGAAAAAGAGAAGAGGTCCTGAAAGTAGAATTTAGGGAGTTAGGAAGAGAGTTAAGGAAAAGGACCGCAAAGGTAACAATCTCAGGATTACTGCCTGTGCCTACGCGACAGTGAAAGTAGGAATGGAGCGAGGTGGAGGATAAATGTGTGGCTGAAGGACTGGTGCAGAGGGCAGGGATTCAAGTTTCTAGATCATTGGAACTTTTT
Source organism: Okamejei kenojei (assembly GCA_035221665.1). Classification (NCBI taxonomy): domain Eukaryota; kingdom Metazoa; phylum Chordata; class Chondrichthyes; order Rajiformes; family Rajidae; genus Okamejei; species Okamejei kenojei. Next base: position 52,935,766 of record CM069135.1, on the reverse strand, counting down.
GGGGGAAGGAGTGACCTGTATAAAAAGGACGGGTTGCACTTGAACCTGAGAGGGACCAGTATCCTGGTGGGGAAATTTGCAAAGGTTAGTGGGGAGGCTTTAAACTAGAACGGTTGGGGGGAGGGACTCAAATAGAGGAAGCTAGTAGACAGTGTCTGAGGCAGGAGGCAGAGAAGGGAAGCACTCAGACCCAACATGTAGAGGGGAAAGAAGAAAAAATAATAAACAGAGAATAAGAGGTGGTGGGTTTCTTAAATATGTGAGCAGAGAGTAAGAGGGGTATACAATGAGGATAGAACCAATTGGTAGCAAGGTGAAAAGTAAAAGTGGCAGGCAGACAAATCCAGGGCAAAAATCAAAAAGGGCCACTTTTCAACATAATTGTATAAGGAGTAAGAGTGTTGTAAACACAAGCCTGAATGCTTTGTGTCTCAATGCAAGGAGCATTCATAATAAGGTGGATGAGTTGAAGGTGCAGATAGCTATTAATGACTATGATATAGTTGGGATCACGGAGACATGGCTCCAGAGTGACCAAGGCTGGGAGTTGTACATCCCGGGATATTCAATATTCAAGAGGGATAGACAGAAAGGTAAAGGAGGTGGGGTAGCGTTGCTAGTTAGAGAGGAGATTAACGCAATAGAAAGGAAGGACATTAGCTTGGAGGATGTGGAATCGATATGGGTAGAGCTGCGAAACACTAAGGGGCAGAAAACGCTAGTGGGAGTTGTGTACAGGCCACCTAACAGTAGTAGTGGAGTTGGGGATGGCATCATACAGGAAATTAGAAATGTGTGCAACAAAGGTAAAACAGTTATAATGGGTGACATCAATCTACATATAAATTGGGTGAATCAAATTGGCAGGGGTGCTGAGGAAGAGGATTTCTTGGAATGTATGCGGGATAGTTTTCTAAACCAACATGTAGAGGAACCAATGAGAGAGCAGGCTATTCTAGACTGGGTATTGAGTAATGAGGAAGGGTTAGTTAACAGTCTTGTTGTGCGTGGCCCCTTGGGCAAGAGTGACCATAATATGGTTGAGTTCTTCGTTAGGATGGAGAGTGACATAATTAATTCAGAAACAAGGGTTCTGAATTTAATGAAAGGTAACTTTGAAGGTATGAGATGTGAATTGGCCAAGATAGACTGGCAATTGATTCTTAAAGGGTTGACAATGGATGTGCAATGGAAGGCATTTAAAGAATGCATGGATGAACTACAACAATTGTTCATCCCAGTTTGGCAAAAGAATAAATCAGGGAAGGTAGTGCATCCATGGATAACAAGGGAAATCAGGGATAGTATCAAAACAAAAGATGAAGCATACAAAGTAGCCAGAAAAAGCAACCTACCAGAGGACTGGCAGAAATTCAGAGTCCAGCAGAGGAGGACAATGGGCTTAATTAGGAAAGGGAAAATAGATTATGAAGGAAAACTGGCAGAGAACATAAAAACTGACTTCAAAAGATTTTATAGATATATGAAGACAAAAAGATTAGTTAAAACAAATGTAGGCCCCTTGCAGTCAGAAACAGGTGAATTGATCATGGGAAACAAGGACATGGCAGACCAATTGAATAACTGCTTTGGTTCTGTCTTCACTAAGGAAGACATAAATAATCTGCCGGAAATAGCAGGGGTCCAGGGGTCAAATAAGATGGAGGAACTGAGTGAAATCCAGGTTAGGCGGGAAGTGGTGTTGGGTAAATTGAATGGATTAAAGGCCGATAAATCCCCAGGGCCAGATAGGCTGCATCCCAGAGTATTTCCCTCAAGTAAGTAGCCACAGAAATAGTGGATGCATTAGTGATACTTTTTCAAAACTCTTTAGATTCTGGAGTAGTTCCTGAGGATTCGAGGGTAGCTAATGTAACCCCACTTTTTAAAAAAGGAGGTAGATAGAAAACGGGGAATTACAGACCAGTTAGTCTAACATCGGTAGTGGGGAAACTGCTAGAGTTACTTATTAAAGATGGGATAGCAGCACATTTGGAAAGTGGTGAAATCATTGGACAAAGTCAGCATGGATTTATGAAAGGTAAATCATGTCTGACAAATCTTATAGAATTTTTCAAGGATGTAACTAGTAGAATGGATAAGGGGGAACCAGTGGATGTGTTATATCTGGACTTTCAGGAAGTTTTCGACAAGGTCCCACAGAAGAGATTTGTATACAAACTTAAAGCACACAGTATTGGGGGTTCAGTATTGATGTGGATAGAGAACTGGCTGGCAGACAGCAAGCAAAGGGTAGGAGTAAACGGGTCCTTTTCAGAATGGCAGGCAGTGACTAGTGGGATACCGCAAGGCTCAGTGCTGGGACCCCAGCTATTTACAATATATATGGACGAGGGAATTGAATGCAACATCTCCAAGTTTGCGGATGACACGAAGCTGGGGGGCAGTGTTAGCTGTGAGGTTGGATAGGTTGGGTGAGTGGGTAAATGCATGACAGATGCAGTATAATGTGGATAAATGTGAGGCTATCCACTTTGTTGGCAAAATCAGGAAGTTAGACTATTATCTGAATGGTGGCCGATTAGGAAAAGGGAGATGCAACGAGACCTGGGTGCCATGGTTCACCAGTCATTGAGAGTAGGCATGCAGGTGCAGCAGGCAGTGAAGAAAACGAATGGTATGTTAACATTCATAGCAAACGGATTTGAGTATAGGAGCAGGGAGGTTGTACTGCAGTTGTACAGGGTTTTGATGAGACCACACCTGGAGTACTGCGTACAGTTTTGGTCTCCAAATGTGAGGAAAGACATTATTGCCATAGAGGGGGTACAGAGAAGGTTCACCAGACTGATTCCTGGGATGTCAGGACTTTCATATGAGGAAAGACTGGATAGACTCAGCTTGTACTTGCTAGAATTTAGAAGATTGAGGGGGGATCATATAGAAACGTACAAAATTCTTAAGGGGTTGGACAGGCTAGATGCAGGAAGATTGTTCCCGATGTTGGGGAAGTCCAGAACAGGGGGTCACAGTTTAAGGGTAAGGGGGAATTCCTTTAGGACCGAGATGAGGAAACATTTTTCACACAGAGAGTGGTGAGTCTCTGGAATTCTCTGCCACAGAAGGTAGTTGAGGCCAGTTCATTGGCTATATTTAAGAGGGAGTTAGATGTGGCCCTTGTGGCTAAAGGGATCAGGGGGTATGGAGAGAAGGCAGGTACAGGATACTGAGTTGGATGATCAGCCATGATCATATTGAATGGAGGGGCAGCTCGAAGGGCCAAATGGCCTACTCCTGCACCTATTTTCTATGTTTCTATGAATGTTCTTGAAAAAGCAGCATTTTCAACTATTGACTTGTCTGCCATATATACTTCCAGTGTGCAAGAGCAGTGCACATTGTGCTGTACAGCTATCTTAACCTTTGTCATACCGCAGCTTCCACATACCGTTCTAACACATGTTCCTCAAAATGGGGTATCGGAATTCAAAAGGTATTGGAATTAATTTGGCTCCCATCACAGCCAAGATGCAAGCAATAGCTAGCTGAAATCTGTAGCCGTTGTTTCTTGGAGTAAATATATAAATTCAATTTTCTTTCCTGTGTATATTATAGAAAAATTGGCATAACATTGATAAGTAAAGGGCTGATGCAATAACATGCTTTCCAATGCTCATAAAAAAAAGGGAAAAAACTATTCAAGCAGAGGTCTTGTGTGTCATTAAATATTAAGATACACTTACTCAAATACAAGTCATAAACAAACATACAAGTCATACATGGTCATGAAATATTTTTTTCAAAATTGTCACGATATTGGGAAGGGACACATAATAGATTTCAGTATAAAATTGATTTTTTATTTTTGTCGAGGGAGTAACAAAAGCAACTTAAGAAATCTTTATCCTTATCCCGCTGTCATCAGATAACAGTTCAGGTTAGGGATCGTACTGGACTCATTCAGCCAGCTGGAGATCTGGCAAACATTTCAATGCAGATCCCATCATTTTAAGCCTCATATAAACAGTGCTTCTAATCCACGAATCATTGCCTTACGTGCTACCTGCATCTCTTGCTCAATCATGCCTCAGGCTGAACAGTAATTACAGTTAGATTCCATGGGTGTAATGCAGGAGATTTATAAGCTGCTGCTGAATTGTCACTACTAGCAGCAAGTATACACAGCATTTATGATAGTGTCTTCCCAATGTCGGTTTATTCAAAAAGCACATAAACAGTTTGCAAAAAGCACATACACAGCTCACAGAAAGTACAGAACTGATCTATATAACCGTAGCATTTCAAATCCTTGAGAAAACCTACCTAAACTTACCCAAACTACATAAACAGAACCAAGCTGGTGTTCAAATAGCACCCACAGTATCATTTACAGCGTCTACAACCACAAAATGGCATCACAGGCACTGGAGAAGTGAAGCAAAAAATATGTTTGGTTATACAACCACACACTCGCTCACATGCACAAACACATACACATTCACAGCTATGTCAGCACTCACAACCAGAGAATTAACAACCAGAGACCCCATGAATGTGAGGCCTCAGCCGCTATGCCAACCATTCTGGAGGGGCCAAAATGTGTAGGAACGAACTGCAGATGCTGGTTTAAATCAAAGGTAGACACACAATGCTGGAGTAACTCTGCAGGACAGAGGAGAGAAGGAATGGGTGACATTACGGGTCGAGACCCTTCTTCAGACTGATTTTTTCGGGTCAAAACCCTTCTTCGGACTGAGGGGAGCCAGCTACCTAGACTTGAAGGGGCCCTGCACTGTGCTGGGCCTCAGTGCTGGACTTGGGGTCAGCCTCCCAATGGAAGATTATGCCTGGAACCAGGCTGGAGAAAAACCATGACCGAAGGGCAGTCAACCAGTGAACTTAAGATCATCATGTGATCCAACTCCATAATTCTTAACTAAAACATTACTGTAGGTTATGAAGGTTTATAACGTGTTAATAGGGTGTGTTGTGCGAAAGTAGTCATAGATATTTGTTACAATAGACAATAGATAATAGGCAATAGATGCAGGAATAGGCCATTTGGCCCTTCGAGCCATTCGAGCCATTCAATGTGATCATGGCTGATCATCCTTAATCAGTACCCCATTCCTGCCTTCCCCACATATCCCCTGACTCTGCTATTTTTAAGAGCCCTATCTAGCTCTCTCTTGAAAGCATCCAGAGAACCTGCCTCCACCGCTCTCTGAGGCAGAGAATTCCACAGACTCACCGCACTCTGTGAGAAAAAGTGTTTCCTCGTCTCCGTTCTAAATGGCTTACTCCTTATTTTTAAACTGTGGCACCTGGTTCTGGTTACAAAAGGAGGTAATTTATTCAACCTTAGCTGTGCCAGCTGAGAAAGAGTTATCCCCACAAACTTCCTTATTTTAGTGCCTGATCTGTAGAGTCCTATGTTACCGCAAATTAAGTACAAATTTCAAGGACTTGTTTGTGATGATCAATTCTGCCTCTACCACGTTTAAGGCAGTGAGCTTCACTCACACCATTCTTCATGACAATACAGATTTCCTCTAATCCCTATAGTCCATGTGGCAAATGTCTTAAATCAAGATTCTATGATAGCTGTGCTCTCTATTAAGACCCTTCTCATCTAGGTACCATGTTACTATATGCACCAGTAACGTTCTCTTGACCCTCCTAATAAAACACCCACCATTCTGCACAGCTTCTCATTCATAGCTTAAATTCAGGAGTTCTGGCAACATCCTGGTAAATCTTCTTCCAACATTATTTGAAGCAATTGCATCCTTACTCTAATGCCTCTGAACCATCTTACCTGCTCATATCCTTCTGTTCTTCTTGACTTCCACATGTTATTATTTATTCCTTTTCCATATTTGCTTTCTCCAGATTCGTCACACAACACCACAATACCTAGTCATTTTTTTAATTTTTAATTCATTAAAAGATACAGCATGGAAACAGGCCCTTTGGCCCACTGGACCAATGCCAACCATTGATCACCCATTTATACTAGTTCTACATCATCCCAATTTGCAGAGGCTGATTAATCTACACACCTGCACGTCTTTAGGATGTGGGATGATACCAGAGGACCTGGAGAAAACCTACGAGCTAACAGGGAGAACATGCAAACACTACACAGATAACACCTTACATCGGGTGACACGCTGGTGCAGTGGTAGAGCTACCAGAGCCCAGAGGTTCGATCGTGACTACGGGTGCTTGGCTGTACAGAGTTTGTACCTACTCCCTGTGACCCAAGTGGGTTTCCTCTCACACTCCAAAGACGTACAGTTTTGGAAATTGGCTTGGAATAAAAATGTAAAATTGTCCCCAGTGTGTGTAGGGTAGTATTAATGTGCGGGGATCACTGGTCGGTGTGGACTTGGTGGGCCAAAGGGCATGTTTCCCCGCTGTACCTCTAAACTAAACTAAACTAAATCGGGATCAAACCCAACTTTGGAGTGAGTCAGGGGCTTTACCAGCCGCGCCACCATGCCACTCTTTCCTGCTCATCAGACATTCATTGATAGACAGTCTTGCACTTCATTCCTCATTCTCAATCAAACAGCAAAGCTTTGAATCTTCTTCACATAGAATCATAGAATCATAGAAAATAGGTGCAGGAGTAGGCCATTCGGCCCTTCGAGCCTGCACCGCCATTCAATATGATCATGGCTGATCATCCAACCCAGTATCCTGTACATATCCTGGTCATGATTCTCTACACTTATTTCTACATCATTTATGTATGTCACAAAAAACAAGTGATTATGCTTTCCTAGTTTATCACAAATCTCATTTGGTTCCATCATTACTTTTTTTAAAATGGATTTAGCTTTAAGATTTCCTTAGGTACAAAAACAATGTTTCATTTATTTTTGTGACTCAAGTTTATTTTCATGAATTTATATAATCACAGTTCTATTTTGATGGCAGCACCAAGTAGTTTTGAGTTACATTTGGATTGACAGTTATGCTTCGATCCACTTAACTACATGCAGTAAGTTATACATTAGGTGCCAAGAATATTATTGATTGTACTCTAAATTTTGTGCCTATGATTTGTCTTGGAGAGACAGTCATCCCTGTGATCTCTGCCAAAGCATTTTCCAACATACTTGATTAAAGAGTTGCTGATAGGTAAGTCAAATGTGTAGCATTGAACTATATTGGTCTGGAAGGTGGCATTTGGTTCTTGTGCCCTGTGGAAAATACTAAAAAAGCCAGCCACTGTAGTGTAAATGGCAGCCGTTGGATTGGTTGAGTGATCAAAATCGGCTAAGTGAGCAGAGATTAAAAAGAAGGCTAGATGCAGCAGAGCAGCCTATTGGGAGCGGTCGTGTTGTTGAAATGGGGATGAAAGATAATAATCTATGACCAGTGTGAAACCTGAGGGTACACAAAATGTTGGAGAAACTCGGCGGGTGCAGCAGCATCTATGGAGCGAAGGAGATAGGCAACATTTCGGGCCGAAACCCTTCTTCAGTGTGAAACCTGACCCAAGTTGGGCTATCGGTGCAGGAATTGCTCAAATATCCTTAAATTAATCAATTTAGCTACTTAATGAAACTAAACATTTTTCATTAAGGTTAGATTTTTTTCTCAAACAATTATGCAGTGGGCATCTCCATAAATGTGTGTTGAAGTCTGTATATTTACAGCAAATGCATAAAAAGATCAAAACAGCAAAAACCTTTGCAGACTTTAGTTGACTGCATTTGGCATTAATTTACAGCTTCTGATAAATATGAAGATATTGCTGTTAAACTAAATTTCATAAGTTCAATTATAAACTGTGCCATGGCCAGTTCTCATAATGGCTATTTTAGGAACAAAAGTAAATGTGAACATAAAATCAAAAATCCCAACATATCAAATATTTTCTTCTTCTTCTTGCGCTTGAGGCAACAGAAGTCCGCAGCAGGGTGATGCCATCCGGTTCGACATCCGTAGGTGCCCGCCCTAAAAAGGGCGCATGCTTCGGGTTGGCGCCAAGCTACGGCGCTGCTGCTGTCTCCGTTTGTTGTCGTTCGCCTGACTGAAGTCAGTTGACAGGGCTCACCACGGGGAGGTCGACAACATGAGCCCCATCAAATATTTTTATAAATGTTATCAAAACTTGATTCCAACATTACATTTAACAGACACAGAATGCACATTTGATGCCTCTTTGTTTATCAGATACACCAGTCAGTTAATTAATCTTGGGATCTCAGGAACATTTAGGGTTTAACTCCTGCTGACTGTTGAATTTCCATTTCAAAATAAAGAACATTTATAATATCGTTTTGCAATACCAGAATGAAAACAACTAACCACGCATACAATTGGTAGTAAAAGGAAATCACTCTTTTCCTGTTCAAAATCCTATTTACTTATATGGCAGGTGCTGGTATCTTTGTGATGAGACCATTCTCTCCATCATTTGTTGGACAATATAAGACAAACATGTGTTGTTCATGTTTAAAGTTACATTCAGACTAATGCATTTTAAATCTGCGTATAGGATGTTACCTTAACCAACTTTGCTTTAGCCAATTGGATCTCGTGAATGGAGCATATATTTTATTCTTTACCTGCTGTGATTCAAGAATGCACTGTGATGGAAAGGAACTACAGGGAAGTCGGAAACCATCCAGAATTAGTCATTGGGCTTCATCGTAATAATCCAAAAGCCAATAAAATTTCCCATACATTAGGGTTAGGGATTATCCAAGATTGGCCAACATTTTGGTCCACAGGCACTGAGATGAATCATTTAGAAGGGACACAGAGCTTTCCTTTTCCCTATTTCTGGGGTTATCCTTGCAAAGTGTTCTTTAATACTTCAATACTTATATACCCTTCTTAACTGTACAGTGATCAGAAGCCTGTGCAGCTCCATTAAATATTAAGTGAATTCTACATCAAACTAGTGTTTGTTCACTTGTTAAATGCTATGCTGACCAATGGAGTCATTTGTAATGATTAATTTATCTGCACCCTCCGATTCTTTGGCTTTGCGATCCAATTCAGTTCCTATGTTTATGTAAGTAATATTTTTATTTATTTCTGTCAGGTTAGATTACATGGGATCCAATGAGATAGCTGAATGGATAGAAAATTGGCTGAATGGAAGGAAGCAGAGGGTGATGGTAGAAGGTTGTTTCTCGGACTCGAGGCCTGTGACTAGTGGTGTGCCTCAGGGTTCGGTGCTGGGCCCATTACTGTTTGTCATCTACATCAATGATTTGGATGAGAACATACATGGCAAGATTAGCAAGTTTGCAAATTATACAAAAGTGGGTGGTTTTGCAGATAGTGGAGATGGTTGTGAAAAATTGCAGCAGGATCTTAATCAATTGGCCGAGTGGGCAAAGAAATCGCTGATGGAATTTAATGCAGAAAAGTGATTGCATCTTGTGAAATCTAACATGACCAGGACCTACACAGTGAATGGTAGGGCTCTGGCAGGCACGTGCCGTCAGGGTAGGCAAGGTAGGCACTGCCTAGCCTGACTAAAATTATGAAATGGCAATTATTAAATATAAATAGTAAAGGCATGGGAGAATTATGCCTATCTAAGAGATGGATCTCTTAGGTAGGCATAATTCTCCGTGCCTTTCATCCGCGGCGCTTGTAACACGGGAAGGGCTGTGCAGCGCACGTGCCGTCAGCGCTGCCTGAGCCGTCAGTTTCAAGGGGAGCTGAAGGCAGCTGAAATTCTGCCTTTGCAGTACTGCGCAGGCGCAGCAGTACACTGCGCATGCCCAGCGCGAGTTTCTTGGTGGGATTTTTGAATATGGATTGCCATTATTTTAATAGTTTCTCAGGAAACAAAGAGTGAAGAATGGACTTAATCTACCAATAACATGGTAAGTGCATTTCTTGGTGCTTAATTTTTATAAATACTGTATTTCCCGGAGTGGGGGGGGGGGGGGGAGAGCTCCATTCACAGTGTTTGGGGAGTCTGGCGTTGTGAAGGAGAGGTTCGGGGTCAGTAACCCACTTGCCACGCTCTGGTCTGAATGCAGGTAGATGGGACTAGGTGAGAGTAAGTGTTCTGCACGGAGTAAAAGGGCCGAGATGGCCTGTTTCCGTGCTGTAATTGCTATATGGTTTTATTGTGGCTGGGGAGCGAATTAGCTTGGGTGGCAGCCGCAGCGCTCCGGGCACAGACAGCAGAACTGGCTGAAGGGAGAAAAGGAAGCAGCTCGGGTGACTGACTTTGAGCGGCCGCCGGGACCCTGCCTCTTCAGCCACTTCAGCCCCGCCTGCTAGTCCCCGTCTCCTTTGGCTGTGCTCTCCGTCTGAACATCTCTCACCTGCCGCTCCTCGGCCGGCTTCCCGCAAATATTTAAATTCCGACAGCGCGTTCACGGGACCAGTTGAGGTTACTCAGCTGTGGGAATTTAAGGATTTGTGGGATGCGGTTAACATGAGCGAAGCCGGCGAGCGGCAGGTGAGAGATGTTCAGACGGAGAGCACTGCCAGAGGTCAGCGGGCCGGCAGAAGGCACTGCAGTGGCAGCCGGTTCTGTTGTCGGGTCCTGGCGGCTGCACGCACCTGAGCTGCTTCTATCCTCGGAAGTGGCGGCCAGTTCTGCTGTCCGTGCCCGGAGCGCTGCGGCAGCGGTGAGTGAGTTACTGATATGATCTCTGACCCCCCTCCTTTTCAACACTCCTGCCCTCCCCGCATCATTAACCCCTGGCACAGACTCTCCACACGCTGTGAAAGGAACTTTCCCTCCAAATGGACCCTTGAATTAGTATTGTCATTCAATAAGATGACAACTGATTTAACGTCCCGGTGTGCTCCCGTTTTTCCCACCATCTCTCCACCTGCCTTCATCCTTTGCCCCCCACCCATTCAGTGATTAGAAAATGAAGGAGATTGAGAAGCCTTGGTAAAATTGAATTGTTACTTATTTTTTACGAAGAGAACAATCTGCGCATGCGCGGTTTAAGATTTTGTTTTAAAAGCCGGCTGACTGCCTACCCTGAGTAATAGTAAGATTAAATGAGAACTTACCAGTTTGAAGTTTGATCTTTATTTTATGAGGAGTTACGATGAGGGATTACGTGAAGACCCCGCCAGGACGCATGCGCGACATTCTTCAAAGCAGTGGTGTGAAATCACAGATACCAGAGTAGACTAATATAGTAAGATAAGAGAGAACTTCCATACCAGTTGAACTTTATAATAGAGGGTTTTGGGAGCGGAGGGCACGTAATCCCTCATCGTAACTCCTCATAAAATAAAGATCAAACTTCAAACTGGTAAGTTCTCATTTAATTCTTACTATTTTACTTCGGGAGTCAGGTGTTGAGTGACTACGTGAAGATTTCAAAGCTCTGTGATTTCATGCCCTGGAACGAGACCATGCTCACACACTGCCATTCTGGGACGGAGGATGAACGTATTTCACACACGACACTGTGCTGAAAAACAATAAAGGTATTATTCATACCTAAAATAATATGCCCCACATTGGGTAATTTATTTTACAGAACTTAATTTTTCCCTGCAAACGTCTCAGGATCGCCCACGGGTTTATTATAAAGCATTGAACGCGTTCATTGCTCCACCCGCTGTGGCAAGGATGTGGTCCATAGGAACTCCCATCATCCTAGCGTCCGATGTAGATGGCAGCCCTGTTGGAGTGAGATTTGAAAACATTTAGTATTCACCACTGCACGTAATACCACCCGAACCATCTGGATATGGTTTGCACTGTGACCTTAGGTGAGGGCATTTATGGCTAATGAGAAAGCTCTCTCCGTGCCCATAAGTGTCTTGGTGACTATATATTGGAAAAGTATGTGTCACTATGCAGGGCCGACTATCTGCAGGATAGGCCAGAAAACTCTAATATTGGGCCAAAGGAACCGGGTCAGTCTAGTTTAAGTACCCCTGTATGTAGCAGGTTATCTGCCATTTGTGACAGACATGACGTCCTATTCTAGCTTGTGTAAGGACTGGACCCGTTGTGCTGATCCAAGTGCCATAATCATTCCCATCTAGGATATTAGTTTGTCCAGAGTGAGCCCCGATATTGGTGTCCATCCTCGTAACATGGTGTACTACCTATGTCCCATATATAGGCGTATCTGGACCTGGGGGGAATAGAGTACAAATACCCCTCATTCGTTTAGGTACTAGTGGGTGTGATCCTATAGCCAGGTGATCACTCCCTCTGCCCAGATATTAGCTATGGCACTCCTTGCACAATAATGGCACTGTAACTCAATCCTTCATCGAAATGAAGGGTGGCCAGAACTCCAGCACTTCAGTGTTGGTGGCTGAGTCATATGTAGTGTTCGTCCTGGTGCTGAACACTTCCCATTTCCTGACATATGTCAAGGTACTGTCTTCTCGTGGACTCCCTGTACGACGCTGAGATGGCATTGATCGTCCTGTCGGAGAGTCCCGTATCCCAGAAATGGCCTGTTCAGAAAACTGCAAATCAACAAGTTCATACAGTCATGGCACCGGATACTTTCCCACACGGGGTTGTGCCAACCTCCTTGGCTGTTGTTGATCCAGATGCAGGGTTCTGAGACCATCTTTGTACTGTTGGGAACCATGGTACCCGTTGCGGCGTCTAGTTTAATTATTGTAAGACTCGCCTGATGAGGCAGAAGGGGAAAATGCATAGCAAAACAAAAACCCCCCCAATGCAGCGAGAAATCGTCCCATCGCTGCTTGCCCCTGGGTCTGGTTCCCAAGCAAATATGTTGGTAGTTGGTGAATTAGTCCAGATGGAAAAAAAGGTCGATATCTGGTGTCCATACGGTCTATATATCTGTAAACACTTTCCGATCCAACATCCATTTAATGTTGTCGTTGAATTTACGTGACCTGATGTCTGCCACTGTATTTAGCTTGCCTGGAAGGTAAGTGGTTGAGATCCAAATCTCTCTCCCAAGACCACCAGTGCCAGATATTATTAGGCAATTCATCACATGATATCGACTTTATTTCACCCATATGATTATATATAGGCCCCACAGTGTGGTATCAATCTGTACCGTACATGCAACTGGTGCTCATCTGAGCAGTAGGCCCTGAGTCCATGAAACGCTCCCAGCATTTCTAGATAATTAATTCCTAGTGCTTTTAAACAGAATAATTTTTGTGCACTCATCTGCCACCACAACTTGCGGTGGTATTAGTTGCTCCCCAACCTTTAGCACTGGCATCAGTCTGTAATGTACCCTAGGGATATAGAATGGGGTGATGGGGTTAGGATAATATGGAACATTTCTATCCACCAGTTTAATTCTAATTACTTTCCCTGGTAGTTGCATAGGCCTATTGAAATGGCCTGTATGATTTTTGAGAGCTAAAATTCCCTCTTCCAGGTTTTAATAATGGAGTGGTCCAATTGTGCTGCTGGGAACGCAGCCACCAATTTCCCAATCACTCTTGCTCCTTGCCGAATGGATGGTTCCCTGATGCAGTGAGGCTTTTGCATACTCCCATCAAGTCTGTCACTTTGTTTGGTTGGCAAGGTGATAGACATATGAACAGAGGGTCAATAGTGAACCCCAAATAATCCATGGTAGTGGAGGGTTCCAATTTTGTTTATCTGGATGTACGTTAAAACCTCTCTGTTGTGGCTGATACCACCAATGTTGCCAGCTCCAAATTTTTCACCTACAATGAGAATATCATCAAGGTAAGCCATGACGATATGGTTATGTTTCTTTAAGTATGCTAAAGCTGGTTTTAATAAATTTGTAATAGCCTGGGTGCTGATGAACAACCCATTGGATAAGGCATACTACCATTGCTGTCCCATCCAGATAAATTTCAGGTATTTACGATGAACCTGTGTGTGACAAACGTTGTCTAATTTGAAATGGGCATACTGAACGGAAGTATTTAGTTCGGTCAAATCTAATAATGATACGGCAACCACCATCTTTTTAGTTTTTTATAAATATATTTGATACGAACTCTTGAAATTCTCTGATTGTTTTCTCAATCCATTTTGTGTTTAGTCATAGAAACATAGAAACATAGAAATTAGGTGCAGGTTAGATTACTGTTAGTCTTAACAGTTCAGCATGGCCTACTGTTCTCTCTTTTTTGTGAAAGTATGAACTTCCTGCTAGGCGTATGCTTGAACTGGGACGGTAGTTCGTATACAAATTCAATTTTGTAATTCTGAATACTTCCGAGTATGTAAAAGTTCAGAGGTAAAAGTGCAGCACACATGATGAAACAAGTGCAAACCGTCCCCCAACTTGAATGAATCGGACATGCAATGGTTTTTTAAGACAACCAGGACCCACCTACCTCCATGGTTACCGGTGTTGTGTGGGTTGTCTCCGCAGTTGTTTCTTCTGGTATTGTGTTGCTGCGTTGTGGGGTTGGCACGTTTTCCATGAAGGCCGGGCTGGGCCATGGTCTGAAAGACCGCTGTGCAGGTGGGCCGGCCTTCGAGCTTTCACCACCAGATGGTCTTCCATAGCACCGATGTCTGGTGGGTGTGTAGGGGTGCTGCCGCTGTTGATAGGGGGTTTTAGAGATGCTTGGCACCTTGATCAGGCCTATAGCCTTGGCTTCCTCATGCAGGTCTTTCACCTGCTTCGGGAGGTCCCCCAACAGCAATTTTGGTGCCTGTGTGCTACTTGTCTTGCATAATTCCCGCACTTCTTGATGATGCTCTTCCTGTAACTGTAAATTCTCCACTGAGTATTACACAGTCTGCTAGAGCATCACGTAACTCTTCAGGCAAATCAACCCCATCAGTTATCCTGGTACTGCTGTGATTTTAGCAGCCAGCAGTTTCCTCTGGAGCTTCACCTCCTGGCTCCTTATAGATGGGCTCCTGTTGCCCCAGATGGGGTCATGGACTGCTGGTACTTTAAGAGAAATGGAGTTCTCTGGAGCAATGTACTTCCCAGCCATAAAGTTAATGGCTTGCTCCTGTAGCTGGTTTGTAGCCATGTATTTTTCACTGGCTTGCAGCTTTGTATAGGCAGTCCTTCTTGAGTTGATACAGCATGCCACATCTTCTGCTGCTCTCTCTTCTGGCACCCCTCACAGTTGACTGTTCAGCCATTGCCCCTTCTTCAGGGTCAGCCCAGCTCTGACCCCTAATGCTCCCTCCTGCGAATACGAGGGTGAGACATTTGGCAGTCCTTGAAAGGATGCTGCCGTGGGTCTGCGAAAGAGACCCACTGTGACTCTGCCCCTGCATAAGCAGGTCACGCTGGAGCACTGCTCCCCATCCGCTCCCGCGGGAAAGACGCCCACCGTCCCTATCCGGGAATGGGGTGTCTTCAGGTCCGGACCCAGCCGAGTCAACGGACCTGTCCGACTTCCGGGTGGCTAACCGCCGACCACGGCGCACCTGCGGTCTGTAGCGGCGAGAAGCCGGCAGCTGCTGGCAGCACCTGCAGCTCTGGAGAGACGGCACGCTGCTGGCTGCTTCCACAGCAGCGGTATCAGCTGCTGCTCTCCCTTACGCGACTCCATGGTGCTTCCTCCGTTCTGCAAAAGAAACACACCGAGTCGCCACGCTCACCAGAAAAGGTAAGACTTACCTTCAGTAAATTTTCAAAATTCGCGCTGGAGGAGCGGCGCTCCTCCCGACTGTCGCTTCCGCAATGCGTTCGACGATATGCCGCGCATGCGTCCTGGCGGGGTCTTCACGTAGTCACTCACGTGACTCCGAAGTAAAATTACTCACGGCACGTGCCTGGGCTCTGGGTAGTGTTGTAGGGCAGAGGGATCTAGAAGTGCAGGTGCATAGTTCCCTGAAGGTGTTGTCGCAGGTTGATCTGGTGGTCAAAAAATCTTTTGGAACATTGGCCTTCATCAGCCAGAGTATTGAGTATAGCAGTTGGGAGGTCATGTCGCAGTTGTATAAGATGTTGGTGAGCCCACATTTAGAGCATTGTGTTCAGTTCGGGGCACCGTGTTATCGGAAAGATGTTGTCAAGCTGGAAAGGGTACAGAGAAGATTTACAAGGATGTTGCCTGGGCTAGAGGGTCTGAGCTATAGGCAGAGGTTGAGTAGGCTGGGACTCTATTCCTTGGAGCGCAGGAGGATGACGGGTGATCTTATAGAGGTGTATAAGATCATGAGAGGAATAGATCGGGTGGATGTACAGAGTCTCTTGCCCAGAGTAGGTGAATCGAGGACCAGAGGACATAGGTTTAAGGTGAAGGGGAAAAGAGTAATAGGAATCTAAGGGGTAACTTTTTCACACAAATGGTGGTGGGTGTATGGATCAAGCTGCGAGAGGTAGTAGTTGAGGCAGGGACTATCCCAATATTTAAGAAGCATTTAGGCAGGAACATGGATAGGACAGGTTTGGAGAGATATGGACCAAATGCTGGCAGGTGGGACTAGTGTAGCTGAGACATTGTTAGTCGGTGTGGGCAAGTGGGGCTGAAGGGCCTGTTTTCACACTGTATCACTCTATAATTCTATGACCACGTCCACCTCTATCTAGCCTGAACTGCGACTCTGCTCAGTCCATAAGGCATTTTATATTGAGTTGCATTTTTCCTCACTTCGCTGAATCTCACAGTTTCACATCATTTACAAATATGGATATTGTTTGCCTCTTCCTAAATCCAAATAACAACTTTGTCCGAGCACTTGTGACTCACCGAATACTACTTTCCATCAATCTGTACAACTACATTGTACATTTAATTTTTAGCCAGTTTATTATCAGTTCCATGATCCCAATGCCATAACATTTATCAGAAACCCATCAAGCAGTAGCTTATCAAAATCCTTTTGAAAATCTAAGCATTGCCTAGTTTATCCTTACTTTCTATATTTGCCTTTGTCCCTTCAATGAATTCATTCAGATTATTTAGGCATGGATTCATTTTTCAGATCCAAATGCATTTTATCAGTCTCAAAGTGTTTCATCACTTCTTTTAGTGTAGATTCTAATTTATTTCCCATCTGTGATGTTAATCTAACTCATCATCGGAACTTAGTATTACTCAAAATCTTGTTATGTGTTAGCTTTGCGCCATCCCTCAGCAATATCTAGAAATATACAGTGTAGATACTTCTATATATACTCTTAAATATATTTATACAAACTTCTCCCCTAGTTTTTAATTAGTATATCTAGGCGCACATCTACTAAACCTGAGATTGTACCCACTTTTAGTTTTCACGGCTTATTTTCCTGCGAAATGGGTTCAGCAAAACAGATTTTTTTTTTAAATAGAAGAAAAATTATTTTGTTTCTTAATGCACTTATATGACTGTAATTCTACATCTATTTTAAACTAGCATTATCTTTGTCTGGAGTTGTGCCATTATGATGCAGATGTATTGACCGCTATTTGGGCTTCACAGGTAATTGAGCAGGGAGGAAGGACCTTGATTCCATAACCATTTTGAATTGAATTGGCCTAAACGGATGCATAATAATAATAATAATAATAATAATAATAATAATAATAATAATAATAATAATAATATAATAAACATAATTGAGGTTACATGGTCACATTCTCAGAAATGTTGCATCTAGTTGTTTCTGAAGTTGTAATTGACCTGTTTCACAAACAGGAGCCTCTCAAAGAATTTCTGGAACTACTTGGAGGAGTCCAGCGCAAGTTTTTTGCCAAAAATGAACGTTTGAAATGCCCTATCCGAACATACTTAATCATGATCGGAAATCCCTCAAGCAATGGAGCAACAGCTTTGCAGAACATTCGTAAATGGGGCTTGGAGATTGATGAAGCGCTCTTCCATGTTGGTTCAATGAAAAAGTCACTTCTAAAGAAAATCCGACCTCACATTTTGTTTCATGTCTAGGCGATCATAACAAGTGCTAGTACTAAGCACTACTTCCATTTCTGGTACTGTCACCAAACAATAGCAAGGGGGAAGGGGGCTGAAAATTCATGAATGTCTGTTGCGCTGATTAAGAATAAAAACTGTGCCTGTCAAAAGCAGTTTCAAGCTATAGCATTTTTGGATCCCAAGTACACTTCTTACTGCATAGAGTCATAAAGTCATAGAGTGATACTTTGTGGAAACAGGCCCTTCAGCCCAACGTGACCACACTGGCCAATATGTCCTGGCAACATTAGTCCCACCTGCTGCCATTTCGTCCATATCCCTCCAAACTGGTCCTACCCATGTACCTGCCTAACTGCTTCTTAAATGTTGGGGTAGTCCCTGCCTCAACTATCTCCTCTGGCAGCTTATTCTATTATTTCACTATCCTTTGTGTGAAAAGTTACCTATTAAATCTTTACCCCTTCACTGTTAACCTGGTGACACTGGTTAACACTGGTCCTCGATTCACCTTGGGCAAGAGATTGTGCATCTACCCGATCAATTTTTCTCATAATCTTATACACCTTTATAAGATCACCCCTCATCCTCCTGTGCTTGAACGAATAGAGTTCCAGCCTACTCAACCTCTGCCTCTAGTTGAGACCCTCTAGTCCTGGAAACATCCTCGTAAATTTTCTCTGTACCCTTTCCAGCTTGACAACATCTTATTACACAGTGCACAGAACTAAACACAATGCTCTAACCATATAACCATATAACAATTACAGCACGGAGACAGGCCCTCTCGGCCCTTCCAGTCCGTGCCGACCATTTGTTTTCCCCTAGTCCCATCTACCTGCACTCAGACCATACCCCTCCATTCCCTTCACGTCCATATACCTATCCACTTTACTTTTAAATGTTAAAATCGATCCTGCCTCCACCACCTCTGCTGGAAGCTCATTCCACACAGCCACCACCCTCTGAGTAAAGAAGTTCCCCCTCACGTTACCCCTAAAACTTCTGTCCCTTAATTCTCATGTCATGCCCTCTTGTTTGAATCTTCCCTACCCTCAATGGGAAAAGCTTATCCACGTCAACTCTGTCTATCCCTTTCATCATTTTAAAGACCTCAATCAAGTCCCCCTTAACCTTCTGCGCTCCAAAGAATAAAGACCTAACTTGTTCAACCTTTCTCTGTAACATAGTTGCTGGAACCCTGGCAACATTCTAGTAAATCTCCTCTGTACTCTCTCTATTTTGTTGACATCCTTCCTATAACTAGGCGACCAAAATTGTACACCATACTCCAGAATTGGTCTTACCAATGCCTTGTACAATTTTAACATTACTTCCCTACTCCTATATTCAATGCTCTGATTTATAAAGGCCAGCACACCAAAGGCTTTCTTTACCACCCTATCTACATGCGATTCCACCTTCAGGGAACTATGCACAGTTATTCCTAGATCCCTCTGTTCCACAGCATTCCTCAATTCCCTACCATTTGCCATGTACTTCCTACTTTGATTTGTCCTGCCAAGATGTAGCACTTCACACTTATCAGCATTAAACTCCATCTGCCATCTTTCAGCCCACTTTTCCAAATGGCCCAAATCTCTCTGTAGACTTTGAGAATCTACTTCATTATCCACAATACCACTTATCTTAGTATCATCTGCATACTTACCTATCCAATTTTCCACCCCATCATCCAGATCATTGATGTACATGACAAACAACAGTGGACCCAACACAGATCCCTGAGGCACCCCACTGGTCACCGGCTTCCAACCTGACAAACAGCCATCCACCATTACTCTCTGACATCTCCCATTCAGCCACTGTTGAATCCATCTTGCTACTCTGCCATTAACACCCAAAGATTGAACCTTCTGAACCAACCTTCCATGGGGAACCTTGTCAAAGGCCTTACTGAAATCCATATAGACAACATCCACTGCTTTACCCTCATCAATTTCCCTAGTAACTGCTTTAAAAAATTCAAGAAGGTTTGTCAAACATGACCTTCCAGGCACAAATCCATGTTGACTGTTCCTGATCAGACCCTGTTTATCCAGATGCTTATATATTATCTCTAAGTATCCTTTCCATTAATTTGCCCACCACTGACGTCAAACTAATAGGTCTATAATTGCTAGGTTTATTCTTTGAACCCTTTTTAAACAATGGAACAACATGCGCAGTACGCCAATCCTCCGGCACTATTCCCGTTTCTAATGACATTTGAAATATTTCTGTCATAGCTCCTGCTATTTCTACACTAACTTCCCTCAATGTCCTAGGGAATATCCTGTCAGGACCTGGAGACTTATCCACCTTTATATTTTTCAAAAGTGTCAGTACTTCCTCCTCTTTGAATCTCATAGTTTCCATAGCTACTCTACTTTTTTTCCCTTACCTCACAGAGTTCAATATCCTTCTCCTTGGTGAATACCGAAGAAAAGAAATTGTTCAATATCTCCCCTATCTCTTTTGGCTCTGCAGATAGCTGTCCATTCTGGTTCTCTAATGGTCCAATTTTATCCCTCGTTATCCTTTTGCTATTAATATAGCTGTAGAAACCCTTTGGATTTTAAATGTGGTCTCACCAACGTCTTATCACAACTGCAACATGACCCCTCAACTTCTATACTCAATACTCTGGCTTATGAAGGCCAACGTGCCAAAAGCCTTTTTGATCACCCGATCTATCTGTGACTCCGCCTTCAGGGAGCTATGCACTTTCACTCCTAGATCCCTCTGCTCTACAACACTACCCAGACCCCAACCATTCATTGTGTAGGTCCTGCCCATGTTAGACTTCACAAAATGCAGAATCTCTCATTTTTCTGTATTAAATTCCATCAACAATTCCGATTTCTGCAAAACCACCCACTTTTGTATCATCTGCAAACTTGCTAATCTTGACCTGTATGTTCTCATCCAAATCATTGATATAGACGACAAACAGTAACGGGCCCAGCACCGAACCCTGAAGTACACCACTAGTCACAGGCCTCCAGTCCGAGAAGCAACCTTCCACCATCACCCTCTGCTTCCTTCCAGTAAGCCAATTTTATATTCATTCAGCTATCTCTCCTTGGAGCAATATGATCTAACCATCCAGAGCTGCCTACCATGAAGAACCTTGTCAAATGGTTTAGTGAAATCCATATACAACTTCTATAGCTCTGCCCTCATTGACCTATTTGGTCACATCTTTAAAAAACTCAATGAGATTTGTGAGAAACGACCTCCCACATACAAAACCATGCTGACAATTCTTAATCAGCCCTTGTCCATCTAAATGCCTGTATAGCATATCCCTCTGTATACCCTCTAGCAACTTTCCAACTACAGACACAGCTAATAGCTCACTGGCCTATAGTTCCCAATATTTTCTCTGCAGCCCCTCTTGAATAAAGGCACAACATTTGCCATTCTCCAGTCTTCGAGCACCTCTCCTGTATTTAAAGACAACCCATGAATTTCAAGCAGGACTCTAGCAATTTCCTCTCAGGTTCCCACAATGCCCTTGGATATATGTGATCAGGTCCTGGAAATGTGTCTACCTTCATACACGACAGTACCTTCAGCACCTCTTCAACCATAACACTGACTGCTCTTAAGACACTTCATAACACTGAAGACACTTCCACTTGCTGCCCCAAGTTCCTTCGTCTTCCTGTCTTTCTTCTCGGTAAATACAGAGGAGAAATACTCATTGAGGACCTTGCCCATCTCCTGTGGCCCCACATAGAGGTGAATTCCCTCTCTAGTTATCCTTTTCCCCCTTTATTCATAACATCTCTTGTCCTTAATGCTACCTGCCAGAGCTATCTTCTGCCCCTTTTTGCCATTCTGATTTCATTTGCTCGTTAGTTCCCAAAATCCTCCAGAAATACACTTGATTCCAGCTGTCTATACCTGTCCCAAGCATCCTTTTTATTCTTGACCAATGCCTCTATTTCTCTCATCAGCCAAGCTTCCTTACGCTTGCCTGCCTTTACTCTAACAGGGACGTGCATATCCTGAGCTTTCGCAGCCCACATTTAAAAACATTCCACTTGGCTGATGTTCCTTACCCCTCAAACAACCTGTCATGGTTGACCTTACTCTAATTGAGCATTTTAACATGTGGTCCCTCTCAGTCCCTATCCATAACTATCTTAAAGCTAATCGAACAATGGTCACTGGTCCAAAAAGGCTCTTCCACAAACACTTCATTCACTTGCCCTTCCCAATTTCCCTAGACTAGATCAAGTATCGCCCTCTCACATGTGGGGGCCTCTACATATTGTTGGAGAAAACTCTCCTGAACACCTTTGAGAAACTGTGCCCCATCTAAACCTTTCACACTATGATTTTCCCAGTCAACATTGGGAAATTAAAAATCACCAACTATAATAACTTTATTTGACTTGCTGCCATCTGCAATCTCCTGGCATATTTGTTCTTCTAATTCCCGTTAACTATTTGGGGGTTTGTAGTACACCCCCAACAAGGTAATCATTCCTTTCTTGTTCCTCAACTCCACCCATATAGCCTCAATAGATAAACTATTCATAATGTCACCACTGACCACTGCCTTGACATCCTCCCGAACCAATATGCAACATAAATGCAGAAAATGCTGGAAATACAGACTTATCTTTGGAAAAATAAAAATAATTAACATTTCGGGTTGAAGACGAAAGGTCTTCAGGCTTACACAGTGCAATCTTTTGATTTTCATTCTGATTTAACATAATATTATTTTGGTGATTTTGTTTACATTCTTCCTGGTTTAAAGATGAACTTTCTTTAACTGCATATTTATGGTCCTGATCACATTTTATTTGCAATATCATGATGATGTATGACATTGTGAACTTTGTAGTTGGAATAATCGTGGGGCTATAAACACTCAGCATTATTGAAGAAAATGGCATGTAGTAACTGTGATCAGCTACACATCTAATTAGGGGAATTAGCAATATTTGACTCATATTGTCCATGGACTGTGCTATTGGCAATCTTGTATTTTAATACTCATCCCTAATTGTTCCTGAGAAAGTAACAACCAAATATCTTTGTGAACTATTATAGTTAATTAAAGGAAGTTGATGCTCTTAATAAGGTATTGCTGGGTTCTTTTGAAAATATTAATGGCAATGTTAGCATAGTGGGTTTTGTGCAGTAATATTAAAAAAAAAAACAGCAATACCTTACTAAGACCATAAACTTCCTTCAATTAACTATAATAGTAGCTTGGCTGGAAATGTGGAGATTTTGTTCTTCTTATGTAGTTGCCACCCATACCCTTGGAGATGGGGTGTGATCCAAAAATCCTTAATTTATTTTTGCCTTTAGATTGTTCACATGGTAGCAAGGGTGCATTGGCTTGAGGTAATTGTGCTCTCTTTGTTCTGTTTCTCTCATCATTGTTACCCATTGTTCTCACTCACACCAGAAAATATGATTTTTGAAAATATATTTTTATTTGTTTTCAATTGTTATCAACTAAACAGGAACATATTATTTTCCTTTTGAAAGTTCAAACTTTCTTCTTCTTCCAAAAGATGCTTAAACTAACCTATTGATGGCAGTCAGAATTCAATACAATCCAGCAAACTTCTCACAAATTTCTTATGTCAAGTGCCAGATATCTATACATTGGTATCTAGTTTACACAACATCTGTCAGATCTTAACTAAAAACAGAAAATGCTCGAAATGTTCAGCAGATCAAGCAACATTTGTGGAGTGAAATAAAAGGCAGTAATTTTTTGAAGACCTATCATTAGATCTTACAATGCCATGCCACTTTTCAAAACATATACCCTTTTTAAAATGGATAAGTATTTTAAGTAGGGAAATGTAATGACTGCAGAATAATGAAAGTTGGTGGAAATGGTTTTGGATTAGGCCACCAAGATTTTAGGAGATATTCTATGTTCTGCAAACAATGATGCTCTATGAAGCTAGACACAAAAAGCTGGAGTAACTCAGTGGGACAAGCAGCATCTCTGGAGAGAAGGACCCTTGGTCTCAACCCGAAACGTCACCCACTCCTTCTCTCCAGAGATGCTGAGTTCCCACTGAGTTATTCCAGCTTTTAAACCAGCATCTGCAGTTCCTTTTCACACATGCTCTATGAAGCATTGGAGTTGGAAACAACATGGTTACTAGGTAATTCTACATAAAGTGTGACTCCACTTGGTGCTAAGTCGCCTTTGGGTCCAGATCAGCAGAAAACTCTCCTCTCATTAAACTCGGACAGAAATTTCAGTGGTAGATAGTGGTGTTCCTGAAACAATCTCTCAGGATACAGTATTCATAATATTATATTTAAGATATAGATCTAGCGAGGTTATTTTGAGTTTGATGCTGTTTCATCTCATTAAGCACATATTGAGTTAGTTTTTCTGTTTGGCAACAACTCAGAATCACATCAATTTCTATTTGATTACACATCATTCAGCTGCCAATGTGGTGCCAAAAGAAAGAGCAGAACTTTGTTCAATGACATTTCCTTTAGAAATACTCCATAAGAAATATAATCTTGATTAGTTTAATGGTGTGCATCCCAGTGGTATGTATATTGATAATCTATGACATTGCGAACTTTGTAGTTGGAATAATTGTGAGGCTATCTGTCGCTGCTAACAACCAAATCCAGCCCAATCTAATCTAGTAATTGTAAATAGAAACAAAATGCTGGAGCAACTCAGTGGGTCAGGCAGCATCTCTGGAGAAAATGAATAGGTGACATTTTGAGTCGAGAACCTTCATCAGGCTGAGAGTCAGGGAGAGGGACACTGAAGGTAGGGGAAAGGTACAGAACAAAGCAGAGTCTACATCAATGGATCAGTAAAGATGGAGCCCACAATGATCTATTGTTGGCTGGGAACATGGTGATAACGTAGGAATACAAATAGTGAAATTAGCAAGGGGACTAGGGTGGGGAGGGACACAGAGAGAGGGAATGCAAGGGTTACTTGAAGTTGGAGATATCAATATACATGCCACTGGCTTGTAAGCTGCCCAAGCAAAATATGAAGTGCTGTCCCTCTAATTTGCATGTGGCCTCACTGTGGCAGTGGAGGAGGCCCAGGAGAGAAAGGTCATTATGTGATTGGGAAGGGGAGTTAAAATGTTTGGCAACTGGGTGATCGCGTAGGCCAAGGCCAACTGAGCATAGGTATTCAACGAAATGATCGCTCAGTCTGCGCTTGGTCTCACTAAATTTAGGAGTCCACACTGAGAACACCGGATACTGTAGATAAGGTTGGAGGAGGTGCAAGTGAACGTCTGCCTCACCTGAAAGAACTGTCTGGGTCCCTGAATGGAGACGAGGGAGGAGGTATAGGGACAGGTGTTGCATCTCCTGCATTACAGGATATACAGTCATTGTATTACCAGTACATCCACAAATGGATGAGAGACAGTATTTTGCTCCATCTACTGTAAGGAGTCCTTTGACTCTCGCTGTGTTTCCTTCAATCAGTAGTTACCTCTCAGAAATGTAGATTGATGCCCACCTTTTCTCAGAAAGAAAGACAAGAAATATTTAAAAAGACACAAAATGCTGGAGTAACTCAGCAGGTCAACCAGCATCTCTGAAAAACATAGCCAGGTGAAGTTTTGGGTTGGGGGCCTACTTTAGAAAAAAATAAGGTTATTTCATGTGAAGGAATGAACTGCAGATGCTGCCTTAAACCGTAAGCTGCAAAACACTAAGGGGCAGAAAACGCTGGTGGGTGTGGTGTACAGGCCACCTAACAGTAGCAATGAAGTTGGGAATGGTATCAAACAGGAAATTAGAAATGGCAAAACAGTTACAATGGGTGACTTCAATCTACATATAGATTGGGTGAATCAAATTGGCAGGGGTGCTGAGGAAGAGGATTTTTTGGAATGTATGCAGGATAGTTATCTAAATCAACATGTAGAGGAACCAACGAGAGAGCAGGCTATTTTAGACTGGGTTTTGAGTCATGAGGAAGGGGTAGTTAGCAGTATTGTTGTACGTGCCCCCTTGGGCAAGAGTGACCATAATATGGTTGAGTTCTTCATTAGGATGGAGAGTGACATTGTTAATTCAGAAACAATGGTTCTGAACTTAAAGAAATGTAACTTTGAGGGTATGAGACATGAATTGGCCAAGATTGACGAGCAATTAATTCTAAAAGGGTTGACGGTGGATATACAATGGAAGACATTTAAAGACTGCATGGATGAACTACAAAAATTGTTCATCCCAGTTTGGCAACAGAATAAATCGGGGAAGGTAGTGCATCCGTGAAGGGAAATCAGGGATGGTATCAAAGCAAAGGATGATGCGTACAAAGCCCATCATCGCTTGGGCTTTGTACGCATCATCTGGCGTACAAAGTAGCCAGAAAAAGCAGCATACCAGAGGACTGGGAGAAATTCAGAGACCAGCAGAGGAGGACAAAGGGCTTAATTAGGAAATGAAAAATAGATTATGAAAGAAAACTGGCAGGGAACATAAAAACTGACAGCAAAAGTTTTTATAGATATGTGAAGAGAAAGAGATTAGTTAAAACAAATGTAGGTCCCTTGCAGTCAGAAACAGGTGAGTTGATCATGGGGAACAAGGATATGGCGGTTCAATTGAATAACTACTTTGGTTCCGTCTTCACTAAGGAAGACATAAATAATCTGCCGGAAATAGCAGGGGACCGCGGGTCAAAGGAGGAATTGAGTGAAATCCAGGTTAGTCGGGAAGTGGTGTTGGGTAAATTGAACAGATTAAAGGCCGATAAATCCCCAGGGCCAGATAGGCTGCATCCCAGAGTACTTAAGGCAGTAGCTCAGGAAATAGTGGATGCGTTAGTGATAATCTTTCAAAACTTTAGATTCTGGAGTAGTTCCTGAGGATTGGCGGGTAGCAAATGTAACCCCTCTTTTTAAGAAGGGAGGGAGAAAGAAAACGGGGAATTACAGACCAGTTAGTCTAACATCGGTAGTGGAAAAACTGCGAGAATCAGTTATTAAAGATGGGACAGCAGCACATTTGGAAAGTGATGAAATCATTGGACAAAGTCAGCATGGATTTACGAAAGGTAAATCATGTCTGACGAATCTTGTGGAATTTTTTGAGGATGTTACTAGTAGCGTGGATAAGGGAGAACCAGTGGATGTGGTATATCTGGACTTCCAGAAGGCTTTCGACAAGGTCCCACATAAGAGATTAGTATACAAACTTAAAGCATACGGCATTGGGTGTTCAGTATTGATGTGGATAGAGAACTGGCTGGCAAACAGGAAGCAAAGAGTAGGAGTAAACGGGTCCTTTTCACAATGGCAGGCAGTGACTAGTGGGGTACCGCAGGGCTCAGTGCTGGGACCCCAGCTATTTACAATATATGTTAATGATCTGGATGAGGGAATTGAAGGCAATATCTCCAAGTTTACGGATGACACTAAGATGGGGAGCAGTGTTAGCTGTGAGGAGGATGCTAGGAGACTGCAAGGTGACTTGGATAGGCTGGGTGAGTGGGCAAATGTTTGGCAGATGCAGTATAATGTGGATAAATGTGAGGTTATCCACTTTGGTGGCAAAAACAGGAAAGTAGACTATTATCTTAATGGTGGCCGATTAGGAAAAGGGGAGATGCAGCGAGACCTGGGTGTCATGGTACACCAGTCATTGAAAGTAGGCATGCAGGTGCAGCAGGCAGTGAAGAAAGCAAAGGGTATGTTAGCTTTCATAGCAAAAGGATTTGAGTATAGGAGCAGGGAGGTTCTACTTCAGTTGTACAGGGTCTTGGTGAGACCACACCTGGAGTATTGCATACAGTTTTGGTCTCCAAATCTGAGGAAGGACATTATTGCCATAGAAGGAGTGCAGAGAAGGTTCACCAGACTTCTTATGAAGAAAGACTGGATAGACTTGGTTTATACTCTCTAGAATTTAGGAGATTGGGATCTTATAGAAACTTACAAAATTCTTAAAGGGTTGGATAGGCTAGATGCAGGAAGATTGTTCCCGATGTTGGGGAAGTCCAGGACAAGGGGTCACAGCTTAAGGATAACGGGGAAATCCTTTAAGACCGAGATGAGAAAGACTTTTTTCACACAGAGTGTTGTGAGTCTCTGGGACTCTCTGTCACAGAGGGTAGTTGAGGCCAGTCCATTGGCTATATTTAAGAGGGAGTTAGATGTGGCCCTTGTGGCTAAGGGGATCAGAGGGTATGGAGAGAAGGCAGGCATGGGATACTGAGTTGGATGATCAGCCATGATCATATTGAATGGCGGTGCAGGCTCGAAGGGCCGAATGGCCTACTCCTGCACCTAATTTCTATGTTTCTATGTTTCTATGTCAGAAACAAAAAGCTGGAGTAACTCAGTGGGACATGCAGCATCTCTGGATAGAAGGAATGGGTGACGTTTCAGTTCGAGACCCTTCTTCAGACCCTGAGATGAAATAACCTTAGACACAAAAAGATGGTGTAACTCAGCGGGACAGGCAGCATCTTTGGAGAGAAGGAATGGGTGACGTTTCGGGTCGACCCGGTCTCGACCCGAAATGTCACGCATTCCTTTTGGGGCAAGGGGCAACAATTTAGCACAGATCTGCATCAAATTACCACAGAAATGAAACCATGATCAGAAATCTTGTGCAGTATGGTTATCTGATGGTCTTACTTTGCAGTTGCATTTGCAAATTCTTATGGAGTGCAGGATTTAGAAATATTTATTTCAAATGGCCTCTACAAGATCTTCCTGTCATGCCATATTGACAATCATTGTTGAAATGCACTTTAAGATACTTACTCACCAATCTGGACAGTTGGATTCTCCTCGGCTCAGAAATCATCATATTATTGGATTAAATTGGATTAAATGAGGAAAAGACACGAGGAGTAATATAACCCTGCTTCCCCCCCCCCCCCCCCCCCCCCACCCTTCCCGGGTTGAGAAATGTACTAGTGTTCTAGAAGGGGAAACAACAGATTACTGACTTTGAAGTCTTTCCAATACTTTCATTTCTCTGTGCTTGGCTTTCCTTCATTACTGATTAAATTTGAACACAAGACTAAATTCTATACATTACTCATGTATAGGAAATGAAGGATGTGGGCAGTGCTGTCCAACTTTTATTTTTTCAGGAAACTGATGATTTTCACCCAGGGGGACTAAATTTCAAAACCAATATATTCCAAGGCTTTTATCTGGAACATTTACATTACACCGTGAAAATTAAAAGTTTATTTACATTACATATCTAAAGTATAGAATATTAAAAGGACCATAGACATAAGATGTGGACAAATGTATATTATTAAGCATCTCTTCAGCTTTTCGATTAATTATTGACCGATCTGTATGTCAAATCCATTTTCTATAAATCTTAATCCTGAATATTTTAGTCCACATTTTCTGAGACAACAGTGAAGTGACAATGGGAGACAATGGATGGTGTGTTCAATGCAAGGAATGAAGCATATAAAATCTGCACCCAATACAAAAGGAAGCTTGGTGATTTTTTACATGTTGGAAATAGCAGCAAATCTACACACACACACCATTTTAGAATTTGTCACAGCTTTTCTACATTTCCAGTTATTCAACGATGCCAGGAATATCATACTCCCACATTACAACACTGCCACATACACACACTCATGCTTGCTAATGGCAAGCGACCACCAAATGGAACAATGTACGTGCAGCGAGTTCTACCATGTCCACCAGTGCTCAACAATGCCCACAGGTGAGCTACATAGCGGGAAGAAAGGTGGCAATCATGGTATTAGTGTTAGTATGAAAACTGTGACTAGTGAGAAATTGTGCTTAGTTGTAGATGGCAATGTGATCATAGCTCATTCCACGTTTTCTGGTTTACAAAATACAAGTACAGCAGTTCAAATATGCAGAAATAAGGAACTGCATATGCTGGTTTACACCAAATGGACACTCAGTGCGTCATGCAAGATAGACAAAAGAGCTGGAGAAACTCAGCGGGTGCAGCAGCATCTATGGAGCGAAGGAAATAGGCAACGTTTCTGGCCAAAACCCTTCCTCAGACGGTCATGCAAGATATCTGGAGAACATAGATAGGTGACTCTTCGGGTCAGCATCCTTCTTCAGATCCTGGATGAAGGCAGGAGAATGGGGTTAGGAGGGAGAGATAGATCAGCCATGATTGAATGGTGGAGTAGACTTGATAGGCCAAATGACCTAATTCTGCTCCTATCACTTATGAAAAATTGTAGGAGGCCTGACTGAAAATATAAATCATCATTAGACACAAGTGAGGTGCCGTTAAATGGTGGCTAATGTTGCGCCTCTATTTAATAAGGGCTGCAAAGAAAAACCTGGGAACTGTAGATCAGTGAGCCTAACATCTGTCTTGGGAAAGTTACTAGAGAGGATTCTGAAGGATAAGTTCCATATGCATTTGGAAAGACTGGGGTTGATTAGGGATAGTCAGCAGAGTTTTGTTATTGGAGATTGTGTCTCACGAATTTGAATGAGTTTTATGATGGATTGACCAAAAAGGTTGATGAGGGTAGGGCCATAGATATAGTCGATATGGACTTCAGCAAGGCCTTTGATAAGATTCCGCATGGTAGGCTGCTCTGGGAGATTAGATTGCATGGGATCCAAGGAGAGCCAGTGATCTGGATACAGTTAGCTTCATGGTAGGAAGCAGAGATTTCATAGTGGAAGATTGTTTTACCGACTGAAGGCCTGTGACTTGTGGTGTGCTTCAGGGATAGGTGCCAGGCCCATTGCTGTTTGTAATCCTTTTCAATGATTTGGACTATAACAATGATTTGTATAAGAATCTACAGGGCATGATTAATAAATTTGCCAACTACACTAAATAGGTGGAATCATAAACAGTGAAAATTGTTATCAAGAATTACCCTGTGATCCAGATCAGCTGGCCAAATGGACAAAGAATAGGAAATAGATGAATTGGGCTGAAGGGCCGTTTTCCATTGTTGACCTAAAAATGAAGCCAATTAAATTGAGTTAAGTAGCACTACTCCTTTACACTACATACTTATGAATTTAAATGTAATGCTAACACTCGACTAAATAAGATTCTTCTGGACTACGTCCAGTGCTGGTATATCCTTCCTTAAATTAGCGGACCAAGACTGTATACACCATTCCAGACGCGGTCTCTTCAACTTTCCTTTCAATGGTAATAATACTTCTCTATTTTTAAACTCCAAGCCTCTGGCAATAAAGGCCAATATGCTATTTGCCTTCGTAATTACTTCCTCATGGTGCCCTTGATGAACAGTCTGCTATGGCTTAATTGGTGTATTTTTTGATTCTGACAATAATCATTATTCACTGAAGCAAGGAGTAAATCACAATACACGGGAACCATCCTTTCCTTGAAGAAATGTGAGATTGAATTTCTGAAGATTAATACAACATGGATATTCCAGCAATTTCTGGAATTCATGCATTTGGTTTAGCTGCATCTGATGATCCTGCAAATGTTTTCTCTTTCTACTGCAAAAGTGGTGAATGGCCTTGGACTGTACACGGGTATAATCTATTTTACACTACACTTGGTGAAGCTAAAAATACTGACTCTTGTTCAATCATACAATGCAGTGACCTTGCTGCTATGCTTTTGTGGGATGTGTCTCAGTTAGAGGCAAATGCAGTGCAGGACAGTACCCTGGTGTGTGAAATTATCCAGATAAATGGTTATTAATAGAAGCAAAATGACTGAATACGTGACTGGGAAATCCAAAGAGATGTGACTACCTCACTTTCAGAAGCAAAATGTGCTAGCTCCTCTTCCTCATCAGAGCTTTAATTGTGACTTATACGGAGGTTAATTATAGTTTGGATTTAGATTGAAATGGGGAGAAGGCAGGAAAATGGGATTAGGAGGCAGGGGTCAGCCATGATTGAATGCGGAATGGACTCGGTGGGCCGAATGGCCTAATTCTCCTCCTATAACTTGTGAACGTGGAATTCAGGGGAACAATCAACTTGTGTGACGCTTATAGGATTAATCATCAAATGTTATGTATTTTTTTCTACCTTCTCTTATATTCTCAGATCCCGTTTCTCTCTCTTTTGTGGGTATCTATTATCTTTGTTGGACCATTGGTTGTCTATTTCCCTGTCACTACTCTGGAATTTCCTAGACTCTCTAGTTTTACTATTTTTCTCCTATCTTGATGGATATTATTAATTAAAAGATAGTCATTTCTATCCAGTCTATAGCCATTTCTTCTGAATCTCATCAGTGGCCCAGCAATTTTCTGCATTGTGTATTTGGGCATTTTAATTTTTAAAGACGTTGATGTAATTAAACATATGTTGCCCGTGGAATATTTGTATCAGGGCAATTCAAAATAATATCTCTGATCACAAAGTGCTTTTGGAAAAATATATTTTTGTCACATTTTGTATTTCATTAGAATCTGTGAGATGTCATTGATAAGAGTGTAGCACATTCAATTATGGATTTTCAGTATCAACACTGGGCACTCTCAGGTTAGCTATGAAAGGTACACTCTCCCTATCCCAGCCCATGAGTTCCAATAGCATGAAGAATATTTACCTTTTCTTCATCGTTTTCAGTATGTCACGGCCCATCAGTCCTCAATTCTGGGCAATTCAGTGCTGTCAACCTGAGTCCAACTTTAGGATGTCATTTTGAAATGGAAATATAATTTACCTATGATCCTTACATCACCTTTAGCAGCTTACAGGCAGAGAATGTGATTGAGCTCAGCCTTTTTTTGTACCCAAGAGTTTTAGAGGGCAAGTGGTGTTTACATTTAACGAGCTGGATAGTTTTGTCTGTCTTGGAAAATGTTTCATTTATGTTGTTGGGAAGTATATGCTTTAAGAATAACTGATAATTATGTAAAAATGAATATAAGAATGAGGAAAGTTGGTGCTCAAAGAAATGGGTAACCCACTTAACGGGTTATCAACCTCAGAAGAAAATGAGGATTGATAACCTATTAATACAATTTTAAAAGCAATTTGTGATCTGTGGGCTAATATCTGAAGAATAGGAGCACTCCTCTATCATGTTTGGATTATAGTCATACTTTGAAACTGTTGAGACAAAAGTAAATAGTTATATTCAATACTGTAGTGCAATAATGAGCTAGTATTGATCTTCATAGAAGCAGTAATTTTGCAGACATAGATAATTCTATCAATCTTTTTCTGAAGAAGTAAACCTGAGTTTCTAGGTGTCAAGGTCAACGTTCGCCATGCAATTGGTATCAGCAAAAGCATGTGAATTTACCTTTAATTTCATTGTTATTGCATGAACTTGCTCATAGAATTATGTAGAGCAGAAGAAGGCTCTTTGGTCAGTTAAGTGCATTTTGTTCATCAAGTACCCATTTAGCACTTGGTGCGTAGTCTTCTATGTTTGTACATAGGTTGGCTGTTATGCTTGGACTGTGAAAACACAGGGACTCAAAAGTAATTCATTCATTAAAAATGTTTCCTGTGTGCCCAGTTCAGGGTACATGCCTACCCTGCCTACCGGCACTGCCTACCCTGACTAAAATTATGAAATGGCAATTATTAAATATAAATAGTAAATGCATGGGAGAATAAAGCCTATCTAAGAGATCGATCTCTTAGGTAGGCATAATTCTCCATGCTTTTCAACCACAGCACTTGTAACCCTTGAAGGTCTGTGCAGCACACGTGCCGTTAGCGCTGCTTCAAGCCATCATTGACAAGCGGGGCTGAAGGCAGCTGAAATTCCGCCTTTGCGGTACTGCGCATGTGCAGCAGCCTTCTGCGCAGCGCAAGTTTCTTGGCGGGCTTTTCAAATATGGATTGTCATTATTTTAAGAGTATCTTAGGAAACAAAGAGTGAAGAATGGAGTTTGTGTACCAATAAAATGGTAAGTACATTTCTTGGTGCTTTATGTTTTTAAATACCGTATTTCCCGGGGTAGGTGGGGGGAGAGTTCCTTTCACAGTGTTTGGGGAGTCTGGCCCGGGGTAAAGTTGGCAGGAGCGTTGTGAAGGAGGGGATCGGGGCCAGTAACCCACTTGCGATGCTCTGGGCACGGAGCCACCGCATTGTGGCCGGGGAGTAAATTAGCTCGGGTTGCTGCCGCAGCGCTCCGGGCACGGACAGCAGAACTGGCCGCCACTTCCGAGGAAGGAAGCAGCTCAGGTGACTGCAAGCAGCCGCCGGGACCCGACAGCAGAACCAGCTGCCACTTCAGCCCCTTCTGCTGGTCCCCTCTCACCTCTGGGAGTGCTCTCCGTCTGAACATCTCTCTCCTTCCCCTCGCCGGCTGGCTTCCTGCAAATCCTTAAATTCCGACAGCGCGCTCAAGCGACCAATTGAGGTTACTCAACTGTCGGAATTTAAGGATTTGTGGGAAGCGGCTGACATGATGAAGGACCTGGGGATTAGCCGGCGTGCGGCGGGTGAGAGGTGTTCTGATGGAGAGCACTGCCAGAGGTGAGCGGGCTGGGAGAGGGCGCTGAAGTGGCAGCCGGTTCTGCTGTCGGGTCCCGGCGGCCGCTCGCAGTCACCCGAGCTGCTTCCTTCCCCAGAAGTGGCGGCCAGTTCTGCTGTCCATGCCCGGAGCGCTGCGGCAGCGGTGAGTGAGTCTGACACAATCTCCGACCCCCTCCTTCTCAACATTCCTGCCCTCCCTGCATCCTTAACCCCTGGCACAGACTCTCCACACACTGTGAAAGGAACTCTCCCTCCAATTGGACCCTTGAATTGGTATTGTCATTCAATAAGATGACAACTGATTCAATATCCCGGTGTGCTCCCGTTTTTCCCACCATCTCTCCACCTGCCTTCATCCTCCGTCCTCCACCCATTCAGTAATTAAAAAATGAAGGAGATTTAGAAGCCTTGGGAAAATTGAATTGTTACTTATTTATTTTTTACGGAGAGAAGAATCAGCGCATGCACGGTTTAAGTTTTTTTTTAAAAGCCAACTGACTGTCTACCTTGAGTAATTACTCACGGCACGTGCCTGGCCCAGTTGCATTTAGGATGCATAAGGACAACTGTTTCTTGTTTCTTCCCAAATGTTTAAGAACAAAGAGATTACCCATCAGCATAAGCTGTACTTAAGACCTTAGTGTGAAGGAACAGCAGATCCTTTCTATTACAGGTCGTTCCATAAACAAATATTCTTGTGTCAGCATGGTGCCGTCATAATCAATTATCAAATGTACTATTATAAGAGCTGACACCGTTTACATCAAATTCTGGCCTTAAATTAAGAAGATTAAGGTTAAAGCACAAATAGCCACTCATAATACACTTCATATTTTAATCAAGATTTGTTGTTTAATTTTCATTATTTTTCTTCTCTGAATCCATGTTCCTTGCAACGCTGCTGAACATTGAATTTGCTAACCTGTTTTTGTACTGCAGTCAAATAACCTATGTATTCATGTCTTGTAACTTTTTAAAAATGTTTTGCTTAAGTTACAGCTAGATGTTTTACAAAAATAATGCAAAGGTTATTCCTAATGCATTAGCATATTCCAAGTTTAAGGAACCACAATGTTTCCAGATACACAGGACAAGATGTTAAAAATCCAAAGTGCCAAACGTCAACTTGCTCCTGGTGGTGATGGGAGCCTTATGCACTCACCTATGCTCCTCCGATGTTGAGAAAGGCAAGGCAGACACGTCATTGGGGTTATCAAGTGGGCACCTACTTTCATCAACGTTTCGCTGATTGAACCCACGACGTCTCCAGTAGGCTCAGCATTGCATTCTGGCGTCCCCCTCTGCATCTGCCTAGTCAGTTATTTGGGGTTAAATGGGGTCTTTTCTCTTCAGCCAGAGCCACTGGCTACTCCGCTCTGCCAACCATGATGTTTCGTTGATGGCCTGGCGTAGGGCTTGTCCGCTAATCCCCAGGTCCTTCATCAGTCTTACGGCTGATGTTGCCACGAATCCTCGACATCCAACTTCTACCGGGCAGATCTTAGCTCTCCAGCCCGGCTGTTCTGCCTCTGCTGCAAGCTCTGTATATCGCAGTTTCTTTCTTTTGAAGGCTTCCTGCACAGCATCCTCTCAAGGGACTGTGACCTCCACAAGATACAACATGCCCTGAGAGTTCGACCAGAGGACAAGATCAGGCCTCAAGTTGGTGATGGCTATCTCTGATGGAACTGTAAGCCATTGGTCCACATTCACTAGCAACTGTCCAAACAGACTCCAACTGTCCAAACCTTGTCCTTGGTGGAATTTTCCACTGCCTTTGTTCCCCCTCCCGAACAAAGGCAATTGGCTTAACTGGGTTGGTTGTTATGGGCGGCAGGATATTGTTGGTTGTTCTCCTGCGTTCCAGAGTCGCTGCCAGGCATTTGAGCACTTGATTATGTCTCCAGGTGTACCGTCCTTGGGAGAGGCTTACTTTACACCCAGTGAGGATGTGCCTGAGTGTGGCTGGTGTTGAACACATGATGGATCTTCGCCCAGCCATTGGTTGAGATTTTTTGGGCTAGGAAGGACATCATAGGTTGCCCGAATGAGGAAACTTATCCTGCTCGCCTCCATCTCCCACATGTCCTTCCAGCTGAACTTCCTCTTTTCCACACTCTCCCATCTCATCCACTGGCCCTGTTTAGCTTGCGACACAGCCTTGGCACACCTACTCAACTCCTCCTGTCGGCGGACTTCGGCCGCGACCAACTTCTGCCGCTCCAGTGATGATGCCTTGTTCCAGCAAGGTTGCTTTCCGCCAAGCCCCATGCCACTTCTTCCGTGTTGGATTTGCCGTATCATGTTAAATTGGTGGAGAGCAGATTTAGCCTGCTGTGTCGCATTCTTAGCCGTCCACTTCTTTCCTGTTGCCAGGGTTGGAGCAGCAGCTCGGATGACTGTGATGCTGCTAGTCTGACTTTAGTGCACTTGAACTCATCTATCGGGCTAGAGAGAGGCAGCTGGTGTACCCCCTGACCGTACAGGCCTACGCTGCTCAGGCACTGAGGAACATCTAACCACTTTCTCACGAAAGAGCTGATTGTTCTTTCCACCTTCTCGAATCTTGTGAGGGTGATGTCATACATGGTTAGTGGCCACATAAGGTGAGGTAATAACCCAAACTGCAGGCACCAGATTTTCAGCTTTCCAGCCAGCATGGATCGATCGATGTTCACCAGACCTCTGATGATTTCTTGCCTAAACACATTAGCCTGATCAGTGTCCTTCACCTTCCCAGACTTTTGATTGGCTTCTCTGACACAGTTGGGATAGGTTCTTGATCAATGAAGAACCTTTGATCTGTCAGTTTGCCTGATTATAGAAATGCTGCTTGATTTGAGAGTGCAGGTAGATGGGACTAGGGGAAAACAAATGGTCGGCACGGACTGGAAGGGCCGAGAGGGCCTGTTTCCGTGCTGTAATTGTTATATTGTTATATGGTTATTTGGATGGCTTGAATTTCTTTCTGACCCCAGTGATGTTCTCTTTAAGCTTCCCTAAAAGGCACCTGGTGCAAGGTGTTGTTGTTGTGATGATTGTCATGTCATCTATGTCGGCCCTGATGGGTGGTAGATGGACTCCAGACTTTAGCCGCTCACCACCCACTACCCATTGGGAGGTCCTTATGATGACTTCCATGGCCATTGTAAAAGGTAGATGGTACACCCCGCCATAATGCCAATCTCCATGCAGTGCCATAGACAATAGACGATAGACAATTGGTGCAGGAGTAGGCCATTCGGGCCTTCGAGCCAGCACGGCCATTCAATGTGATCATGCTGATCATCCCCAATCAGTACCCCGTTCCCGCCTTTTCCCCATATCCCCTGACTCCGCTATCCTTAAGAGCCCTATCCAGCTCTCTCTTGAAAGCATCTAGAGAACCTGCCTCCATCGCCCTCTGAGGCAGAGAATTCCACACACTCACAACTCTCTGTGAGTAAAAGTGTTTCCTGGTCTCCGTTCTAAATGGCTTACTCCTTATTCTTAAACTGTGGCCCCTCATTCTGGACTCCCCCAACATCGGGGACATGTTTCCTGCCTCCAGCATGTCCAAACCCTTAACAATCTTATATGTTTCAATAAACCATGTGGTTGTAAAGTCAGGCGTGGTGAAACAGAGCTGCAGATCTTGAAAATAAGCCTTGACAAGGCTTACGATAGTCTCTGGTATCCTGAAGAAGTCAAAGTATGCCCAGAGGAAACTGTGCGGGACAGTTCCGAACGCATTGGCAAGGTCAAGGGAAATGACATGCAGATCTATCTTCTCTTTTCTAGCAGTCTGGATTTGGTGCCAAATCATGCTGGTATGTTTGAGACACATGTCCAGAGAACCCTGGGATGCCTGCTTTTTGGACTGTTGTATCCACAGGTTGTTTCTCTCTAAATAGCTGGTCATCCTCTGAGCTATGATGCTGAAGAAAATCTTACCCTCTACATTGAAGAGACTGATAGGGCGGAATTGGCTGATATCTGTGGATTCCTTCTCTTTCGGAATCAGGATTCCTCCTGCCCTGCGCCATGCTTTGGATACGACTCTCTTCTCCCAAACCACTCTCACATTTGCCTCCACAGGAAGCGAAGAACATCAGGAGCACCCTTGTAGTCGATACAGAACCTCATTTGGCCCTGGGGCTGAGCATGCTCTTGCCTGCTCTTGCCTGTTCCACCTCCCTCCACTTTGGAGGACTAATGTCCATTTGGTGCTCTGGTTGTTCAATTGGTGGAATGTCCAATGGAATAGCTGTCTTCTTGTGTCTCTTGTCATCCATATGCATTCTTTCCAGATACTCGTCCAGCTCATGCCTTGATGTTTTTAGGTTTCCTTCCTTTTCTTTGATGAAAAGTGATTTTACGAACTTATAGGGGTCCTTGAAGAAGCATTATCTTATTTGTTCTTTCTTTTTTCATGATTTCCGCAAGTACTCTGCTCGTCTCAGGGTTGCTAAACGGCTTTTGATGTTTCCCTGGACAATGTTGATGCCCTCCTTCTCACTATCAGAAGCTTTCCTCCACTGCTTCTTGAGCTGCCTTCTCTCCCGGATTAGGCATTCCATCACCTTTTGTCGTCTGGACTTGCTTTCCAAAGCTGGTGCCTTTTCCTTTTTCTCCCTTATTCCATTTCGTCCTGCTCCATAGCCATAGATGATGTCCCCCATCTTGTCAAGCTTTCTTTTGACTGTACCCCTTACACCCTGTAGGATACTGGTCAGGTCTGCATTTATGGTCTCCCATTCTTTCTTCTCCAAGGCTCCAGGCCATTTCACGCGAGGTTTTCTTCCGCTGTTCATTTTCTCCATTGCTGGTTTTCCTGGCTGGATGGGCTCCATATCTTCCTCTGCCTGCATAACTGTGCTTGAGTTCCCTTCATCAGGGGGGCTGATGCCCTGCAAACTGTGGTGAGACTCCATTCTCTGGACTTAATTCGAGTGACTTGATTGACTTCTCAGGAAGTACTTATCAATGCGAGGTCCCTGTTTTCCCTCTCTCAAGCTTTCTTTCTTTCCTTTTTTCAAGCCCTTTGAAGATGTTATTTTCATCCAGCCGCAGGAGCAAACCTGAAGCTTCTTCTTGGATGCTGATTGTGCACATGGTTCTTGTTGAGTGCATGTATTGCTCATGATATTTTTTGTTCCTAAGTCTATAGCCCTATTATCCGTTAATGAGTCTTCTTCAGCCACCACTCTCGCAGACTCGAGGGGTATTCTTTCTTTAATTCTGTTCGTAGCCATAAGCGGGTGTCTCCGAAATACTGACTAGTATTGGATCCTGCTGACATGGGCAACTAGCAGTCCCAAGTTCTTTCCCTTGTTGTCAGCCATTCTATTCAAGGCAGTCACGGGATAATTCCAGGGTAAATGTTTCCAGATACACAGGACAAGATGCTAAAAATCCAAAGTGCCAAATGTCACCTTGCTCCCGGTGGTGATGAGAGCGTTATGCACTCACCTATGCTCCTCCGATGTTGAGAAAGGCTAGGCAGACACGTCATTGGGGTTATCAAGTGGACAACTACTTTCATTGACGTTTCTCTGATTGAACCCACGACGTCTCCAGTAGGCTCAGCGGTGCATTCTGGCAACCCAGAACCACCCTCCTCTGCATCTGTCTAGTCGGTTATTTGGGAGACCAAATATTTACCGGGTAATTGAAGGTCATTGTACAGTGTATTCAATGTAGAAAGACACAGGAAGTTGCCAGGGCTCAGCTGATACAATGCAAGTAATTTTCCAACTTTGTAGTTCTGGTGGTACAGCTCGCCCACTGAGAGCATATATTAAAAGTTTGTCACATAGACTACATTATTCCAAATCTAAATTACATAATATATTTTCAAAATTATCGCCTATATGTGATAAATGTCAAATCTCAGAAGCAAATTTGTCACATTCATTCACTAATTGTATAAAGATTGTAGAATATTGGAACGAAATATTTAAGATAATTTCGAATGTTATTAATATTACTATGATTTCTGATCCAAAGTTAATAATACTTGGAATACTTGAAACGGACCAACTAGTTACAATGAACCAAAGAATTTTTATCGATTATTGTCTAATAATTGGGAAAAAATTAATACTAAAATTTTGGAAAGGCCCTGCATCCCCAACAATTAAAATGTGGAATACAGAAATGTCGGAGACACTTCATTTGGAGAGATTGAGGCTTGTCCTTATGGATAGGTTAGATCTCTTCAGAGAGATTTGGTCTCCATATATTAAATATTTACAGGGTCATAACGGTTCGGCGCGAAGACTTGACTGAGGCCTGAATATCTGAATGGATGAAGAAACATATATAATAAATCATGAATATATCTCCAAGGACGAATTAATGAATAATATTTCAATCTCCATCAAACTTTCAACACTCTCTTTTCTATTTTCTATTCTTTATTTTTTCTATCCTTAATTAGAAAAAAAGTATAGAAACACATTATATTAAATTTTTTAATATTAATGCGAATATAGATATCATTACTTGTATGAAAATATTATTGATGTCCTGTATTTTTAATTACATAAAATTGTGTAGTTTCAACTATATAATAATTTAGAAATATAAAGTCAATAATAATACAAACACTCTTATTATTATGAAAATATAATGAATATTATAGAAGTTCGGTTAATATTGTGTATTATACAATTATAACATGGGGGACTTGTATTTTGAAATCAGAGGAAATATGGATATTATGAGTAGTATGAGTATATTGCTAATACTAGGAAGATACTCCCAATTATACAAAATAATTAACCTTGATATGTATAATTGATAATATTATAAATAATATAAACAGTATCAATTTATCATTAATATTATATATTTATCGTTGTATAAGAGTGTATTTTGTAATTACTTTGTTTCTATAATAAAAATTTAAAAAAAAAATAAAAGTTTGTCACATTGCACATGATCCTCCAAATGTTCAAAAGAATGGTGGAAACCAAAAATAGTATTGTGCTAGAATTTCAGATATGTGACTCTGGCAGAGAAAGCTCTACACTATAGTCACAAAACCAAGAGATTGTTTTTCACCACCCTACAGCCTTAAGATGAAAGTCACTTTTAATTGTATTTGAACTTTGCAATTAAGTTACACTCATTTACTTTTCCCCACTGGTGTGTGTTTTAGATATAGATATTACAAATGACAGTTCTAAGACGTTTGAGTTGCGATTTGCAGCTGAAGCCAGTGGAACTTTAACGGAACCTATTTATTTACAGTTGTTAAGCATTTAATTAACCATAACTATGCAGTGAGAAATAAAACCACTGTTACTTTTGAACTTGTCATTGCCATTAATTAGCTGCAATTGTTTTTTTAAATTTGAATTTTGATTGTATATTTTTAATGCAGAACAACTATTTCTGAAGTTGCAATGTGCCTGTTTCACAAACAGAACGAAATCGAAGGATTTATAGAATTACTGGGAAATATCCAGAGAAAGATTGCCGAAAATGAACACCTGGAATGTCCTCTCCGCACATACTTAATAACAGGAAATGGTCCCGTAAGTTCCATAGGAAGAGTTTTGAAGATAATTAGTGACAATGGCCTGGAGATTAATGAAACACTCTATCTTGCTGGTTCACCAAAAAAACCGATCTTAGACATTATACGACCTCATATATACTTTGGATTTCTGCCAATGGGCCAACAGCAATTAGACAATTGCTCCAAAAGTTACTTGAATGTGTCACATTTCAGAAGGCACTGAGGTTGAAATTGTGTCTTATGCAGGATGCTGCAAGGTGCATGTGTTAATGATTAAAATAACTCTACTAACAGACCCTGGAGTTACATGTGTTATTGTAAATATCTACAGTCTTAAAAGGAAAAGCCAGACAGAAATCTTGTTCACCTTTATGTGCTCTAACCCATCAGCAGAACTTTGTTTTTATAGTTTCACTTGGATATAAATATTGTTTGCTGAGGTTAACATTATTTGGACACTGAATGGTAAATGGTAGATTTCTTTAATATAGAGCAATCATGTATCTAAGTCAAAAGCCTGTTGGTTTAAGTTGCACAACAGAACTTCTGTACACAATATAA
Organism: Okamejei kenojei; assembly: GCA_035221665.1. Classification (NCBI taxonomy): domain Eukaryota; kingdom Metazoa; phylum Chordata; class Chondrichthyes; order Rajiformes; family Rajidae; genus Okamejei; species Okamejei kenojei. The sequence continues at coordinate 52,893,524 of CM069135.1, read as the reverse complement.
AACAATGTAATCCACTGCCCATGTAAAATGACCTGTGTTGAAGCATTAGCATCTAAGAAGTTACTACTTCAGTCCAATTTTACTTCGGAGTCACGTGAGTGACTTCATGAAGACCCCGCCAGCACGCATTCGCAGCATATCGTCACGCGCATTTGCATCGGCAGGCTGGGGGGGGGGGGGGGAGTGCGCTCTCTCCTCCGGCTCCTTCATAAAGGCCGGCAGGTAAGTACTTACCTTCACGCCACAGGATGGACAAGGGCAAGAGGAAGGCGACGCAGTCTAGGAGCCGTGCTGCATCGACCAGCCAACGGCCCTTGTCCCCGGAGCTGCAAGCACCACCGGCAGCTTCGAGACATGTGGGGGCAAGAATGCGGAAGTCGGGCGCTCCCGCCACTTTAGCGCCCGACTCACCCGAGTGGTTTACCGTCCCGGAGCTGGATGCAACGGATCCAGACTTTGAGCCCCCTTCTCCCAAGAAAAGAGGGGGGAAACAGGTACGTGCAAAGGGGCCTCGCTCATCGCTAGCGACTTCACCCCGAGTCCCAGTAGACCCGAGGGGGCTGGGCCGGGGGACAGCTGCACTACAGGGGAGCCCTACAGCTGTGCTCCACCACGTACCACTGCCAGGGAGATCTGCCGTAGAGCAGTCTGGCAGATCTACTGCTGCGTCGAGCAGGCCCGCAGGAGCAGGTGCCGCCGACAAAACACCCCGTCAGGCTGCGGTCAAGGGCGGAGGTGGCAGCAGTAGACGGTCGGTCAGCTCAGCTCTGGGAGCGGCCGACAATGCGCCTCCACACCTCCACGCCAAAAATTGGGCGATTGTGGAGGTAAGCCTGCACGGACTCCGGGGAGCCAGGTTCCGGGGGCCGGCGCCGATCCAACTCACCTGCCTTCGTATCAGACAGGTGGGCCGCCACAGTCTGGAAGAAGACAGACTAGCGGAGAGTCCGTGCGGGAGTCGTATAAGCCTACTCGGGCGGTAGGCCACGGCGACCTGCCATTGGACCCTAGACAGCACCTTACGGAGGTGTGGTCCGATGGTGGAAGCCCCACTGATTTCGCAGTGATTTCGCAGGGCCTGGGGAAGTCTGCTTGTCCGCTGCACATAGCAGGGACGGTCGCATAGAGCCGTTGGACCTCTTAGTGGAGTAACTCCTCCAGCGGGACCGGGACTGGGAAGAGCGGGACTCACGGGCATCCACAAGGAGTCCTCTCAGCATCTCGTCATCACCAGCCAGAAGTGCTAGCAGCTGCCCAGCCGCTGTGTTTGAAGACGACCCGGGACAGCCAGTGACCGCTGAGCCAGAGCATGAGGAGGATATGCTGGACGTGGTGGGCAAGTTTGCCGCAACCACACAAACAGGGGAACCCCTGCACCACAAACTGGCGGGCACCATTGATTACCTGACTACTCACCAACTCCAGAGTCAGGTACTCAATGATACTATGGAGAAAATAAAACCGCCCGAGAACTGCATCAACCTCAGTGTGCCCTTGGTTAATGCCCAGATCTGGGGACACTTGAGTACGGCCACCAGGATGCAGGATGTCCGCCTCCAGCGTATCTTAAAGGTCCTCTGCACGGGCATAACGGCTTTTGCTAGGACCCATGACGGGGATAATGTGTCCAGTGAACAACAAGATGCCCTGGCACTCCTATGCAACGCCCAGTATGAGATCAACTGCCTGCGTAAGAGCTCCATTAAGCCCACACTCAACCCCAAATTCGCGGAGTTGTGCCGTCCATCAACCGCTCCACCGCCTCATCAATTGTTTGGAGACCTGTCCAAACAAGTGAAGGAACTAGACGAGGAGGCCAAAACAGCTGGCCTCATGAAACCTCCTACGGCTAGACTTCACCCATACCACCGGCAACAGCCACACACAAACTGGAAACCACGACCGCAGGACAGGACACAAAGGACCTATCCACCTCCACTTCCCCAAACACAACGACCTTTTTTAGGACAAGGCCAACAGCGGCCTGCATGGAAGATGCGGCCGCCATCCCGTCAACCTCCACAACGTCCACCCAAAACGCCATACGTGAGGAACCGTCGTTAACCATGGAGGTAAGGGGACCTGGTTCCTCTCAGACCGTAGCATCCCCTCCTGCACAAATTGGTGGGCGATTACGGGCTCTTTTGGAAATATGGAACACTGTCACTACAGATGAGTTTATTTTACAAAGTGTTCAAGGCTATGTTATCGAATTTAGTGGTGGTATAAATCCCCCTACCCAGCATTCGCCTCATAGGAAATTTACACTATCCCAAAAAGAGGTGGAGGCAGGACATGCTGAAATTATATGGCTAGCAGCAAAAGGGGTAATTGGCAAGACAACGCATGAACCTATTGAGTTTGTGTCCAACATTTTCACCAGAATTAAAAAAGATGGGGATGTCGGATTATAATAGACCTAACTGAGCTGAACACTTTTACAATATACCCACTTCAAAATGGATACTTTTGAAACAGCCAAGCAGATGCTTTACCCAGGGTACTTTATGGCATGCATCGATTTAAAAGATGCATACTATACGGTGCCCATCTCTGAAGCTCACAGGAAATTTCTAAAGTTTGTCTGGAAGGATCAATTATGGGAATACAAGGCATTGCCCAATGGAATCACCACAGCCCCTAGGCTGTTTACAAAATTAGTAAAAACTATATTGGCTCTTCTCCGACAACAAAATTATATGGTTATGGCATATTTGGATGATATCCTTATAGTGGGTCAGACCCTCCAATTGGCTACACGGGCAGTGGCTGCAACTAAGGCTCTCTTCGAGAAGCTGGGATTTGTAATCCATCCAGACAAGTCAAAACTGCACCCGGTACGGGTTATGGATTATTTGGGGTTCACCCTGGACACCAACTTAATGATGATTACCATCCCAACCAATAAAGCTACTGCTATAAAAGAAGAGTGCCACAGTCTTACTTGCACCAGGGTACCGACCATTCGGCAAACAGCAAAAGTAATAGGGAAATTGGAAGCTACATTCCCAGCTGCACAATTTGGACCACCACACTACCGAAATTTGCAAAGAACAAAGATCACAGCATTAAAAGCAAATGCTGGGCACTTTGATCGGCCAATCCGGTTACCACCAAAGGCTAGAACCGAGCTGCAATGGTGGTTTGACAATATTAGTGAGTGTCATAGACCCATCATAGTAAGCAACCCAGACGTCGTGCTACAAACTGACGCAAGCGCACAAGGCTGGGTAGCAACTGATATGATGTCCAGTTGTGGTGGCAGATGGAATTCTCGTGAGTCTACCTTCCTGGAGTCACACGGGATAAATTATATAGAAATGCTGGGGGCATTTCATGGACTGCGGGCTTACTGTACTAACTCACGGGATTTACATGTCCGCCTCCAAATAGATAACACTACAGTGGTGGCTTACATCAATCATATGGGTGGTATCAGGTCGCTATCTTGTGATGAATTGGCAAACACAATTTGGCACTGGTGCATTGAAAGAAATACTTGGATTACAGCAACCTATTTGCCAGGGAAGCTTAATACAGTGGCGGACACCAGGTCACGAGTATTCAATGACAACATCGAGTGGATGTTGAACCCCCAAATGTTTGGAGACATTCTAGCTCACTATGGGACACCAGATATTGATCTTTTTGCATCCAGGTTGAACCAGCAGATACCAACGTATGTGTCTTGGGAACCAGACCCTGGGGCAATAGCAATGGATGCGTTTTCTATCCATTGGGGGAAATGGGATGTGGGGATCGTGCTGACCCTACTGAGGAGCTGGGCTCCAATGAATGAGCTACCACTGAAACAGCTCACCCTCAAGGTGGTGATGCTGATGGCACTGTCTACAGCCCAACGAGTCCAGACGTTACAAAAACTGCGACTGGACAGCATGGTGGCCACCCTTGGTCAAATAAATTTATTTGTCCAAGATTTATTGAAGCAGCACAGGCCAGGGGCGCATGGGCTGCAGTTGGAGTTTCGGGCATACCCTGTAGATGCCACTCTCTGCATAGTCACCCATCTCCACCACTATATCAGGATTACAGGAGCCATCAGGATGAAGGAACAGGGGCTCCTCTTCAGCCACAAACCTCTGCATCATTGGGTGACTGTACAGACTATCGCCAGGTGGCTCAGGGTAGTGCTGGATGCAGCAGGAGTTGCTACTAACATTTTTAAATCTCATTCCACTAGGGCTGCATCCACATCAACGGCGAGGGCCATGTGGGTGCCCATGGACCACATCCTCCCCACCGCGGGCTGGGCCAGTGAAGAAACCTTTCAACGGTTCTACAATAAGCCACTGGTCGCCCCTGCGACATTCGCAGAAGCTGTGCTGGGAACCACTCAGTGAATGTCTGTCCCCGAATTAGGGGTTGTTTGTTTGTTTTATTTGATTAATAAATTGTATTACTTTTTCAGCCAGTTTCGACTGAACTGCATTAACAGCCTTCCTCCATCAGACTTGCGGCAGTGTGATAAGCATGGACGTTGTCCAGGACGTGAAATCACAGAGCTTTGAAATCTTCACAAAGTCACTCACGTGACTCCGAAGTAAAATAGTAAGATTAAATGAGAACTTACCAAGTTTGAAGGTTGATCTGTATTTTACGAGGCGTCGCGGTGAGGGATTTCGTGCCCCCCGCTCCCACCCTCTATCATAAGGTCAACTCGGAAGTTCTACGTTCTTCATCTTACTATTTTAGTCATGGTGCGTTCTGTGATTCCACACCGCTGCTTTGAAGGATGCTGCGCATGCGTGCTGGCGGGGTCTTCACGAAATCCCTCATCGCGACTCCTCGTAAAATACAGCTCAACCTTCAAACTTGGTAAGTTCTCATTTAATCTTACTATTTACCCATGCAGACCACGATGCACCGTCTGTACTAGTCCTGCCTCACTGCATTTTTCCCATACACTTCTAAACCATGTACATCTCCAATTGTCTTTTAAATGTTGTTACAGTACCTGCCTTAACTACCTCCTTTGGCAGTTCATTCCATATGTGTGTGAAAAAGTTGCCCCTCAGGTTCCTGTCAAATCTCTCCCCTCTCACCTTAAACCTACGTCCTCTAGTTCTTGATTCTCCAAGCATTTACCCAATCTATTCCACTCATGATTTTATTGAGCTGTGTAGCATGGAAACTGTCCGTTTGACTCAACTTCTCTACACCAACCATACTTCACATACTAGGATGACCAAATTTGCTGCCATTTGTCCCCATATCCCTCTATCCCCTTCCTGTCCAGGCATTTCTTTATCTGTTCATCTATTATCTGCAAGTTATACCTTATGTGTGAACTTTTAAATAAAAATAATGGAGGGGCTTATAGGTAATACACATTATATGAGACTTGTAAGGCTACTTTATCTTTTTTTAAATTTGTAAGATTAATGAGGATTATAAGCAGAAAGATATCTGCATTAGAACACATAAGTAGGATAAAACAGGAAGGAAAAATGTGAAAAATATTCTGATTAAAATTGAGAAATTGATTTTTTTTTAACCTGATTCATATTATTCATTATAAGGCTCTCATTGTCATTTCGAAAACAAATCTGGCATTTGTGTGTATGATGCAGGTATAGCTAGGAAATTTAGGATTTCATTTCGGAGTCACGTGAGTGACTTCGTGAAGACCCCGCCAGCACGCATGCGCGACATATCGTTGCTCGCAGTTGCCGTCAACGGCTGGAGGAGGAGCGCACTCCACCACCAGCTCTTCTTACGGACTTGGTTCTGTGTTTACTTGTTTTTTCACAGAACGATGGATCGGAGGATGTCTAGCAGCAGGCTGCCCGCAACGGCAGTACCCGCACGTCGGGCCGGGAAAAGAGCGCAGAAGACCGGGAGTCCCGCTCATACGGGACCCGACTCACCACCACTACTGCCGCCAGAATAGCAGAGTGGAAGGACCACCACGCAGGAGCAGGGCAAGCTTGGCCCTGACTCCTTACCACTATCCCCTACTCACAAGGGAAGTGTGGCCAAGGTGCGTGCGCGTGTCACCCATTCAGGGGCACATTCTCTCTCTCCAGTACAGGTCACCAGAGGGCGAACCAGGAGAAGAGCCGCGCGCCGGTCGGTGAGCCCAGCTGCAGGAGCCGGGGACGACCTTCCACAGGCCGCTGGAAAATGGACAGGTGAGGGAGAGCCTGCTAGCTCTGCAGTTGGGGCCGGCACAGACGCATCACCGGGGGAGCCCTCCAGACCGAGGGCCGGTGTAGTCTCAACAAGGTCACCACACCCCCCTTCAAGGGGGGGGACATGACCGAGCCAAGGAAAACTTGGGGCAAACCCACGCGGACGTCGGGGCACGACGCTACGGCGGCCGGGTCTGACTTATCACCGCTTTTGTCATATCAGACAAGCGGGCCGCCTCCGTCCGGAAGACAGCGGACCAGCGGCAGGTCCACGCGGGAGTCACAGAGCGCCAAGGTGAGCGATATCACCTCGACGAGGTGTGGGTTGACGACAGGAGCCTCAGGAGTTCCCCACCACCTGAGGAAGTCGACTTGTCGTCACCAGATGGTGACGGCGGTCGCATGGCACGTATGGAGCGCATGATGGAGCAGCTCCTGGAACATAATCTCCAGCAGCAGCACCATGGAGCTGTGGGTCCCAGCGTATCCCCATCTTTGGTGGGAAGTGCGAGGAGTTAACATTTGGGTGAAGAAGTAGAAGGCGCACAGCAGGAACCTGAACAGGAGGAACATTCACGACCTAGGGGGCCGCCTGACAGGCAAGGAAGGACCAACATGCCAGCAGCACTACATCAATACCTACATCAACAACAGAAGCCTTTTTTAGGAATAGGGCCTCAGCGGCCGCCATGGAAGATGCGTCAGAACCAAAACCCGGCACCTCCACGACACCCCAAAAATGTAAAGGACCGCCGGTAACCATGGAGGTAAGGCAGTCTGGTTCTCATGCACAGGTTGCATGTGAAACCTCACAAATTGGGGGGAGATTGCGTTTTTTTGGGGATGCATGGAGTTCAGTCACTTCAGACTTGTTTATTTTACAAAGTATTCAGGGGTACCAGATTGAGTTCATAAATGAACAACTTCCCCCGCCTCAACATGTCCCTGACCGTAAATTTGCACTTTCTCATAGAGAGCAAGTGGAAGGGCATGATGAAATTTTGAGGCTAGAACAAAAAAGGGTAATAGAAAAAACGATTCACGAACACTTTGAGTTCGTATCCAACATCTTTACCAAAACTAAGAAAGATGGTGGATGTCGAATCATTATTAATCTAACCCATCTGAATACCTTTGTACAATATACCCATTTTAAAATGGATACGTTTGAAACAGCCAAAGCACTGATTTCTAGAGGTTGTTTCATGGCATGCATCGATTTGAAAGATGCATATTATTCAGTATCCATAAGGGAATATCACCGGAGGTTCTTGAAGATTGTTTGGATGGATCAGTTATGGCAATATAGAGCCCTACCCAATGGGCTTACTACAGCCCCTAGATTATTTACCAAGCTATTAAAACCAGTGTTGGCAACACTGAGGAAACAGAACCATATTGTCATGGCCTATTTAGATGACATTTTAATAGTAGGGGATACCATGGAGTCAACTAAATTAGCAGTATCAGCTACTGTATCATTGTTTCAGAAAATGGGGTTTGTAATCCATCCAGACAAATCTCAGTTCTACCCATCACAGGTTATGGACTATTTGGGGTTCACGATTGACACCAATCAAATGATCATTACCATCCCAGCTACTAAAGCTATGGATGTCATTGGAGCATGTAATGAACTTGTTTGCGCCAGGGCACCGACAATTCGACATGCTGCTCAGGTAATTGGGAAATTGGTAGCTACATTTCCAGCTGCTCAATTTGGACCATTACATTATCAAAATTACAAAGAACAAAGATTTCAGCATTGAAAATTAATGCTGGACATTTTGATAGACCTATGCAGCTGCCAGTCAAGGCGAAATTTGAGTTACAATGGTGGATTGATAACATTCGTAATTCATTCAAACCCATCATTGTGTCTAATCCATCGGTGATTTTACAAACTGAAGCAAGCGCCCAAGGTTGGGGAGCTACAGACACCATTTCAAGTTGTGGGGGCAGATGGGATTCACATGAATCTACCTTTCTTTTATCACAAGGGATAAATTATTTGGAGATGCTGGGAGCATTTCACGGACTACGAGCTTATTGTACAAGTCTCTGTGATACGCATGTCCGTCTCCAAATAGACAATACCACTGTGGTGGCATATTTAAATCATATGGGTGGTATCAAGTCAATATCTTGTGATGAATTGGCTAATTTAATTTGGCTCTGGTGTATACAACGAAATATTTGGATATCAGCTACCTATCTTCCAGGTAAGCTCAATACAATGGCAGACACCAGGTCACTAATATTCAATGATAATATTGAATGGATGTTGAATCCCCAAATATTTGCAAAAATCACAGCTAAATTTGGTACACCAGATATCGACCTTTTTGCGTCTAGGTTGAGCCATCAGGTACCAACATATGTATTTTGGGAGCCAGACCCTGGGGCATTAGCGATGGATGCTTTCTCGCTGCACTGGGGGAAATGGGTTTTCTATGCATTTCCTCCATTTTGCCTCATCAGTCGGGTATTACGGAAAATCAGATCAGATTCTGCAACAGGTATTTTAATAATACCCGACTGGCCTACACAACCATGGTATCCGATGGTCCGTAGTATGATTACAGAACCTTGGGCACTTCTTAAAAAGAGCCCAGATTTGGTGACTAACCTGGTCACAGGGGAATGCCATCCATGCCACAGTCATTTGAACCTGTTGGCCTGCAGATTTTGAAGAGACCACTGCTACAGTACGGACTAACACCTAGGACCGTGGACACCATAGGAGCATTGCGTAGAGAGTCTACCAGACGGCAGTACCTGACGCAAATAAGGAAATGGGAAGCCTACTGCACTAGGATTAACATCACGTATGACTCTGCCACGATACCACATGTGCTGGAATTCCTTGCGGGACTGCACCATGATGAACGTCTCAGCTACAGCGCCATCAACAGCACCAGGAGCACACTGTCTTCCTACCTCTGCATTGGGGTAGGGTCACATCAGCTGGTGTCGAAACGTATGAGGGGCATCTTCATTTCAAACCCTCCCAGACCTCGTTACAATGTTACCTGGGATATCGGAGTGGTACTGACTCTCCTCAGAAATTGGACACCGATGATTGGACTACCATTGGATAAACTAACCCTGAAAGTGTAATGTTGATGGCCCTCACATCAGCACAGCGGGTTCAGACCTTACACAAGACTCAATTGGATAAGATGGTCTCTACCCCTGAAAGAGTAATTTTCTATATTGATGAGTTACTCAAACATCATAGACCTGGGTCTACGGAGTTGCAACTGATTTTTCCGGCATACCCCACTGATGAGAGGCTCTGCATAGCCACCCATATCCGTCATTACATAAAATTGACGCATACCCTCAGGGGATCGGAGAGGTATCTGCTTATTAGCCATAAGAAGCCCCATCGCAGACGATCTCCAGGTGGCTCAGGGTGATTCTGGATGCAGCAGGTATTGTCATTAATATCTTTAAATCCCATTCTACTAGGGCTGCATCCACATCAGCGGCGAGGATCATGGAGGTGCCTATAGACCATATCCTCGCCACAGCAGGCTGGGCTAGTGAAGCTACTTTCCAGCGGTTCTATCACAAACCTGTAACCACTCCTGCTATGTTTGGGAAGACCGTGCTGAGTCCTGGTCAGCAACATACGCCTATCCCCTTTTGAGGGGGAGGGGGGGTTTGTTTATGTTAATAAACAATATTATTTTTCAGCTAGTCAGTCTGAATTCCGTAATTATACTCCATCCATCAATATTGTGGCCATGTGAGAGCATGGACGTGATCCAGGGCATGTAATCACAGATCTTTGAAATCTTCACGAAGTCACTCACGTGACTCCGAAATGAAATAGTAAGATTAAACAAGAACTTAATAGGTTTGAAGTTTGATCTTTATTTTATGAGGAGTTGCGATGAGAGATTTCGTGCCCTCCGCTCCCAACCCTCTACTGTAAGGTCAACTGGTATATAGAGTCTCTTCAATCTTCCTATTCTAATCATTTTTGGATAGTTCTGTGATTCCACACCGCTGCTTTGAAGAATGTCGCGCATGCGTGCTGGCGGGGTCTTCACGAAATCCCTCATCGCAACTCCTCATAAAATAAAGATCAAACTTCAAACTGGTAAGTTCTCGTTTAATCTTACGATTAATGTCCACTCCTAAATATTTTATATTTAAAAACGTTATTCATAATATTTGCAGAGATATAATACTCAGTGTCAATACAATAGAACAGAAGGATCTAAGAGTTTAGGTTCAAGGTTTATTATGGTCACGTTTACTGAGATATAGCAAAAACTTTATTTTCCATGCTATCCAGTCAAATCAGATAATAATATACATAAATATAATCAAGCCAAAAGTCAAGTACTACAGACAGAATAAAGGAAAAGATGTGCAGTGCATTCTATAGTTCGCAACATTATATTGTAATGGTTCTAGAGACAAATTCCAATGTCGGCAATGAGGTAGAGGGGAATCGGACTAGTTTAAGTACTTAGTTCCCTGAAAAGGGGGGTCACAGATGGACAAGGCAGTGAGGTTATCATGTATCTATACATTGTAAATGGCTTCATTGTAATTATGTTTTTTCTTTCCACTGAATGGATAGCACGTTACAAAAACTTTTCACTGTGCCTCGGTACACATAATAAACTAAACTTTAATTGTAAAACTCAGGAAGGTTTTTGGCACACTGATTTTCATCGATAAATACATCAAGTATAACAATTGGGACATTAGAAAGTGGTGATGCCTCTCTTGAAGTATTGTGCCAATTTTGGTCAACCAGCTACAGGAAATATGTTATTAAGCTGGAAATAGTGCATAGATGATTTATAAGGATGTTGCCAGGACCTGAGGGACTGAATGTAGGGAAAGGTTGGACAGGCATGGGAGACAGAAGGGTGGTCTTATACAGATGTATAAAATCAAAAAGGAGATGAGTAGGGTGAATGCACAGAGTCCTTTTCGCAGGGTTGAGGAGTCAAGAACAGGAGGCTATTGTTTTAAAATGAGAGGGAAAAGATTTAACAGGGACTTGAGTGACGTTTTCAAACAGATGTTGGTCCATGAATGAAACAAGCTGCCAGAGGAAGTAGTTGAGGCAGGTACAATAATAACATTTAAGGGATATTTGCACAGGTGTATGGATAGAAAAGGTTTAGAGTGATGTGACACGAAAGCAGGCAAATGGGACTAAAATAGATGTTTCAACAAATATCGAGAACAAGCATAGATTAGGTGACTGTTTCAAGGAGCACCTTCACTATCCACCAAGCCCGACTGGATCTCCCCTTTATGTTCCCATACTGACCTTTCTGCCTGGGCTATCACCATTGCCAGAGTGAAGCCACATGCAAACTGGAGGAACAACACCGCATATTCCACGTGGGTAGCTTACAACCTAATGGATGAACATTGTATTTTCCAACTTCGTATACACCCGACTGTCTTTATTTCTCATTCCCCCCACCCATGCTCTACCAATAATCCCACCATTTCCCATCCCCCTCCAGTCACCCTACTCTTTTTCCCTCCTTCGTATACTCATCGACCATCCCTGAATCTCCCACTCCCCTTTTAACCCCTCTCTATCCCCTCTCCCCTGATCCTTTCCACCCACATCACTCCTTCCAGCTTTACAGATCATTCCTCCTTTTCTCTCCTTATCTGACATCCTATGGTCTCCTTTTCATCTCTAGCCTTTGTCACTTACTCCATCCATCTGCCAATCTAAACCCCCGCAACTGTATCAACCTAACATTTGCTGGCTTTGGTACTCCCCCACCTCACTTTTTCAGATTTTTGGCCCATACTCCAAACTGCTTGAAGAAGGGCCCCGATTCCAAACATCGTGCGTCCATCCTTCCTACAGATGCTTCCCACCCGCTCAATTCATCCAGCACTTTTTTTTCTGCAATTTCTTGTTTTCTCTAGATATGAATCTTGGTCAGCATGGTCAGGTTAGGCTGAAGGGCCTGTTTCTGTCTTGATGGACTGCATGGTAATGGTTTTATCCTTATGTTATAGGTTGTATCATTCCATTAGCTTACATTATGTTTTCTTTTGTGTCTGCTCCATGAGCAATTAGTCTCAAAAGTTCCAACACTTCAGTTTATTATCTTAAGAGAGTCTTCAAGTATTGCCCTTCCCTAAGAGAGTGTTTGTGGCAGCTGTGCCAGACTTCAGTGCATCCCTCAGTACATAGACCTGGAACTAAGAACGGGTCAGCCTACATCATTCAGTGATGGTCGGCTCCTTGTTCCAGGAGGCAAAAGTGCTTATTTCGCAGAGTTGATGGTCTTTCAGCAGTAGTTTACGTTTTTCTCAATGTGTATCCCTGCAAACGGACGGCAGAGCACAGGGTCCTGTGCATCCCTCTCCAGGTCTAATTAGCAAAATACGTTATAGAAAGAGATAAATGATAATCTCAATCCCACCACATCCAACTCCAGGGCAGCAAGGCGTGGCCTGATACTCCAGTTGTGGTTGAAAGATCTGACAGGGAGAGCTCTTGTCATCATCAGCCAAACAAGATCCTGGGAGATGTTTGAATGTCCTGCTGATGAGGCATTCTGCCAAATGTCTTTGACCATCTGCCGAGGGAATTATCAGGTTCTATAATCTCCTTTTCCTTGCAAGACCTCAAGGACATTCGGTACAGATTGCTGCCTAATTGCCTTGTGGACAAATATACTCTTCTGCAGAAACTTTTCTTGTAATTGCCCTTGAACTGAAAGAATTGCTAGACCATTTTCAAAGGCAAAGCAGAATCAACCAGATTGCTGTGAGTTTGGGGAAATATATGGGACTAAAAGTAAGGATGATAGATTTGCTTTATTTAAAGCTATCAATGAACCTGATATGTTTTCACAATAAGCCACGAGTTTCATAGGGTTTATACTGATTCTAGCATTAAGTCCAAAATGTATTTAAGTAACTGTATGTACATTTCCCAGCTTCCACAGTGAGATTTGAACTTATATCTCTGAATCATGAGCACCTTAAATTGATGGCTCACGAACAAGCACTTTGTTAGCATACCTCTAAATTGAGAAAGCAACAATTTTTTTTAAATAAGTTAATTAACGACAATTTTTTTTGGAGCTAGCTGATAAATTGAGCAAGCTGTGGCGAGGACAGAGGGAATGTCTGTGATTCAGACCAGGCCTAAGTTGTCAATATAACAATTACTTAAAAAACTGACAGTTAAAGAGACAGAAAAAGAATTGAGTCAAAAAGATGCAATTAAATCAATGGAGAGAGAGTTTAAAATCTTGCACAATCTTGCTTGTCCAAGATTGTTGAATTTAATATTCAATTTTACTTCAGAGTCACGTGAAGAAGGCCATCACCACGCATGCGCGTCATTACGTCTGACGCATTGCGCAACGACTGACTGGCGGGCGCGTTGCTCCTTCCAGCGGTAGGTTTTAAATGTTCAGGTAAGTGTTCATAACTTAGCTGAGGTTGTTGGTCCCGGTTCGGGGTTTTTTGCTTACCTTTCAGCATCGGACATTGGGAGAATATGTCTAAGGTAAAGAGGCAGGCCGCAACAAAACCGGCTGCGGAAGACTGCGGGCCTGCGGGCAGCCGGCGGCCGCCAAAATCGTCTTCAGGGTCGCTGGCAGAGCAGCCAGCGGCTACAGACTTGGTGCTGCCAGAAAGTGCCTTGGCTACTCCACAGGGGAGGAAAGCCACCAGAAAGCCTGTGAAGGCCCTGGACTCAGATGAGTCGGGTCAGGAGGTGGAAATTTCCCCTCCTTCTATGAGCAGTGTTATTGGCAGGCTGGCCCACATGGAGAACCTAGTGGAGAGGTTACTCCAGAGAGATATGCTCCAAAGGAGGGAGCTATCAGAGCCCGGGGATTACCCGGGGCAGCAGCCCAAGGCAGCAGCACCTGTGTCAACGCTGCAGAATATCTCCCTCTCTGATGAGGGGAGCATACGAGGTCAATGTTATGCTGACCCAGATTACGGAGGCACAGTTGGGCAGCATGCTTCATGGCATGAGGGTCAAACATCGGATGTACCCCCTATGGCATCCAGATTTGCTATCCCTGCCCTAACAGGAGAGCCATTGGAAGAAGAGCTCGCCATGAGCATAAATTATCTGGCCTCCCATCAACTCCAAGACTTAACTATGGGGGAAACTACTGCCAAATATAATACTCCACTGAACTGTGCCTCACTTAGTGTCCCGGTTGTAAACCAATCTATCTGGGGACACATTGGAGGGGGCGTCAGAGCCCAAGCGGTAAAAATTCAAAAAATCCTCAGGCTACTTGCCTTTGCAGGTCAGTGGATGGGGCGCCCCTCTCTGATACCCAGCAGGACACGATGACATTAATGTGCAATGCACATTTTGAAATCAATTGCCTCAGGAAGAATGCCATCCGTTCTGCTCTAAACCCAAAATTTGCTGGGCTGTGCAAGCCGGGGAATGTCCAACCCCCAAACCTCCTGTTCAGAGAAGACCTGTCTAAACAGGTAAAAGAGCTGGATGAGGAGGCTAAAACCATTGGCCTTGTGAAGGCACCTCCCAAGGTATCATCTTTCCGGTGACAGTACCCCTACCCTCCTCTCCATACCAGACGGTTCGCCGGATATGGTGGACGTGGTTCCGAGCAACAGGCATAGAAGTCTTTTTTAGGGCAGGGCCCAAACTGGGCCATGTTCAAGATGCGGGGATGGCATCCTCCAACAGCCCTATCCCCCAGACCTCTGGGGCAGAAGCAGAGACCATACCACCGGTAACCACTAGGGTAAGTGAGCCTGCGATGGATCAATTACAAGTTGGGGGGAGTTTGCATTTTTCTTACATGAATGGCATTGGAGAAATCTGACCCGTTTATACCTCATAGTATACAAGTTTTCCAAATTGAGTTCATTTCTGACTCGCCTCCACCCACTCAGCATACACCTAGCTGCACTTTTGTGTTTTCACAACAGGAGTGTATGAGTGCACAAGGAGAACTTGAGTCTTTGTTCAAGAAAGGGGTAATTGAGAGGTCGAGTCATGAGCCTCATCGCTTTGTCAAATCAAGAATGGAGGATGTCGAATTATCCTTGATTTGACAGAGCTCAACACCTTTGTGCAGTATAAACACTTCAAAATGGAAACGTTTGTCACTGCCAAACAACTGCTTTCCAAGGGATGCTACATGACGAGCATTGACCTCAAAGATGCTTACTATTCAGTGGCCATTCATGAAGTTCACAGGAGATTTTTGAAGTTTAACTGGATGGAGCAGTTGTGGCGGTTTAAAGCATTACCTAATACCTAATAGTCAGCCCCCAGACTATTCACTAAATTGCTAAAACCAGTCCTGGGGCTACTCAGGGCACAGAATCATATAGTCATGGCATATTTGGACGACATTTTAGTCATTGGGAGGACTTTAGAATTCGCTGAATTATCTGTGTCAGCTACAAAACTCGTTTTTGAGAAACTAGGGTTCTTAATCCATCCAGTTAAGTCTAAATTGGTGCCATCTAATATAATTGACTATTTGGGATTCACCATTAACTTAGTACACATATCAGTGACTCTGCCTTGGGGCAAGCAATTAGAGTTAATTGAAGCCTGCAGGAAACTCATTGTTAATAATCAACCTTCTATTAGACAGGTGGCTAGTATAATTGGAAAATTAGTGGCTGCTTTCCCAGCTGCTCAGTTCGGGCCTTTGCATTACCAAAACTTACAGCGTGCAAAGGAACAGGCACTCAAACTTCATAGAGGTCACTTTGATAGAACCCTGCAATTGCCAGCTGGAGCCCTGGCTGAGTTACAATGGTGTGTTACCAATATTCAGTGTTGTTCTGGTACTATTTTAGTCGATACACCATCAGTTATCCTGCAGACTGATGCCAGTGCGCTAGGTTGGGGTGCTACCGATACCGTCTCGAGCTGCGGTTGCAGATGGGATTTGCAGCAATCATCGATGCTTCAGTCACACGGTATTAACTAGATTAGATTAGATTAGATTGTATTGCTTGTCATTCGAACCTCAGAGAGGCTCAAACGAAATTCCGTTTCTACAGCCAAACAAACAAAACAATTCCTACAGGACACATAAACGCTCCACGGTGCTAGGCCCCAACGACAACGGAGACCCGACAGGGAAAAGTCCGGTCTCCCGTGCAGGGAAGAGATTTTAAAAGTTTCCCCCTCCCTCCCCCACGCCCCACATATACACAGTTAGAAACAGTACAAAAAAAACACAAACAACTACTTTTAACTAGACAAAAAATAAAAAAAAGATAGACAGGCTGTAGGGGCCACTGCAACGTGAGTCGCACGGACTACTCACCATCGTGGGGCTGGTTGGCCTCGGAGCGTGGAGAGCGGTGGTGGCTCGCTGCTGCGGCCCGACTCCGGAGCTACAGCTGCATCTGCAGACCGGTGGACTGTCGGGATATCGGGAACTACTTAGAGTTGTTGGGAGCACTCTATGGGTTAAAGGCTTTTTGTACCAACATGCATCATGTGCATGTCCAACTTCGGATTGACAACACTACAGCAGTAGCGTACATTAATCACATGGGTGGAGGTAAGTCTGTATCCTGTGATAAATTGTCTAATCTCATATGGCACCGGTGTATTGCGAGAAACATCTGGGTTTCAGCTATCTACTTACCAGGTAGATATAACACAGTGCCAGACACCAGGTCACAAGAGTTCAATGCCAACAAAGAATGGATGTTGAATCACAAAGTGTTTAATGACATTGTCCTTTGCCATTGATCTGTTTGCATCCAAGCTTAATCATCAGTTACCAATTTACGTGTCATGGGAGCCAGACCCAGGGGCAGTAGCAGTAGATGCATTCTCTCTACACTGGGATGGGAAATATTTGTACGTTTTTCTCCCATTCTGCCTCATTAGTCGATGTTTGGCCAAAATCGAGCAAGACTCCACCTCTGGCATATTGGTAGTACCAGACTGGCATACTCAGCATTGGTTCCCACTGGTTCTAGCTTTAATTACACAGCCTTTTATGGCAGTGCCCAAGAGCAGAAATCTTCTGGTACACCGGGTGACAGGGGAAAGCAACTCTCTTCATGACCGTATACATTCATTGGTTTGCAGATTCTGAGGAGACCGTTCCTGGGGTTCGGGCTTTCAGAGCGTACGATAAATGTAATCACTGCAGCCTGGAGGAAGAGCACACAGAAGCAGTACATCACGCACATAAGGAAATGGGAGATGTACTGTTCCCGCTCTAATATTTCATATGACACGGCTTCTATCACGAACGTTTTGGAGTTTCTTTCCTCACTTTTTCATGATAACAAGATCAGTTACAGTGCCATTAACAGTGCCCAGAGCACTTTGTCAAATTATTTATAGCTGGGGTCAGCAAACCACACGGTAGGATCTCACCCTTTAATAACTAAGTTTATGAAGGGCATTTTTAACTCCACTCCCCCTAGGCACAGTTATTCACATATATGGGATGTGAGTGTGGTTCTCACGCTGCTCCGTCAGTGGGCCCCAGCTTCATCTCTGTCTCTGCACAATCTTATACTCAAAGTAGTCATGCTCTTGGCGCTGGCCTCAGCGCAACGGGTCCAGACATTACATAAACTCAAACTGGACAGTATGGTACATCTTGTAATAGCATCACCTTTTTTGTTCATGACATTAAGCAGAGCAGGCCAGGGATACTGGGGCTCAAATTGAGTTTTATGGCATACCTCTCAGATCCAAGATTGTGTGTAGTGTCACACACACTTCAATACATAAAGGACACTAAGAGCCTGAGAGGCTTGGAACTCTCCCTCTTTGTTAGTTATACCAAACCTCATAAAAAGGTTACAGTGCAGACCACCTCTAGATGGATTAAACAGGTTCTGGCGTGTGCAGGAGTGGACACTGACACTTTTAAACCTCATTCCACCAGGGCTGCATCAACATCAGCAGACAGGGATATGGACGTCCCTCTCTTCCACATTCTAGCGGCTGCGGGATGGTCGAATGAGCGGATGTACCAAAGGTTTTATAACAAGCCTATCACCAGACCGGGGATTTATGCTGATTCTGTTTTAAGTTCTGTTTCACAGTTTCCCCCTGGGTGAGAGGGGTCACTATTAATTTATTTTGTTATTAAAGCATCAGTATTGTTTAACGATGTCATGTTTAAATGCATTAATTTTTCTCAACCATCCTGGTCAATTGATGCAGTTGTGACGCGTGGACTCATTCCTTGGCATGAAATCACAGAGCTTCAAAATCTTCACGTAGTCACTCACGTGACTCCGAAGTAAAATAGTAAGATTAAACGAGAATTTACCAGTTTGAAGTTTGATCTTTATTTTATGAGGAGTTACGATGAGCGATTACTTGCCCTCTGCTCCTGACCCTCGTAACATAAAGATCTTTCTGTAAGTTCTAGTCAACTCTAATCTTACTATTTTAGTTCAACAACTCTTCTCTGTGATTTCACACCGCTGCTTTGAAGATTGACACGCATACGTGGTGACTTCAAACTGGTAAGTTCTCGTTTAATCTTACTATTAATCTACAATGTTTGAAGATGAGGTGATGTTTCTCAAGCGTACATTGGTCTTTGTTGGACAAATTAAAAGGCAGGTATTAGAAGGCAGGTAGGAGAATGTGACATTTAAAATGGTAGGTATCCTGGGGGGGAAATTTGCAAAGGCTACTGGGAGGACTTTAAACTAGAACGGTTTCGGGGGGAGGGATTCAAATAGAGAAAGCTAGTAGACAGGGTCTGAGGCAGGAGGCAGAGAAGGGAAGCACTCAGACCCAACATGTAGGGGGGAAAGAAGAAAAAAATAATAAACAGAGAATAAGAGGTGGTGGGCTTCTTAAATGTGTGAGCAGAGAGAAAGAGGGGTATAAAATGAGGGTAGAAGCAAGGTGAAAATTAATAGTGGCAGGCAGACAAATCCAGGGCAAAAATCAAAAGGGGCCACTTGTCAACATAATTGTATATGGAGTAAGAGTGTTGTAAAAACAAGCCTGAAGGCTTTATGTCTAAATACGAGGAACATTCGTAATAAGGTGGACGAGTTGAATGTACAGATTGCTATTAATGACTATGCTATGGTTGAGATCACGGAGACATGGGTCCAGGGGGACCAAGGCCGGGAGCTGAACATCCAGGGATATTCAATATTCATGAGGGATAGACAGAAAGGAAAAGGAGGTGGGGTAGCATTGCTGGTGAGAGAGGAGATTAATGCAATAGAAAGGAAGGACATTAGCTTGGAGGATGTGGAATCGATATGGGTAGAGCTGCAAAACTCTAAGGGGCAGAAAACGCTAGTGGGAGTTATGTACAGGCCACCTAACAGTATTACTGGAGTTGGGGATGGCATCAAACAGGAAATTAGAAATGCGTGCAACAAGGGTAAAACGTAATGGGTGACTTCATAATGGGTGACTTCAATCTACATTGGGTGAATCAAATTGGCAGGGGTGCTGAGGAAGAGGATGTCTTGGAATGTATGCGGGATAGTTTTCTAAACCAACATGTAGAGGAACCAATGAGAGAACAGGCTATTCTAGACTGGGTATTGAGTAATGAGGAAGGGTTAGTTAGCAGTCTTGTTGTGCGTGGCCCATTGGGCAAGACTGACCATAATATGGTTGAGTTCTTCATTAAGATGGAGAGTGACATAATTAAGTCAGAAACAAGGGTTCTGAACTTAAACAAAGGTAACTTTGAAGGTATGAGATGTGAATTGGCCAAGTTAGACTGGCAAGTGATTCTTAAAGGGTTGACAGTGGATGTGCAATGGAAGGTATTTAAAGAATGCATGGATGAACTACAACAATTGTTCATCCCAATTTGGCAAAAGAATAAATCAGGGTAGGTAGTGCATCCATGGATAACAAGGGAAATCAGGGTAATATAAAAACAAAAGATGAAGCATACATTAGCCAGAAAAAGCAGCCTACCAGAGGACTGGGAGAAATTCAGTCAGCAGAGGAGGACAAAGGGCTTAATTAGGAACGGGAAAATAGATTATGAAAGAAAACTGGCAGGGAACATAAAAACTGTCTGCAAAAGTTTTTATAGATATGTGAAGAGAAAGAGATTAGTTAAAACAAATGTAGGTCCCTTGCAGTCAGAAACAGGTGAATTAATCATGGGAAACAAGGACATGGCAGACCAATTGAATAACTACTTTGGTTCTGTCTTCACTAAGGAAGACATAAATAATCTGTCGGAAATAGCAGGGGACCGGGGGTCAAATAAGATGGAGGAACTGAGTGAAATCCAGGTTAGCCAGGAAGTAGTGTTGGGTAAATTGAACGGATTAAAGGCCGATAAATCGCCAGGGCCAGATAGTCTGCATCCCAGAGTATTCAAGGAAGTAGCCACAGAAATAGTGGATGCATTAGTGATAATTTTTCAAAACTCTTTAGATTCTGGAGTAGTTCCTGAGGATTGGAGGGTAGCTAATGTAACCCCACTTTTTAAAAAGGGAGGGAGAGAGAAAACGGGGAATTACAGACCAGTTCGTCTAACATCGGTAGTGTCTAGAGTCAGTTATTAAAGATGGGATAGCGGCACATTTGGAAAGTGGTGAAACCATTGGACAAAGTCAGCATGGATTTACAACAGGTAAATCATGTCTGACGAATCTTATAGAATTTTTTGAGGATGCAACTAGTAGAATGGATAAGGGAGAACCAGTGGATGTGTTATATCTAGACTTTCAGAAGGCTTTTGACAAGGTCTCACATAAGAGATTAGTATACAAACGTAAATCACACGGTATTGGGGGTTGAGTATTGATGTGGATAGAGAACTGGCTGGCAGACAGGAAGCAAAGGGTAGGAGTAAACGGGTCCTTTTCAGAATGGCAGGCTGTGACTAGTGGGGTACCGCAAGGCTCAGTGCTGGGACCCCAGCTATTTACATTATATATTAATGATCTGGACGAGGGAATTGAATGCAACATCTCCAAGTTTGCGGATGATACTAAGCTGGAGGGTAGTGTTAGGTGTGAGGAGGATGCTAGGAGGCTGCAAGGTGACTTGGATAGGCTGGGTGAGTGGGCAAATGCATGGCAGATGCAGTATAATGTGGATAAATGTGAGGTTATCCACTTTGGTGGCAAAAACAGGAGGGTACACTATTGTCTGAATGGTGGCAGATTAGGAAAAGGGGAGATGTAACGAGACCTGGGTGTAATGGTACACCAGTCATTGAAAGTAGGCATGCAGGTGCAGCAGGCAGTGAAGAAATCAAATGGTATGTTAGCATTCATAGCGAAAGGAATTGAGTATAGGAGCAGGGAGGTTCCACTGCAGTTGTACAGGGTTTTGGTGAGACCACACCTGGAGTATTGCGTACAATTTTGATCTCCAAATCTGAGGAAATACATTCTTGCCATAGAGGGAGTATAGAAAAGGTTCACCAGACTGATTCCTGGGATGTCAGGACTTTCATATGAGGAAAGACTGGATAGACTCGGCTTATACTCGCTAGAATTTAGAAGACTGAGGGGGGATCTTATAGAAACTTACAAAATTCTTAAGGGGTTGGACAGGCTAGATGCAGGAAGATTGTTCCCGATGTTGGGGAGATCCAGAACAAGGGGTCACATTCTAAGGATAAGGGGGAATTCCTTTAGGACCGAGATGAGGACCGAAGTGGTGGGGTGGCGCAGCCAGTGGCAGCAGCTGCTCGGCTGCAGTCCGTCTGTTTTTCTTTTTTTTGTTGTTTTCTTGTCTTGTTTTAGTGTGTAAATATTGAGTTATTATGTAGTGTATGTGTGTGGGAGGGGTGGGAGAAACGTTTTTAATCTCTTCCTTTTGGGGGGACGCGACTTTTCTTGTCGTATCCCCCGTCTCCGTCTCCGTCTGCGCTGAGGCCTAATGGCGCAGCTGGCGGCCTCCAACTCTAACTGCGACCGACTCTGTGGCGGGTTCAGGCGTTCCGGCGGCCTGACTCGTAGCTGTGGCGGCTTTCCGGTGGCGGTGGCGGTGGCAGCGACTTCGGCGGTTCGGCCGCGGGCCCAGTGGACGACATCGTCGGGAGCTCGCAGGTCACAGGCTGGTGACCTGTTTTTCCGGAGCTCCCGCGGCAACAGCTGCGTCCGCTGGACTGGAGGGCAGTAGCTTCGGCAGCTTCGACCGCCCCGGGCCGCGGAGTTGAACCGGCCCACTCGCGGAACGCAGTTCAGCCGCGCGACTTATTTACACCACCTGGTGCAGTCACAACATCAGAGGCCTGGATCGCTTCAGCGCAGAGGAAGAGGAAGAACAAGAAGGGAAGAGACAAAGACTTTAGATTTTTGCCTTCCATCACAGTGAGGAGGTGTTTGGTGAACTCACTGTGGTGGATGTTAAATATGTGTTTAATGTGTGTTTTGTTATTTACTATATGTATGACTGCAGGCAACGAAACTTCTGAATGACAATAAAGTTTCCATTGATCCATTGATCCATTGATGAGGAAAACATTTTACACACAGAGTGGTGAGTCTCTGGAATTATCTGCCACAGAAGGTAGTTGAGGCCAGTTCATTGGCTATATTTAAGAGAGAGTTAGATGTGGCCCTTGTGGCTAAAGGGATCAGGGGGTATGGAGAGAAGGCAGGTACAGGATACTGAGTTTGATGACCAACCATGATCATATTGAATGGCGGTGCAGGCTCGAAGGGCCGATTGGCCTACTCCTGCACCTATTTTCTATGTTTCTATGTTTCTATGTATCAGGCAGGTCAGGATCGGCCTTGCTCAATGAATTGACATGTTCTGCAAAGCACACACTCAATCAGATCTGGAATCTCTAACGCACAGGAGACCACAGTGTGATCACCAAATGCTGTACATTACATTGAAATAAGTTTGGAGGGATCTGGGCCATACGCAGGCAGGTGGGACTAGTGTAGCTGAAACATGTAGACCAGTTTGGGCAAGTTGGGCCAAAGTGCCTATTTCCATGCTGTATGACCATATGACAGTGCAACTTGAAAGGACTGTTTGTTTACTCAGATGATGATAAAGGGAAGAGGTAGAAGAGCAAGTGTTTCATCTCCTGTAGTTGAATAGGGAAGTGCCCTGAGAAGGCAAGTAGTTGGTGGAGATGGAAGAGTGGATCTGGGAGTAATCTCTTCAAAAAGCTGAAAGCAGAAATAAGGGGAAGGTAGTGCAAACTCTTTGAAGGTGGTGGAAATTAAAGAAGGTGATTTGTTAAGTATGGAGGCTGCTGTGTAATATGATGCAAGCAAGGAAAACCCAGTCCTTGTCTGGCTAGGAAGGGAGGAAGTGGAATCGGATGGAATACTTTATGGAACTTTATTGTTACATGTGACAAGTCACAGTGAAATTCTTTGCTTGCATACCCAGGTATGCAAATAGTCACCACATCCGGTCCTGGGTGCAAGCTGAAGTGTAGAAAACAGAGGTACAGTTGAGAACCTTATCATCAATGGTAGAGCAAAAGCAACAATGAATGAAAAAGGGATACATCTTAGTGGTTCTGATGTGGATCTTGTTATCGGAGCTGATAAGCAGTGACGGAGAAACTGGGAGAACTGTGCTTACATGAAGCAGGATTGGAGGGTCTTTAGCCAAAGTAAGCCAATCAATTTGCAGGGTAACTTGGAACTTCCAGCATTGTCATTTTAATTCTCCTTCCCAGTTCAATAGACCACCTGGGGCGCTGGGGAGATGGCCAGTCCTGCTGGCAATCTGTTCGTTTTTTCAACTTTCTGTTATTTTTAGCATCTGTTTAAAGTTTGTTTTTATGTTCTTCAGTTTCTTTAATGTGGGAGGTGGGGGAGGGGATTGGGGGAAACTTTTTTTTCAAGTCCTTACCTTCCTGGAGATGTGATCATTTTTCGGATCACATTCTCCGGACTCTGCGGCCTACCATCGCTGGAGCTGGGAGCCGCCTCGGACTGTCGTGAGCCCAACCGCGGGGCACAGACTTGCCATCGGAGCGGATCGCTTGCCTGGGATCACTCCCACGGCGACCACCGTGGACTTACCAACAAGGGCTCGAAGTCTCGGGAGAGGCAAGTCGGGAGCTCCAACACCACAGAAGGTTCGTCCAGCCCCGATGCGAGGTTCGATCGTCCGGCGCGAGGGGAGCTGACATACCCCCGATGCAGGAGCTGAACGCCTCGACGCGGAGGGCCCGAATGCCGCCGGCTATGGGAGTTAAGACAGTCCCGTCAACAGAGGGCTCGAGTCCCTCGACCAAGGAAGAACAAAGGAAGAGACTTGAATATTTCGCCTTCCATCACAGTGAGGAATGTGTAGGAGTCACTGTGGTGGATGTTCATGTTAAATATGTTTTTGAATCTGTTGCTTTTAATTGTATGACTGACCTGGCCAGTAAAATTCCTCGTATGTTGCAAAACATACTTGGTGAATAAAGTCTGATTCTGATTCTGAATTCTGAATTCTGAGCTATCTGTCTTCAGCCTACTACGTTGCTCCAATGGTGTCCAAAGAAAGCTTGAGGAAAGCACCTCAAATCCTGCCTGGCTGCATTGTAACCCTTGGGACTCAATACTGGATTTAACAATTTGAGTAATATCCACTTTATGTCATCACACTTTTTACATACATGCCCTGTGCTCTTCTGTCCACAAATCACCCTCCTTATTTATCAGATTACAGCATCTGCTGTCTCTTGTGTTTCCAGTTATCACCTTCCAGCCTGTATCTACTTAACTTCACTTACCCCCACTTGGCTTCATCTGACCACCTTTTATCACCTATCACCCACTCAACACTATCTCCTAACTTCACCCTCCCTCATCTGAGCCCATGTGGAGGTGTGCATTTTCCACTTCCATATCCTTACCTCGATGTGGGAGGGGAGAAGAGGAGTAACCAGGGTGCGACTCGTCCTTGATTACACTGGTGGCCTTGCCTAGGCAAAGTGAGGTGTCAATGGAAGAGAGGTCAGTTTGTATGAAAGTCTGGGCTGCGTCCACAATTCTCTGCAATTTCTTGTGGTCTTGAATGGAGCTGTTCCCAAATGATGCTGTGATGCATCCTGATAAAATGCTTTCTGCGGATGGTGAGCTCATTCTAACAAAGATGATCTTTAGGAAGCTGATGGTAGGTTATTCTATGATGGCACTGCTATTAAATATCAAGGGTAGGTGGTTTGATTTGGACTCTCACTTGTCAGGCAATTACACAAATGCTGCTTACTAAATATCAGCCCATGCCTAGATGTCATCCAGCTCCTGCTGCTTGCCGATGGTTCATTCATTCATGACCCGACTGGTTCATTTGCTGAGTCATTGAAACTGCAACTGCAACAAGGTTTTAGTCTCTCTCTTCAGGGGGATGCGACTTTTCTTGTCGTGTCCCCGTCACCGTCTCCGTCTGTGGTGAGGCCTAATGGCGGAGCTGGCGGCCTCGGAGCTGTGGCGGCGTTCCAGCGGCGGCGGCGGCCCGGCTTCAGAGCTGGGGCGGTGTTCCGGCGGCGATCCGGCTTCAGAGCTGTGGTGTTCCAGCGTTCCAGCTGTGGCGTTCCAGCGGTGACTCGACTTCAGAGCTGTGGCGGCGTTGCAGCGTTCCAGCAGCGGCGGCGGACCCGTCTTCAGAGCTGTGGGTGTGGCGGTCCGGCAGCCGACCCAATTCAGAGCTGTGGCGTTCCAGCTTTCCAGCAGCGAACCGGCTTCAGAGATGTGGGTGTGGCGTTCCAGTGTTCCGGCAGCGGACCCGGCTTCAGAGCTGTGGCGGGGTACCAGCGTTCCAGCGATGGCGGTGGCGGCAGCCCGGCTTCGGAGGCTCGGCCGCCGCAGGCCTAGTGGACGACAACATCGGAGGCCTGGATCGCCTCAGCGCAGAGGGAGAACAAGGAGGGAAGAAGACAAAGACTTTAAGACTTTTGCCTTCCATCACAGTGAGGAGGTGCCTGGTGAACGCATTGTGGTGGATGTTAAATATGTGTTTATTGTGTTTTGTTTTTTATTATATGTATGACTGTAAGGCAACAAAATTTCATTCAGACCAAAAGGTCTGAATGATAATAAAGGATACTTTGACTTTGACTTGACAACTTCTAATTTCTATGGGCATTTGGTTAAGGAAAATAATTCAAATTTTGCAAACATTTGTTCATGTAAATATAGAACCAAAATCCAAGTATTTTCTAAATTAGCCATCTATCTCCATCTAGTGGGCTATTTTATGTAAATTATACCACTTCCTCTTTTGAAATGCCTTTCTTTTTACCCTGGAAACATATTGCTGACAAATGTTTCACATAAATGGATGGAGCAAGGTAAACATCTCCATTCTTTCAATAAACTAGTATACAACCCACTTCAATTGAGTTGAAACCGTAGCCTGGAGTTTCCACAAGATTGAAATTCAATTGAAATTGAGCACAATCAAGCACAGAGGTGTAACTAATGGGCCTGTCCCACTTAGGTGGTTTTTCAGGCGACTGCCGGCGACTGTCAAGTTGCCGGCAGTCGCCTGAAAAACCGCCAACTGGAACGGCGACTGTCAGAGTGGAACACACACACTCACACACACACACACACACTCACACACACACACATCGCTTCCTTCACCAGCACGTTTTGCAGGCGGGGGACAGGTCAAGCGGGGGGAGCGCTGTCTGAGTGAAAATCACACGGTGCAAAGCCAAGGTGATACAGACACATGCTGTGATTAACTGGATTAACTGGAAGGTTGGCTCTGTAATTAAGATGTAAAGCACAGTGTACGGTAAGTCCTTTAAAAGAGGGGGGGAGAAAGGGAGCAGACAGGGGAGAGAAGGGGGGAGAAGGAGTGGAGACAACTTTTAAGAAGCCAGAGATACACGGCTGTGAAGCTTGGCAGACATTAACATTACCGGTCGGTTATCCTTGGTTCTGACAACTACTGCTTGTGTTTTTTTTCCCAATGAGCCAATGAAATTCACCGGTCAGCACTGGCTACAACCTACGAGAACCTACAAGAACCTTTGACCTGGGAGGTAGGCTGACCAATTTCCCTCCTGGCGACCCACCTATGGCACGGGAATTCACGCTACTCTCCATGGCAGCTTCATTCTGGTCACTAATGGCTAATTTTTCAATGTCAAAAAATTTGCGGCGACTATAATGAGGCTGCAACTAGTTCCCAGAATGCGGGAACTCCTCAAGACCATGAAGGCAATTCCCCGGCAACCACCCGCGAACATGTGGCGACCATGTGTCGACTGCATAGTCTCCTGCAGTTGCCTATAAGGTTGCCTGTGGGACAGGCCCATTAGCCATTCCTGGTCAATACAGCAACCTTGCAAGAAAGTGGCCAACAAAATCAGTACAAATGCATTAAGTTTGCATTGTTAGTGATACAACCGGATTAGTACAAAATTCTCATTACTTTCACTCCTCATAAAGGGTGATTTCAAAGTTATATTGAGCGTGAATTGGGTATGAAATGTTTGGCATAAAACAGCCACATCCCCACCACAACAAGTGTCCATTGTTTGCTGTCATTTATGCAAGTTCTTCAAATTAAGGTAGATTACATTTTACCCATAATTGAAATTATGTACACAATTTAAACATTTTTGTTAATTTAATTTACTAAGTTAACTAATGTATTTCAATGAAAATACAATTTGTCTTTTTTGTGAATCATTTTTAGCAACCTTAAAATCATTATTCAGGTAGCAGGCACTCTTACTAAAATTCATATTTTCAAAATTCATTTTGAGCTGTGCTTACAAAACACCACCTCAATGCTATTGACTGGGTCGATGATTTTTTTGTTTGTCAGTGCAAGCTGAGTAAATAGACAATAGCATTAAATGTGGCTACTTGATTACATTAACATTGAAAAATTATGAACATGATTTTGAACGAAAACCTAAACTTTGCTGGAAAAAAGTTGCACAATTTCAAGGAAAGTTTGCACCCAAAGTAGAACAACCTCTGTGTTTTTATTCTGTATTTATTGTCCTGCAGTCAACACTTACAGACGCTGACAAAATATATATTTTAAGAAACTAACTTTGTTCTTTATCATTACTTTAAAATTTCTGGAAATTCAAATTTATTCCAAACAAGATGGAAGAAATTTGCAGTGAAAATTATAGCGATACGATACGATAGAACTTTATTTATCCCAGGAGGGAAATTGATCAGCCAACAAAATACACAAAACATGAAATCATCAGATCTCATCAGAATCTTCAATATTCAGTAACATATACAGGAGGCTGATACATAAAATGTTAACATGTTATTATTTTTAACACGGGTTTTCATAAATCTGAAACTGTACTCAATAAGTACATGATAGCCAAACAAAGGACCATTACTAATTCTTATAATATGTAGTCTAAAATGTCATGAAGCTGGAATTGCATTAGAATTCTGAAATAAATACTCAGGACATAAATATGTTTACTGGAGCAAACATATTTAACGTTGAAAAATACAGCATTCACATTCAGATAAATAATTCTGCTTGTTCCTTTAAAATCTGCTGCCTGGCATGCACTTGGTATTGCCATTATGCTTTAGCTCCACCTCCCAGCCAGAGGAGGTATCACAACCTCAGATTCATTGATGGGATCATCAATATTTGGTTTTGGTTAGTCTCATTTAGTTTAGCTCAGTTTAGTTTAAAGATGCAGCATGGGAACAGGTCCTTCAGGTCACCGACTCCACACCAACCATCGGTCATCCCTTCACACTAGATCTATGTTATCCCACTTTTGCATCCACTCACAATAGGTGCAATATACAGAGGCAAATTAACTTATAAATCCGCATGTCTTTAAAATGTGGTGCAAAACACACCCTCAGGAAACCCATGTGGTCACAGGGAGAATGTGCAAACTCTATACACAGCACCTGACGTCAGAATTCAACATGGGTCTCTGATGCTGTGAGGTAGCAGCCCAACCAGCTGTGCCACTATTCTCAAGTGACAAATAATTTGAAGGAGAAAAACCTTCCTGTTTCTCTGTTGGGAAATACATTGTTGGATAGTCATTGCGAATTACTTGAACAAAGTATAGTTACACAGCTTTGATTTAATCACTTCCGGCTCTCTCCCCTCTAAAGCCTCTAACCTTATCGTTCCCCAGCCCCGCACAGCCCGATTTTATCTTCTCCCCAAAATCCAGAAACAGACCCATTGTTTCCGCATGTTCATGTCTCACCAAAATAATTTCCACATACCTCGACTCCATCCTATCCCCCCTGGTCCAATCCCTCCCTACCTATGTCCAAGACACCTCACATGCTCTTCATCTCCTCAATTACTTACGTTTTCCAGGACCCCACTCACTCATCTTTACCATGGAAGTGCAGTCACTTTATACCTCCATCCTCCACCAGGAGGGTCTTAAAGCCTTCTGTTTCTTCCTCGACCACAGAACCAGCCAATTTCCGTCTACCAATACTCTCCATTGCCTAGCAAAGCTGGTCCTTACCCTCAACAACTTCTCCTTCGACTGCTCCCATTTCCACCAGATCCAAGGCGTAGCTATGGGCACTCGCATGGACTCAAGCTTTGCCTGCCTCTTTGTAGGGTACGTCAAACAATCCCTGTCCAGGCGTACACTGGTCCTATCCCCGAACTCTACCTCCGCTACATTGACGACTGCATTGGTCCTACCTCCTGCACCCATGCAGAACTCACTGACTTCATCAACTTCACCATTAATTTCCATTCTGCACTCAAATTCATTTGCACCATCTCTGACATCTCCCTCCCATTTCTAGATCTCACCGTCCCATCACAGGAAACGGACTATTGACCGACATCTACTACAAATCCACTGACTCCCATAGCGAACTACACTTCTTCCCACCCTGCTTCCTTTAAAGACTGTATCCCCTGCTCCCAATTCCTCCTTCTATGCCGCATCTGCACCCAGGATGAGGTGTTCCATACCAGGGCATCGGAGATGTCCTCATTCTTTAGGAAACAGGGGTCCCCCACTTCCATTATAGATGAGGTTCTCATTAGGGTCTCCTCGGTATCGTGCAGCTCCGCTCTTACTCCCCTCCCACCATTCATAACAAGGACAGAGACCCCTTGTCCTCACCTTCCACCCTATCAGCTGTCGCATACAACATATATTCCTGGTGACTAAAATTAGAGCACATGGTATTCGGGGTTGACATGGATAGAAAATTGGTTGGCAGACCGGAAGCAAAGAGTAGGAGTGAACGGGTCCTTTTCAGAATGGCAGGCAGTGGCGAGTGGAGTGCCGCAAGGCTCGGTGTTGGGGCCGCAACTGTTTACCATATATATTAATGATTTGGAAGAGGGAATTGGGAGCAACACTAGCAAGTTTGCGGATGACACGAAGCTGGGTGGCAGAGTGAACTGTGAAAAGGATGTTAGGAGGTTGCAGGGTGACCTGGACAGGTTGAGTGAGTGGGCAGATGCGTGGCAGATGCAGTATAATATAGATAAATGTGAGGTTATCCACTTCGGCAGCAAAAACAAGGGGGCAGATTATTATCTCAATGGGGTTAGTTTAGGTAAGGGGGAGGTGCAGTGAGACCTGGGCATCTTTGTACACCGGTCACTGAAAGTTGGCTTACAGGTACAGCAGGCAGTGAAGAAAGCTAATGGAATGTTGGCCTTCATAACAAGAGGATTTCAGTATAGGAGTAAAGAGGTTCTTCTGCAGTTGTATAGGGCTCTGGTGAGACCACATCTGGAGTATTGTGTAAAGTTTTGGTCTCCTAATTTGAGGAAGGACATCCTTGTGATTGAGGCAGTGCAGCGTAGGTTCACGAGATTGATCCCTGGGATGGTGGGACTGTCATATGAGGAAAGATTGAAAAGACTAGGCTTGTATTCACTGGAGTTTAGAAGGATGAGAGGGGATCTAATAGAAATATATAACATTATAAAAGGACTGGACAAGCTAGTTGCAGGAAAAATATTCCCAATGTTGGGCGAGTCCAGAACCAAGGGCCACAGTCTTACAATAAAGGGTAGGTCATTTAAGACTGAGGTGAGAAAAAAACATTTTCACCCAGAGTTGTGAATTTATGGAATTCTCAGGGCAGTGCAGGACAAGTCACTGGATGGATTTAAGAGAGAGTTAGATAGAGCTCTAGGGGCTAGTGGAGTCAAGGGATATGGGGTGAAGGCAGGCACGGGTTATTGATAGCGGACGATCAGCCATGATCACAATGAATGGCGGTGCTGGCTCGAAGGGCTGAATGGCCTCCTCCTGCACCTATTTTCTATGTTCCTATTACATTTTCGCCACCTTCAATGGGATCCCACCACTGGCCGCATATTCGCATCTCTACCCCTTTCTGCTTTCCGCAGAGACCATTCCCTCCAAAACTCTCTGATCGACTCGTCCCTTCCCACCCAAACCATTCTCTCTGCCTATATTCTATCTTTGTCCCGCTCCCTCCCCTGACATCAGTCCGAAGAAGGGTCTCGACCCAAAATGTCGTCCATTCCTTCTCTCTAGAGATGCTACCTCACCCACTGAGTTACTCCAGCATTTTGTATCTACCGTTGATTTAAACCAGCATCTGCAGTTCTTTCTTACACATATAGTTGCACAGCCATGCCATTACTGTTAATGAATGTTTAAAACTGCTATATTAAGTGCCAGGTGAAATGGCTAAACACGGTTTGAAAATGTGAGTTTTAAATTTTCCATGATGATTCTAATATCAATCAGTTTTATTCATCGCATACACATATAAGTGCAGTGAAATGAATTTGCCAGCAGCAGTACAATCAAAAAAGAACACACAATACACAATAAAATTAAACACGAACATCCACCACAGCATTCTTCACTGTGGTGGAAGGCACAAAGTACAGTCAGTCCTCCTCCATTGTTCACCTGTGGTCAGGGCCATAAACCTCCGTAGTTGCCGCTACGGACGGCCCGATGTACAGGCCCTCTTGTCTGGATGGTTGAAACTCCGATGCCTTGACTCCAAGTCAACTGGGACGGTCGAACACACTCCGCGGCTTGGAGGTCCCAAATCTGCGCTTTCCTACCGGAGACCGCGGCTTCAGGATGTTGTAGGCCGCAGGCTGGCAGTTGGAGCTCTTCTCTGGCTGTCCCCAGCGGGGAAACCCATGCTCCAGATGCATCAGAAATAATACACACATCCTCAAACCTGCTACATTCTTCATGTAACTGTTCTGTAAACTTTAATTCCCCACCTAGCTCGGTACTGTTAGCAATGTTGGACCGACTACATTTTGTTACATATATAATTAATACAGATTGCAGCAAGTCAAGTCATTGGTCTCGACATTGAAAATGGACCAGCGTGCCCTGGTATCATTTGCAAGGCACACTTGCAGTATCCCAAAAGGTGAAAAGAGAAAAGCTGCAAGATATTCTTCAGAAGAATCTGCAATTGTGATTTTCACATCTGCTTATTTCACCTGTATTCTATTTTAAATAAAATAAGGCTTTTGAGAAAAGTATGCTCAACTATAATATGCATTCACAGTTGTAATTTTCTTAGTATTGCGCTGCAGCTTTGTAAGACTGGAAACATTTCAGATTTTCAACTGCCAGCAGGTTTGAAGAAATTCTAGTAATGTTCTTGTAGAACAATTGCTTTTGCTAGAGTTAAAATTTGGTCTGTTGTTCATTTTCAGTTTAGTCTTTCTTCTTCCGTGTTCCCTGCATTGAAATGACAGAAATGTAATGCAGTTTATTTCCATTTTAATCCTATTTGCTATATGGAATGCACAATACTAGGTTATAAAAGTTTCAAATTTTCCCTCTATAGAAAATCAAACACCAAAGAATTTAAGATTTACTGTATGTGGCATGTCATTGATCTGATGAAATCAATTTCTGATGCATTTATGCTGGTAAGGGGCATTCGACGATTGGAGCAAAGGGACAAGGTTTATATAACGAATGAGAAAGTAGTTGGATTGAAAACTGGTGAGGCAACAGGAAACTAGAAGGGAATGTAAATGCATACAGATTTGCTTGGAGTCATCAGTAGAGTTCTGTAGGACTTTTTTTTAAACAATCATTTACATTATCTTTAAATGGCTGCCAACATTAATCGGGGCACTGAACATTAGCTGTAATAGAGAAGTGAAAAATAATGTATAGAATGATGAGTGAATTAAAAAAAGGAGAGGGGGGGAATGCTAATATGAACCGGGGGATGCAGGTTTGGAGGGAAGGAGAGAATGTCTCTTTAATCCAAGAGCTGGATAAAATACAGTGTGAACTTGTTTCAGAGGGAGTATAGTGATTATAAATTTGGCAGGACAGTTGGGCATGAAATTTGGTGCATTTCGCGGAAAGCATTGGTTTTCTGGATTTTCTGAAAATTCTAACCATGTTTTTGTCCTTTTAGGATTAAAAGCCTATTGTTCAAAATACTGAAAATGAACTACAATGCAGAGTTTCATTGCGGAAATATTCAATCTTCAGTAATGAACACTAACATTAATAAAATAAAATTGTGCCTTTAATGTTTGGATTTCATCAGTTTTGCATCATTACAATATTTTTCTTGGTATCTGTTTGCTAAGTGGGAACGGGAACCCCGTGCAACTTGGGTGGGGGATGGATGGAGAGTGCAGGGGTTACTTGAAGTTAGAGAAATCAATATTCGTACCACTAGGTTGTAAATTGCCCATGCAAAATATGAGATGCTCATATGCGATTTGTGATTAGCCTCACCCTGACAATGGAGGAGGCCTAGGACAGAAAGGTCAGTGTGGGAATGGGAATGGGAATTAAAGTGTTTGGCAACTGGGAGATCAGGTAGGTCCAGGTAGACTGAGCGAAGGTGTTCAGCAAAACGATCGCCCAGTCGGTTTGGTCTCGCCAATGTATAAGAGTCCACATCTTGAACAACGAATACAGTGGGTTGGAGGACATCACCTGCATATGTAGTCCTTTAAAGTCACTGTTCCTCCACTGTCAACTTTAGGAACTTTGTTTGACATTATCTTTATTTGTCTGTTTTTTTTGGCTTTATACATAGTAATGTTATTGCATGCAACACCTTTACTGCAAGATGTTTGAGGCTAAAAAAAATTATAAATATAGACTTACTGCTGCTGAGATTTATAGGTCGGGATCGGTTCCTTTTTTTAAATGCAACCATCAGGCGGCAACCACCATTCCCAGTAGGTATTACATCTCAGATACCTGCTTGAGGGCACCTTTATCAGGAAGCTGCACAAATCATGAATGACCTGTGGAACCCAGGTCTCATCACAACCTTGGACTCACAGATTAGCAACAATGCATCAGCAGGGGTGCTTGTCTTTACTGTTGTTTTCTTCCAAACATTCTGGATGAATTGCTTTCACTCCATTTCTCTGGGTTTTGAGGTAACAGATAATGCCATTGTTGGAGTAATAGACCCCATCACAGACAGTACTTGATAGATTGTTTAGAAGATGTTGTTTAGGGTGGTTACTAATGTTCTAGATGATGAAACTCGGGTTTCTCAGTGCCATCCCAGATGTTCCTCCATTTTCAGTAGTCAAAGGACAGAGATTTCCATGTTAAAAAGTGAACATTTTTGAAGGTGGATTTGAGAGCATTCTTGGAACATCTCCTCTGTCCTCGTATTTTCATACTGATGAAGCTAAAAATAGAATATCCAATTGAGCTGTCTGGTTACCAGGTCTTGAGGGCTTGAGTTATTATGATAAGCTGGGACATTGAATGGCGGTGCAGGCTCGAAGGGCCCTGAAACACTGGTGCCGAAGGGCCAAATGGCCTACTCTTTGCACCTATTCATTCATTCTATGGATCCATTTATCAGAGGTAGATAAAACTAGAGGATAAGCCAGTAGGCCAGGGTAAGGAAGAGATTCAAAGGGATACCCACTTTCATATGCAAGGCCTAGATAAAAGTTGAAGCAAGTGGTTGAACTATATCCAGATTAATTGTGCAGATGCTGGTTTACACCAAAATTGACACAAATGTTGGAGTAACTCAGCAGGACAGGCAGCATCTCCGCAGAGAAGGAATGGATGACGTCTCGAGCCAAGGCCCATCTTCAGACTGAGGTATTAATCCAGATTTATTGGTTGGGTTTCGACAGCTATGGACTAAGAGGTGGGCAATGAGGTTAATACCGAATGCCCCCTGCTCGGCATGGACAGGTTGGGCTGCATGGCCTGTTTTCATGCCTTGTGAAACTATGATTGATGTCAGCCCGGGATGACTGTAGGACTGTCCAGGGATTATTGTAGTACTGTCCTTGGATGACCGTCCCTGTCCTGGGATGACTGTCCCTGTCCCGGGATGACCGTAGGACTGTCCCGGGATGTGTCTGGCACGGGATGTCCGTGTCTGTTCTGGGATGACTGTTGGACTGTCCAGGGATGTGTCTGTCCCGGGATGTCTGAAAAAGGGTCTTGATTCGCAATGTCACCCATTCCTTCTCTCCAGAGATGTTGCCTGACCAGCTGAGTTACTCCAGCATTTTGTGTCTGTCTCGGGATGACTGTAGAACTGTCTGTGTCTGTCCTGGGATGTCTGTCCCTGTTCCGGGATGTCTGTCCCTGTCCCGGGATGTCTGTGTCTGTCCAGGGATGGCTGTGTCTGTCCCAGATGTCTGTGTCTGTCCCTGTTCCGGGATGTCTGTGTCTGTCCCGGGATGCCTGTGTCTGTCCAGGGATGGCTGTGTCTGTCCAGGGATGGCTGTGTCTGTCCCGGGATGTCTGTTCCTGTCCCGGGATGGCTGTGTCTGTCCCTGTCCCGGGATGTCTGTCCCTGTCCCGGGATGTCTGTGTCTGTCCAGGAATGGCTGTGTCTGTCCCGGGATGGCTGTGTCTGTCCCTGTCCCGGGTTGGCTGTGTCTGTCCAGGGATGGCTGTGTCTGTCCTGGATGTCTGTGTCTGTGCCTGTCCCGGGATGTCTGTGTCTGTCCCGGGATGCCTGTGTCTGTCCAGGGATGGCTGTGTCTGTCCAGGGATGTCTGTCCCTGTCCCGGGATGTCTGTGTCTGTCCCTGTCCCGGGATGTCTGTGTCTGTCCAGGAATGGCTGTGTCTGTCCCGGGATGTCTGTGTCTGTCCCGGGATGTCTGTGTCTGTCCCGGGATGTCTGTGCCTGTCCCGGGATGTCTGTGCCTGTCCCGGGATGTCTGTGCCTGTCCCGGGATGTCTGTGCCTGTCCCGGGATGTCTGTCCCTGTCCCGGGATGTCTGTGTCTGCCCCTGTCCCGGGATGTCTGTCCCTGTCCCGGGATGTCTGTCCCTGTCCCGGGATGTCTGTCCCTGTCCCGGGATGTCTGTCCCTGTCCCGGGATGCCTGTGTCTGTCCAGGGATGGCTGTGTCTGTCCAGGGATGGCTGTGTCTGTCCCGGGATGTCTGTCCCTGTCCCTGTCCCGGGATGTCTGTGTCTGTCCAGGAATGGCTGTGTGGCTGTGTCTGTCCCGGGATGGCTGTGTCTGTCCAGGGATGGCTGTGCCTGTCCCGGGATGTCTGTGCCTGTCCCGGGATGTCTGTGTCTGTCCCTGTCCCGGGATGTCTGTGTCTGTCCCTGTCCCGGGATGTCTGTCCCTGTCCCGGGATGTCTGTGTCTGTCCCGGGATGTCTGTCCCTGTCCCGGGATGTCTGTGTCTGTCCAGGGATGGCTGTGTCTGTCCAGGGATGGCTGTGTCTGTCCCGGGATGTCTGTCCCTGTCCCTGTCCCGGGATGTCTGTGTCTGTCCAGGAATGGCTGTGTGGCTGTGTCTGTCCCGGGATGGCTGTGTCTGTCCAGGGATGGCTGTGTCTGTCCCGGGATGTCTGTGTCTGTCCCTGTCCAGGGATGGCTGTGTCTGTCCCGGGATGTCTGTGTCTGTCCAGGGATGTCTGTGTCCTGTCCCGGGATGTCTGTGTCTGTCCCTGTCCCGGGATGTCTGTCCCTGTCCCGGGATGTCTGTGTCTGTCCCTGTCCCGGGATGTGTGTGTCTGTCCCGGGATGTCTGTGTCTGTCCCTGTCCCGGGATGTGTGTGTCTGTCCCTGTCCCGGGATGTGTGTCCCTGTCCCGGGATGTCTGTGTCTGTCCCGGGATGTCTGTGTCTGTCCCTGTCCCGGGATGTGTGTCCCTGTCCCGGGATGTGTGTGTCTGTCCC
Organism: Okamejei kenojei; assembly: GCA_035221665.1. Taxonomy (NCBI): domain Eukaryota; kingdom Metazoa; phylum Chordata; class Chondrichthyes; order Rajiformes; family Rajidae; genus Okamejei; species Okamejei kenojei. The sequence goes on along the minus strand of CM069135.1, from coordinate 52,856,352 downwards.
TGTCCCGGGATGTGTGTGTCTGTCCCTGTCCCGGGATGTCTGTGTCTGTCCCTGTCCCGGGATGTGTGTCCCTGTCCCGGGATGTGTGTGTCTGTCCCTGTCCCGGGATGTCTGTCCCTGTCCCGGGATGTCTGTGTCCCTGTCCCGGGATGTGTGTGTCTGTCCCTGTCCCGGGATGTGTGTGCCTGTCCCTGTCCCGGGATGTGTGTGTCTGTCCCTGTCCCGGGATGTGTGTGTCTGTCCCTGTCCCGGGATGTGTGTGTCTGTCTAGGGATGTCTGTCCCTGTCCCGGGATGTCTGTCCCTGTCCCGGGATGTGTGTGTCTGTCCCTGTCCCGGGATGTCTGTGCCTGTCCCTGTCCCGGGATGTCTGTGTCTGTCGCTGTCCCGGGATGTCTGTGTCTGTCCCGGGATGTGTGTGTCTGTCCCTGTCCCGGGATGTGTGTGTCTCTGTCTGTCCCAGGCAGGCTGCCCCTTGCGGCGACCGCTGGCGCTTCAGGTCCGATGCTGCTGCCGCTGTCGCTGTCGGTGGCCGCGCTGACCGCCGTTTACTACCTGGGCCGCTGGCTCATGTCGGGGAGCGCGGGTCGCCTGCCGAGCCCGGCCTTAGCCGCGGCCCCAGGCTCCATGCGGGGCAAGACGGTGATCGTGACCGGCGCCAACAGCGGCATCGGCCGGGCGACGGCGAGCAGCCTGGCGCGGATGCAGGCCCGGGTCATCCTGGCGTGTCGCGACCCGGCCGCAGCCGAGGAGGTGGCCCGCGAAATGCGGCAGCAAGACCGGGGCGACGGCGCGGCCTCCGGGGAGGTGCTGGTCCGCCAGCTCGACCTGGCCTCGCTCACCTCGGTGCGGAGCTTCTGCCAGCGGATCGTGGAGGTGAGGAACACCCGGGAAAACACTGGGCGGGAGAGGCCTGGGGGTGGATAAATAAACACCCGGGTAAATAGTTGGTGAGAGGAGCCTGGGGATGGATAAATAAACACCCGGGTAAATAGTTGGTGAGAGGAGCCTGGGGATGGATAAATAAACACCCGGGTAAATAGTTGGTGAGAGGAGCCTGGGGATGGATAAATAAACACCCGGGTAAATAGTTGGTGAGAGGAGCCTGGGGATGGATAAATAAACACCCGGGTAAATAGTTGGTGAGAGGAGCCTGGGGATGGATAAATAAACACCCGGGTAAATAGTTGGTGAGAGGAGCCTGGGGATGGATAAATAAACACCCGGGTAAATTGTTGACGTGAGAGGAGCCTGGGGATGGATAAATAAACACCCGGGTAAATAGTTGGTGAGAGGAGCCTGGGGATGGATAAATAAACACCCGGGTAAATAGTTGGTGAGAGGAGCCTGGGGATGGATAAATAAACACCCGGGTAAATAGTTGGTGAGAGGAGCCTGGGGATGGATAAATAAACACCCGGGTAAATAGTTGGTGAGAGGAGCCTGGGGATGGATAAATAAACACCCGGGTAAATAGTTGGTGAGAGGAGCCTGGGGATGGATAAATAAACACCCGGGTAAATAGTTGGTGAGAGGAGCCTGGGGATGGATAAATAAACACCCGGGTAAATAGTTGGTGGGAGGAGCCTGGGGATGGATAAATAAACACCCGGTTAAATACCAGCGCGGGGGGGGGGGGGGGGGCAAACCTGCGTGTGGATAAATGCCCTCGGAAATAGAGAACACAAGGAGCTTGGGAATGCCTAAATACAGGTCAGAAGGAGCCTGGTCGTGGAAAAATGCCTAATTAAAGGGTAAAATTGGGCATGAAGAGCCTTTGAGCAGATAAATATTCAGGGCGTGGAGAATGGAGAAATCTAGAGTAGAAGATTGGATAAATACCAGAGGAAATAGGCAGCAGGACGTGCCTACATATACCCAGAGAATGAGGAAATACTGGAGAGCAAGAGCCTGGGAGTGAATAAATACATGGGTAATGGGCTAAAACTGGGATGACAGGGACTGTGTATACATGTCTGGGAATGGGGAAATACTGTGGAAGTGGATAGTTAACTAGGGTACAGGATAATATTGGAAAAGAAGATCCAGGTGAAGATTAATGCAAGGAGGTTGGTGATTGCAAATGTGTATATCTGGAAACAGGAATAACCCTGAGCATGGGAGGACTGAGGAACACTTGTTGGTTCAGATATCCAAATACATAAAAGGGCCAATTATTGGATGGGTTGGTCCTTCAGTACATTTCACGTTGCATATGGGAATACCAATGGAGTATACAAAAAGCAAAACTTTGGAAGAACTCAACAGGTCAAGCCACGCTGATGAAGGCAAAAGTGCATACATTCAATGATGGGATAGCCACCACAGCAAAAATAAATGACTAAAGCACTGCAAAAGTTTTTGGTCAATAAGTTGTAGATTCATACAGCAGAGAAGCAGGCCCATTGGCCCAATCTGTTCAACTAAAATGCCCATCCACATTAGACCCACCTGCCCACAGTTAGTTCATATCCCTCTGATTCTTCCCTATGCCACATACCTGTCTAAATGCCTTTTAAATGTTGTTGTAGCGCCAAAATCTTATGTATCTTAAGAATGAGAGAAAGAATCAAGAACTAGGGTACGAACTGTAGAATCATTGGAATTTAGATCAATCAATCAGAACTAAGATTAGAACAAATGTATCAGATTATCATCATAATCCATGGCCGCTGGGAAATGAAGAGAAAGAATAACTGGGTTATGTAAATAAACAAGAATAGGTCAATAATTCATAACTTGTGAAAGCAACTACTTGTAAATAAGAGTTGGGGTAGTAGATGTTGGATAGTCAGAAATTGGAAACAACCTGGTGCTGCAGCTCATGACCCAACCCTAGGGGTAATAAATGGAGTCGTTACCTGACTGCAAAACTACCCAGAACTACAAACTTGAACCTACCAGAAGCATTGGCAGTATGAACTAGAGACTTGGTTTAAAAAAAGATCTTTCTAACTGACCATGTGCCCCTATAAATTGTGATGTTTGCTGCATTTTGAAACAAACTGTCTCCTTAATCTTAAACCATGTACTGCAAAATCCTCATGAACTTTCTAAGATCTTTGCACTACAATGCCTCTTCTTCAATCCCTTTCAGGCTCATCCCTGCAGGGTTACGTATGGCCATCGTTCATCCAGTCCATGTGTGCTACAGCATTTGTCAATTCCTAACTGAATCTCTCAACAACTCAGGATCATTCTCTACACCCACACAAATCTTCAGAACATCTGCAAACTTTCAGATGGTGCCCATAATACATACACCTAGATGATTAATAAAAGAGCAACTGTTCAACACTGAGTCATGTGGGATACCACAGTTCTCAAATTGCTTTCAGTCTCAGGCCTTCTGCCCAGTTCCCAGTCAAGATGAATATATTGTTAATGCAGGCCCATTCCTGGGTAACAAACATCCAATTTATGGACGTCCGGTATATACGAACGAGCTTCCACAAATATTATTAAATTTAAATGAGAACTATCCTCGAAATATAAGCCTATTTACATGTAACCTCCCTACAGTAATCAGACATCTTGTTTGTTAAGAACACAGGCTGCCAGTTTAAATGCAGGAAGACACTTGGAAATTGACAAAATTCATGTAATAGCAGAATTAGGCCATTCGGCCCATTGCGTCTTCTCCACCATTCAATCATGGCTAATCTCTCCCTCTCAACTCAATTCTCCTGCCTTCTCCCTGTAACCTTTGCCCCCCCCCCCCCCCCCGTGCTAATCAATCGCCGCTTTTCAAATACGCCATGACAGCCTCCACAGCCTTCTATGGTAATTAATTGCACAGATTCACCATCCTCTGGCTAAAATAATTCCTCCACATCCCCTTTCTAAAGGTATAGCCTTTGATTCTGAAGCTGTGCCATCTTCTCCGAGACTCTCCTGCTAAGTTGCTATGAGATCCTTACCCCCCCTGCCAATCTATCCTTCTAAACTCCAGTGAGTACAGGCCGAGAGCCGCCAAACGCTCAATCAACACTTAATCAAACGTTAACCCAATCATCCCTGGGATTATTCTCGTAAACAAGGACATGGCAGACGAATTGAATAACTACTTTTGTTCTGTCTTCACTAAGGAAGACATAAATAATCTGCCGGACATAGCAGGGGACCGGGGGTCAAATAAGATGGAGGAACTGAGTGAAATCCAGGTTAGCTGGGAAATGGTGTTGGGTAAATTGAATGGATTAAAGGCCGATAAATCCCCAGGGCCAGATGGGCTGCATCCCAGAGTACTTTATGAAGTAGCCCCAGAAACAGTGGATGCATTAGTGATAATTTTTCAAAACTCTTTAGATTCTGGAGTAGTTCCTGAGGATTGGAGGGTAGCTAATGTAACCCCACTTTTTAAAAAGGGAGGGAGAGAGAAAACGGGGTATTACCAGTTAGTCTAACACCGGTAGTGGGGAAACTGCTAGAGTCAGTTATTAAAGAAAATTAGTCTAACATCGGTAGTGGGGCAACTGCTAGAGTCAGTTATTAAAGATGGAATAGCTGCACATTGGGAAAGTGGTGAAATCATTGGACAAAGTCAGCATGGATTTATGAAAGGTAAATCATGTCTGACGACTCTTATAGAATTTTTCGAAGATGTAACTAGTAGAGTGGATAAGGGAGAACCAGTGGATGTGTTATATATGGACTTTCAGAAGGCTTTTGACAATGTCCCACATAAGAGATTAGTATGCAAACTTAAAACACACAGTATTGGGGGTTCAGTATTGATGTGGATAGAGAACTGGCTTGCAGACAGGAAGCAAAGAGTAGGAGTAAACGGGTCCTTTTCAGAATGGCAGGCAGTGACTAGTGGGGTACCGCAAGGCTCGGTGCTGGGACCCCAGCTTTTTACAATCTATATTAATGATTTGGACGAAGGAATTGAATGCAACATCTCCAGGTTTGCGGATGACACGAAGCTGGGGGGCAGTGTTAGCTGTGAGGAGGATGCTAGGAGGCTGCAAGGTGACTTGGATAGTTTGGGTGATGCAGTATAATGGGAATAAATGTGAGGTTATGCACTTTGGTGGCAAAAACAGGAAAGTAAACTATTATTTGAATGGTGGCCGATTAGGAAAAGGGGAGATGCAACAAGACCTGGGTGTCATGGTACACCAGTCATTGAAAGTAGGCATGCAGGTGCAGCAGACAGTGAAGAAAGCGAATGGTATGTTAGCATTCATAGCAAAAGGATTTGAGTTTAGGAGCAGAGAGGTACTGCAGTTGTACAGGATCTTGGTGAGACCACACCTGGAGTATTGCGTACAGTTTTGGTCTCCTAATCTGAGGATAGATATTCTTACCATAGAGGGAGTACAGAGAAGGTTCACCAGACCGATTCCTGGGGTGTCAGGACTTTCATATGAAGAAAGACTGGATAGACTCGGCATGTACTTGCTAGAATTTAGAAGATTGAGGGGGGATCTTATAGAAACTTACAACGTTCTTAAGGGGTTGGACAGGCTAGATGCAGGAAGATTGTTCCCGATGTTGGGGAAGTCCAGAACAAGGGGTCACAGTTTAAGGATAATGGGAAAGTCTTATAGGACCGAGATGAGAAAAATATTTTTCACACAGAGAGTGGTGGGTGAATCTCTGGAATTCTCTGCCACAAAAGGTAGTTGAGGCCAGTTCATTGGCTATATTTAAGAGGGTTAGATGTGGCCCTTGTGGCTAATGGGATCAGGGGGTATCAGGGCTCTCGCTTAACTTTTTTTCCCTGTTGCCAGCCAGGCAACCTTGACAGCTTTCTAGGTTGCCTAATGACAGTTTAGGTAGTCATTTAAGAAGGTTTGCATGACGCTTGCGATAATGTGCTCGGAAGAAGTGCGTAGTTACCAGTCAGAACTATGCTCAATGAAGCATTCACATATTATGTTCAAGAAGGAACTGCAGATGCTGGAAAATCGAAGGTAGACAAAAGTGCTGGAGAAACTCAGCGGGTGCAGCAGCATCTATGGAGTGAAGGAAATAGGCAACGTTTCAGGCCGAAACCCATCAGAAGGGTTTCGGCCCGAAACGTTGCCTATTTCCTTCGCTCCATAGATGCTGCCGCATCCGCTGAGTTTCTCCAGCACTTTTGTCTACATTCAGATATTATTTCTGCTTCAAATAACTCACAAACTAAACATATTCACCAATCAAGACATGATATATACCACAATGACATGCAGCAAAATTATAATACAATATCGCAACTCTTTTTACACAATTAATGCAATTTCTATTAGTTCTTTCCACTTCCAAACAAAAATGTGGTTGGATTATTCTGCAAATGATCAACCTGTGTCAATAAATCCTGGACCATGCACACTACAGATTGATGCAGGCATGTTTTCTGTGAAGGACTGAAAATTACCATGACATGGCCATAGCCATGGGTCGTTATTGCTATTGGCACAGAAACACTCTGGCTTCCCACATAATTTATCCATAACAAAATATACAGGTTGCAAGGAAATTTCTAAAGGCATTTTATGATAATAGCTGTTAAAACCGACTATACCCATCTGACAGGTTAAACATTACACTAACTGACAAGAGATGGCCAAAGGACATAACTGCAGCAAATGTTCTTTTGGTAATATGTTTAAAGGTGTCAAAATAAATAATAACATTGGGAATTAAAACACATTTGATTGCATTCTGTTATCAAACATAGTCAATGTTCGCTCTGAAGACCATGAATCACAATAGGGTCACGGGGTGCGTGAATCAGTGCGGGGTGGATAGATGGCGGGGGGGGGGGGGGGGTTTGAGAAGGCAATCGGTGCGGAATGGATGGATTGAGACAGGTGAATTCGTACGTGTTGGTTGGAGTATGTAAAATTGTGAGGGGAGAGCACAGGGGATTGGTGTTGAATGGGGGGTCAGTGGTGTTGAATGGGGGATCAGTACAGGATGGATGGGAGGGGGGGTGGTCAGTACAGGATGAATGGGGATCACTACAGGAATAATGGGGGTAGACAAAAATGCTGGAGAAATTCAGCGGGTGAGGCAGCATCTATGTAGCTAAGGAAGTACAGGCAGGTACAGGATACTGAGTTTGATGATCAGCCATGATCACATTGAGTGGCGTGCAGGCTCAAAGGGCCGAATGGCCTACTCCTGCACCTATTTTCTATGTTTCTATGAAATAGGCAACGTTTCGGGTCGAGTTGCTTCTTCAGACTGTTCCCCCCATTCTTCTTGAATTGGGGGGATCAGTATAGGACGGATGGGGGGCGGACCAGTACAGGATTAATGGGGGGGGGGGGCTCAGGACAGTGTGGGTCGGAGGGTCTGTGCAGGATGAATGGAAGATCACTACAGGATGAATGAGGGGATCACCATAGGATGAATGGGGCATCAGTACGGGATGAATGAGGCGATCAATGCAGGATGCATGAGGGGATCAGCACAGGATGCTTGAGGGGATCAGTACAGGATGAATGGGCGATCAGTAAAATATAAATGGGGGGTTTGGTGCAGGGTAAATGGAAGGTGGGTCAGTACGGGATGAATGGGTAGATCAGTGCAGTATGAATGGGGGGAGGAGAAGTGCAGGATGGAGGGGAAGGGGGGTCAGTACAGGATGAATTAGGGGACTAGTGTAGGATGGATGGGGGGTGGCAGGAGAATCAATGCGAGGTGGGTAGGGTGATGAATAGATGGGGAGGGGAGCACAGGGGATGTCAGTGAGGACTGAATAGAGGAGGGAATGGGGATCAGTGCGGGGTGGAGAGGAGGGGGTCCCAGGATAAGAGGGGTGGAGGGGGGGGGTACGAGAGAGAGAGAGAGAGGGGGGGAAGGGGCAGAGGAGGTGGGGAGGAAGGAAGGTCAGCGCTCCTCGGACAACATCGCCCCGCTGCCTTGGCCCTCCATGTCCAATGCCAAAGTGCCGCTGCCAAAGGGGACGCGGTTGGGAACTCATCGCCACCGCCTCCCCTCCTCCGCCAGCCGACAGGAAGGTGCGGGGCCGAGCGGTGCAGCTCAAAGATCCTATAGCTATAGGATCTTTGGTGCAGCTGCTTCGGGCGGCGGAAGGAGGCCTCCTCCTCCCTCTCCCTCTCTCTCCTTCCCTCCATCCCTCTCTCTCCCTCCCTCCTTGGTGTGCATGAGGGGTTGAAAGCACCGCTAATGGATTTGCAGGCAGCGGCCATTATCAGGACGATAGTGGACGCTGCCTGCAAATCAAAAGATACTGCTGCAAATCCTCCAACTGAGCTTTCATTACAACCCCTCTTGCACGCCGAGGCCGGGAGGAGGGAGGGATGTCTCCTTCCGCAGGGCCGGGTGCGAGAGGAGGAGGCGGTGGAGCCGCTGTTCGCGATGCGTCATTCGTGCCGACCCTTCGTCACCACGCACCTAGTATCTTTGCCCCGCAATCAAAGATACTGGAGGAATACAGCCGCCGCCGTCGACACGAAACGTCACGCTCCTATTCTCCAGAGATGCTGCCTGAGACGCGGAGTTAAACCAGTTTTCTGTGTCCATCGGCATCAACCAATATTTGCTTGGCAAGCCAGGCAAAATGAGTTGCCGTTTAGGCTGCCCAGCGGCACTTTGGGTGGTCATTGGCACCCGGGCAACCGCTAATTTCGAGCCCTGGTGTATGGAGAGAAGGCAGGTACGGGCTTACTGAGTTGTATGATCAGCCATGATCATATTGAATGGCGGTGCAGGCTCGAAGGGCTGAATGGGCTACTCCTGCACCTATTTTCTATGTTTCTATGTAACATAGAAACATAGAAAATAGGTGCAGGAGGAGGATGTTCGGCCCTTCGAGCCAGCACCGCCATTCATTGTAATCATGGCTGATCGTCCCCAATCAATAACCCGTTCCTGTCTTCTCCCCATATCCCCTAGAGCTCTATCTAACTTTCTCTTAAATCCATCCAGTGATTTGGCCTCCACTGCCCTCTGTGGCAGGGAATTCCACTAATGCACAACTAGGTGAAAACTTTGTTTTCTCACCTCAGTCTTAAATGGGCTCCCCTTTATTCTGAGACTGTGACCCCTGGTTCTAGACTCGCCCAACAATGGGAACATTTTTCCTGCATCTAGCTTGTCCAGTCCTTTTATAATTGTATATGTTTCTATAAGATCCCCCTCATCCTTCTAAACTCCAGTGAATACAAGCCTGTTCTTTTGATACTTGTACAAACAAGGCAATAGTCACTGATAACACAAGCCCACCAAAACCAGCCATTGAGTGTGGGACATCCTGTATTCTGTAACATGGTAACTAGGCAGGGGAAGACAATAAATATCCATGTTTATTGTCCATCATCAACCCCATTCATCACAGTACTGTGGGAGCATAATTGCTATTATCGGGTGATCTTGTGTATTTTCTAATTTATGGACAAAGGTGACTCATGGGCATCTATAAAAAAAAAGATCCAGTTTGTAATTTGGGGGCGGCCCTGTACTAGAGCTTTAATTTTGTGGAAAAAGCATTTCTGGAGATTAATCCTAAGTGTAATGGCAAATTTCCGAATTTTCCAGTGTCCATCTTTTCATTGCCATTGCTACACAGGTAAGCAGGAGTGATCTTACGCAGACCAAACATAACAGATTTACCATACAGTAGTTGTTGGTTCTTTATTGAAGTAGTTGTACCAATAAAGAGATGAACGTACCAAGTTTTCCGTATTCTGCATAAGATGTAACTAGCTGTTCTCCACGGTCTGGTGAGAACTGTATGCTCTCCCTCCCTGTGCCTGGTCTGCCGCACCCTGTCCACTAAGCCCATATATATATATACGCCCCTTGGTGCACCTAATGACTGTCCCCAAGTGTCTAAAATAATACTGCAAGATATATCTAGACAAAATAATATAATATACCAACAATAGCTAGCCTAAACATAAATGGCTCCCACACGAAGAGAAGCTAGCGGTTTACCTTCATCCACCATCTTGTTGACTTCAAAAAATACATTAAAATATGGAAATATGACCCATTCCTTGGATTTTCTTCAGAGAGACAAATGTCTATTCACTCAGCATATGGTTTCCCAGTGACTTTTTACTGGTTTGTCATCAGGAATTTCTACTAATCTGATGTCTGATTCAATGTGGTGTCCATGTACTGCCAAGAAAACAGCGAAGCTCTTCAAGAAATCAGTGTAGAATCCTCATAGATACGTAAAGGCAGAAATTCAGATGTACTGTATATCCCTGTAAATGCTGAAAGTTGCTGTTGGATTTACCCACTAATCACAGGGATCCCTTCAGTGCAACATTGTTACTACAGATAAATCAGACCCTGTCCCTTTGTTGTACACATGCCTTTCTCCAGCCATGGACGTGGTTTTCACAAAATCTTAATTGCTTATGACCTTTAAACAAAGTTTCTGTTTACTTTATCTTACAATATTGCATATCCCTTTCCATAATAAATATTTAAAGATTAGGAGTTTTAGTTTCTGAGATATGTTCCTGAATCTGCCTCTGATGTTAAATACTGTTTAAAAAAAATGTTATATGCACAGCACAGTTGTTTAAGACACTACTAGTGAAATGGAAAATTTGTGATTTAAATCATGGGTCTGTTAACAATATTATTGTTTACATGTGAGTTCCATTTGGCAATGTTTTTTGATTTTTCAGATAATTCTCATAATCCCTCTTTTCTATGTCTAGATGCTTGATTTTATCAAGCACAAACATTTTCCATTCAGTTTGCAGGGTTTATATGGTTCAATTTAAAACATGCATCCTCATGACTGCATTCCGGTGGGGCAGGATGGTCTTCATCGGTGATTGCCGCACTCAGCAAACCACTAATTACTTGCCCACTGAGAGTATATTGTGGGGGGCATGCTTCTTGCTTCAGCGCTGTACATGTGGACACAATTTCTCAAGTTGCTGATCCACAACTGAGATAACAATAGCTAAAATTGTTATATTCAATTTTTTTTCTTTATGCCTTAGAGGTTTAGTTTTCCTGCGATTCTTTATGGACATGAACTTTTTCTTACCGATGTGACATGAAGTTGTTGCATTGTGTTGCTTCGGGGTAAGCCAAACCTTAGGTTATAGTGAGGGGGTGGTAGAACGGAACTTAAATGAATAATACCCTGTGTATAAAGTTTACATGCACCCGCCACTCTTTCAGACTACAAAGCCAGTATTTCGCACCATCATCAGCTTCTTTCCATTTAGTCCACAGACTTTTTTTCCCTGTTCACGGACTAAAATTACCGACTACAGTTTGAACCACGGATGCAAAGTTATTTTTATCTTCAGATGGTCCCCTTTTCAACCTTTTCATTCCCTCAGAAAATTTCTCGAGTAAAGTATATCAAGTGTTGAAATAGTGGGCAGAAATATTAAGATTAAACGAGAACTTACCAGTTTTGATCTTTATTTTATGAGGAGTTACGATGAGGGATTACGTCAAGAAGCCCCGCCAGGCGCATGCGCTTCATACTTCAAAGCAGCGGCGTGAAAACACAGTAACTATAGTCGAAGTGATATAGTAGGACTCAGAAGACTAGAACTACCAGGTGATCTTTGTGATTATGAGGGCCGGGAGCGGAGGGCACATAATCCCTCATCGTAACTGCTCATAAAATAAAGATCAAACTTCAAACTGGTAAGTTCTCATTTAATCTTACTATTTTACTTCGGAGTCACGTGAGTGACTACGTGAAGATTTCAAAGCTCTGTGATTTCATGCCGTAGATCAATTCCATACGACACACTGCTTCAGTTGACACAGTAGTGAACAAATAATGTATTGAACATTGCTCAAATTATTCAATAAACATTTTTTAATAACAATAAACAAAAACAGTAATAACCCCTCTATCCCAGGGGGAAATTAAAAATGAAATTTAGAAAAGAAATCAAACGGAACCCAAAACAGCTTTGTCATAAAACTTGGAGAAGGTCGCCTCCTTAGACCATCCTGCCCCCCCGAGGATTTGATCTAGAGGCACGTCCTGTGCCTTCACTGCAGATGTTGATGCCACCCTGGTGCAGTGAGATTTAAACACATGAGTGTCTACTCCACCACAATCCAAAACCTGTTTTAACCATCTAGAAATAATTATTTTAAAAACATCAGGATTTAGCATCCACTCTATGTTGTCATTAAATTTCCATGACCTGGTGTCCGCCACCACATTATCTCTACCTGGTAGGTAGATAGCTGAGACCCAGATATTTCTGGAAATGCACCAGTCCCAAATGAGGTTAGCCAGATTATCACATGATACTGACCTTATTCCTCCCATGTGATTGATATAAGCAACAGCCGTGGTATTGTCAATCTGGAGCTGAACATGTAAATCATTCATTGCTGAACAATATGCTGTTAATCCATAGAATGCACCCAGCAATTCTAAGTAATTTATACCATGCCTTTGCAGGATTAATTCCTCTTGCACACTCCATCTACCACCATAGCTAGACTCACTGTCCGTGGCTCCCCATCCCAAAGCACTGACATCTGTTTGTAAAACCACTGAAGGTTGTTGAGTCAAAATGTTTTTGGTACTTCGTGCAATATTGATTATCCACCATTGTAATTCGGCGATGGCTTTGGCTGGCAACTGCATTGGTCTGTCGAAATGACCTGCATGTTCTTAAAGTGCTTGTTCTCTACCTCGTTGCAAACTTTGATAGTGCAGAGGTCCAGGGAGAGGCTCCACTAATTTACCAATGACACTGGCTACTTGCCGGATGGAGGGTTGTTGCTCTTCTACGAGACTGCTACAGAACTCCATGATTTCAACAGCCTTGGCCGTAGGCAAAGTCACTGACATATCAACTGAATCAATGACAAACCCCAAATAGTTAATTTTTTGGGATGGTACTAGCTTGGATTTTGTTGGATGGATGAGAAAACCTAACTTCTCAAACAGGTGTTTGGTTGCTGAAACCGACTCCTCAGCTGCTTCCTGAGTGTTGCTTATAATTAAAATATCATCTAAATAAGCCATCACAATGGGATTCTAGGCACAATGTAGTGCCAGAACTGGTTTTAACAATTTTGTGAACAACCTAGGAGCTGAGGTTAACCCTTTGGGCAACGCTTTAAATTGCCACAGCTGTCCCATCCAACTAAATTACAAGTATCTACGGTACTGATGAATTGATACTGAATAATATGCATCTTTCAGATCTATAGTTGCCATATAACAACCTTTTGATAACAGCTGTTTAGCAGTACTGAAAGTATCCATTTTAAAATGCCTATACTGGATATAGGAATTTAACTGGGTTAGGTCTAGTATGACTCGACACCCACCATCTTTTTTCTGTCTGGGGAATATTTTGGACACAAATTGTTGAGGATGATATACTGTCTTCTCAATTACCCCTTTTTGGAATAAAACCCCAATTTCATCATTCACCTGCAGAGTTTCTGGTCCAGAAATAAACAATACCCGGCTAGGCATATTTTGTGCAGGTGGATGTATTCCTGACATACACTCAATTCGAGATCCTGAGACACTGTCCAGTATAAACAGAACAGATGTTATGCAGCACCATTCATCATAAAACAATTGCAACCTACCCCCAACCGGAGGTTGTTCCCCAGAGGATTTATCCTGGACTGAATCAGTTACCCAAACCTCCATAGTCGACCTTGAACTTCTCACTCTTCTGGCCATGTTGGGGTTGTAGTTGGAGTACGCAGGTGGATATGGACAGCGTCCAACTGGTAACACTCTACTTGGGCCTGCTCCAGCATCTGACGCCCGTCTGGTTGAAAATAACCTGCGAGGTGGTATCCTGACCGAGGGTATGTAGGTTTTCATGAGGCCAATAGTTTTGGCCTCTTCCTCCAGGTCTTTGACCTGTTTCAGCAGGTCTTTGCCGAATAAGAAATTTGGTGCCTGAATATTAGAGGACCTACAAAAAGCTGCGAAGCGTGGGTTTAACGTTGGTTTGATGGCAATCTTCCGGATACAGTTGATCGCGAAATAGGCATTGCACAGCAGGGCCAAAATATCCTGCTGTGAACCCGACATTGGTGCCCCTTGGATCATTTTCCCAAAAGCCGTGATACCTGCCCCCACTAATTTGAGGACTCTCTGGATACGGAGCTCCTGCCCCCTCATCGATGCGCTCATTTGTGCCCAGATAGCCGAGTTCACGGTGGGCACCTTGAGCGACGCACAGTTAACAGGTGTCTGGTAACGCGTTGTCGTCTGTTCCATGATGGAATCCTGGAGCTGGTGAGAGGCCATGTAGTTTATATTGCAAGCCACATTTTCCTCCATGGCTTCACCAGTACCCTAAGGATGGCAACAATTTCTAGCCGCATCCGGGACACCTGGAGCATGGCTCATGTGCCTTGGTGTGTGCACAGAAGCAGTGACACCAACCTCAGGGTCAGACTCCTCCTGCCCTGGCTCTCCCGAGTCTTGCTCTAGGAAGGTTTCTACCAGCCCTAAACAAGGTGCTGGTGAGGTTGATTCCCATTGGAACTCATAGCCGTTCAAGTCCTCCTCGCCATATGGGCCTCTGCCTGAGGCTGTTTGGGGAATCCTGGGGGTATGTGACCCCGATTGGAACACTTCATGGCTCATCATAGTTTGGAACATCTGTTCCATTTTGTCTAGACGTCCCCAGACCTTCTTGTTGGAAGGAGAGGAGTCTTCTTTGTCAAACTCATCAGAATAAACGGGCCTTACTGATTTTCGTTTAGCCTTTCTCCCTGCTGGAGTGGCCAGAGTGCCCTGAGGCACCGGAGTTAATGGAGGCAGTTGAGCTGCCGGCGGTTCTGCAGTCGGCGTCCGAACTGGCGTTACCGAAGCAGGTATCTACCTACCGGATCTACGAGTACTAACCGCGGCCCCGCGAGTAAAGCTCTTACTACGGACGGCAGACTTTTTTACAACTTTCTCCATCGAAAATACTCCCGCTGGCTCCTGAACCAGTCTCACGGAGTTTAAATACCCGCAGAAAGTTTTAAAATCACTTACCTGCCGGTTTACTACTTACCCGCTGGTGGAGCTGCGCTCTCTAGCCCGTTGGTGCACCATGCTTCAGATGTAAAGACACGCATGCGCCTGGTGGGGCTTCTTCACGTAGTCACTTACGTGACTCCGAAGTAAAATTTATTACTGGCAATGAGTTTGAGTAAATGTAATTGTACTTTTTGTTAATTTTAAAATGCATTTTAAAATGACAGTTTTTGTTTTTTAAAGAGTAGCAAATCAATACCAATCATGAGCTTACTATGTTTAGAATGAAACAGACACCAGTGATACTGATAATTATATAAGGAAAACTTAAATTCAGCTCAGATGTACCAAGTACTTAGTTGTTAGTATGTTGAAAACAGAAAGTTGTCCTAAAATCAATATGCTTGCATCTGAACAATGTAATGTTCCTGGGATTTTTTAATATATAAACCTTTTCTTACCAATATGATATTAGGTGTTGCATCATCTTGTTGGAGGCTAGACATACCTCAAGTTGTAGTGTAGGGGTGATAGGATGGAAGTTTAGTGGATAATACCTTGTATAAATCTTATTACACTTGCAATTAAACCATTGTTTTGCTTGATAAGAGCAATGACATCTAAACATATTCACAATGTTTTGTTAATTTTAAACAATTTCTTATTTGTGATGACATTTGGGAGCCATTTACATCTATATTTCCATAGTGCGTAACCATCTATTTTTGCTCTCTTAAAATCCCCCTCATAGTTCATAATCGTTGAGCTGTACATCACAGAAACATGTCCTTCGGCCAACCTTATCCATGCTGACCAACTGGGCATTCTAGACTAATTCCATTTAGTTCATTATCTGTTAAACCCTTTCGATCCTTATATCTGTCCAAATGTCTTTTTAAAAGTTGTAATCTATCCACTTCTACAGCTTGTTCGGGTAGCTCATTACAGATATGTACTAGCCTCTGAATTGCCTCTAGGGTTCTTCTTAATTCTCCCCCCTTTCACCCTAAGCCTATGCCCTCTAGTTTTGGGGAAAAGACCATGAATGCTCACTTTAACCGTGCCTCTCATGATCTTGTACACCTCACTAATGTCACCCCTCAGCCTTCTACGCTATAAGGAAAAAGTCCCAGCCGATACAACTCTCCCTATATCTCAACCCCCAAGCACAGGTAATTTTCCATTTACTGTGCAAATCCTACTCTGGTGTGACATATAAAATTGTAACACATCACATTTAATGGAGTTAATTCCTTGATCCACTTTCCCGACTGATCCCGATCTTCTTGTAAACCAAGATATCCTTCCCCACTGCCCAATGTAGAATCCTTTTGGTGTCATCTGCAAAGATACTCACAATGTTAACTACATTGTCATCCATATCATGAATGTATATAATAGCAGTGTACCCAGCCTCACAGCAGTCAATTTGTTACAGTCCTCCAATCAGAAAAACAACACTCCACAAACTACCTTATGAATCCTTTTTCCAAGCAAATTTTGAATCCAAATTGCTAGCTCACATTGGATTCCACGTGTTCTAACCTTCCAGATTTGCTAACATGTGGGACCTTGGCAAAGGCCTTGTTAATGTCCACATGGACAATGTTCACTGCCCTGCTCTCATCAATCCTCGTGGTGACCACTGCAAAAGAAAATATTCCCAGATTTGTGAGACACGATTTCGCACACAAAAAGTTCTTACTTTCACTCCCGTTTCCATAGCATATTTTGATAATGGAAAGATCATTCTGGGAAAGGTCCACAAATTCCTTTTGTAAGCAGTGCACCAATGTGATGGATGAAAAGTACTTTTTAACTTCTTCTCTCCATAAGGAAGAACAAAGACTGGATGTCCTCATCAATAACGCTGGAATTTTCCAGTGTCCCTACATGAAAACTGAGGATGGTTTTGAGATGCAGTTTGGGGTGAATCACCTAGGACACTTCCTTCTCACCAATCTCCTCCTGGATCTCCTCAGGCGGTCTGCCGAAAGCAGAGTGGTGGTAGTGTCCTCCAAGCTCTACAAGTATGGTGAGATCAATTTTGATGATCTGAACAGTGAAAAAAGCTACAACAAAAGTTTTGGGTATAGCAGGAGTAAGCTGGCCAACATCCTGTTCACTCGTGAACTAGCCAAACGTCTGGATGGTACTGGTGTCACGGTAAACGTGCTACACCCAGGCATTGTCCGCACAAACCTGGGAAGACACATCAGTATCCCTTTACTTGGACAACCGATCTTCAAGTTCATGTCCTGGGCTTTCTTTAAAACTCCAGAACAAGGAGCAGAAACATCTGTTTACCTGGCTACATCTCCTGAAGTTGAAGGGGTGTCAGGTGAATATTTTGGAAACTGCAAGAAGGAGGAGTTATTGCCCAAAGGAATGGATGATGCAGTTGCAAAAATGTTGTGGGATGAGAGTGCAAAAATGGTGGGACTGAACTCACCACTGTAAAGATTCTATGTTGTAAATATACATTTTGGGTAGATTATTGACTAATTGAATTTCAATAAATCTTTGACTGTATATTTGGAAACCAGTTATTACACCAATGAATGCAGCCTGGAGTAAATGTTTCAAGTAAATCTTTTATGTTACTAGAAATTATATCAAAATTGTGCGTTGTGAAGTGGCTTGTTTGATGCCATTGCTTTACGCCATAATGTTCAAAATGTTTGAATTTGCAGAATATATTTAAATGAACATCAGTTTGTGCTTTTTGTCAATGACTGCTTCTGCCTTTCACCAGTTAACAGAATGTTGTTACTTTGGAGGTCAAAAATGTTATTATGGCACCTAATAACTGTTATGAAAAGGGGATTGCCCTATTAGGTAATGGCATTGCTCAGTTCTATTTCGTTGACATTCATTGTTGCAATTTGGCAAGTTTTACTGATTGAGCCTTTCTCTCAGCATAACATGCAAAACTTCAATCACTTCAAATGTTTTTAGCATTTACCAAATAAATACTATTCCTGAAAGCAAAATGTTACAGTCTGCTGTTTTGTACTACATAGAGAGATAGTGGAGTTAGCTCCAGAAGTTTAACAATATACCTTTAGTAGAGGCTGTGTCATGGAAAATAAGTTTGTTTTGTTCTGATTTTATGCATCTTTTTCAATTTCTGAAGTACAAGGCATCCCGAGGTTACATAAAATAGTCTGTTGCTGAGAACGAAATGATCCGTAAGTTGAAATTGAACAGTTTTCCCCTCAAACTTTAAAGCCCTGTCCCAATGTACGAGGTCATTCAAGAGTTTCCCTGAGTTTGCCCTGATTCGAACTCACAGATTTACGGTAATGGCCGTTCGTAAGTACACGGGGCTCTCGTGGACATTCTTCAACGTTGAAAAATCTTCACGAGTCTTCCCGAGCTTACATGCCGTTAGCGAGTCTTCCCGAGTACCTGCCGTTAGCGTTACAAGCCGCTAAGAGACGTCCCCGAGCTCCGACGTATCCGTTACGTTCATTCTACGTGCTTACCACGAGTTTGATTTTATTTTAAACTCGGGAGAGCTCGTGAATGAACTCGTACAGTGGGACAGGGCCATTAAGGTAAAATCATTGGGCTCAACAGCCCTGTTTTCTCTAGCTGCTCTAGATCAAACAACTAATGGTAGGTCGATAAAAGAAAGGTGACGAGAGGTGGCTTGGGTTCCATTTCTTTGGAGATGGCAAGCATGGTGCCCCAGCCTCATCTGGATCATTGACTGTGGTCCAGCACACGGAATCTGAAAGGGACACATACCCCCAATACATGTGCCCTATTTTGCCTAATCCGCTAATCTTTCTGATAGGCTCTCCCTTGTCCATTTTCCTACATTGTCCAGAAAATTATCACCAATGCATCCACGATTTATAGAGCCACTTTCTTAAGTACCCTGCGATGCAGACCATCAGGCCCTGGGGATTTATCAGCCTTCAGTCCCATCAGTCTATCAAACATTTTTCAAATAGTGAAAACATTTTTCACACAGAGTGGCAAATCTCTGGAATTCTCTTCCTCAGAAGGTAGTTGAGGCCAGTTCTTTGGCTATATTTAAGAGGGAGTTAGATGTGGGCCTTGTGGCTAAAGGGATCAGGGGGTATAGAAAGAAGGCAGGTACGGGATACTGAGTTGGATTATCAGCCATGATCATATTGAATGGCAGTGCAGGCTCGAAGGACCGAATGGCCTACTCTTGCACCTATTTTTTATGTTTCTAAACAACATTTCCTGCCTAATGTGGATTTCCTTCAGTTCCTCCGTCACCCCAGATCCTCTGGCCACTACTATATCAGGAAGATTGTTTGTGTCCTCCTTAGTGAAGACAGATCCAAAGTACCTGTTCAACTCATCTGCGATTTCCTTGTTCGCCATATTAAATTCACCTTTTTCGGTCTTCAAGGGTCCAACTTTGGTCTTTACTAATGTTTTCCTCTTCACATACCTAAAGAAGCTTTTACTACCCTGCTTTATATTCCTGGCTAGCTTACCTTCGTACCTCATCTTTTCTTCCCGTATTGTCTTTTTGGTTATCTTCTGTTGATCTTTAAACATTACCCAATCCTCTTGCTTCCTGCTCATCTTTGCTACGTTGTACTTCTTCGCTTTAATTTTTATACTTTCCCTGACGTCCCTTGTCAGCCATGGTCGTCCCTTTCTCCCCTTACTTACTCAACCTACCCACACCGGCCAACATGTCCCTGCTACACAAGGCCATATCCCTCCCAATCTGTCTTATCCATGTACCTGTCCAACTGTTTCTTAAACGATGGGATAATCCCAGCCTCAACTACCTCCTCTGGCAGCTTGTTCCATACATCCGCCCCCCTTTGTGTGAAAAAGTTACCCCTCAGATTCCTATTAAATCTTTTCCCCTTCACCTTAAACCGATGTCCTCTGGTCCTCGATTCCCCTACTGTGGACAAAATACTCTATGCATCTACTCGATCTATTCCTCTCATGATTTTGTATACATGATCCTGGAAACATTGGTAGTCTAGAAAGTGGAATGGAAATCTAGCAAGGGTTCACGGGAAAATCAAAATCATTTATAAAATGCAAGGGAAAAGTGGATATAGTTCCAGTGACGTTCAGATAAAGTGTCATTGATCTGAAATAACTGTTCCTCATGAATGCTGCCTGATCTGCTGAATAGTTACAGTACTTTGTTGTTTTTTTCCTGGTTTCGAGCATCTGTTTTTTTTAAATTTCCATGTATATTTTCACCTTATAGTCCATTTATTGAGACATGAATTATTTTCTACATGTAACTCAGTGTTTGTACACAGAATTGTGCTTTTGGTATTGTGAGGTGTTTCTAAGCATTTAAATGAATCGTAGCCGATTAAGACAACAGAGTAAACGAGAAATACAAAAATAAATTAAAATAAAATGATGTAGTCAAGTCAAGTCACTTTTATTTCTATAGCACATTTAAAAATCAACACTCATTGACCAAAGTGCTTTACATTGGTGGAGGCACTAACGTTATACAACAGTGGTTCATAGATTAAGTACATACATATAGCCCTCCCTCAGAGGATGTCTAGAAAGGCTTGAGAGTAAAGATGAGTTTTAAGTGTCGACTTAAAAGAGTCAATGGTGGGGGTAGTTCTGATGGGAAGAGGGATGCTGTTCCACAGTTTAGAACCTGCAACCGCAAAGGCGCGGTCGCCCCTGAGCTTATGCCTAGACCGCGGGATGTTCAGTAACCCCAAGTCGGCCGATCTGAGGGACCTGGAGGTGGTGTGGGTAAGCAGACTTTTGATGTAGGTGGGGCAAGCCCGTTAAGGGCTTTGTAAACATAAAGAAGGATCTTGAAATTTATTCAGAACCGCACAGGGAGCCAGTGGAGAGAGGCCAGAATCGGGGTGATGTCCCTTTTTCGGGTGCCCGTCAGGAGTCTCGCTGTGGCGTTTTGGACCAGTTGCAGGCGGGACGGGGAAGATTGACTGATGCCAGTGGAAAGGGAGTTGCAGTAATCGTGGCGGGAAGAGATACATATGTGGATGCTCTTTTCGAGGTCGTCAAACTGGGGGAATTGTTTTATTTTAGCTATCGTCCGCAGCTGAAAGAAGCTAGCTTTTACCACGGCATTGGCTTGTTTGTCAAATTTCAATGCTCTGTCAAATATCACGCCAAGGTTTTTGACGTGAGGTTTGAATAATGGGGTAAGGCTTCCAAGGCTGCCTGCTATCGTTTTGATTGAGTCCGAGGGGCCGAGAAGGGTGACCTCAGACTTACTCTCGTTTAGTTGGAGGAAGTTCTGGGCCATCCAACACCTTATATCCTCGAGGCAGTGGATAAGGTTAAGTAGATTTGATTGGTTGTTGGGCTTCAGGGGGAGATAGAGTTGTGTATCGTCTGCATAGCAATGGAAGGAAATGCCGTGCCTTTGAATGACTTGGCCTAAGGGGAGCATATACAGGGAGAAGAGAATGGGGCCAAGGATGAAACCTTGTGGAACTCCGCAGCTGAGGCGAGCTGGGGAGGAGAAAGAGTTGCGTATGTTAGTAGAGAAACTCCTACCTTTGAGGTAGGAGATGAACCAGCTCAGGGCAGTGCCATCAATACCAACCGTGTACCGGAGATGGTCAATTAGGATGGTGTGGTCGACAGTATCAAATGCTGCGCTGAGGTCGAGAAGGAGCAGGAATGCACAGTCGCCAGGAGTCAATGGTGAGAAGAAGGTCATTATGTACCTTCAACAAGGCAGACTCTGTGCTGTGGTTGGCCCTGAAACCTGATTGGGAAGTTTCCAAGATAGTATTTTGGTGAATGTAAGGCATAAGTTGACTTAAAATTACCTTTTCAAGGGCTTTTGAAAGGAAAGGCAGTTTTGAAATAGGTATGTAGTTGCTTGGCAAGGTGGGGTCGAGATTAGGTTTTTTTCAGGAGGGGCTGGACCACCGCATGCTTGAAGCAGGTAGGAACAGTGCCAGTGGCCTGAGAACTGTTGAAGATGGCGAGGATGCTGGGACCGGCTATTGTAATGACATCCTTCAGAAAGGCAGAGGGGACAATGTTGAGGGGGCAGGTGGTAGGTTTCATGGTGGTGATCAGTTTTACAAGGGAGGGTAGAGTAACGGGTTGGAAACAGTCTAATTTTGAAGAACAGACCAATGAGACAGCCAGGTCACGGATGGGAGGGGAAATATTCGATCTGATGTTCTTAACTTTGCTGGTGAAAAATTTAGTAAATTCCTCGCACTTAGCAGGGGACCCAGTTAAGCTGGTGCTGGAGGCAGGACATATGATAGAGGTGATGGTACTAAAAAGGACCTTGGAGTTATGAGTGTTTTTGGAAATAAGGGCGGAAAAGTATTTTGTTCTTGCAGATTTTACCGCTTCTTGGTATTTGTGAAAGGAAATTTGAAGCTTATCAGATTTGTACTTCCGTTCTGATTTCCTCCACTCTCTTCTTAGGGTTCTGGTGGTGTCATTGAGCCACGACCAGCCTTTAGGCTTAGGCTTTTTCATTTTAAGAGGAGTAACAGAATCGAGGATGGAAGAGCAAGTAGTATTGAATAGAGAAATGAGGTCGTCAGTGCTGAGATGGAAGGGAGACGCCTCAATAGTGCAGATGTCGGGGGCGGCTATGAGAGCCTCAGAGAACTTACTGGCAGTCAAGGAGTTTACGTAGCAGGAGTAGCGAGCAGGGAGATGGGATTTTGAGGGAGAGAAAGGCAGAGATGCATCGAATATAATTGCACTATGATCAGACAGACAGGCATCGATAATTTCTGTATTACAAATTGAGAGACCAGACGAAAGCACTAGGTCTAGTGTATGGCCAAGCTTGTGCGTGGGTCCAGTGGTGAGTAGTCAGATTGAAGGACTCAACCAGGTTCATAAATTCGCTCACAAGAGGCTTTGTGGGACAGAGGACATGAATGTTAAAGTCACCAAGAATCAGGACCCAGTCAAATTTGGGCAACAAGCTAGCGATAAGATCACCAAATTGTGAGATAAAGTCCTTATTGAATTGAATTGAATTGAATTCCTTTATGCATTTTTGGTGGGCGACACACAAGAACAATTAAAAGTGGACAGATTAGACCAACTATGATTAGTTGATGTTCAAAACTGGAGAAATGATCAGCGTTCAAAAGGCGGCAGTTGAAATGTTTCTTAAACACAGTGGCTAGGTCCCCACTGCGACCGGAGAGCCTAGGCGAGCTGAAAAAAGCAAACTAAATAGGGCCTCATTTGTTTCACTTTTCTTTCTCTTTATGAACTATATTAGCATTGAAAAGGTATATTGTAATCAATTCTGCAATAAGAAGCATATATTTAGTTTTAGTTTTGATCTACAGTGCGGAAACAGGCCCTTCGTCCCACCAAGTCTGCGGCAACCAGCACTATTGCACACACTAGGGACAATTTACAGTCTTTACCAAAGCCAATTACAGTGCCCTCCATAATGTTTGGGACAAAGACCCATCATTTATTTATTTGCCTCTGCACTCCACAATTTGAGATTTGTAATAGAAAAGAATCACATGTCAGATTTTAACAAAAGGCCATTTTTATACATTTTGGTTTCACCATGTAGAAATTACAGCAGTGTTTATACGTAGTCCCCCCATTTCAGGACACCATAATGTTTGGGACACAGCAATGTCATGTAAATGAAAGTAGTCATGTTTAGTATTTTGTTGCATATCCTTTGCATGCAATGACTGCTTGAAGTCTGCAATTCATGGATATCACCAGCTGCTGGGTGTCTTCTCTGGTGATGCTCTGCCAGGCCTGTATTTCAGCCATCTTTAGCTTATGCTTGTTTTGGGGGCTAGTCCCCATCAGTTTTCCCTTCGCAAATAAAAGGCATGCTCAATTGGGTTCAGATCAGGTGATTGACTTGGCCACTCAAGAATTGACCATTTTTTATGCGTTGAAAAACTCCTTTGTTGCTTTCGCAGTATGTTTGGGATCATTGTCTTGCCGTGGAATGAACCGCTGGCCTATGAGTTTTGAGGCATTTGTTTGAACTTGAGCAGATAGGATGTGTCTATACACTTCAGGATTCATTATGTTACTACTATCGGCAGTTGTATCATCAATGAAGATAACTGATCCAGTACCTTTGGCAGCAATACATGCGCAGGCCATAACACCCCCACCACCGTGTTTCACAGATGAGGTGGTATGCTTTGGATCTTGGGCAGTGCCTTCTCTCCTCCATACTTTGCTCTTGCCATCACTCTGATATAAGTTAAACTTCGTCTCATCTGTCCACAAGATCTTTTTCCAGAACGGTGGTTGCTCTTTCAAATAATTCTTGACAAACTAACCTGGCCATTCTATTTTTGCGGCTAACCAGTGGTTTGTATCTTGCAGTGTAGCCTCTATTTCTGTTCATGAAGTCTTCTCCGGACAGTGGTCATTGACAAATCCACACCTGAATAGTGTTTCTGATCTGTTGGACAGGTGTTTGGGGATTTTTCTTTATAATAGAAGGAATTCTTCTGTCATCAGCTGTCAAGGTCTTCCTTGGCCTGTCAGTCCCTTTGCGATTAGTAAGCTCACTTACTCTCTTTCTTCTTAATGATGTTCCAAACAGTTGATTTTGGTAAGCCTCAGCTTTGGCTGATGTCTCTAACTGTTTTATTCTTATTTCTCAGTCTCATAATAGCTTCTTTGACTTTCATTGGCACACCTTTCGTCCTCATGTTGATAAACAGCAATAAAACTTTCCAAAGGTGATGGAAAGACTAGAGGAAAGACTACGGGCTGAGAGCTCCGATATATCTGCATTAAGGAGGCAATTAAACACACCTGAGCAATTACAAACACCTGTGAAGCCATGTGTCGCAAACATTATGGTGCCCTGAAATGAGGGGACTATGTTTAAACACAGCTGTAATTTCTACATGGTGAAAGCGAAATGTATAAAAATGGCCTTTAATAAAATCTGACAATGTGCCCTTTAACCACATGTGATATTTTCTATTACAAATCTCAAATTATGGAGTACAGAGGCAAATAAATAAATGATGGGCCTTTCTCCCAAACATTATGGAGGGCATTGTAACTTAAAAACCTGTACATTTTTGGAGTATGGCAGGAACCTGGAGCACCCAGGAAAAACCTACGCGGTCAGTCAAAGGGACAATGTACAAACTTCGTAATCCATCTGATCAAACCTCTTCTAAGATTATTCTTGACCTATGCATGAACTCTCACATTTCTCTGTTTCCCTTCCTTAGGCGCTCTCGGGCTACAAGACATAACCCCACCGCTCCAATGGCCTGAAGTCCGTCTTTTATGGTTTCATTATGATTCTATGAAAAAGAGAAATAAGCCTGAAAGTTATTTCAGAAAGTCATAGGGAAATCTGTATTATTTCTTCTTTTCATCTTCATCATAGACTGAGAAGATTTTCTTGTTCGGAATGTTATCACATCAAACCAAGCTCTTTACATCTCTATTGATTAATAACTAATGATAAATCCCAGACAGTATCCAAATCAGTCTGTTATGGTAAGTAGGCAGTTGCAGGATTGCATGGTGAATTAAACCGATTTGAAGTCAAGAATACCATTGCAAAACTGATCATCAAAATCTTGTGATCTTACCACTAATTGTTTGCTACATGAGAAAGAATAACCCCATAAAAACACAAAGTATGGTCCAGAGGGCATGCACTTTGTTCATCATTGGCCACACTCCTTTCACGAGAACATCCCAAATCTGTATCATTGAATAATCCACAAAATGTGCAGTTCTTCACTTAAAAATAAAATTGAACAAGAGTTGAATGAAATTGAAACCAATCTAAAACAATTAATGGTAAAATAATGTCATTAACAAAAGCCAAGTACCAGAAATGCCAGCATGAAAAAAGAAATCTGATGTAAAAATGGAGGGCATCCATGTTTTACTGGCATATGGTAACAATATTGTGGACACACTTTATGTTGGCACTGAATAGTGGACAAGGTGAAGCCAACAACTTTGTCAATTTTAATAGCACTGCCAGTTTACTAAATTTTGTAATATTAAAAAAAAAAATAAAGGAAAGCCTACTAATGAGATGAAAGTAGAAACCTATGGTACTTTCCACTGATCGATAGGATTATGCCCGTAGGGATTGTGTGCTCACCTGCTGAGCAAGAGTTATTTTAACAATAGTTCAAGAAGATGGTGAAGTATATCAAGACTGACATAATGAATGCTCAAAGCAGAAGCTTTGCTAAGTATTACAAGTTGCAGGGGGGTGTTGGCAGCATTTTGTGCAAATAACTGAACAGTCTACTTCTGGGACTTATTTAGTTATGCTTAAATATGTACCATTTGTTGCAGAAAAAATCTGTGAATATATTTGTAGGAGACCCTGTTGTTATTTACTTTTGGGAATGTGTAAACATTTCTTGTGTAAAAATTTAGAACGGGATTTGCATAACTCACCCAACAAATGTGCTTTACCATTTTATATTTATGATGGGAATGACAGCCAGGATGGAGGGAACAACAAATTCCTCTGACTTCGAGGGGGAAGACTGACTAAAAAAAATCACACAATGCATTGCAGTGTCAATAAACAGAATACCTCCGCATGGACCAGTGAGTGGGAGCTCCCATACCTAATTGAAGATAATAAGTTTGTTAATTTTTTAAATCGCATTAACATGATCAACTGATTCATTTTTACAAAAAGTAACATTCTTCCATACATATAGTGTTTTTATTGATTAATTGTTTGGGGGGAAAGCAAGGCAAAATTGGATAGTGAGATGTGGGAAGAATTCTGAGAGAGAGAATGGGAATAATATTTTTTTTGTTTTAATGAAATCCAGCAAAAATGTATGCCTTTTTTCTTGTATGGAGAGATTTTATTTATTTATTTTTCCTACAAATGCAATGAAATGGGATTCAGGCAGGCAATTAATCCCCAATCACTCACATGCGCATGGAAAATACAAAATATACAGATGTCAGTGACTAGAAACAGATTCTTACATTTTAACAATTATCTATTCATTTTTTGAACATTTTGTGCACAGTATGTCTTTGAGTGGTTTTATGTATATCTTTCATCTCAAAATAAATATATAATTTCTGATTTCCTTGTTAATGAGATGTAGACCAGTGTTTACTAAAGTTACATCTGTTCCTTTTAAGCAGGTGATTATTGCATGTTTCTACGTGAATCAAAGTATTTGGCAGCTAATTATACTGAACAATGCAGGCAGATAATCTATGTTTGTGCACATCGGCATTTATAGTAGATTCTTGCATAGAAATATTCAGAAAACAGTGCATGCATGAATATAGGCAAGAATTGTTGTGTCTTGTTAGAAACCATTTACAGGTTAAAGAGGAGAACATTGTGTGCCTCCTGGTTAAAGATTAGTACTTACAGAAAGTTATGAAATAGACTCCAGGTGAAGAAAAGATTATCTTGAATGCCATAGATGGTTGTATGCTGTGTGTAAGAAATAATTCTGGCCTAATAAAACTGGGAGCTGGGTAGAAGTGGTATTATACATTTATCGGTCAATATATCGAGAGCTGAATAGTTTGGAAATAATGACATTAGGAAGTATTTCTAAAATGAAGAGGATTAATCCTGGTGAGTTAAAACAAGTCATGACAGTCACTACCAAAATGTGGCATTTGTGTGTATTAAAGGCAAGTGAAAAAAGGCAAGGAAATGCATATCTCACAGGAAAAGTCTGCACATTTTAAAGGAGTGTGTTCTATTCCTCAAGCAGATCCCAGGCAAAGTAAGTTCGTATTTAAGACATAGAAACATAGAAAATAGGCGCAGGAGTAGGCCATTCGGCCCTTCGAGCCTGCACCGCCATTCAATATGAACATGGCTGATCATCCAACTCAGTATCCCATACCTGCCTTCTCTCTATACCCCATGATCCCTCTAGCCACAAGGGCCACATCTAACTCCCTCTTAAATATAGCCAATGAACTGGCCTCAACTACCTTCTGTGGCAGAGAATTCCAGAGACTCACCACTCTCTGTGTGAAAAATGTTTTTCTCATCTCGGTCCTAAAAGATTTCCCCCTTATCCTTAAAGACCAGTTGCAACGTCTAGAGAAATTATATCCGATGCTCATTCAAATAAAACAATATTCAGTTACTGTAAATTGAAATATTTCCCTGCAGCTGGAGAAGAATTGGGGCAGCACTGGACGAGATTTAGTGGGAAAATTCCCAATCTTTCACGATTCAGACAATAAAGATTTCTGTTCAGCCTCCACACGATGTAGAAAATTGTATTATAAACATTTGTGAAACATTTCTGTATTTTGCAATGTATTACCATCTGGTAATGTGACTGCCAACAACTCTTAGCGATACTTTAAAATGGGTTGCATTGCATTCGCTTTACAATGTGTCGCAGTTCACCTTGATGCTTGAGACCTGCCTGCCGATTTACTGCTACCAATAAACCACAAACACATGTACAATAGCACATTTCAAAGGTTGGGGGAAACTTTTAAGGTAAGTACCCTCATTAAACACAGTAAAATATAAGCCATTTTGCTTGTCATCAATGTTGTTAGATGAGCTTAGCAATAGATTAGTTTGAAAACTAATTTTATCACTGGCTTCTGTTTTCTTTAATATTCAAATAAACTACATTTTTCCAGGATTAATTGGGACTAATTAATTACAATGAGTAAAGTGTCCCACAAGGCAGAATTTCTCTTATTACCATAGGATCTCACATTGATATTTTATTTCCAGTGGCGAATCTGTACAACAGGATTAAGACAATCCTTCAAAACAAAAACAAATTGTAGACACAGAAGAATGCCGATGATGGAATCCTGAACAAAACACAAAGTGCTGGAGTAATTCAGTTGGTCTGTCAGCATCTGTGGAGGGAATTCACAGGCATTGTTTCAGATTATGGTATATTTTTAGACATGGAGTAAGGGTTGGGTGGGGGGGAAGCATGAAAAAAGATGTGGAGGCAGGACGAAGCCTTGGAAGTGGTAGGTGGAATCAGGTTAAGGGGGTGTGTTTGGCAAATGGGTGGAGAAAGTGACACAGGCAAGAGATAAAAAGGAAAATGTCCGATAAGAGGAGAGGAGTGAAATGTAAAGCCAGAGGAAGGGATGTGAGGGGATGGGGATAGGGGGAGAAAACAAATGGTAACATGGTGAGGAAATGTCCACATTCCCATATTAGTGTTGATATTCTAACAAACATGAAGCCAGAATGAGTGAAGCTAACTGGCTTCTTCCACCTAGACCTCGTTGTCATCGGTGAAATTGCCATTTTTTCCTCCTTGGATTTATGTCTCATGGGTTTCATCAAATTCCCACTGTTTTTTATATCAGCACAAGTGACTAATGCACACGCAAACTCAATTATTTTAAATGGCTGCATCAGTTGCCTGTTTTGTTAAAGGAAAAGTTTCTGTTGTTTGGAGCTAACATAATTTAGTTCAGGGCAAAAAAAACCTGAAAGAATCCCAATTTACGACTTGTTAATATAAAGCCTTCTTCCTGCACCTCAACCCACTCGATACCATTGCACATTTTGTGCTCCACTGGTTGCAACTTGGCCCCACTGTCTAGTTCCCACTGGAAGATGCCTAGGATGGCAGTGACTTTTGGAGAGATGCAACAAAAATAGTAGGTGCTAGAATGGAGCACTGGACCCCTCATAAGTGGCCTGCCCTTTGACATTACCAAGGGTGATCTATGGCATATTCTCTTGCTTATCTATTAACAATGACACAATCAAATTTAAAAATTCATAATTTCCTAAATAATCTTCAAATTTGTGTTTTGATGTGTAGGAGTGGATAAAAAGAAGCAGAAAGAATCTCTTTGCTGTTCTTAAAAATATTTTACTTTGACAGTGACCTCCAATCGTGGCTAAATTAAACAAATTAAAAATTGCTGGTGCTTAATTTCATGATTTTATGTAGCATTATTCCGCACAGAACTGTTAAGTTTAGTTATTGATAATATCTATTTCTGCAATCTGGGTTCTTCATTTCTTCTGATCACTCTGCTTTGATAACTATCTCCCTGCTGTGATGAGGCTCAAATGTATTGCAATGAGCTATCGGCCTGGTCTTCATTGATAAATGTAGAAAGCAGAAACCGTATCAATAAAGGTGTGGTTTAGATATAGAAACAAGGGTCTGCAGGTGCTGGCTTACCTGGAGCTGTGATTTAGACTCAATTTTTAAAAGTTTTAGTTTAGAGATACAGCGCGGAAACAAGCCTTCGGCCCACTGAGACTGCATGGACCTGCAATCCACGCACACGAATAGTATCAGACACACACACAAGGGACAATTTACACTTATACCAAGTCAATTAACCTACAAACCTGTACGTCTTTGGAGTGTTGGAATAAACCAAAGATCTCGGAAAAAACCCACATGGTCACGGGGGTACATACTCCGTGCAGACAGCACCCATAGTCGGGATCGAAACCAGGTCTCCGGTGCTGCAAGCGCTGTATGGCAACAACTCTATCACTGCGCTACCATGCCACCCCTTTTGATATGTTGCAGATATGACAACCATTATAGAGAGAAGATCTGTAACAGTTAAGTCACCACAACAAGGGCTGTTGCATACCAATTACAGATGCAGCAAATGTAACCAAAGTAAAACTGTCAAGAGAAATAAAGACTAGTAAAGGCAATGTGCAGAAATACATTTTATTTATAGACAAAGCCAACAGTCCAATGAGGACCGATGCGTTATTAAAACAACTAATAAAATTACTACTTCTGTAAACATTTTAAATTTATTTAATCAGACCATGACTGGAAGATACAGCAAAAAAGAAATGTCTGCAAGTCATGGAAGGTCAAAAACTTGCTGGAGAGAGTATCTGGTCTGGAGTAGGGTTTACTTGGTTAATCAACAGAAATCCATGTTGTGATCCAATAGTCTGCACCTTCATCCTCCCCCCACTGCAGAAAAATAATATTGTTTTAAAACATATAAAGTTATGAATGCTCTACTGAAATCCTATGGACAAATTCCTGTGCAAATTCCTGTGCAAACAGCCAGGGAGACGGGTGGACAGATCTATCAATGAAAACCAACCTAGAGCTGGTATAGAAGTTGGAGTTATTGGGGGTTGATGCTGGCACATGTAACTGGGTTCTGAACTTTCTATCACAACGGCAGCAGACAGTCAGGGTGGGCAGTAGGACATCAAAAACCATAGCCGTGAGCACTGGCACGCCCCAAGGCTGTGTCCTAAGCCCCCTGCTGTTTAGTCTGCTTACACACGACTGTACTGCTAGACTCAACAACAACTTCATCAACAAGTTCGCTGATGACACAACAGTGGTGGGTCTCATCAGTGACGATGAGTCGGCGTACAGAATGGAGGTGGAGCTGCTCACAGGATGGTGCAAATACCACAACCTCATTCTCAACGTGGGAAAAACGAAGGAGATGGTGGTTGACTTCAGGAGGGCGGGAAAACAACGCCATACACCTCTGCATATCGATGGAGCTGATGTGGAAAGGGTCAGCAGTGTGAAGTTCCTAGGACTCCACCTTTCAGATGACCTGACGTCCACCACGACCAACACGACAGCACCGGTCAAGAGAGCCCAGCAGCGACTACACCCTCTCCGAAGACTACGGAAAGCAGGTCTCCCCACTGCACACCTACGAACTTTTTATAGGGGGACAATCGAGAGCACATTAACCTATGGCATCACCTCCTGGTTCGGGAGCTGCAAGGCGTACGAACGGCACCAACTGGACAGGATTGTGAAGACCGTCAGCAGGATTATTGGTGCTCCACTCCCTTTATTGCTGGACATATACAGGAAGAGATGTATTAGCAGAGCCATCTCCATCATCAAAGACCCCTACCACCCATCGCATCACATATTCTCCATCCTGCCATCTGGGAAGAGGTACAGGAGCATCAGCTGCAAGACCAGCAGGATGCTCCTCAGCTTCTTCCCGCAGGCAATTAGACTGATAAACGGACTTTGCCCTCTGCCAAAGTATCGCGCACCAACCACCAACCTGGACACACTGAAGCAGATCCATTGTCATGCCACTGCCGATCGGAACTCGTGACATATGTACTTTTATTCTCTATTCCTATTACTGAATGGACACTGGTTGAGAAACGCTTTTTCGTTTTCCCCTGGGTATGCAAATACTCAGAAAAATGATAATAAAGATATACAATAGTATCCTTCCCTCAGCCATGCCCCACTGATGCAACTTTACTTGGTTGCTGTACTCTAAACCAAGACAGTGAAGTCTACATGGCCTTGACCTGATATTTACTTCATGCCTAAATATCTATGCACCTGCTGCACCCCTGTGGAATGTGTATAAATGTACCAGAAATGCTGTTGATTTTTCTCTCAAGGAATTTTACTGAAAGTGCAATGTCACGCAGCCTCATCAGAACTTAAGTTGAAGATAAAACATACTTCTCATTGAGTTGCCTGCACAGAAACAGGCTATTTGGTCCACCAAATCATAAAACATTAATTTGCACTAATCTCCTATTAATCCTTGGCAGCTTAATGTTTGACAGTTTAATTACTCATTTCAGAGCTGACTATCAAATTTCAACTAAGAGACATCTATTCAAAAATTGCCATGGAAACCTTCAACATCTATTATCTGAGGTATAAGAATACTTAAAACTTCACAGAGTGAATTTCATTTCACGTCAGATCTATTCTCCGCTGAATCATGTTCATCTGTTAACCAACATTTTTTGGATTTTCAACCACACACTTGGTTTCACTCTGATAGAAAGCCATTGAAATCTAATATCAAATGTGTTTCTGCTGCTTGGCCTGCTGAGTGTTTCTAGTGTCTTTCTTTCTTTTTATTTCTCACTTACACCATCTGTGACTCACTTTTGGGCTTTTGAGAAGCTTCTCCCGCCCGAGTTGCGGGGCTGAAAATGACCCGGAACGGGGCCTGCCATCGCCCGTCGCGGCTTTAACGGCCTCGGGACTTACCATCGCCCGCAGGGGCTTTAACATCGGGAGAGGATGGAGAGCAGGGGAGAGACAAGACTTTGCCTTCCATCACAGTGAGGAGGAGATTCACTGTGATGGATGTCTGTGTGAATTGAGTTGTTTGTGTGTCTTGTAAAATTGTTTTGTTTTGTTGTATGGCTGCAGAAACCAAAGTTCCTAATGGAAAAATAAAGTTCATTGTATTGTATTGTATACTATAACCAAAGTAACATTGATTGCATTTGTGGACTGCACACAGCTAACAGGTGATCTCATGAATGAAAAATTCATGGTGGTGCAGCTCGTAAACTACTGCTTCACAGTGCCAGAGACCTTCGTACAATCCTGACTGCCCGTGCTGTCTGTGTGGAGTATGCATGTTCTCCCTGTGACTCTGAGTTTCCACCAGGTGCTCCCGTTTTTTCTTGCATTCAAAGATGTGGGGGTTTGCCACTTTAAATTGGCCTCTTTAAAATACCCCAGTGTGTAGGGTGTGGTTGCGAAAGTGGGATAACGTGTAACTAATGTGACCAGTTGTTCGATGGTCAGCATGGACTCGATGGGATGAAGGGCCTGTTTCCATGCTGTATAAATAACCCAAGCCAAAAAAATATCATTCATCTGACATATGGATCACTGACAAGACCTCAGACAAGGCCAGCACTTCTTTCCCATCTCCAGAAGCTATTAAAGAATGATGTCGAGTTAGTGTGGTCACCTTGATGAACTACAAAATACAGGAGTTCCAAGAGTCCTGATTTTATAATTCTCAATGTATTTCAAAGTGATTTAGAATGGAAACTTATTAGAAGTGATGTTCCATTTGAGTTTATGTAACACAGTTAATGAGTTTGGATAGTTCATTTTGCACATGCTATATCCACATGGTAGTCATAGAGATAGTGAACATTTAAGATAATCAGTGGTGTGAAAATTGAAATATTTGAAGCCAATACATTTTACCTTACAATTATTTCTGTAATTGAAAGAATGAATTTAAAATTAAATTAAATACTTTAATATCCAATATGAGTAATATATGGTACTAATGAGTGGCTGCAGACAAACTAAACTTCCATTAATGTACAGTGTTT
Organism: Okamejei kenojei; assembly: GCA_035221665.1. Taxonomy (NCBI): domain Eukaryota; kingdom Metazoa; phylum Chordata; class Chondrichthyes; order Rajiformes; family Rajidae; genus Okamejei; species Okamejei kenojei. Next base: position 52,822,397 of record CM069135.1, on the reverse strand, counting down.
CCTGATCATGATATGATCGTCCATACAATGGGGAAACAAATGGAGATAATATGATCGTTTCTCCGTACATTTTTAATTGTTTTCAAAAGAGGCGGTGATCCACCACATTTCAGTTGGGACCTAAATCTATAGTTTCTCTTTCTAGTACTTGTGGATTTTGTGTGTTTTCTGTTTTCTTTAAATATCTTCTTACCATTTTGTTTGGGCCTTTTCCACATTATTTCATCTTCCCCTATTTACACAACATTTGTCTTAATTATATCTTGCCATCACCTTGGTAATGGAGACAAAAAGTAGATATGCATCATGGCTGCATTACAAATGCTCCTTCCCCTCTGACTTTATACAATTATGTTTAACTGTTTGGCATGAATAATTAAGTGTGTTTGAGTTGTAAGCCACTGGATAAATTGAGACACCACCATAGAGTTCAGATTAAATTGGCTTAAAAACATGGGAAATTTGGTTGGAAGATATATATTATGATATTTAATAACACAAAACTTCTTAAAAATGAAAAATAATGTGACCACAATGAAAGGAAGGTAGGAAAAGCCACAGCCTACACTTGGAATCCTTTTGACTTTAATTGCACCTCATTCATAAAAATAAAAGAGGTATTAGGAAACCAAATGCCCAATTTGTCCATCTCTAATCACCCTTTTATTCTTATCAGTAGACACTTAAAGTTTAAAGATGAAAAATAGCTAAAGGGCAATATATTTTAGTGAAATCCAAAATAGGTAAGCAGCTCCATCTACAGGAATTTATGTGATATCTGCAGTTGATAGTGTCCTGCGTTGATTTTGTGAGCATAAACTTCCTACAGATTAATTTACATGGATGCTTTCCAACACCAAAAATAAAAAAAATACAAATCAGCAATGTAGCAGTGCTAGTTTTAAAGGGTTATTTTTCATACCATGTTTGATTTGCCTATTTTTTTTTTTTTACATGAGGCATTGAAAAGAAAGAAAGAAGAATTTACTTATATACAATTTCTATCATGTCTTCAAAAAGTACCAAACAAATGGCTGTGGAATCATTGGGTATTTTTAAGTGGAGACTGACAGATTCTTGATTACGGGGAGAAGGCAGGGGAATGGGGTTGAGAGGGAAAGATGGATCAGTCATGTTTGAATGGTGAAGTAGACTCAATGGGCCGAATGGCCTAATTCTTGTCCTATGAACTTATGAAACATTATATAACAGAAATCTTTATCAGACATCTGGAGTTCACTATCAGCAGAGCTTCTGTGATTGTCTGGTATCCTTACTGCGTACTTTTGACAATAGGCAGCATTACATGTTAGGAAATCATAGTTCTGGGCTCTCTGCAAGAGTTTTCTCTCTTCAAGGATTTCTGATGTAATATTAGTGTTAATATTCCTTTGCTAGGCAGATGTAGGTTTGAAGCAACAGTTAATGGCAAATGAATTGTGTAAGTTTTCTTTACAATTCTAAGGCTAGTGTTTTTCTCACCATATTGTTTAACTTTGTTTGCTCTTATACCACATGGTTACGACAGAAGCCTTCTTCCCCGCTGTTATTGGACTACTGAATGGTCCCCCAACACACAAGGGGCCTGACTTTCCAATCTATTTCATTGTGGATCTTGCACTTTTGTTTTATGAGTACTTTCTCTGCAACTATAATCCTACAATGCTGTAACACCATATTCTGCACTCTGGTAATTGTGTCTGACTACCTGTTGTACTTGTGTATGGCTTGATTGTACTTTGGGTATGGTATGATTTGATGGGGTAACATGCAAATAAAGCCTTTTGCTGCATCTCGGTACGTGTGATAATAATAAACCAATACAAATACCATTTAAAGGTTGAGTTCAATGTTGGCAAGAATTCTATGTAGGGTGAGCTAAATACTGGTGCATGGTTACTAGAGTTATCTTTGGGGAATGAAGTCAGGGATTGAGAAAATGTAGGCCCATTGTCTTAAGTCATAAGTGATAGGAGCAGAATTAGGCCTTTTGGCCCATCAAGTCTACTCTGTCATTCAATCAATGCCTGACCTATCTCTCCCTCCTAACCCTATTCTCCTGCCTTCTCCCCATAACCGCTGACACCAGTATTGGGGAGGCATGGGAGTGACGTTGAACATTGGAGAGATTACGGTTTTGGAGAGGAAAGCCATTAGATTTCGTGGGCTTTGGAAACATTCCTTTTCATCTTGGTTCACCAGCAGTGTTGAAAGGACACAAAGGACACAAAATGTTTTGTGCAGCCATTTTTACCTCTCTCCAGCTGCCAATTTTCCCAAGGCCTTGGAAGTCATTCAGACAGTTGTTCAGCCTGATATAGCAATGAATTCTTCAGGACCTCATTTCATTAAACTAATTTATGCCTGAACCACTTCCATAGAACTGTTGAACTGTTGGGGGTCCTGTTTTATGCCTTGAAACCCTGCCATCTGCTTTTGGGGAGGTGAGACCAGGGGAGGTGGCTGATAACATTTCCCATGATTAGTGTATGGAATGGGACTTGGAATTATGTGGAACCAGGAGCTGAATCCATTTTGCTCATTTTGTAAACGTAACCAAAAATAAAATTGGTTTCCACTTGGCCTGTATCCAAAGGTTGCAATACCAAGTGGAGGATTGTGTGTGTAAAGGTTCTATTTCTTTATGACATTGTATAAAGGAAATGTGTAGGAAGGAACTGCAGATGTTGGTTTACACCGAAGATAGACACAAAATGCTGGAGTAACTCAGCGGGACAGGCAGCATCTCTTGATAGAAGGGATGGGAGATGCTGCCTGTCCCGCTGTGTTACTCCAGCATTTTATGGCTATCTTCTATTGTATAAAATAACTCCTGTAGAGCATATTACAATGGTAGAATGGTGACTTAAAGTTCTGATAGTAAGCATTCCTATTCTGAATCAAAAACCAAAGATATTTAAGCTGCAATCAGTAGGACTGCGATTTCATGCAAGGATTCTTCAGATCATATATGATCTTTTATTCATATTGCAAAATTCCAAGACTGTTTTGTGGTTGAAATGTTTCAATCATATATCATAATGAAGAGAAATACCAGAAACCACGGTCTGAATCAAACGACTGGGATCCTTGAAAATGGAACTTAATTGCTCTGGAACATTGCATTGAATTTACCAAGACATTAATGGTTTCCTCAGATAATAAAACACTTTACTTACAAGAGAAATTGAATTCAAATTGGATCATGTTGTTCTGATTTGTATCGCATACATGTCATGTAAGTTGTAATAGACGTGCCTGTGTTTGCATTGACTACCAGATACTGTAGAGCCAGTAGACAGTGAAGGGGGAATAAGCAGTCTCAATGTCCTTGCTTGTTAACTTGTCCCTCATACCAACCAATACATTAATCAGCAGCAATGATGCACATTTGAACAATGATATTAAAAAATGTTATCATGCAGCATTAAACTCAGCTGCTTAAATTTTACTATCATTCTATTAAAATACTTAACATGCTCTAGTCATATATTTTATTGGAGCAATTTCTGCAATCTCATTTTTGTTGCTTCACAACATTTCTCTCCAGTTAGGTGGTAATAGCAAGGATTCAAATTATCCATCAGATTGACACAACTTTTTCAAAGGAAGAAGCTAACAATAGTTTTCAGTATCGTGCTTTGTTTTGAAATGGTTGGGGTTTTTTTTAAACTTGCGAATGTGATTTGAGATGGTTGCTGGAGTTTGTAAAACAACTGTTAAAAGATGGCTTTAATATTGAGCAGTAAGGGAATGACTCTTTAATGACAGGCTGTGGTTTTGTAAAGCAGTAGAATAGCTGTGAGCTGAGTAATAGCAGGCACTGAGAAAACACAGCTGCTGTTAGTGCTGATTTAGTTCCAGCAGTGGCTTTTCTAATCTATTCATTCATTTATCTCTCTGGATGCTGTTTGGCTCAGGTCCAACCATAAAGTCAGAAATGGAATAACTTATTTCTTAACCCTTTTTAGCTTTGGAAAATTGTTTTTTAAGATACTCGTCTTCCCAAAGAGCAGTTAGGGACAGACAATGAATGCTAGCCTGGTCACTGATGCTGACACCCCATAACTTAGTACATGCTTGGACAAAATGATCATCTAATAATTCATTTTGAGTCCATCATTGCAGTAATAGTGAGAGGTCTTGCAGCTCAAAGAATTCTTGTATAAAATATTTCAGTGTTATACACAATGTTGGTGAGTGCATTATTACTTTGAAATTCCGATGTGAACAGCGAATTCAGAATTGTTAAGATGGTAACAGCAACAAAGAACCCATGGAATTAACAATTAAGTAGGCAGAAGATCAGCAACAATCTTGAAAGGTTGAGCAGGCATGTGGGGCTGGTTAGCCTTCTTCTGCTCCTATATGTTACGTTCTTATGCTCAGTTTAAAACATATTTTATATTATTTGCTGAGTGTTATCTGTCAGCAATTCCCCTTACTCATTTTAATTGCACACAATGCTTAAAATATGTTTTATACACTGAGGAAGTTGTGACTGAATTTTGCCAACAACAACATCCTCAGTGCTTGATTTGGACAATGTTACATATGGCAGCCGAGGCGACCATTGTTTTACGTGTTTGACCTCTAGCTACAGCTGAGTGCATTACCAATGTCCTGAATTCTATTGCAAAGGGAGGCCAATGAGGCCTACTTTTGCATTACTCCTTCTTCTAAGGCAGTGTGAGCGTTTGGAGAATGGACAGATTGCAGATCTCCTTGTGGTACATAGTGCCTTTGACTGCACACACAATGCATCCAGTATGTTTCTTGTTAACTCGGACAATTTCACAGAAAATAAATTGTATTTCTCCATTACGTAGATGGTATAAGCAACAGATCGTGCCGATGAATGCCTGGTGTTTTGCAGCAGTATTAAGCACCAACTGTTATAAAGTAACCATGACACCCAAGTACATAAATTGGAGCATGAATAGGTGATTCAGCTCCTCAAACTTGGTCTCCCATTCAAGGAGATTCTACATTTTCCTACCCATCGCCATATCCCTTGATTCCTCCAATATTCCAAAATCTATCAATCATTCTTGAGTTGAGTTAGTTTATTGTCATGTGTACTGAGGTACAGTGAAAAGCTTTTGTTGTGTGCTAACCAGTCAGTGGAAAGACAATACGTAATTACAATTGAGCCATCCACAGTGTACAAATACATGATAAAAGGGAATAACATGTATTAAGTTTAGTGAAAGATAAAGTCCAGTAAAGCCCCAGCAAAGATAGTCCAAGGATCAACGAGGTAGATGGTAGCTCAGGACTGCTCTCTAGTTGTTGGTAGGATGGTTCAGTTGCTTTATAACATCTGGGAAGAAACTATCCCTGAATCTGGAGGTGTGTGTTTTCATACTTTTATACCTTTTGCATGATGGGAGAGGAGAGAAGAGGAAGTGGCCAGGGTGCGACTTGTCCTTGATTATGCTGGCGGCCTTGCCGAGGCAGCCTGAGATGTAAATTGAGTCAATGGAAGGGATGTTGGTTTCTGTGATGGTCTGGGCTGCGTCCTCAATTCCCTGCAATTTCTTACGGTCTTGGATGGAGCTGTTCCCAAACCATGCTGTGATGTCTACAGCTGTGCTGCCAATTGTAGAAGTTGGTGAGAGTTGTCGGGGACATGCCAAACTTCCAAAGCCTTTGTTGTGTTGTGCACATCCAGTGGCAGAGGATTTTCAAGACAGAGACAAACACTTCAAGAGATGCGGAGGTAGTGCTGCAAAGTGTGGTGGAAGTAAGATTTCAGCCTTGTTGTTATTGAGCGGTGGAGCAGGCGAAAGATCCTCTGCTGTTTATATTTCTTATATTCTTGTCATCCATCTGGAGCCTACACACCATTCACAGTAGATCTGTAATATGAATCATGACACCACAGCAAACACCACAGACCATGCCAGTGCTATTCAAGCTCTGGATATGGAGTATGGATTGCAGTAGGAAAGCACTGCTCTACTGAATGGTGGAGTAATCAGCGGGTGAGGCAACATCTCTGGAGAGAAGGAATGGGCAACGTTTCGGGTCAAGACCCTTCTTCATACTGATGTCAGGGGAGGGGGCGGACAGAGATAGAATGTAGGCGGAGGCAGTAAGACTGGTGGGAGAACTGTGACAGGGAGAGGATGGAGAGGGAAAGCAAGGGGGCTATCTGAAGTTTACAGAAGTCAATGTTCGTACCGCAGGGGTGTAAACTACCCAAGCAAAATAGGAGGTGCTGTGCCTCCAATTTGCTCTGGGCCTCACTCTGACAATGGAGGAGGCCCAAGACAGAAAGGTCAGATTGGGAATGGGAGAGGGAGTTGGTGCTGAGCCACTGAGAGATCAGGTAGGTTAAGATGGACTGAGCAGAGGTGTTCAGCAAAACGATCGCCGAGCCTGCGTTTGGTCTAGCCGATGTAGAGAAGTTGACACCCGGAACAGCGGATACAGTAGATGAGGTGGGAGGAGGTGTAAGTGAACCTCTGCCTCACCTGGAAAGATCTTTGGGTCTTTGGATGGAGTCGAGGGGGGAAGTAAAGCTTTACCTCCCTCCTCTACTCCATCCAAGGACCCAAACAGGCTTGTCGATCGTTTTGCTGAACACCTCCGCTCAGTCCGTTTTAACCTACCTGATCTCTCGGTGGCTCAGGACCAACTCCCCCTCCTATTCCCAATCTGACCTTTCTGTCCTGGGCCTCCTCCATTGTCAGAGTGAGGCCCAGCGCAAATTGGAGGAACAGCACCTCATATCTCGCTTGGGTAGTTTACACCCCAGCGGTATGAACATTGACTTCTTTATCTTCAGATAGCCCTTGCTTTCTCTCTCCATCCCCTCCCCCTTCCCTGTCTTACTGTCTCCGCCTACATTCTATCTTTGTCCTGCACCCTCCCCTGACATCAGTCTGAAGAAGGGACTGGACCCGAAACGTTGCCCATTCCTTCTCTCCAGAGATGCTGCCTCACCCGCTGAGTTACAGCAGCATTTCGTATCTACCTTCGATTTAAACCAGCAACTGCAGTTCTTTATACACTGCTCTACTGAGCTGGATGATAGCCTGCTATTTGATATAAAACCTGGCTGCACGGACTGAATGGCCTACTCCTGCACCTTTTGTCTATTGTCTAATGGGAAACCATCCTTGCCTTCACCTGTCCGAAATAAATGTGGAGGTAAGAACACTACGTTGAGGAGAAGGAGGTGGATTAACAGTGGAACAACAGAATGAAAATAAAAAATAAAGAGAAAAGACACAAGACGTCTGGCAAGTCAGGCAGCATCAATGAAAATGGAAAGTCATTTTTTCAGTTGCTGCCTTATCCGCTGAGCTTTTCAGCTTTTTCTGTTTTCATTTCAGATTTTAAATGCCAGCAGCATTCATTTTTGTTTTGCAAAGAAAATTAATGGAGAGAGAGAACTCAAAAGTTAGTTGGCTAGATTGCAGTGCAGTCATCTCCACCTGACTGGTCCCACACAATGAATGATTTGAAGAATGATGACACTAAATTAATTCACACTTCGCCTTTCACCTGCAAAGTCACTCACCAACACTTTACTTTCCACATAAACCCACCAATAATGTACATTCCAAACCTGATTTAATACCAATAATAACAGAAGGAGAACAGAAGTAATCATTACCTTGCGTTCTATTAGTGCCTGCCTTTTGTGTGCCTCATCTAATTTAGTGCTTCTTTGCACTGAGGCTGTAGTGTGGCTGCTGACTGATTGAGAAGCCTGCAGGTGGCTTTGAAGGACAGTTTCAATTACTTTTTAACTAGAAGCCCTGGATCACAGTCAGAGAGATGCAGCATGGAAAGAGCACTCTTTGGCTCACCGAGTCGAAGCTGACCATCAACCATCTATCTACACTAATCAAATCCAACTTTATTCTCTCCATACTGTCATCAATTCGCTCCAGATTCTAACACTCACCTACATACAAGGGGCAACTTTACAGAGGCCAATTAACCTACCAGCTGCAGGTCATTGGGATGTGGGGAGAAAGCAGAGCACCAGGAGGACTTCCACTGTGTCACAACGAAAACGTGCAGACTCCACACTGACAGCACCTGTAGTCAGGATTGAACCTGGGTCACTGACACTGTAAGGCCACAGGTCTACCAGCTGCGCCACTGTGTCACCCTCCGCCTGAACTATAGCAGCTCAGGTTAGCAGACAAACAGGCAATGGCTAGAGTACTGGCAAGATCCTCATATTGGAGCGAAGATGCAAAGTTTGCATCTAAAGTTTGCAAATATCCATGCAAACAGTCTGGTCTCATGTGCGGATGTGGCGTCGAAGGACAAGATGCCAAAGCGAAGAAGTGGAAGCCAAATAGCCTAACGGAAACGAAGCCGAAAAGCCAAATAACCGAAAGGGCGGGACACCTAACAGCCAACTAACCAAAAGGAAAATTGATATCACAACCCTGAATGGGCCGGTGTGGGCAAGTTGGGTCAAAAGGTCCACACTGTATCACCCTAGGGCCTACTATGTTTATGAGCACGGCTGCCTCCATGCTCAAAATCCCCAGCGCCAGTGTGAAGAGATACTTTCTCGTCTGACTCCACTAATGCAGAGCGGCTATGGAAGTTGGGAAACTGGCACTGACAGTGGTCCATGTGAAAGATCAGCTCCTACCAACAATGAAGGCACTCTGAAACCAGCTGCCGTAAGCCCTTCCCACAGGCAAAAATGTTACGCGTATAAATGGTTCTTACATTCAGGAAACTGGTTAATTAAGGGGTGGGATTATTTCCCTGTCCTAACTGTGCCTTTGCTTTAGCCGGTGTTTACATCCTTTCCATCCCTCCCTCACAAAGATGTGAGAGTTCATTAAGAGCACACTTGGATGAATAGATGCAAGCGACAATGAAAGCGTCTCTTCCATGCGTGCAATACATGAAGCCGATGAAATGAGACAACTGTCACACCAAAGATAGACACAAAATGCTGGAGTGACTCATTGGGACTGGCAGCATCTCTGGAGACAAGGAATGGGTGGCGTTTCGGGTCGAGACCTTTCAGACTCAGTCTTCAGGTCCTTGACCCGAAACGTCACCCCCTCTCCAGAGATGCTGCCCGTTCCACTGAGTTACTCCAACTTTTTGTGTCCATCTTCAGTTAAAACCAGCATCTGTAGTTACTTCCTACACAACTGTCACACCAAACTAATTGTCCAGGTTGGCTTGGTGAATATTGCATAAGCATATATATATATATATATATATATATATATATATATACTGCCTCTTTTATGCATATTTGGGAAAAAGATTAAACATGTGGCAAATATGTTATTGGTGCCTTTGTGTCGGTGAAGGGGGAGAGTTGCAGTTGAATAATTTGCAATTTCCATTTCATTCTATTCCACACTGTACGATGTGGGCTGATCGATACCGCATCGCCCGGCTATCTTTCACTCGTGCTCATGGCATTGATTTCTAGATGCTCAGATGATCTTCTAATGAGGTCATTGTTCTGAGCGCCAAATCCCTTCAGCTGTACCTGCAACTGAAGCTCGGGTGGATTAGTAGAACTTGAAGAGGCATTGACGCTTTGTTTATATGTAGAGGGGTAATAGAGGTAAGGTATGTGATTTGAGAGTAATGTATCATCTGCGTGGAAAAAAAATATGATTTAATCGACACCACTGTGAAAATGGCATTGCTAAAAAAATCCAAATGAACTTGCAAATAAACAGAAAAATACTGATAATGGGTGTCGGGGGGTGAATCACCCCATGTGTGGGTCGGTGTCTGAGGGTCGGGGGGGTCAATCACCCTGGTGTGGGTCGGGGTCCGGTGGTGGTGCATCGTAGTCAGTGACTCTGGGTGGGCGGAGGGACAAGACTGCTGCAGCTGACAGGGACGTTGCCGGGTTTTCGTCCCCATGTGTGTGTGCGCTGCTGACCTACAGCCGTCACAGTGTGGCCGCATGGGAGTGACGAGGCGGAGGGCGGCCGTGGCCGTGGGAGAGTGGGGGCTGTCCCGTGGCATGCGCTCCTTCGGCCGCTTACATCTTGATGCTCGGGTTCAGAGTGATCAGTGACCCTCCAGCCCCGGGTGTTCTTGTGTGGGGAAAATGACCCCCACCCTCCTATCTCCCCCGGCCAGTGATGTGATAGACGTGGGTGTCTGGACCAATCGCTGACCAATCGCTGACCAATCGCTGCCCCCTGGCGACGTCATGTCCGTTATTTGGCTTTTTGGCATTGCGCCCTTGCGGTGTGTTGGCTTTTAGGTGTTCCGCCCTTTCGGTTTATTGGCTTTTCGGTGTTCCGCCCTTTCAGTTATTTGGCTTTTCGGCTTCGTTTCCGTTCGGTTATTTGGCTTCCATTTCTTTGCTTCGGTTTCTCGTCCTTCAACGCCACGTCCAGGTACTGCCTGGACTGTTATTCTGTACCTTTGTCACTTGTCGGAGAACTGCACCATGACATCCCCGAATTTCCTTCGAACTCTGATTCCTTAAGTCACGATGACAGCAGAATAAGGTACTGCTGAATACACAGACCACAAATGGAAAGTACTGTACTGTGACAGAAGCCATATCTAATGTCAGATACAACATCATAATGTGTTCCAAATAGACAATAGACAATAAGTGCAGGAATAGTCCATTTGGCCCTTCGAGGCCCTATCAACCATTCAATGTGATCATGGTTGATCATCCACAATCAGTACCCCGTTTCTGCCTTCTCCCCATATCCCTTGACTCAGATATCTTTAAGAACCCTCTCTTGAAAGTATCCAGAGAAACAGCCTCCACCACCCTCTGAGGCCGAGAATTCCACAGACTCGCAACTCTCTGTGTGAAAAAGTGTTTCCTCATCTCTTTTCTAAATGGCTTAAACCTTATTCTTAAACTGTGGCCCCTGGTTCTTGACTCCCCCAACATCGGGATCATGTTTCTTGCCTCTAGCATGTCCAAACCCTTAATAATCTTATATGTTTCAATAAGATTCCCTCTCATCCTTCTAACTTCCAGAGTATACAAGCCCAGCCACTCCATTGCCTCAGCACATGACAGTTCCGTCATGCCGGGAATTAACCTTGTGAACCTACGCTGCATTCCCTCAATAGCAAGTATGTCCTTCCACAAATTTGGAAACCAAAACTGCACACAATACTCCAGGTGTGGTCTCACTAGGGCCCTGTACAAATGGAGAAGGACCTCTTTGCTCCTATACTCAACTGCTCTTGTTTTGACGGCGAACATGCCATTCGCTTTCTTCACTGCCTGCTGTACCTGCATGCTTACTTTCATTGACTGATGAACAAAGATCCCCCAGATCCCATTGTACTTCCCCTCTTCCAACTTGACACCATTTAGATAAAAATCTGCCTTCCTATTTTTGCTACCCCACATTTATCCACATTAAACTGCATCTGCCATACATCTGCCCATTCACCCAACAAGTCACTCTGCATTCTCATAGCATCATCCTCACAGTTCGCACTGCCACCCAGCTTTGTGTCATCTGCAAATTTGCTAATGTTACTTTGAATCCATTCATCTAAATCATTGATGTATATTGTAAATAGCTGCTGTCCCAGCATCGAGCCTTGCGGTACCCCAGTAGTCACTGCCTGCCATTCTGAAAGGGACCCGTTAATCCCTACTCTTTGTTTCCTGTCTGCCAACCAATTTTCTATCCATGTCAGCACTCTACCCCCATTGTGCCCTAATTTTGCCAATATGTGGGACCTTAAAATGCTTTCTGAAAGTCCAGGTACATTACATCCACTGGCTCTCCCTTGTCCATTTTCCAAGTTACATCCTCAAAAAATTCCAGAAGATTAGTCAAGCTTCATTTCCCATTCGTAAATCCCTGCTGACTCGGACTGATCCTGTTACTGCTATCCAAATGTGCCACTATTTCATCTTTTATGATTGACTCCAGCATCTTCCCCACCACCGATGTCAGGCTAACTGGCCTATAATTCCCAGCTTTCTCTCTCCCACCTTTCTTAAAAAGTGGGATAACATTAGCTACCCTCCAATCCACAGGAACTGATCCTGAATCTATAGAACATTGGAAAATGATCCCAATGGATCCACGATTTCTAGAGCCACTTCCTTAAGTACCCGGGGATGCAGACCTGGGGATTTATCAGCCTTCAGTCCCATCAGTCTACCCAACACCATTTCCTGCCTAATGTGGATTTCCTTCAGTTCCGCAGTCACCCCAGATCCTCTGGCCACTAGTACATTTGGAAGATTGTTTGTGTCCTCCTTAGTGAAGATGGATCCAAAGTACCTGTTCAACTCATCTGCCATCTCCTTGTTCCCCATAATAAATTCACCTTTTTCAGTCTTCAAGGGTCCAACTGGTCTTAACTAAATTTTCCCTTCACATAGCTAAAGATGCTTTTACTATCCTCCTTTATATTCTTGGCTAGCTTCCCTTCATACTTCATCTTTTCTCCCTGTATTGCCTTTTAGTGAATGATCAGCCATGATCACATTGAATCTGTGAGTGGAGGTGACACATAGCTTAATGTTGGAAGTATTGGAACTTTCCTCCTAGATGTTCAGTGCAGATTTGCTTGAATTTGACTATCAGCATTTCTTCATCGTTTGGTCTCTATGCAAAGTTATAGTTATTGGGCATATATTGAATGATGTGTGCTTAGTCTGCTGTATTAAACCCTGAGTGAGCTGGGGATTAAAGTATCCTTTCCCCTGGCTGCTGGATAGTCTTACTTGTGTTTACTTGACATGAAGTAAGACATATGATCATCCAATTACTTAATCATTGCATTACCTGGCTTCTTCTTCTCATTTCACTCCAAAGAGTTAAAGAATTAAGTTAACGTAAGAATAGTCCTTACTTTCCTCTCACCTTTCACCACAGCCCAAGCCTTACCTTCTTTCATTTCAGATCCCACCAGCAAAATCCTTCCCAATCTACCTGTTCAAGAAGACGTAAAACACAGTGAGGATGAAGAGACACTTGTCTATCGATAGTGTTTGCCACGGCTCGTAATTCGACCTGCAACAACGAGTTAAGAGTGTATGTTGAAATATGATTGAATAACTGTTTGAGTTGTGAGTTCGAGTTTGAGGCATGATAATACACAGTTTTGAGAGGAAGGTAAACTATGCAAAGTGAAGAGTTGGGTATAGGGCCAGTTTCTGCACTGTATCTCTCTATAAACTCTATGATCTCAAGCTAAAATATTGAACAACTTGGTACAATATATTCATGTCCCTGTAACAACACACCTGGGATTGATTTATTTGACCACTTTTAACAGTACCTCCTGAGCATCTGTCCAGGGGACACATCATACACACATCCCTGAAACCAACCTGCAGACTCTCTTTCTTTCACCAAGACCAGTGCAGACTCTGTGAGGGCCAATGCTGATTATCTTGCATGTTCAGTCATTTTTTGAAGTATCGCAGTGCAGAGTCCATTCTCAAAAATCTCCTATCCCTTTATTAGGTGCACACTGCCTTAGTGATAGAGCCACCCTCCATCTAATCTGTGCAGCCAACAAACTGGCTGCTCACAGCTATGTAAAGCAGCAGGCTGGACATCCTTACAACATTGCAGACCCGTGTCCCCCAATGATGCTGCCTGGCCCCTTGAGTTACTCCAGCACATTGTGTTCTACACACAATTCCAGCATTGGTGTTCCTTGTGTCTACATCCTTATAGTGAGAGCTGCAGCATAACAAATGTGACAGGTTATTTGTGCACTTTAACCCCTCCATCCATTCTCACACTTTACCCAACTTAATTTGCAGGTGACTTCAATCCCTGTCCACTAGTACTAATTTTGTGTTGGTGGATTCGCTCGTACACTACAGCAACCAAAAACCATTCAAGAACTCCAAAAAACATTTCTGATAGGTTCCTATCAGGGAAGCTGATGTGAGATCACAGGGGAAACCCTAACAGCTCATTGAACTTATGTAACTTTGTCGGCACCAGCCAAGTGGCGACACTTGGGTTCTGCCTCGGCGAGGTCTGCTATATGATTTTACCGGGTTGTATGCAAAACAAAGCATTTCACTGCACCTCAGTACATGCGACAAGAAAATATTATTGAATCATTGAAACTGGGCCAGGTCCTGGATCAGCAAAGTTGTGCCAAGCACTGCATTATAGATTGCCTTTCAATAACCAAGGGGATGGGTGAAGAGGTTGTTTGAGCAGGCAGCTAACTTGTATTAATCTAAGAAGCAATGTTATTGAGGGACAGTTGGGGTTACCATTTTGTAAACCACAGAGAGATATTACCTATACCTGACTGGTGTATATTGTAGACAGTGGGCTTCTAACTTACTGAATACATCAAGCCCTCAAGACCTTTAATAGTAACAAATGCCCAACTTTCAAATCGGGGCATAATACCAGACCATGGGTCAGCTGCAGGTAATAAGATATTGGCACGTACCTGACTATTGTGTCCCCCCCCACTACAACTGCCCTTTAATATTTGGAGCACATACTTGTTTTAACAGATAAAAATGTAACATCACGAACACACAACCTTTTGGGTTTCCTGCCTAGGAAGGATTTGCACAGATGTACTATCTGGCTAGTTTACTTCCAGTGAGTGATGTGAGCTGAGTTTGGCAGAGGCCCCAATCCTGGGTGCATTTTTACTGACAAACCCAAAGTTTCTTCATCTGAGCAAGTACATTTCTTTCTGGTGAGGAGACGGCTTCAAACCTACTGAATCCATCAAACTTATACAAGTTTCAACTTCATAAAGTTTTGTTCGTTTACACTGTCAGTAAATAAATTGACTGCTATTAATTATGAAATAGATCCAGAGTAATTCATTCTGTGTTGATCTGATAGCACTCTAATTGTGCGGGAACTAAACTGCAGCAATGTGAATGGATATTTAGGATTCAGAAGAACTTTTAGCTCCCATGCCACAAGCTTTGCATGTTACAAATATGTTTGCCATTATGGGAGCATAGGGGAAAAAGTGTTGAACAGGCAGAATTCATGCTTGGAAGCTAGAAACAAAAGGCCATAAATTGAAATCACACAACCAGGAAGTGAATCCACTTCACATACTCAAGTGACAGGGAAGATTGATGGGATGGAGCAGATAGTTGGATTTTACCACAGCTGTACAATTCACAGTAACAAGGCATAACTACCAGAAAAGGCACCAGAAATGAGATAGCGTTGCACACTGCCATCTCACAGTGTAATGCTCTTAGTAAACCATCTGAAATCAGGTATAGACATATAGTAAGAACAAAAATCTTCTTTTAATACAGTTAACTGGTTTGCGCTAGACCTAATGAGAAACCCCTGTCCAGTGACAAATTTGCTCTATTACAGCTTGGAGAAACGGCCAAATTTTAACCCTTCATTGGATTGCAACAGAGCAAAGTAACAATTGATAGCATTTTAAATCATGGACTCATGAAAGATTTACAACTCTGGATGCCATTTATCCCATTATGTTTGATTCACTCATCAAATAATTACATACCCTGATCCAATCCTATAGCAACTGGTTCATTTCCCTGAGGTCTGAGGTCTGAGGTAGATATTCAGCTTCCACCTCTCTTCCAGACAGTCAATGTCAAACCCTGACCACTTTCTGAGTTCAAGGATTTCCCTTATCTTTCATCTAAACCTTTCACCAATTAATATAAATCCAGTTTCTGCTGATGCAAATAGTCCTTTTTATACAGTCTATCTAGGATTCTCAATGTTCTCTACATCTCAATTGAGGCTCCACTTCTCTGTTCATAAAACATAGATTTTCCAATTTTTCTCAGGCCTACTGTTCTGGTAATATCCTTGTTTACCTCTTCTACACTCTCTCCAGTGCAATGTGTTTCTTGACCAGAACTGAATGCAGCCCTCAACCTGTATTCTAACATCTATACACTTTTGCCATAAGCTTTATTGCGTTTACATTTTCACAAAATAAAACATTTGTACCCACCTTATTAACTAGTACTGCAATCTTTAAGGAATCTATTCCAATGCCCCATTATTCCACCATCTCACTCAATATCCTCCAATGCACTGTGATGCACAGTCATGCATTGGTGATAGGCATAAGGATGGCCTGGAAATAACGAGCTGAAATGGGGGATTTCAATCTCATAAAACAGGACTTGGCAAAAGTAGATTGAGTGCAGCTACTAGCATCTGGAAAGTGGTAGTGAATTATCAGTGAAATTGTGAGAGTTCAGTGCCAATATAGAGCATAGACTAGTACAGCACAGGAACAGGCTCTTGGATCCATCATGTCCACAACGACTGTGATGACAAATTAAGCTAGTCCTATCTGCTCACACATGGTCCGCATCTATTTATTCTCTACTGGTTCAAGTGTCTGTCTGAATGCCTATTGTATGTGCATTTGCTATTGTATCTGCATTTACCATCTCCACGACAGTTAAATACATGTAGGACCTACTGCACAGTGTAAAAACAAAACGTTCCTCACAAATTTCCGGTAAACCTCCCCTCTCTCAACTTAAAACTATGCCCTCCTGTATTTGACATTTCTACTCCATAAAAACAATTCTGACTATCTATCCTATCCATGCCATTCATAATTTTGTTCTCTTCTTTCAGAAGATGTTACAGAAAAATCAATTCAAGTTTGTCCACCTACTCGTTATACACTTCAATCTAGGCAACATTCTGGTGAACCTTCCATTGACTTCATTTATACCTCATGCTGCCTCGGCAAGACCAACAGCATGAACAAGGACAAGTCGTACCCTGGCCACTCCCTCTTCTACCCTCTCCCATCAGGCAAAAGATTTAGAAGTGTGAAAAGACACAGCTCTAGATTTAGGGACAGTTTGTTCCGAGCTGTTATTGGGCAACTGAATTATCCTACCACAACCAGAGATAAATCTTGAACTAATATCCACCTTATGGGTGACCCTCAGACTTTCCTGGCTTTACCTTGCACTAAACGTTATTCCCTTATCATGTATCTATACAGTGTAAATGGTTTGTTTGTAATCATGTATTGCCTTTCTGCTGACTGGATAACATGCAACAAAAGCTTTTCACTGTACCTCGGTACACTTGACAATAAACTAAACTAAACTCTTCTGCACTTTTCCCAAAGTTTCTATATCCTTTCTGTTGTGTGATGATCAGAACTACACTCAATACTCCAAATGTGATTTCATCAATGTTTTATACAGGTGCAACATAACTTTGTATTTTAATAATCAAAATATATGTTTATAATTAATGCACCAACCAATGGTTGCAAGCATGCCATATACCTTCTTTGCCACTCTACGCAAATGTGTTGCCGCTTTCAAGGAGCCATGATCTCTTTACCCCATGATCTCTTTACACATTAATGCGCCAAATGATCCAACAATTAACTATTGCATTTGCCCATCCAACCTCCCAAAATGCATCTCCTGACCCCTGTCAGTATCAATCTGCCATTTCTTCGCCCAAATTTCCAACTGATCTCTATTTTGTTGTATACTTTGACAACCTTCCTCACTAGAACACAATTCTACCAATTTCCATGTCATCTGCAAACTTACTAATCAGATTATCTACATTTTCTTTATAATTTAGTATAGTATCTACATTTTCTTTATTTCTATATTTTCTCCAAAATCTACATTCAATAGCAGGTCTCGGCACTGATCATTGCAGAACACCACAGACCACTAGTCCCAAAATCACCAGTCTACCACTGCCCTCTACCATTTATGATGGAAAGTTTGGGATTCAATTTACCAACTCTTCTCTAATTTAATCTTCTGGACTAGCCTACTATGAGGGACTTTGTCAAATACTTTACTAACGTCTATGGAGAGAATAGCCACTGCCTAATGTCATCAATCATCTATGCCATTCGCCCAAAATAACCCAAACTTGGGAGACAGGATCTGCTTAAAAATTAATCATGCTGAGTATCTCCAATAAGTTCATGCTTTAACCATTGCAAGTAAATCATGAACCAAAAAAATATTTTCCAATAGTTTTCCTTCCACTGATGTAAGGCTCAGCAGCGGCCTATAATTTCTTAGTTTGTTCCTGTTGTTCTTCTTAAGCAATGAACAACATTGGCTATTCCTCAGTCTTCACCTGTAGCTAAAGAGGAAACAAAGGTTTGCTGAAAGGCACCAGCAATCCCTTCCCTTACTTTCCTCAGTATCCTGAGAAAAATCCCATCAGACCCTGCAGATGTATCCACCTTAATGCCTTTCAAGACACTCAACACCTCTTCCTACTTAATATTGATATGCCCCAAAATAAAGTATAAACCCTTGCTTAATCTCACCATCAACCATGTCCTCCTTGGTGAATACCAATATGAAGTACTCTTCAAGGACCACAACTACTTCCTCTGACTCAATGCATAAATCTCCTCCTTTGTCCTTGAGTAGACCTATCCTTTCCCTAGTTACCTTTTTGTGCCTAATATATGTATAACATGCCTTGAAATTCTCCTTAATCCTAATTGCCAAGGACATTTCATGGCCCCTTTTAGCTCTCCTAATTTCTTACTTCTCCTGCTTCCTTTATATTCCTCATGGGCCGTGTCTGATTTCAGCTTCCTGAACCTTACATATGCTTTCTTTTACTGTTTGACTAAACCTTTAATATCTCTTGTCATCTAAGGTTCCCAAACATAGCCTAACATATTTTTCATCCTCACAGGAACACACTGGTCCTGAACTCTAATCAACTGGCCTTTAAAAGACTCCCACATGTCAGATGTAGATTTGCCCTCAAACAGCCGCTCCTAATCAACGTTCTCCAGTTCCTGCCTAATACTATTGTAATTAGCTTTAGCCTAATTGAGCACTTTCACCCAAGGACTAGTCTTATCCTTATCCATAAACATCTTAAATCTTATGGAACTATGGTTACTGTTTCTAAAATGCTCCCTTACTGAAACTCCAATCAGCTGCCCAGACATTCCCCAATGTATGGTCTAGGATGACCCCAAGCCAAGTTCAATTATCTAAGCATTGCTTTAAGAAAGTCTTCTGTATGCACCAAACAAATTCTGCCCTATCTAAGCCCTATCTAAGGGAGACATTCAACATTGGCAAAATCACCCACTACAATAACCTTGTTGTTTATACATCTTCCATGATCTGCCTGATATCTGTTCCTATAGTTTATTCTGGCTTTTGGTAGGCCTAGAGTATATCAGTGTTTGTACCTGACGAGGGCAGTGGAGCTAACGTAAACTACACGGACAGCAGGAAGGCTTTAACAAGGTCCCACAGGCTTGGCATTTGAAGGTGTACTTGTCCAAATGTCTAGTTAGCATCAACACAGGTTGTTAAGGTGAATAAGGAGGCATTCTGGATTTTTGTCTTCCCTAATGGACGCATTGAATATAAGAGTAGGCAGGTTACCATCCAATCATATCAAACATTAGTTGTCACCACAGTGTAAGAAGTTACTTTAGAGAGGGTGCAGAGGAGATCAACAAGATCTCCCTCTATTTCCGTCCACTAACATCCCCACCAGGAAGGCCTTAAAGCCCTCCGTTTCTTCCTCTACTAGAGAGCCATCCAATTTCCTTCTACTAACACTCTATTCCACCTATTATTTTTGGACTCTGCCCACTTTCTCCAAGACGTAGCTGTGGGCACCCACATGGGCCCCAGCTACGCCTGCCTCTTTGTAGGGTACGTTGAACAATCCCTGTTCCAGGCATACACTGGTCCTATCCCCGAACTCTATCTCTGTTACATTGATGACTGTATCAGTGATACCTCCTGCACTCATGCAGAACTCATAGACTTCCTCAACTTTATCACCAATTTACATCCTGCACTCAAATGTACTTGGACACCTCCCTCCCTTTCTCACAGTCTTCATCACAAGAAATAGGCTATTGATGACATCTATTACAAAACCACTGACTCCCATAACTATCTGGATTACACTTCTTCACACCATGCTTCACACCATGCTTCCTCCAAAGACTATCCCCTACTCCCAATTCCTCCATCTACACCGCATCTGCGCCCAAGATGAGGTGTTCCATACCTCAGTCTTTAGGGAACAGGGGTTCCCTTCTCCCATCATAGATGAGGCCCTCACCCGTGTCTCCTCGGTACCCCGCAGCTCCACCTTTGACCCCCCCCCCCCCCGCCTAGTCGCAACAGAGACAGAGTCCCCTGAGTCCTTACCTTCTACCCCATCAGCCGCCACCTCAAACGGGATCCCGCCACTAGCCATATTTTCCCATATCCACCCCTTTCTGCCTTCCGCAGAGACTGTTCCCTCCGCAACTCCCTGGTTAACTCATCCCTTCCCACCCAAACCACCCCCTCCCCAAGTACCTTCCCCAGCAACCACAGAAGAAGCAACACCTGTCGCTATACCTCCTCCCTCGACTCTCAATCCAGGGACCCCGACAGTCCTTTCAGGTTAGGCAGAGGTTCACTTGCACCTCCTCCAGCTTCATCTATTGTATCCGTTGTTCAAGATGTGGACTCTTATACATCGGCGAGACCAAACGTAGACTGGGCGATCGTTGTGTGGAACACCTTCGCTCAGCCATTAACCAACCTGATCTCCCGGTTGATGGACACTTTAATTCTACTTCTCATTCCTACACAGGCCTTTCTGTCATCCGTCTCCTCCATTGTCAGGGTGAGGCTAAACGCAAATAGGAGGAACAGCATCTCATATTTCGCTTACACCCCAGTGGTATGAATTTTGATTTATCTCACTTCAGGTAGTCCCGGCATTCCCTCTCTCTATCCCTCCCCCACTCAAGTCATACTAGCTTCGCATTTTCAACCTACAACCAGCTTACAATGGCCTGTTTACTTTATCATCGTTACTTTTTCGCATATCTTTCATTCACTGTTCTTTATCCCTCCACATCACCGTCTATATCTATCGTTTCGCTTATCCCTAACCAGTCTGAAGAAGGGTCTCGACCCGAATCGTCACCCATTCCTTCTCTCCAGAGATTCTGCCTGTCCCGCTGAGTTACTCCAGCTTTTTGTGTCTATCAACAAGATATCGCCTGGAGGGATATTCCTGCTATGAAGGGAGCAAAGAATGCTGAGGGGGCACCTAGCCATCCTACCAGAACTACAAGAGTTGCAGCTCAGGATCATCACAAAAGTCAGTGCAAAACATCAGTATCCCATAGCTTCTGCATATGTAATTGGATTACAGACAATATTTCACATGGAAATTACTGCATATAGTTTCACCTGACAAGAATCTGGATAGAATAGGGTGCAAAGATCAGAAGCCTAATTTGTGGCCCTCGTAACGTTTCAGGAGTTCTATCTCAGGTAAGTTAACCTCGTGTCTCCTTTAATTAGAAGTTCAAACCTTGATGCTGCAACACCAAGTTATCGAAACCAATCACTTCTTCCAGCAGTTTTAGATCATGCTTTGTTCAAGCTTTCATTTATTAGAGCCTAACATGCCCAGCATGAAAAAGCTCTTACTGATCTCAGACATATTTGACCTTCCATGCTTGACTAATCTTCTGGAATTTTTTGAGGATGTGACAAGTAAAATGGATGAAGGGGTGCCAGTGGAAGTAATGTATCTGGACTTTCAGAAAGCCTTTGATTAAGGTCCCACATGGGAGACTGGTGGCTAAAATTAGAGCACATGGTATTGGGGGTAGGATGTTGACATGGATAGAAAATTGGTTGGCAGACCGGAAGCATAAGAGTAGGAGTGAACGGGTCCTTTTCAGAATGGCAGGCAGTGTCAAGTGGAGTGCCGCAAGGCTCGTTGTTGGGGCCGCACTGTTTACCATATATATTAATGATTTGGAAGAGGAAATTAGGAGCAACACCAGCAAGTTTGCGGATGACACAAAGCTGGGTGGCAGTGTGAGCTGTGAAGAGGATGTCAGGAGGTTGCAGGGGGACCTGGACAGGTTGAGTGAGTGGGCAGATGCGTGGCAGATGCAGTATAATATAGATAAATGTGAGGTTATCCACTTTGGCGGCAAAAACAAGGGGGCAGATTATTATCTCAATGGGGTTAGGTTAGGTAAGGGGGAGGTACAGCGAGACCTGGGTGTCCTTGTACACCGGTCACTGAAAGTTGGCATGCAGGTACAGCAGGCAGTGAAGAAAGCTAATGGAATTTTGGCCTTCTTAACAAGAGGAATTCAGGACATGAGTAAAGAGGTTCTTCTCCAGTCGTATAGGGCTCTGGTGAGACCACATCTGGAGTATTGTGTACAGTTTTGGTGTCCTAATTTGAGGGAGGACATCCTTGTGATTGAGGCAGTGCAGCGTAGGTTCTCGAGATTGATCCCTGGGATGGCGGGACCGTCATATGAGGAAAGATTGAAAAGACTAGGCTTGTATTCACTGGAGTTTAGAAGGATGAGGGGGTATCTTATAGAAACATATAAAATTATAAAATAACTGGACAAGCTAGATGCAAGAAAAATGTTCCCAATGTTGGGGGAGTCCAGAACCAGGGGCCACAGTCTTAGAATAAAGGGGAGGTCATTTAAGACTGAGGTGAAAAAAAACGTTTTTACCCAGAGAGTTGTGAATTTATGGAATTCCCTGCCACAGAGGGCAGTGGAGGCCAAATCACTGGATTTGGATAGAGCTCTAGGGGCTAGTGGAGTCAAGGGATATGGTAAGAAGGCAGGCACGGGTTATTGATAGCGGACGATCAGCCATGATCACAATTAATGGCGGGTGCTGGCTCGAAGGGCTGAATGGCCTCCTCCTGCACCTATTTTTGATGTTTCTATGATTCTATGTTTCCACAAACAAAATACCACATCAAGGAAATAATGCTGTATACTTACAATTCCCTCTATGAAGTGTCATATGGTCACAAGGTCATAATGGATAGTAGTAGAATGAGGCCATTCGACCCATCAAGTATGCTCTGCCATTCCAACATAGCTGATCCACCTCTCCCTGCTAATCCCATTCCCATTCTCCTGCCTTTTCTCTGACACCCGTACTAATCAAGAATCTATCTATTGCTGCCTTAAAAATATCCACTGACTTGGCCACTACAGCCATCTGTAGCAAATAATTCCACAGATTCACCACTCTTTGACTAAATAAATTTCTCCTCACCTCTTTCCTAAAAGAACATCCTTTAATTCTGAGGCTATGGCCTCTTGTCCTAGAGCATTAGTCAGTTCAAGTGCTAGAGGTGTCAAATTATGTCAGAGGTAACCAAAGTATTGGAGAGAGTGCAGGATTTGCTGGCAAAATGACAGATGTGGGTGACGTCTGGTCCAGTTGAGCTACTGAAGAAGATGAGAATATTCTCTTGCATTTGTTGGTGTATTTTTGAATGACAATAAAGACTTTGATTGATTGATTGATTGATTGATTTCAGTAAAGATCTTCAATTTATAAACACTTTTGCTGGAGTAAATATGGAGACATTTTACATACTTACAGTGGACCCAGTCATCAGGGGTTAAAGATTTAATATAATTGATATGAAATTGGATGGATAAATGGAAAATAATTATTTATACAGTGAATGTTAATAATCAGAAAATACTTCGGAACAATATTAAATAGTAACTGCAAAAGGGATTTGGATATGTACTTGATAAAGGATATTTTTCAGAGATTTGCTGAATGAATAAGTGTGTGGATAACTCTTTACTCGGTTAATGTATAACTCGGTTAGCTCTTTCACACCCAGCATGGATGTGAAAGAGATGAAAGGTCTCCTTCTATAATGTGTGATAATATGGTACTATAATAAACTACACAGTCATTGTGTGATAATTGCATAATCAAAGAAATGAAATGCAACCAATAAGTAAACTGGTTAGTTAGTACCACTCCAAACTAAATATTTGGAGGATAGGTAATAAACCTGTCTCACGGTGCGAGTTGACCCACGAGTGAAAGACTCGTGGGGTTGTGTATGAGACTCCAAGTTTATGATCAAGATTTTAACGAGTTCCCACGGGTATGACTAAGTTTGCCGTTTACTTCTCATTTCTGCGATGTTCCAAGTTCATCTCCCGAGTTACCAAGTTCCTCTCCCGAGTTACTCTTGAGCCAACCGTGAATGAAAGCCTATTTTAAGTATCAAATAGAGGAGCTGGACAGCATCTCATATAGTAAGTATATTCTGATTCAGAATTGAAAGTTATTCAATTTCAGAACTTAAAAAAACTAGGCAGGATCTCGGCCCCGCACTCGCTGCCATTGTGCAGCAAGGAGGCGGTGGCGTCGAAGCAACAGTGTAAAAAGAAGACAACTCCATCCTGCGGCTTTGAGTTAAAGATAGAATTCAGCGCGGCCACGTCTATTGATATGACCTACAAAGGGAAAATGCGCACCGTCCCGTGGCAGAGCTAGGCTGGGATCATTCTCTGCTCTCATCTCTCTCTTTCTGTGTGTGCATTCGCAGGGGGAAGAGCGGTCTACCTCACTGGGGCACAAGACCTCTGCTGCCTGCCCCTTGCAGCCATCAACTTGTTTGTTCCTTTGGTGCGCCTCATCTGCCCTGCTCCCATCCCAGCGCTGCCCCAGCTCTCTGCCCCATTCTCTTGCAAATGTTGTTCGAATAGTGTTACCAATCTCTTTTGCTGGAGATGGTCATTGCCTGATAATAGAATTACAGAGTCAAACAGCACAGAACCATCCCTTCACATCCTTTTTACCCATCCGCACTAATCGCATTTGCTCAAATTAGGTCCTTGTCTTTTCACTGCCTTGTCTATTTAAATACTTTAGAGAATACAGCGCGGAAACAGGCCCTTTAGCCCACCAGGTCAGTGCCGACCAACGTTCCCTGCACATTAACACCATCCTACCCACACTGGGGACAACATTTACAAGCCAATTTTACTTTGGAGTCATGTGAGTGACTATGTGAAGAAGCCCCGCCAGAGCGCATGCTTGTCATTATGTCAGTTGCATTGGCAAGCACCGGACTGGTGGGGCAATGCGCCTGTCGGCGGTAAGTTTCAACTTAGATGGTAAGTGTTTTTACTTACCAGCATTGTGTGTTCGAGCAGGAGCCTCTCTTTACAGAGGTTTCCTGCCGGATTTATCGGAGGTCTGATGCCTACGCCGGCTATGGGCTGGGGGGGATCCCCAGTCCGACCGCTAAAGCGGATAGCCAGCAAAAGATTGGGTTTCCTGATAACAGCCACTGACAAAGCAGTCATTGGCTTCCAGCCTGCGGGGTTGCTGTTTAAATAATGCTAGGTTCGCTGACAGTCGGTCAGCGACTCACAGACACTTTGCCCCAGGCATGGAGTAAAATTGGAGGGAGAGAGAACTTGTGCAGCCCTATTAGAACTCGGGTGAGTTGGGCTGCAAGGGTTTCTCTTCGATAATAAGGGTATTTTCACCCTTTACAAATTCACACTATCAAATTAGTAAGATTCCACTATAATAGCGCGGGCCTATGGGACAGGTCGCACCAGCAGCGCCTAGGACAGGGCTGCTTCATGTAAAAAGCGCCGGCCTACGGGAGAGCCGCGCCAGCAGCAACTAGGACAGGGCTGCTTCATGTAAAAAGCGCCGGCCTCTACGAGAGGCGGCACCAGCAACACCTAGGACAAGGTTGCTCAAGGTCTCCCTGTTGGAGGGGGAGACCAGGACGGTCAGTGTGCTACTGATGCCAAATCGATCACAGCGTTGGCTTACGGGAGAGCCGCGCCAGCAGCGCCTGGGACAGGGCTGCTTCATGTGTAAAAGCGCCAGCCTACGGGAGAGCAGCGCCAGCAGTGCCTAGGACAGGGCTGCTTCATGTAAAAAAGCACCGGCCTCTACGAGAGGCGGCTCCGGCAATGCCTGGGACAGGGTTGCTCTAGGTCTCCCTGCTGGAATTGTAAGATTAAACGAGAACTTACCAGTTTGAAGTTTGATCTTTATTTTATGAGGAGTCGAGTTGAGGGGCTACGTGAATAGAAGCCCGTACAGCCGTTGGTGCGTCAATCTTCAAAGCAGCGGAATGAATTCACAGCTAACAATGACTGAAGTATAATGGTAAGATGATAAAACTAGAACTACCAGATGAGATCTATGAGGGTGGGAGCGGAGGGCACGTAGTCCCTCAACTCGACTCCTCATAAAATAAAGATCAAACTTCAAACTGGTAAGTTCTCGTTTAATCTTACTATTTTACTTCGGAGTCATGTGAGTGACTACGTGAAGACTTCAAAGCACTGTGAATTCACGCCGCAGACCGAAATCCGACGTTCACACTGCCTGAATTGACTCAAAAGTCGTTAACAATCAATCATGCATCAGTAATACATTTGTTAAATGAATAACAGTTTATTTACAAACAAATCATAACAAACCCCTCTAACTCAGGGGAAAAGTGTAACAGTACTGAAACCAGAATCAGCAAACACCCCGAGCCTTGAAATCGGCTTGTGATAAAACCTCTGAAAAGTTAGCTCACTGGACCATCCTGCGGCCGCGAGGATATGGTCTATTGGCAAGTCCATCGCCCTTGCCGCGGAAGTTGATGCCGCCCTGGTGGAATGAGATTTGAATTTATCAGTATCAATTCCTGCACTTGCCAGGACCTGCTTTAGCCACCTTGAAATCGTTTGCACCGACACCTTACTGTGTGGTTTTTTGTGACTAATAAACAAAGCCAACTCTGTTCCTCTCAGAGGTTTAGTAATCTCAATGTAACAAGATAAATGTGAGACTACACACAAGCGATCATCTGCGGGGTATGCTGAAAACACAATCTTACATCCTGTCATGCCTCCTCTATCATGTTTAAGGAAACCATAGACATAAAATATAATGGCATCTGCCGACACATGCATTCTATCTAGCCGTAGCTTTTGCAACGTTTGTACACGTTGAGCTGAAACCAACGCCATAAGCATGACCACCTTCATAGATAATTTGGCTATAGAGAGGCTTGTAACTGGAGCCCACTGGCGAAGAACCATAAGAACCTCACTCACATTCCAAATACCAGCATACCTGGGTTTAGGAGGATTAGAATTGAAAAACTCCCTTCATGAATCGTGAAACTAACGGATGTGTCCCTACTGTATGCAATTTTGCATTCATAGGTAAATAAGAAGACAGAGCACTTCTGGCTGAATTAATCGCACTGTAACTTAATTTTTGGTCGAAATAAAGAGTTGACAAAACTCCAATACGTCCGTGATCCCTGCAGTGTGATATACAATATTCTGCTGTAGGCAGAATTGCTCCCACTTCCTTATATAGGTGATATATTGCTGCTGTGTACTATCCCTGCAGGCCAACATGAGAATATCCACAGTCCGATGAGACAGTCCTCTCCCCTGGTATGGCCTCCTTAAAATCTGCAAATTAACAGATCAATACGATCATATAAAGGATGTTGATCCCCAGTGACTGGATTTACCAGTAGATTTTTATTCTTGGGCATAAGCATGTAAGGCTCCCTAGCCATTTGTAATACAATGGGAAACCATGCTTGTGTAGGCCAATCTGGCACTACCAATACCCCTGAAGCGGAGTCCTCCTTGATCTTTTGCAAACATCTGCTGATGAGACAGAATGGAGGAAATACATACACTAACATTCCTCTCCAATGCAGCGAAAACGCGTCCACTGCTACTGCCCCAAGATCTGGTTCCCATGAAACATATCTAGGTAACTGATGATTTAATCGAGATGCAAACAAGTCAATATCTGGCAATCCATACTGAACAATCATTTGGTTAAATACATCCTGATTTAACATCCATTCAATGTTGTCATTAAACTGACGTGACCTAGTGTCAGCTACCGTGTTGAACCTTCCTGGCAAATAAAGTGCTGAAAGCCAGATAATTTGGTCAATACACCAGCTCCAAATCTGGTTAGCCAGTCTATCACAAGACTGTGACTTAACTCCACCCATGTGGTTTACATATGCCACTGCTGTGGTGTTGTCAATCTGAACCTGCACATGCAGATCCCTCCTTGTAGAACAATAAGCTTTGAGCCCATACCAGGTGCACAACAACGCTAAATAATTAATCCCTCTTAATTGAAGAAGCGATGTCTCATCCACATTCCATCTGCCTCCACAACTAGAAGACATATCTGTTGCACCCCAACCCAGTGCACTTACATCAGTCTGTAATATCAGTGACGGTGGTTCCACCAAAGCCTTCCTAAACTTTTTGAAACATGTACTATCCACCATTATATGTCAGCAATCGCCCCAGCTGACAACTGCATGGGCCTATCAAAATGGCCCCTTTGTATTCTCAGTGCCTGTTCCTTTGATCGTTGTAATTGTTGATAATGCAGAGGACCATACTGCACAGCTGGAAATGCTGCAACAAACTTCCCAATTAAACTGTCTACTTGTCTAATCGAAGGCCGTTGTTCTCCAACGAGATTAACACAGTCCTCAATTAACTGATTCAATTTATCCCTGGGCAAAGTTACCAACATGTGATTGGAATTAATGGTAAATCCCAGATAATCAATAATTTGGACTGGTGATAATTTAGATTTATCTGGGTGAATAACAAATCCCATTCTTGAGTACAGAATCTTTATGTCCCTGTTAGGTTGAAAAGAAAGAGTAAAAATTGGAAAGAGCCATGGTTTTCAAGGGAAATTGGACACTTGTTTCGATAAAAGAGAGATATCTACAATAATTATAGGAGGCATGGAGTAAATGAGGTGCTAGAGGAGTATAAAGAATGTAAAAAGAATCTTAAGAAAGAAATTCTATATGGATTTCAGTAAGGCCTTTGACAAGGTTCCCCATGGAAGGTTGGTTAAGAAGGTTCAATCTTTGGGTGTTAATGGCGGAGTTGCAAGATGGATTCAACAGTGGCTGAATGGGAGATGTCAGAGAGTAATGGTGGATGGCTGTTTGTCAGGTTGGAAGCCGGTGACCAGTGGGGTGCCTCAGGGATCTGTGTTGGGTCCACTGTTGTTTGTCATGTACATCAATGATCTGGATGATGGGGTGGAAAATTGGATAAGTAAGTATGCGGATGATACTAAGATAGGTGGTGTTGTGGATAATGAAGTAGATTTTCAAAGTCTACAGAGAGATTTGGGCCATTTGCAAAAGTGGGCTGAAAGATGGCAGATGGAGTTTAATGCTGATAAGTGTGAAGTGCTACATCTTGGCAGGACAAATCAAAATAGGACATACATGGTAAATGGTAGGGAATTGAGGAATGCTGTGGAACAGAGGGATCTAGGAATATCTGTGCATAGTTCCCTGAAGGTGGAATCGCATGTAGATAGGGTGGTAAAGAAAGCCTTTGGTGTGCTGGCCTTTATAAATCAGAGCATTGAATATAGGATTAGGGAAGTAATGTTAAAATTGTACAAGGCATTGGTAAGACCAATTCTGGAGTATGGTGTACAATTTTGGTCGCCTAGTTATAGGAAGGATGTCAACAAAATAGAGAGAGTACAGAGGAGATTTACTAGAATGTTGCCAGGGTTCCAGCAACTATGTTACAGAGAAAGGTTGAACAAGTTAGGTCTTTATTCTTTGGAGCGCAGAAGGTTAAGGGGGGACATGATTGAGGTCTTTAAAATGATGAAAGGGATAGACAGAGTTGACGTGGATACGTTTTTCCCATTGAGGGTAGGGAAGTTTCAAACAAGAGGGCATGACATGAGAATTAAGGGACAGAGGTTTTCGGGGTAACGTGAGGGGGAACTTCTTTACTCAGAGGGTGGTGGCTGTGTGGAATCAGCTTCCAGCAGAAGTGGTGGAGGCAGGATCGATTTTAACATTTAAGCGTAAAGTGGATAGGTATATGGACGTGAAGGGAATGGAGGGGTATGGTCTGAGTGCAGGTAGATGGGACTAGGGGAAAACAAATGGTCGGCACGGACTGGAAGGGCCGAGAGGGCCTGTTTCCGTGCTGTAATTGTTATATGGTTATATGGTTATATGGTTATTTGTTCAAAAGTGATTTTAACAACTGAAACTGATGATGAGTTTCAGCATGAGTCTTTCCAACAATCAGAATATCATCTAAATAGGCCATTACCACATGCCCCTGAGCTCTAAGTAATGCTAACACAGGTTTTACCAATTTAGTAAATAATCTAGGAGCTGAAGTTAATCCATTCGGCAATGCCCTGAATTGCCACAGCTCAGTCATCCAAATAAATTTCAAATATCTTCTATCATCACCATGAATAGACACTGAGTAATACGCATTCTTTAAATCAATGGTTGCCATATAATACCCTTTGGACACTAGATGTTTGCCCGTGGTAAAGGTCTCCATTTTAAATGCCTATAACAAACAAATTTGTTCAAACTCGATAAATCCAGAATAATTCTACATCCCCCAGTCTTTTTAGATCTGGGAAATATACTTGACAGAAATCGTTGACTTTGATAGACAGAAGGCTCAATTACCCCTTTCTTATGTAACGACTGAATCTCTGCTTGAATAAGCACATTTTCCTCATCTGAAAAAATAAGTTTACGACTAGGAAAATGTTGATTAGGTAGACTGTCCTTAGAGTAAAATTCAATTTTTCACCCCTTCAATACTACTAAGTATGAACAAATCTGATGTCAACTGCTGCCATTGTTTGAGAAACAATTTTAACCTTCCCCAATTTGAACAGAAACATCAGTTAATTCATCGTCTGTCAATGTTATATTCCTTACCTGCATCTTTCCTTGCGGACCTTGTTGTCCTCGACTTCTTGTAGATAACCCTTTTTGCCTTGCTTGCCAGCTGGCTTAATGAGGGCCATGGTTTTAACAACCTCATGACAGTCTTTGACCCTTTTTGCAAGGTTACCACCAAACAACAGATTTCGTGGTGGTACACTGGTCTGTTTGCACAAACTCGCCAAATTCGGATTAGCACTGGCCTAATAGCGGCCCTCCCGATATTATTAATTTCAAAATGCATTACAAAGGAATCCCAGTTCGTCCTGGTGTGCTTCAACCATATTGCTTGTATCAATAACTTTCACCACAGCTGTAATACCTGCTGACAACAGGTTAAGCACTTTTTTGAAAACTTTATCTCCTGGGCCCTAGCAGGCATACCCATCTATGATCAAATTTGGTGATTAACCACTGGTACCTTCAGGAGATCACAATTAACAGGAGCGTTATAGTTTTTTGCTACTTCATCCATAGCTAGCTCCTGTAACTGGTGGGAGAGCATATACTGAATTGCTTCAGCCAATTCTACATCAATCGCCTTTCCTGCCTCTCTACGCTCAGCAAACTTCCCAGCAATGTTCGGAATTACCTCCAACCGAACTCCTTTACTGCTCTCCCCCAGCATAGAATCAGTGTCAGCAAACTGCACTGATAGAACATCCTCCTCACAGGCAGGATAGTTCTGCAGCCCTGAAACAGGTGCTGCTAGCACAAGCTCTCCATCAGCCTGGCTTGGGCACCACTCCTCCTCACGGAGCTGGTCCCTGTCGAGCATTCTTTTGTAATAGAATCTTGACGTGGGAGAGCCGTGAGCAAACGGACTCTCCTATGGAGGGTATAACCTCCAGGCCCGACTCATCTACGGGCCACAGAGACTTGCCAGTGGCCTTCCGCCCTACTGGCAAGCCTTCACTGCCCCCCGGCAGTGGGTCCGCAACCACTGGCTGTGTAGCCAGCACCGGACCAGGTGTACCAGACGGGCCTCCTTCCTCAACACTCTCCTGGCCACTTTTCCTTTCTACCCCCGGAGCGCCTCGCCGACACCTTCTTCACTTTCTGCAACATATCTACCAGAACTCCAAACCATCGCAGAAAATGACCTGTGGTAAAAAAAATTTAAAAACCTTACCTCTGTTTAAACTTACCGCTCGGAGGAGCGCTGCTGCTCCAAACGGCCGACTGCACCAGCGTCTGACGTCATGACGCACCAACGGCTGTACGGGCTTCTATTCACGTAGTCACTCACGTGACTCCGAAGTAAAATTGGTATCTCGGAAGTACATCCACCCATACAAAATACACATAGTTAGGTATGGAGGTTCAATACCACTAACTCTACAGGTAGATGGTGCATATCAGCCTTAACAATTTTGTCCAATTCCCCAGCCAAAAGGACGATGGTGGGTGTCGAGTCATTGTGGGGCGGAACATACTTAACCCTTAAGGTCCCGTATAAAAGATTTAAATAAAAATGTCAGTATCGTAACTGGGATAAAAAAGGGTGTTATATTGGCAGCCATAGATCTGAAAGATAAATATTCAGCTACCACACACCTGTTGAGAGGTTAGGTCCTCACCCATCTATTTAAACTTAGATTAATACCATTTAGAATGATTGGCTATTTGAGGTTATCATTGGTTAATTAACATGACAGTACTTTGCCTACGGCCAAAATTGTAACTAATGTCTCGCGATGTACTAGCGACAATCTGACTCAATAACCTTTAGTTTACAAACTGATGTGAGCTTCAGGATGAGTAGCCACTGATATCAAGTATGGCTGGGGCAGCAGATAAAATGTGAAAGAAGCATTAACCCTGCAGAGGCTGGGGTAAACTGTGTAGAATTGCTGGGTGCATTCTATGGCCTTAAGAATTCTGCTCAACAATGCATGATTGCATGTGCAGCTTCAGATTCATAATACCACAGCTGGTACCCATATGAATCACATGGGTAGAATTAGGTCATTATTCTGTAACAGTCTGCCTGGCCTCATCTGGCACTGGTGCATTACAAGGAACATCTGGGTCTCAGATATCTACCTATCAGGTAGAAATAATGCAAAAGTTACAGACACAAGGTCATGTAAATTCCATGACAAACTAAAAAAAATGAATTTTAAAAAATGAATTAAGAATCCAAAAGTTTCAAAATCATTGTTAGCCGGTATGGATTGAGAGACATAGATCTGTTGCATCTGGGTTAAATTACCAGTACCTGTATTCGGCATGGGGATCAAATCTAAGGGCAGTAGCGGAGGATACATTCTCGCTACATTGGGGATGTACGTTCTTAAGCTTTCCCCATTTCTTCCTCATTCAATCAAGGTCTCACCAAAATAGAGTATGACTACACTTAGGTGTTTAGTGGGTTCTAAACTGGTCCACACAGCATGGTCCCATTGGGTTGAGATGGATGACATGATCATCCCAATTACAGTAACTTGTTGGTTCACACTGGGACAGGAGGAAAGTTCCCCTTTACACGAGCATATTAATTTATTGATTTGTATCTTCTGATCAGACTGTTCCAGGGACTCAGACTATTGAGTAGAACCGTCGAGATGATTACGAAGGTCTGGAGAGATAGTACTAAAAAAAAACAAAAACAAAAAGTACCTCATATTAAGAAATGGGAGATGACCTGTTTACAGTTAAATATACCTTATCGTAAGTTGCAGGCATACCGGATGTATTGGAGTTCCTGGCTACATTGCATTTTGACGAGCAATTAAGCTATACCGCCATTTATAGTACTAGAAGTGCTTTGTCCTCCTACTTAGGGCAAGGGTCCGGAGAACACTCTGTCAAATCTCATCTATTGTTGGCCGATTCATAGGAGGTATTTTAACAAAACCCTCCCAGACGTACATATTCAGAAATCTTTGATGTGAGCATAGTTCTCACACTGCTTTGGCAATGGGCTCCAATTACATCTCTGCCTTTCCGGAAGTTAACACTCAAAGTGATCATGTTCATGGTGCTAGTGGCAGCATTATGGGTCCAAATATTACAAAAGTTATGACTGGAAAGCATGCATCCTTCTGTAGATGATATTGTGTTTTATGCATATGATCTAATCAAACAGAGCAGGCCAGGGATGGCTGGAACCAAAATAAGCTTAAAATATACCCATTGATCTAAGACTATATGTAATTACGCATCTGAGCTAATAATATCAAGGTCATCAAGAGTCTCAGAGGCTCTGAAACAGCGATGGTCATCAGCCACATAAAACCTCATACAAAGGTGTCAGTACAAGCTATTGCTAGATGACCGAAACAGGTTTGCATTTTGCTGGAGTAGACACTGATGTGTTTAAATCACTCCACCAGGGCGGCATCAACGTACGCAGCAAAGGCGCAGGACGTGCCATTAGACCAAATCCTCACCGCAGGATAGTCCAGTTAAGGAACCTTTCAGGGTTTATGACAAACCTGTCCTCACAATGCAAAGATTGGGCAAGCAGTTTTGGGTTCTGTTTGAGTTCTCCTTTGTAATTTCCCCTGCGAAAGAGGGGTTATTACTGTTGTGAACATTTTTATTGTTTAAGTCATTTATTGTATAAATTAAACAATGTTTGATACATTTTTTGGTTATCCTGTGTCAACCAAGGCAGTGTGTCGTATGGAACTGTATGTACGGCATGAAATCACAGAGCTTTGAAATCTTCACGTAGTCACTCACGTGACTCCGAAGTAAAATAATAAGATTAAATGAAAACTTACCAGTTCGAAGTTTGATCCTTATTTTATGAGGAGTTACGATGAGGGATTACGTGTCCTCCGCTCCCACCCTCATAATCTAAAGGATCATCTGGTAGTTCTAGTCTTCTAAAAGCCTTACTGTGTTACTTCAGCTATTGGGTTTCTGTGTTTTCACGCCGCGGCTTTGAAGTATGACAAGCATGCGCTCTGGCGGGGCTTCTTCACGTAATTCCTCATCGTAACTCCTCATAAAATAAGGATCAAACTTTGAACTGGTAAGTTCTCATTTAATCTTACTATTACCCTACAAACCTGAACATCCTTGGAGTGTGGGAGGAAGCCGAAGAGCTCGGAGAAAACCCATGCAGGTCACGGGGAGACATACGCACAACATCATTCACATCAAGATCCTTTTTGTTTTGATGCTCGTGTATTGAGCTGATGAAACTGCAATGTTTCAGTTCAATCACAATCACTGGAAGCACAGAACACATTGTGAGCTTTCCAACCTTGGTGTAACAAACAATGTGAAATTGTTTGTTACACTTTCCCACAGTCCGTGTCTGCCCATCACCACCACCCCCGTGCCCTGACGCTTTCCTATCTACATGTGTGTGTCAGAGAGATGGCACCAAATGCCTCTGTGCTGCTGCACCTTTCAACTGGGTGCCCAACTGTTCCCGGTGGGATTTGAGGAAGGGCTCCAGCAGAATGGACGAGGAGGGGAGTCAGGTTAAAGAGGGCGGACTTGTCTGTTCTGAGCAGTCACTGGGCTTCAGTCAAGGGTCAGTATGTGGGGCAGTGCCCTCGAGTTTACATCCTTTAGACATCCACCATGGTTCCCCGCTCCCCGTCCCTCTCTCAATGTGTGACGGAGAATGGCCGAG
Organism: Okamejei kenojei; assembly: GCA_035221665.1. Lineage (NCBI taxonomy): Eukaryota > Metazoa > Chordata > Chondrichthyes > Rajiformes > Rajidae > Okamejei > Okamejei kenojei. The sequence goes on along the minus strand of CM069135.1, from coordinate 52,787,240 downwards.
AATATCACTGATTTCGTATCCAATCCTGTAAAATGTGAAGAGTTAAGATTGTCATATGTCAGTTTAAAGTTGCAGCTTTACCATCTGAGATGGAGCACATAGACGCAGCAGAAATTTGGAAACATCATCCCGTCACCCATTCCTTCTCTCCAGAGATGCTCCCTGCCAGCTGAGTTAAAGAGTGCTCAAGGTAGACTCACGAGTCACTAAGGTAAACGCACAGGCCACTACGTTATTACAACAAGTTTAAATGTTTCAATTTTTAACTTGAACAGTAAATTTGACTCGTGGAAAACCTCAAACATGTTTGAATTTTTTCAAAAGTTAACAAGCGTCACGGGTAACACACTAAAAAAAAAAGTTGAAATAACAAACACACTGCTGGTAGAGCAGCTGTCTCGCAGGGCCCCCACGACTCTCCCACTCCCCTCACATTTCTAATCGTTATCAGTAATTTTATCTGCTGTTATATTTAATGTAAAATAGTTTAAATTGATTGATCTATCTCTAATACAGTTCAGATATTGAATTATTTTCTTGAAGCAGTTGCTGCAGTTAGAAGTACATTTCCAATATGCATTGGGACCTTTGGTTGTCTACATTGTCCAATCGTACATTACCTTGTTACAAATGTAAACATTCCCATAAAACTGTTTGCAAAGCACTTTTTCCACAGAATTAATGCTGAAAATACTAATTGCCTATTCCAAAAATTATTTGGAACAGACTTTCTTGTAGCTTCAGCAATTAATTTGGAAATGTGTTTTAGAACAAACCAGCTGTCAGTGTCAGTTATGTTCTTGTGCAAAATTACAGCCCCCATTCGGGTTCACATTAATAGTTAAAGATGCAGAATATACTTTCAATTTCATGGAAATACAAACAAACTTTACCAATTCACCTTATCTGACAAGAAATCTCAGTTTTTTTGTAATCTGTAGCTAGAAACATTGTGCAATGCACTTATTGAATCGTTGGAAATATGTTGTATATAAACAATTTAAAAGACTGCTAATCCTGCATGTTTCCACTTCAGCTGCAGTTGTGCATAATCTATTCCAATGAGCACATAGGTTTAGTGTCATATAGTCATAGAGTTACAGCATGGAAACGCGTTCTTCAGCCCAACGTGTCCTTGTTGACCAAGTTGCCTTCCTGAGCTAGTCACATTTACCTGCATTTAACTCCTATCACTTTGAAACTTTCCTATCTCCGAACCTGCCCAATTGTAATTGAAACATAATTGCACCCATAATTACCACTTACTCTAGCAGCTTATTCCAACTGTGCAAATAGTCCATGAGGTCTTCTTTAAAACTTTTTCTTTGACCTTAAAACTCTAGTTTTAGACTCTGACACTGAGAAAATGACTATTCACATTATTTCCATCCTTCATAATTTTTTTCACCTATATAAGGACACCCTTCAGCTACTTTCACTGCATTGAAAATAGTCCCAGCCTCTCCTTATATCTCAAAATCTCCAGTCCAGGCAATATTCTTGTTCATCTTTTCTACACCCACTTTAGTTTAATCACATCCTCCCTATACTAAAGTGACCAGAACTGCACAACATGCTCCAGGTGTGGTCTCACCAATATATTTTACAGCTGTAACGTGACATCCCAATTCTTGTCTCTGTCTCTACCACATGCCTCTATCTCCATCAATCTGCCTATCAGTAAACCCCATCGCCTGAGGTCATCTGTTGCTGACCTTGATCATTCCAGCCCCTTCTCTCGTTCAAGTTTCATTCCCGCTCCCCACTTGCGAGCACTCCGATGAAGGGTCCTGACCCGAAACGTCGCTTATTCAATTCAATTCAACTTTCTGTCTCTACCACATTTGCTTATAGCATCATGCAGCTCTTCCATTGCTAGCCTGGCATTAGCGTCCGGGGGTACATAGACTGCAGTGATAACAATCGATGTAAATTCCCTGGGCAGATAGAAGGGCCTGCACTTTATCATCAGGTATTCCAGGTCAGCAGAGCTGTGGCTACCAATCCTGACAGCATCTGTACACCATGAGTTGTTCACATAAATGCACAGTCCGTGTTCTTATCCATGTTCTTCAGAGATGCTACCTGACCCGTTGAGTTACTCCAGAATGTTGTGCCTTTCTTTGATAAACAGTATCTGCAGTTCCTTGTTATTACATCGCAACTCTTGTATTCAGTACCCAGTCTGATGAAGGTAAGTATAGAATGCGCCTTCCTCACCACCTCGTCCAACTGCATTGCCACTTTCAGGGAACTATGTACTTTTACCCCTCGGACTCCCTGTGCTACAACACTCCACACAGCTCTGCCACTCATGGAGTACATCCTGCCCTTATTTAACTCCCCAAACACATCGCTTCACACTTGCCGGACATGAATTCCAGCTGACATTCCTTTTCCTGCTTCCCAGTTGATCTATATTCTATTGTAACCTGACACAACCTTCTTTGCTTCCACTATAACAGCAATTTTGGTGTCACCACCTCCCACCCCCACCCCCAATATTCAATTCCAGGTTAGTTGTGCCTCATATAAACTGTTAGTTTCAACATAAAATCTATGCTTTTGAGTCCCTGCCCTCAAAAGGGTATTATAGTCTTCCTGACTAAATTTCCAATTCAGTTCTTGGCCCTTCATCGTAATACCACTGGGAAAGAGGCAACGAAAGACCTTACAGGTGTCAGTAAATTCAATGCCCAACTTGCAACTCAGGGAATATTAGATTTGGGGCAGCAATCTGAGGCTTGGCCAACACTGTGTTCAACTAAATATTCCATTCGACGGGCTGTGGGCCAGAAAAAAAAATTACAGTGCAGTCATCCACCAATTCAACAATTATCAGGGATTATAAAAATGATTGCATCATTTGATTGTCTACAATGACTTCAGTTTATCTCCACAGGTGAAATGGAACTGCTAAGAACAGGTTTTTAAACATATCAAGTGTAAGTCAGAATATAATTTTGTTTCCAAAATATGATGTTACATTAATAATACAATGCGTCATTTATTCCCATCAGGTTTACTTATAATCGTAATCCAATTGCTCACATTGTAGAGTACTAAGTACTAAGATTTTTTTTAACGTTAATCTTGTTACACCAAAAGGACTTTTGACAAAATGTGCATTTGGAAAATTATGATTAGGACAAATAGCTTGCATTTATTTGTGAAATGATGTAATTCAACTATCAGAAAGGAGCGGTACTGTAGAGCCATATGGAAGAGACAATTTCAAAACCTCTTTAATAGCCATTTGTCATGGTCCATTGCCAAGTTGGGGCACATGCAGTCGGTTTATGAAATCTGAATAACAAATGATAGCAATGCCAAAGAAAATTACTCAAGCAGAGATTTTCTGGTCCAAAGAGCAGCAAAATAATTTGCGGTGAATAAAACTAAACAGGTTTAACATCTTCTTGGTGTTAGCAGATTGGTTAATATGTTTATTTTAGTTTATTACCTTTGATATTCCAATACAATTGGATTGGGACCAGCAGCTGTTAACTTGGTGCTTAAGAATTTATGGTAGAGCACACAGGGATTTATCCAAAGTACATTAACCAGTCTTGGATATCCGCAAGGCCTTTGACAAGGTTTGATATTATGCATCTCTAAACAAGGCATCCACCTAAGCTTTGATCATGGTTACAACATTTGGTTCCTTGTGTGCTATTAATGCTAAATCTCTGACGCATAACCATATCCCAATACATTTTTACATAATAGTAATGGGTGCCCCCAAAATAACAGAAAACTGCAGTACAAGAACAGGCCCCTTAGCCCAAAATGTCTGAGCCAAACATGATGCCAGGATAAACTAATCTCCTCTGCCTGCATGTGATCCATATACCACCAATCCCTGCACATCCATGTGCATATCTTGAAGCCTTTTAAATGCTACTATCGTCTCTGTCTCCACCACCACCCCTAGGTAACGCGTTCCAGGTACCCGCCATTCTAAAAAAACTTGTTCTGCACATCTTCTTCACATGTCGTCCTTCTCACCTTAAAGCTATGCCCTCTATTCTTTGCCATTCAACCCTGGGGAAAAGATTTTGACTGTCTACATACCTCTGACTGTCTATACCTCTCATAAGTTATAAAATACTTCTATCAGGTCTCCCTTCAGCCTTCAACGTTCCAGAAGAAAACAATCAATCTGTCCAACCTCTTCTCACGATAAATACCCATTAATCTGGGCAGCGTGCTGCTAAACCTCTCTACACCCTCTCTGAAGTTCCAACATTGTTCCTGTATTGAGGGCACCAGAACTGCACACAACACTACAAATGCATCCCAAACAAATTCCTATAATGCTGCCACATAAATTCCTGGCTTTTATACTCAATGCCTTGACCAATTAAGGTAAGTATACCATATACTTATTTTTTTTACTCTATCTACATGTTGCCACGTTCAGGACTCCATCGGCTTGTATCCCAGTATCCCTCTGTATGTCAGTGCTGATAAGGGTCTTATATTTGACCTCATAATAACAACTCACACTTGTTCAGGTAAAACGTTGTCTGCCATTTCTTCGCCCAAGTCTGTCATTGATCTATATCCTGCTGCTTTGAAAGCTTTCCTCACTGTCCATAATTCTATCAATTTTAGTGACAACTGCAAACTTATAGACACCCATATAACCAACGTCCAAGTCGGTTAGACATATCACAAACCACAGAGGAACCAGTACTGATCCCTGTGGAACTCCACTGGTCACAGACCTTCAACCAACATAATACCCTCCCACCACACCCTCTCTGAATAAGCTGGTTCTGAATCCAAACAACCAAGTCAACGTTGATCCCATGCGTCTTAATCTAGAACTGCCTACCATGAAGTACTTTATCAAATGCCTTATTAAAATCCAGTCCTACACTCAAATACCTTTTTTATCTCAAAAAACTCAATTGTTAGTAAGACATGATCTGTCAGGTCCAAACCCATGCCGACTATCACTAATTAGCCCATTCTCTTCCATATGTGAGTAAATCCTATCCCGAAGAATCCTCTCCATACATTCCTTACTACTGACCACCCTTAATTTCCAATCCAGGAAATTGGAAATCTCTTCTTCTCCTCTTAAGCAAAGGAACAATATTGGCTACTCTCGAGTCCTCCAGGACCTTGCCTGTGGCCAGAGAGTTGATTACTCAACTCCCTCAATTATTTTGTGGTTAATTTATTTGATATTTCTTAAGTACCACGTGATCTATGTTCAGAGCCATGAGTTCTCGTACACGTGAGTGACTACGTGAAGAAGGCCGTCAGTCGTCATGCGCGTCATTATGTCTGAAGCATGCGCCAACGACTGACTGGCAGGCGAGTTGTATCCTTCCAGTTTTAAAAACCCAAGTAAGTGTTTTACAAGCTACTCTGCGGTCGTTTGGTGGGTTTGGGTTTTCTGCTTTGTCTACCAGAATGAACCTACCATGTCGAAGGTGAGGAACGGTCTGCGAGGAAGCCAGCTACAGAAGCAGCGTGTAGCGGGTGATTGTCGGAGTCACCTTCCAGGCTGCTGGCGGTGGAACCAGCGGCAGCAGACATGGAGCCTGAGGTGAGCACCGTGGCAGTCCCGCCGGGGAGCAAGGCCACCCACAAGTCTGCCAGGCCCGTAGACTCAGATGAGTCCGGGCCAGAGGGATCCCCGCCTACACTGGGAAGCGTCTGCGGACGCCTCTCCCAGATGGAGCACCTATTGGAGAGGTGGCTCCAGACTGATCTGTTCCAGAGGAGGGAGCAATATCAGCCCGTGTCTCCATGGGAGCCAGCGCAAGCAGCTCCTTTCACAGGGCTGCGAAGTGTCTCCCTCTCTGAAAAGGGAGTACACAGAGTCAGTACTATCCTGACTCAGAGCAGGGAGGCACATCAGGTGAACACCATCGGGGGCATGGGGTCGAAGTGCCTCTATTGGCTTCCAAATTCGCAATTCCCACTCCAACCGGAGCACCCCTAGATGAAGAGCTGGCCGCTACTATTAATTACCTGGCGTCGCACCAGCTCAAGGACCTGGTCATGGAGGAGACCACCGGCAGATATAATACACCTGCCAACTGTGCCTCCCTCAATGTGCCGGCCGTCAAACATGCCATATGGGGCCATATTGGAGCAGGGGTAAGAGCCCAGGAGGTAAAACTCCAAAACATTTTAAAATTATTATCCTCAGGTGTAATGGCCTTTGCAAGGTCCATGGATGGGGGGGGGGGGGGGGGGGGGGGGGCACTGACGGAGACACAGCAGGATGCTGTGGGGCTCCTCTGTAATGCCCTCTTTGAAATTAACTGTCTGCGTAAAAACGCAATACGGCCGGCACTCAATCCAAAACGTGCTGTGCTGTGCAAGGCCAGCAACGTCCAGCCGGCCAATTATTTATTTGGGGCAGACGTGCCGAAGCAGGTCCGAGAGCTGGATGATGAGGCCAAGACCATACACCTCATGAGCCGAGCCCCAACTACACCCAGGGGCTCATCACAATGGGCTCACCCCTATGCTGCCTTCAACACCAGACGAAACCAGCCTTGGGGCTCTGGGGCAGGAGGAACACTTGAGCTGGAAGCACCGAGGTCTTTTTTAGGGGTAGGCCCCAGATGCGGGGGGGGGGGGGGGAATTCGCCATCAGCCCTCCTTCCCAAGGCACGAGGACGGAAGCTAGGACCACACCGGCAGTAACGTCCAAGGTAGGAGAACCTAGTTCCTTGTGGAACAGCTTACACATCCATAACTTACAAGTTGTGGGGAGATTGTGACATTTTTTGAATGAATGGAATTGGATCACAGCAGACCCGTTCATACTGCACAGTGTACAAGGGTTTAAAATTGAGTTCCTTCTTGATTCATCACCACCCACACAAAATTTACCAAACCGCACATATGTTTTCTCACAACAGGAAAGATTTGAGGTACAAGCTGAAATTCAGGCTTTATAGTGGCAATCGGAGCATTCACACTGCATTGGGGAGGAATGTTCTTGTATGCTTTCCCTCCATTTGCCTCATCAGCTGATGCCTGGTAAAAATTAAGCAAGACAATGCCACAGGCATTTTGGTAGTGCCAGATTGGCCTACGCAATCTTGGTTCCCACTAGTCCTGGGAATTAGGACACAGCCTTTCATGGCTGTCCCCAACAGCAAGGATCTGCTGGTACACCCAGTAACGGGGGGCTATCACCCACTACATGACTGAATCAATTTATTGGTTTGCAGATTCTGAGGAGACCATACCTGGGACTCGGACTGGCTGACTGAACAGCGGCCTGGAGGGACAGTACACAAAGGCAGTACATCACTCACATCAAGAAGTGGGAGATGTATTGTCATGCCTCCAACACCTCATATGACACGGTGTGCGTCACGGACATACTGGAGTTTCTGTCCACATTATATCATGATCATAAAATAGTTACAGTGCCATCAACAGTGCCAGGAATGCACTATCCTCCTATTTAGTGCTGGGAGCGGGGGCACACCCGGTGGGAACACATCCTCTCATTACCAGATTCATGAAAGGAATATACAACACTACACCCCCCAGGCCACGGTATGCGGACACATGGGATGTTAGCGTGATGCTAACACTACTTCGTCAGTGGACCCCAGCCACCGCACTACCCTTAACGAAGCTCACCCTCAAGGTGGTCATGCTGATGGCACTGGTAACAGCGCAACGAGTCCAGACGTTGCACAAACTGCGACTGGACAACATGACCACCACTGTAAACACCATAACTTTTGTCATCTATAAGTTAGTTAAACAGAGCAGGCCGGGGGAACCAGGGCCCAAGCTTGAGTTCCTGGCATACCCCGAAGATCCACGATTATGTGTAGTCGCACACTTGCACCAGTACATAAAAGTCACCAGGAATCTCAGAGGCACTGAGATAGCTGTCCTAATCAGCCACACAAAAACACACCACAGGGTATCAGCACAAACCATTTCCAGATGATTAAAAGAGGTACAGGCGGGTGCAGGAGTGAATACTGACACTTACAAATCTCACTCCACCAGGCTGCATCAACGTCGGCAGCAATAGCGATGGACGTGCCCCTCGACAACATCTTAGCAGCTGCAGGAGGGGCCAATGAAAGGATGTTCCACCGGTTTTATAATAAACCCATTGCCGGACCGGGGGTGTTTGCACGTACCATTTTAAATTCTGTTTGATCATTTCCCCCTAGGTTGGGCGGGGTCACTATCATTTCGTTTTCACATTAAAGCATCAGTTTTGTTACCTAACTATGTTATGTCTGAATGCATTAATTTTTTCTCACTCATCCATGGTCAATCCATTCGGTGTGTGACGCCTGGATTCGAACCGGCGTGAAATCACAGAGCTTTGAAATCTTCTCGTAGTCACTCATGTGACTCCGAAGTAAAATAGTAAGATTAAATGAGAACATACCAGTATGAAGTTTGATCTTGATTTTATGAGGAGTTACAATGAGCGATTACGTCCCTACCGCTCCCATATTATCAGGTCATCTGGTAGTTCTAGTTCTCCAAATCTTACTATCTTTAGGTCAACTTCTTTTATCTGTGATTCCACACCGCTGCTTTGAAGATTGACGCGCATGACGACTGATGGCTTTCTTCACTTAATTGCTCATCGTAACTCCTTATAAAGGAGTTAAACTGGTAAGTTCTCGTTTAATCTTACTATTTTATGCCTGAAATCTATTCTTGATTTCTTCCATAAGCTTTGATGGTCTTGTTTTTGTCATTTTCTTAAAGAATTGTTTATCATTCATAAATTTAAAGAGACTTTATTGAACTTGATTACTCCATCTTTCATTTGCCAAATGGTCTTGCTATCTCTTCTAAACCAAACTTAATTCAATAGCAATGCTTCCAAAAAGTGAGAGTAATTATTATTTTTTCTCTCAAACAATTTATATTCTTTTATAAAACCCGAGATTGTTCTTCACCCCCCCAAATCCCCCTTCCCAGATGAACCACACTTATCTTGGTCTAAATGTCATGATACATCCAATTTACCAAAGCCTGTGAGTGTTAAGTGATCTGTTTAATTGCCTCTCATTATTAAACACCTGCACTGCAAAGTGAGTGCAGTTTTTTTTAGTTTAGATATACAGCACAGAAACAGGCCCTTTGACCCACCGAGTTCATGCTGACCATTGATCACCTGTCCACACTAGCTCATCCTACTTTCTCATCTACTCCCCACACATTAGGAAACATTTACAGGGGGCAATTAGGCTACAAACCCATTTTTTTTTTTTTAAAGAAGGAACTGCAGATGCTGGAGAATCGAGGGTACACAAAAAGCTGGAGAAACTCAGCGGGTGCAGCAGCATCTAAGGAGAAGAAGAAGGGTCTCGACCCGAAACGTCGCCTATCTCCTTCGCTCCTTAGATGCTGCTGCACCCGCTGAGTTTCTCCAGCTTTTTGTGTACCCCAGGCTACAAACCCACATGTCTTTGGGATGTAGTGGGAAACTAGAGCACTGGAAGAAATTCACATAGTCACAGGGAGAACATGAAAACTCCACACAGACAGTACCCACGGTCAGGATCATATTAAGGCTCCTGCACTGTGGGGCATCAGCTCTACCATTTGCACCAGTGCACTGCCCTAACATAGGAGCAAGCTGCTGAAATTGCTCCATTTACTGAGCAAATGTTGGCTCTAGCAGGGCAAACAATGTTTCCCTCCATCACCCTGTGAGAACTGTTTACAAAAAAGTACAGAAGAGAGATACAAAATGGTGGAGTAACTCAGCGGGACAGGCAGCATCTCTGGAGAGAAGGAATGGGTGGCGTTTAGGATTGAGACCCTTCTTCAGGGTTGAAGAAGGGCCTCGATCCAAAATGTCACCCATTCCTTCTCTCCAGAGATGCTGCCTGTCCCGCTGAGTTATTCTAGCATTTTGTGTCTTTCTTCGATTTAAACCATCATGTGCAGTTCCTTCCCACAATAAAAAGTACAGGACAGAAATAGGCTCTTTGACCACAAATAAAAACCCATTGGTGAGGTAACTTTAATATATTATGGGCTACCGTGGTATCCGGAGGCAGATTTTCCCCACCTTGACCTCAGTTCAGCTGTAATACATTTTATCACATGTATACTTCAACCAACTATTTACCATTTCAAGGTAGCCCTGCAAGCAATAGAACCTTATGTCATCGGACATGATCTTGAGGAAATGGAGGCTTCGCTACCAAAAGATGACATGAAACCTACAGCGGGGGCTATGAATGCCAAGGCTATGCTGAAATTACTTGAGTTTCAAGGCCATAAGAATAATAATATCCACAAATGGTTTTCAGTACCTGTCTGTATCCTGATCTGTGCTCAACACTGAGCCACTGCACAATTAATGCAACTCAACAGAAAAATGGACGCCAATGCAAAATGATTAATGTTTTAGATGACCCATGGGGAATAAAGCGAAAACCTTTCAATTATGATTTTTTAAATTATTTGTCATGGGACATTACATCACTTATAAAATGCTTTCTTTAAAAAGTTAGAATAATGCCAATAATTGGAACCAATTATAACAAATTACTGTCTACTACCTTCAATGAAATAAGGCTTGCATGTGAATACTAATTTTCACTGTCAATCAAACAGAACTGTCAGCTGTAAAGTCATTGATAATTTTTTATTCAATTATGGAATGGGAACATTGCCAGTGAGACACTTGAGAAGGTGGCATTCAGCCACTTTCTATAACTGCTTGTAACGTATATCCAGAGTGCTATTGGCATTGGGTGTTCCCGGGACTTAAACTCAACAACATAGGAAATGCAAAGATAGACACAAAAAGATGGAGTAACTCAGCGGGTTAGGCAGCATCACTGGAGAAAAGGACTAGGTGATGTTTCGGGTCGAGACCCTTCTTCAGACTCGACCCTAAACGTCACCCATTCCTTCTCTCCAGAGATGCTGCCTGACCTGCTGAGTTACTCCAGCTATATGTGTCTCTCTTTGGTTTAAACCAGCATCTGCAGGTGCTTTCTAAACGTAGAAAGAGCAATGTATTTCCACATCAGGGTAGTATATGAGTAAAGGATGCATGCAGGTATTTTAATGTCCCTGTTCTATTTACGTATATTTGGATTAGAGATCACAGGGTTGGGAGGTCCTGTTGGTTTATGCGGGCAATTAACTCAACACATGGGCAGTCACGGTGGCACAGCAGTAGAGTTGCTGCCTTACAGCGAATGCAGCGCCGGAAACCTGAGTTCGATCCTGACTACGGGTGCTGTCTGTACGGAGTTTGTACGTTCGCCCCGTGACCTGCGTGGGTTTTCTCTGAGATCTTCGGTTTTCTCCCACATTCCAAAGACGTACAGGTTTGTAGGTTAATTGGCTTGGTAAAAGTGTAAATTGTCCCTAGTGGGTGTAGGATAGTGTTAATGTACGGGGATTGCTGGTTGGCGCAGACCCGGTGGGCCAAAGGGCCTGTTTTCCGTGCTTTATCTCTAAACTAAACTAAACTAAACTAAACTAAACTAAACTAAACTAAACTAAACTAAACTAAAACATTTTGTGGATGTTGCAAACTTCATGGAGGGAATCTTTAAAGTGATGTATGGGATACCAATCACTCCATCTACATTGTCTTAGGTGGTAGTTGCAATTCATCAGTGTTGTTGGAGTTTTGCACTCATTCACGCAAGTGGAAAGTATATCGTATTCCTCCTGCCTGGCACCATGGTGGAAAGAGTTTACTGACTTGGGAGTTGAATCACTTATTTCAGGATACCCAACTTCTGACCTGATCACAGACTACCGTTGTATTTAGAAACAGATCTTCCCCCATCTCCACTTCATATCAGCTGGAAAATGTGTGACTGTTTAAGTTTCTGGTCAGTGCTAACATCTAGGACAAGGCTTGATGATCTCAACTCCATTGAAAGTAAAGTGTGGGTGGTTAGACTTACTCTGGTTGGATTTGATCTAAAGCCTTTATGGCATGAGTGTTAATAATCCCTCATCAGTTCATATCTTGAATCTTGTGTAGGAAGGAACTGGATGTGCTGGTTTAAACCAAAGATAGACACAAAAAACTGGAGTAACTCAGCGGGTCAGGCTTCAGACTGGGAATCAGGGGAAATTAACGAGAGATATAGATGGTGATGTAGAGGGATATACCTGTAGAACAAATGAATGAAAGATATGCAAAAAAGTAAAAGTAACGACGATAAAGGAAACAGGCCATTGTTAGCTGTATAGACAATGAGACTCAACAAGACAACTTTGAAACTAGTACGACTTGGGTGGGGGAGGGATAAAGGGAGAGGGAATACAGGGGTTACTTGAAGTTGGAGAAATAAATATTCATACCTCTGTGTTATAAGCTTACAAGGATTGTAAGGGTTGGGCAGTATGGTGCCACAGTGGTAGAGTTGCTGCCTTACAATGCTTGCAACGTCAGAGACCCGGGTTCGATCCCGACTACGGGTGCTGTCTGTACGGAGTTTGTATGTTCTCCCCGTGACCACGTGGGTTTTCTCTGAGATCTTCGGTTTGCTCCCACACTCTAAAGACGTATGGGTTTGTAAGTTAATTAACAGTATAGGTGTAAATTGTCCCTAGTGTGTGTCAGATAGTGTTAATGTGCAGGGATTGCTGGTCGGTATGGACTCAGTGGGCGAGGGGCCTGTTTCCGCGCTGTATCATTAAATAACATTATCCTACACACACTAGGGACAATTTAGAATTATTATACCAAGACAATTAACCTACAAACTTGTACATTTTTGGAGTGTGGGAGTAAACCGAAGCACCCATAGAAAACTCGCGCAGATACAGAATGTACAAACGCCGTAAAGACAAGCACCTCTCTGTACAGACAGACACAAGTCTCTGTACAGACATACACAAGTCTCTTTGAGGCAGCAACTCTACCACTGTGCCGCCGTCCCACCCATAGCCTCGTAGCTCTAATGACCCATGTTCAAACCTGACTTTTGGTGCTGGATGATCTGGTTAGCTCCAACATCACCAAAGATGCACAGGTAGATTAATTAGCCTTTGTAAATTGTTCACAGTATGTAGGCGAATGGTAGAATCTGAGGGTGGGTTGATGGGAAAGAGGGGAGAGAGAAATAAAATAATTTACTGTCAATGGGTGTTTAATGACTAGTACAGAATCTGTGGGCTGAATGGCCTGTTTCTATGCTCAGTGAAAGCAACAAGCTTGAGCCTCATCAGCAAAATTATAATAAGTGTTGCCAAGGTTTCCATCTTGCACTCCCTGCCCATCATTAATTTCCTTATAATACTCACAAGTATGAGGGAGTTTAGCCATTAATTAGGTTAGTGAAATTGTTGCTCTGCCAGGAGCAAAGGAGGTTCAATGGAGATGTGATAGTCTTTTATAAGATAATTACAGTTTAATCAGTTAGTGAAAAATAAAATGTTCTCATTAGGGGATTATGGGATATAGATGTAATGTTTTAGCTTAAAGATACAGTGCCAATTTGAGGAACAAAGTTCATATGCAATGAATGAAAATGACTGCCAATGAGATGTAAAGACAGAAATAGTGCTTTCTAAAGGAAATGCTATGTTACTGGGATATAGGCATAGCCTCAGAATGAAAGGACGTACCTTTGGAAAGGAAATGAGGAGGATTTTATTTAGTCAGACCATGGCAAATCTGTGGAATTCATTGCTACAGAAGGCTGCGGTGGCCAAGTCTATCAATATTTTTAAGGCGGAGATTGAAATGATTCTTGATCAGTAAGGGTCCCGGGGTTATGGGGAGAGGACAGGAGAAAGGTGTTGAGAGGGAAAAATAGATCAGCCATGACTGAATGGTGGCATAGACTTGATGGGCCTAATGGCCTAAATTCTGCAGCTAGAACCAATGTACATGAACTTATGTGGGTTAGTGGCAAAAGAATGAAAGGGAACCTAATGGCCATGTAGGTGAGGAATGAGTTGCAAGTTGCAGGGAAGTGAGGAAGAGGTGGTGAGATTGTTGAGAGTGCTCTGTTGAGAGCTGGCATGGACCCATTGGGCCAAAAGGCCAATTTATAAATCAGATGGAAGCAAACTCCATATCTCTTTAAATATATTCAGAGGCTTCGTGAATGTGGATCCCATTTCAATGTGCGTGTGTTGTTTGCTGCTCTGCGATTGTCTGCATGATTTGAATGCATTTGCAAAGATGATGCTGAGCTACTCAGAATCACAGTCATACAGCACAGAAGCAGATTATTTCACCAAACTCATCCATGCCGACCATGATGCGCCAAATAATGTTAATCCCATTACCATGCAATCAAACATATCCCTCAAAAACCTTTCCTATATGTGTAGCTGACCAAATGTCTTTTAAATGCTGTTATAGTACTTTCCTCAACTACTTCCTCAGGCAGCTTATTCCTCAAATCCACTGCCCTCTGAATGAAAAGATTGCCCTTTAGGATTCTACTAAGCCTTTCCACTCTCACCTTAAACCTGTGTTCTTGAGCTGTTGATTTCTCTACCATGGGAAAAAGACTGTGCATTCACCCTATCTATTCCTCTCATGATTTTATACACCTCTATAATATCACTGTCCAGCCTCGTGTGCTCCAAGGAATAAATTCCTACCCTGCCCAACCTCTCCCTATAGCTCAGGCCCTCAACTTCTGGCCACATTTATGTAAATCTTCTCTGCACTCTTCCCAGCTTAATATCATCTTTCATATAACAGGCTGACAAAACTGAACACAATACTCCATTGTGGCCTCAACAATGTCTTGTACAGCTGCAACATAAGGTCACACTGTCATAATCATGATCATAATTTATTAGCCAAATATGTTTTGCAACATACGAGGAATTTGGTTTGCCATATAGTCATACCAAAGAAGCAACAAGACACACAACTACGTAAAAATTTAACGTAAACATCCACCACAGCGGCTCCTCCACATTCCCCACTGTGATGGAAGGCAATAAAGTCTTATCTTCAATTCCCTGAAAACAGCCTTTCACCATCACTCTCTGCTTCTTACCATGAAGCTATTTCTTTTTTGAGTTATGTAGCTGTACCTGGATCCCATGCAATCTATCGCTCCAGAGCAGCTTACCATGTGGAACTTTATCAAAGGAAGTGTGGGTAAAGTTGATGCCCGGCAGCCCACTGTGCCAGGAGGTTTGTGCTGTTGCTTGACGTTTCCAAAGGTCATTGACCTCAACTAGAATGAGTAAAGGGCCTGTCCCACTATCAGTGTCGGCAAAAGATTTTGAACATTTCAAAATCCAGCGGCGCCAAAAAAATGTTGCGACACTTGATAAAACACCGCGCGTCATACGTCATCACATCGTGTCACACCACGTCACCCCCGCAGCACGCCACAAATTTTCCGGTGACCTGATAGGTCAGTCAATGATGCCGGCAGCTGCTGAAAAAATTGCCAAGTGAGGCAGGCCCTTAACAATCCCTGCAAAGATTCTCTATTTGTGTATTCTGATGCCTCCACTACTCGTAAGACATTTTCTGGGAATTCAAACAATTCCCTGTGCAAGACAGAATTTGCCCTGCAGTCCCACATTATCTAATAGCCTTTTATGTGGCATTAATATTTGATGCCTGAATCTCCATTCCTGTAACTCCAATAACTCTCCCCATTCTCCCACTTTCTTCCAAATCTCTGTACTTGGCTCCACACTCCACCGCTAATATACCGTAGAAGCCAGAGATTGCTACACCAATGCTTCAAACAGGATGTTTTTCCTCCCGCAGCTTGGAATGAATCTCAATAACTGGGATCGATTTCTGATATTTTTGGCTTCACATTCCTCTCCCCCACTTGAAAAATCTGCTCAGTGTTACGAATCACAGGACCTTTAACACATTGCTTCCTTGTAATACTCCAGTGGTGGGAGGGATGCAAGTAACCAGAGAAACACTGGACATGTATGAGTAATTCCTTGACCTTCCTTCCAAAATCACACAACCCTTTACTCACATGCTCTTTTTCCAATCTGGGGATTTGAGCACATAAATCTCGGCTGACACTTGAATGCTAAAAGAGCTAAAAGAGCTTTAAAATTAGAGTCTACACCAAGACCACTTGCTCACACCGATGAAAAATGCACCCTTATTGCTTTACTGACGAAGAGCAAGGAAGTTATCCCTAGTGTCCTGTTCAATATCTATACCTCACTTTAAAAACGTAATGAGGGATATGGATCACGTGCAGACAGAAGAGATAAATTTCATTTGACATCATGCAGGGCAAAGAGTCAACTGTTTTAGACACATTTCTATTTTGAAATATTCAGTTTTGTTCGCTTTGCTCTGATCAATTCTTCATTTTCCTCTTTCCAAGTGCTGGGCTCTCACTCTCTTCTTGTAGAGACCAAGTCCTTTTCTCTACGTCTATGCTCAGGCACACAGTAGATGAAGTGGCCAGAGGCACTAACATTGCATTTTTACACTATGGGGAATCAGGGTGTCCAGTAGCACATCGTATACATGGACCGTAACTTTGTTTTTCCAGGACTTTGGCTGGAGAATGAGGTCTGATCATATATAAGACAATTTATACTCAATTATACAGAGTAGCTTGCCGAAATTAGTCAAGCTTAACACAGATTGAAAAGAATGAATGTATGAATCATAATTTTATCTTGTTAAGTATACTGCCTTACACTCTCCTACACACGAAACACAAAGTCACAAAAGCAGTCGAAATTTTATTTTATGTGTCTGTGTGTTTAAATACTGCATATAATAACATCATTCACATGACAGCTGTCTTTTGAGTACTTGATTTTGACTTACCTATGATATTTTGAGAAATGGAAAGGGGAGAAAAATGAATATTTAACCAGCAAAAGAGCAACCGAGTTTTGAAATAACATTGATTAATCAATGCATCTTGATTTCATCGCTGAGTTCAGGTCAGGAGTGAAGGTAGCCTGCTATATAATGTATATGTCTTCTATTTATCCTACTGATTCACCTCTTAACAGTACTCCTGCTTCCCTTCTACTCCTCTAGATATTTCCTTGATCCCAGCTGCCTATGCCTGATACATGCCTAACTCTTTCCCAACCTGAGCCTCAATATCCCTCGTCAACCAAGGTTCCCGAATCCTGCAAGCCTTGCTCTTCACTTTACCAGGAAGCTGCTGACCTTGAACTCTCCCTATCACAGTTTAAAACAACTCTTACTTGCCACTGGTCCCATTTGTCTACAAACTGCCTTTCCCAATATAATTTTCTAAAATGCAATCAACATTAAACTTGCTCCAAATTAAGGTCTTTAACTTGTGGACCTGTCCAATATTCTTCTATAACTATATAAAAACGAGTAGAATTGTGGTCACTGGTCACTGATAATTCAGACACTTGTCCCCACTCATTTCTCAATTGGAGACCCACCTCTCTCGTGGGGCCATCTACCTGAGTTTTATTCAGATGTGAAATAAGCACTGTTTGTAAATTGTCACCTCTATCAGTATCAAGTGACCTTATGTGCTTTCATACTTCCCATGTTCGAGAATGATAATTTTATTTTAGCTCTTCTTTATACGTCAATATCTCCTGCCTTTTCTTTCCAAGGGTACTCAGAAGATGGTGAACATCTTTCCAAGGTTGATGTTCTTCTTTGGTAGACAAAAGTGCTGGAGAAAACTCAGCGGGTGCGGGTGCGGGGGAAGAGTCTAGGACCAGAGGTCATAGAAACATAGAAACATAGAAATTAGGTACAGGAGTAGGCCATTCAGCCCTTCGAGCCTGCACCGCCATTCAATATGATCATGGCTGATCATCCAACTCAGTATCCTGTACCTGCCTTCTCTCCATACCCCCTGATCCCTTTAGCCACAGGGGCCACATCTTACTCCCTCTTACATATAGCCAACAAACTGGCCTCAACTCTCTTCTGTGGCAGAGAATTCCACAGATTCACCGCTCTCTGTGTGAAAAAGGATTTTCCCATCTCGGTCCTAAAATACTTCCCCCTTATCCTTTATTAAAGGGCGCTCTTTTAGAAAGGAGGCGAGGAGGAACTTCTTTCGTCAGACGGTAGTTAATCTGTGGAGCTCATTGCCACAGAGGGCTGCAGAGGCCAAGTCAGTAGATATCGTTAAGGCAGAGATAGACAAATTCTTGATTAGAACGGGTGTCAAGGGATATGGGGAGAAGACAAGAAAATGGGATTAGGAAATAGAGATCAGCCATGTTTGGTAGAGACCAGAATTGCCTAATTCTACTCTTATAACGTGAACTTTTGAACGTATCCTGACTGGTCCATTATCAATGGTATGGTTTGTATATGTTATTTTTGTAAACTATATCTTTCTGAGAGAGGGCTGATATAATTATATTTTGAAAATCATGTGGAAAACAAAAATGACTCTAAATGTAGGGTGGCACGGTGGTGCAAAAGTAGAGCTGCTGCCTTACAGCTTCAGAACCCAGGTGCTATCTGTACGGAGTGTATATGTTCTCACTGTGACCTGCATGGGTTTTCTCCGAGATCTCCGGTGTCCTCCCGCACTCCAGAGACATGCAGGTTTGTAGGCAAATTGGCCAAAATTTGTAGGTAAAATTGTAAATTGTCCGTAGTGTGTGTAGAATAGTGTTAGTGTCCGGGGATTGCTGGTCAGCGCAGGCCCGATGGACCAAAGGGCCTCTTTCCACACTGTATCTCTAAACTAATCTAAACTCCTGTTTAAAATTGTATTGAACTTAATTTATTCCCAGTTTGTGGTCTGTTGAATTTTATTAATGTTATTTCTGTATAACTTGCAGTAAGTAGTGATCACCCATGTTGAAAAAAAACATGGTAGAATACATTTATATAGTTCCCGTTTTTTTTCTATAATCACGATTAACACAGGCATGGTAGATAAAAATGCAACAAGTATGTAATGGCATCAATTATTACGACTTTTATGTACTTAGGTTTATACAACAACATTTCCAGTGGGTGTGATATATTTTAAAACATTCCAATCACTGTTCAGGTTATTAGAGAACATATTTAACTTGTGTAGATGGACAAAGAAGATTAGCATTTATGTAGCTCTATCCAATGATCTCAACACCCCAAAGGATCTTAGAGCCAATTACATATTTTTGAAGTCTGGTCATTGTTGTAATGTACAAATGATGGCAGATAAATTGCTAACAGCAAGTTTTCACAAATTTTCTTTACTAATAGGATAGTGAAGCTCACCGCAAAATGTTTATACATAAATATTTTGAAAGAGAAAGAGCCAATAAGGAGGAATGTAGGGTCATTAATAGCAGATGCAGGCAATACAGAAATGAAGGCATATTAAATGAATACATTGTAAGCTTGTTCAAAGTGGAATAAGGAAACAATACTAAGGAAATTAAGAGTAAGGAATGAGATATCTTAGTGGTTAATTTAAGTATTAAGTTTATAATGGGGCACAAAATGTGACTAAAAGTAAAGAATATCTAAGTTCTGATCATTTCCATGCCAGAGTATTAACATAGGGTGAGGAAATTATAGTTATTTTAAGAATATATTTTCAAATATTAACTAGAATTAGTAGTATGAGAAAGCGCAAAGATTATTTTATTATTCAAGAAAGGAAGAAATAAAAATAAGTGGCTTCTGTTCTGAGAATATTATAGAAATTATGGGGAGAGGAATGAATAAGAATGAGCCTGTATCTGAAGAGCTGGCCACAGAAATATAGCACAGACACAGGTTATTTGATGATAGACACAAAATGCTGGAGTAACTCAGCGGGGCAGGCAGCATTTCTATATAGTAGGAATGGGTGATTCCTTCCCTTCCCAGTTATCCGACTAGTCTGACTGTCCACGTATACATTTTTATCTCTGTTTGCTTTGTTGTTAACAAAGCAAACAGAGCTAACTAACTAGCTAACAATGATCTATTCTACATTTTCCTTGATCTCCATCCCCATTGTCGCGTCTTCACACCTTACACTTCCTTATTTCTGTATCTCTCTCTCTCTCCCCTGACTTCAGTCTGAAGAAGAGTCTCAACCCAAAATGTAACCCATTCCTTCCATCCAGAAATGCTACATCCTGCTAAGTTGCTCCAGCATTTTGTGTCTATCTTCAGTTTAAACCAGCATCTGCAGTTCCTTCCTACAACCTTATTTGACGATACTGATGTTTAGACTTAAGCTTATCCATTCATCATAGCCTTCTCTTTACCTTCTGTTATACCTTATCTGGATTCATTTTAAATACTGTGAGACTCAACCACTTTGTATGCATGTTGCACATTGTCCCAGTCTCCAAATAAAACAGTTCTCTTGAATTCTTTCTTCAATTTATTGGCAATAATTATTGACTATAACCCCTCATCTGGAATATCCCACCCAAGTAGCAATACCTTCTGAAACCTATAAAATCTGTTCATAAATTCAATTACCTCAATCAGAGCGCTTTATTTTTCGTGAAGAACCATGAGTATAGTATAGTCATTTGTTTTGAAAGGGTATTTGTCACTGAATAAGGATGAGTTTCTGGGACTAGTCTGAATGCATTTCCATAAAACATTTGATAAGGTTTCACAATAGAGAGAATTATCAAAAAAACACGATAGTGAGTGAAAAGCATTATCTTTAAAATGATTAGTTAATTATTACCACTGTTTCACTGAGATGCTCAGTGAATCTAATCAGATGACATTGGCATAAAGCTTCCTTAATGACTAAGAAGCTTTCCTCAAAAGCTTGCTTAAGATCTTCCTCAAGAAGGGCCTCAAAGATTATGGGGAGAAGAGTTTCAGAGGGAAAAATAGATCAGCCGTGATTGAATGGCGGGGTAGACTTGATGGGCTGAATGGCCTAATTCTGCTCTTATGGTCTGTCTTAGGGTCTTATGGTCTTACCCGATACATCAAATTCCTACTATGTTGGAATTAGAGAAGCTAATGAATGTGAAAATTTATTCAAATGAGATTTTATTTTATCCTGTTAGAAGCAAGACATTGTCATATTAAGGGTAATATTTGCACCACATTGTTTGTCGTTATGGGCTGCCATTCAGATTTTCTTCTCATAATTTTTCCAGTGGAAAGTCCATGGGTGCTTTGTGCAATTGATAATTGACAGCAAAATACAATAAAAAATGTGAATAAAGTGCAGTCCAGCAAGAGTGAATGTTACACTTTTGAATAAGTCATATTGTGCCATTAAAAACATTCAGAATGGATAAGTACCAACAGTGCAGATGATGGGGAATATTGTAACCAAATACACATCCAGCATAATTCACTTTAAAAAGCAGCACTTTCTGTCTTTTTTTTAAAAGCATAATTTTGTTGGAAATCTTCCAACATGATGGGACTGCAATTAACATAATCTTTCAAGATCCTTTGACACAGGTGAATGAATGGAATATTGTGTTGCATTTCCATTATTTGATAAATATGAGAGAAATCTGAAAGCTGCCTGAAGGGATTAACTCAGTTTGATGGTGGTCTCGCCAACATTGTAAATAAATGCCTTGAAATATGCAGTGAAAGAAACAGAGCATCTGCAAGCGCCAAGGATCTGAGCCTCAGCTCATCTGGAACAGCTTATCTAAATGAGCTAAGCATTGTTTGCTGGAAGCCATAGGAGAGTTGAAGCTCTGCCTTGTACTGATTCCACCTTGCAGATGACACAGTGGGAAAGTGCACACACATCATCTACTTAAATGAAATACAGATACTTCTTTATTAGTGCTTTCTCAAAAGGGAACATGTGAAAAATAACATTTATATTTTCATCTGGTGCAACTTGTGTGGTAAGAGTTCTTGATCGTGCAGAAGGACTTTACTTTCCTTACCCCCATAATGGTCATGTAAGTGAATCATTGAGTCTCAATGTACTTGGAAGTTTTCAGTTTCCTTTTAACTGATTGTGTTTGTTAAATAAACATTCTGCAATCAGTAATGGAATTAATAAAGAAAGTTTGATGAGCAGCATGAATAAAATTAAATTTTATTAAGCATATCTATGTGAACTTCGGGGAAGTTCAATGTTCTGTACTTAAGTGCTCTGATACATGTCGTGTCAATTCTTATAAAGGAACAGAAAATGCTGGAGATATCAGCAGGTCAGGATGCATCCGTGGGAAGAGAAACTGAGTTAATTTATCAGGTCAAAGATCCTTCATCAGAAACAAAAGCTCTTCCCACAGGTGCAGTCTGACCTGATGACTAATGCAAAATGTTCTGTTGTTATTTTAAATTTACAGTATCTGCAGTATGTCTGTTTTCGTTTCTCATACAAACTCTTTCAGGAACGGCCATGTAACCATGGCATATGTGGCAGGGCAAAACTTTGGCAGACTAGAACAATTTTTATTGAAGCAAAAATTGCAGATGATGGAAATCTAAAACAAAGATGGAAAATTGCAGAAATACTCCGGAGTCAGGCAGTAAATGAAACATTGATTGTTTTTCTCTCCATGGAGAGATCTGGGACTGAGGTCCCTGAATGTTTTGTTACAGTTAGAGAGAGAGGTGAAGATGACTTTTGAAGCATTGTCATTCATCAGTCAGAGAACTGAGAATAGAAGTTGGGACATATCCTGGCCAGTGGAGGTTGCACATTGTCCCTTTGACAAGTAGATTTCCTCTGGGTGCTGTAGTTTCCTCCTAAAGACATGCACGTTGGTCAGTCAAATGACCATTGTAAATTTGTTCCAGCGTGCATGTGAATGACAGAATCCGGGGAAAAATGATGGGAATGTGACAAAATTGAAGAGGATAGTGAAAGATTACTGTAAGTAAATTCTTGATTGTCAGTTCAGACTCAATGGGGAGAAGGAATTAAGCTGGTAAAGAGTGCAGATAAGATTTAAGGATGTTGCCAGGACTTGGTGACTTGAGCTATAGGGAGAGGTTGGATAGGTTAGGACTTTATTCCTTGGAGTGCAGGAGGCTGAGGGGGGATCTTATAGAGGTGTATAAAATCATGAGGGGAATTGATAGGGTGAATGTACAGAGTCTTTTAGCCAGGGTAGGGGAATCAAAAACAAGAGGGCAAGGATTTAAGATGAAAGATTTAATAGGAGCCTGAGGGATAGCTTTGACTCTAAGGGCATGTTTCCTGGTTGCATGACTCTATGTCTCCACAAGGCTTTTTAAGAGTTTTTATAGTGTTGTTTCGTTTATTATTTTCACGTGTACCAAAGTAGAGTGAAAACCTTTATGTGCAAGCTATCCAGTCAAAGAAAAGACTAGACGTGAATACAATCAAGCCATCCACAATACACAGATAGAGTATAAGAGGTACAACATTTAGTACAAGGTGCAAAGGTATAACATTGAGGCAAAGACATAAAATATGTGATGCTCAGTTGCATTGCAAATAACTCAAAACAAAATAAAAAGGTATTGAAATATGTTAAAACTGTAGTAAATAATTTAAACATTAAAAAGGTAAAGTAATAAGGTAAATAAGCAAACATATTTTTCCTGTAATTTCCAGATGGATGCTCTGTTCTGATGCGAGTCTGTCTGGTGTATGTTTGCTTCGGTGAATTCTACAAGATAACCCTGGGGAAACCTAGCACAGCCAGCTTTGCCACTGCTGGGTTCGCTGCGGGTCCTGTCTCAAATAAGTATCTTTCTGCAGTTTAGTTTTGGATCCCATGTGTGAGACACAGTGACAAGCAGATGTCCGTACAGTCTTGCTCCAGTGGACAGAATAGTGCCTCTCAAAATCCAGCATTTAAAAAATAATAGCACTATTGCTCATCGGCGAGCCTGACTAGGGCCACTGAACTCTGCCCTCTGCCTTTCCCTTACCTTGAACTTTATTTTCTCCCTGAATGATTTCTATCTTAAAAAATATGTATAAGATCCTAATATACACACATAAAAACTCTTCAACCCAAAACTGATCTGTGGAGGGTAGAGGTTTTTAAATAGAAAGTGCAAAGTTAACAAACTGAGATGTTGATGGTGTTTAGAAACATAGAAACATAGAAATTAGGTGCAGGAGCAGGCCATTCGGCCCTTCGAGCCTGCACCGCCATTCAATATGATCATGGCTGATCATCCAACTCAGTATCCTGTACCTGCCTTCTCTCCATATCCCCTGATCCCTACAGCCACAATGGCCACATCCAACTCCCTCTTAAATATGGCCAACGAACTGGCCTCAACTACCTTCTGTGGCAGAGAATTCCACAGATTCACCACTCTCTGTGTGAAAAACTATTTTCCCATCTCGGTCCTAAAAGACTTCCCCCTTATCCTTAAACTGTGACCCCTTGTCCTGGACTTCCCCAACATCGGGAACAATCTTCCTGCATCTAGCCTGTCCGAACCCCTTATGAATTCTGTAAGTCTCTATGAGATCACCCCTCAATCTTCTAAATTCCAGCGAGTACAAGCCAAGTCTATCCAGTCTTTCTTCATATGGAAGTTGTGCCATCCCAGGAATCAGTCTGGTGAACTTTCTCTGTACTCACTCTATGGCAAGAATGTCTTTCCTCAGATTAGGAGACCAGAACTGTACGCAATACTCCAGGTGTGGCCTCACCAAGACCCTGTACAACTGCAGTAGAACCTCCCTGCTCTTGTACTCAAATCCTTTTGCTATGAATGCCAACATA
Organism: Okamejei kenojei; assembly: GCA_035221665.1. NCBI lineage: Eukaryota > Metazoa > Chordata > Chondrichthyes > Rajiformes > Rajidae > Okamejei > Okamejei kenojei. The sequence continues at coordinate 52,762,691 of CM069135.1, read as the reverse complement.
CCATTCGCTTTCTTCACAGCCTGCTGCACCTGCATGCCTACTTTCAATGACTGGGTGTACCATGACACCCAGGTCTCGCTGCATCTCCCCTTTTCCTAATCGGTCACGATTCAAATAATAGTCTACCTTCCTGTCTTTTGCCACCAAAGTGGATAACCTCACATTTATCCACATTATACTGCATCTGCCATGCATTTGCCCACTCACCCAGTCTATCCAAGTCATCCTGCAGCCTCCTAGCATCCTCCTCACAGCTAACACTGCCCCCAGCTTCGTGTCATCCGCAAACTTCGAGATGTTGCATTTAATTCCCTCGTCCAAATCATTAATGTATATTGTAAATAGCTGGGGTCCCAGCACTGAGCCTTGTGGCACCCCACTACTCACTGTCTGCCATCCTGAAAAGGACCCGTTCACTCCTACTCTTTGCTTCCTGTCTGCCAGCCAGTTCTCTATCCACATCATACTGAACCACCAATACCGTGTGCTTTAAGTTTGTATACAAATCTCTTGTGTGGGACCTTGTCGAAAGCCTTCTGAAAGTCCAGATACAACACATCCACTGCTTCTCCCTTATCCACTCTACTAGTTACATCCTCAAAAAATTCAACCAGATTCGTCAGACATGATTTACCCTTCGTAAATCCATGCTGACTTTGTCCAATGATTTCACCACTTTCCAAATGCGCTGCTATCCCATCTTTAATAATTGACTCTAGCAGTTTCCCCACTACCGATGTTAGACTAACTGGTCTGTAATTCCCCGTTTTCTCTCTCCCTCCCTTTTTTAAAAAGTGGGGTTACATTAGCTACCCTCCAATCCTCAGGAACTACTCCAGAATCTAAAGAGTTTTGAAAAATTATCACTAAGGCATCTGCTATTTCTGGGGCTACTTCCTTAAGTACCCTGGGATGCAGCCTATCTGGCCCTGGGGATTTAATCCATTCAATTTACCCAACACCACTTTCTGGCTAACCTGGATTTCACTCATTTCCTCCATCTCATTTGACCCGCGACCCCCTGCTATTTCCGGCAAATTATTTATGTCTTCCTTCGTGAAGACAGAACCAAAGTAGTTATTCAATTTGTCTGCCATGTCCTTGTTCCCCATGATCAATTCACCCGTTTCTGACTGCAAGGGACCTACATTTGTTTTAACTAATCTTTTGCACTTCACATATCGATAAAAACTTTTGCAGTCAGTTTTTATGTTTCCTGACAGTTTTCTTTCATACTCTATTTTTCTTTTCCTAATTAAGCCCTTTGTCCTCCTCTGTTGGTCTCTGAATTTCTCCCAGTCCCCTGGTAGGCTGCTTTTTCCGGCTAAATTGTACGCTTCATCTTTTTCTTTGATACTATCCCTGATTTCCCTCGTTATCCGCGGATGCGCCACCTTCCCTGATTTATTCCTTTGCCATACTGGGATGAACAATTGTTGTAGTTCATCCATGCAGTCTTTAAATGCCTTCCATTGCATATCCACCGTCAACCCTTCAAGAATCAATTGCCAGTCCATCTTGGCCAATTCACGTCTCATACCCACAAAGTTACCTTTCTTTAAGTTCAGGACCCGTGTTTCTGAATTAACAATGTCACTCTCCATCCTAATGAAGAACTCAACCATATTATGGTCACTCTTGCCCAAGGGGCCACGTACAACAAGGCTGCTAACTAACCCTTCCTCATTACTCAATATCCAATCTAGAATAGCCTGCTCTCTCGTTGGTTCCTCCACATGTTGGTTTAGAAAACTATCCCGCATACATTCCAAGAAATCCTCTTCCTCAGCACCCCTGCCAATTTGATTCACCCAATCTATATGGTTATAACGGTTTTACCTTCGTTGCACGCATTTCTAATTTCCTGTATGATGCCATCCCCAACTCCACTACTACTGTTAGGTGGCCTGTACACAACACCCACTAGCGTTTTCTGCCACTTAGTGTTTCGCAGCTCCACCCATATCGATTCCACATCCTCCAAACTAATGTCATTCCTTTCTATTGCGTTAATCTCCTCTCTAACCAGCAACGCTACCCCACCTCCTTTTCCTCTCTGTCTATCCTTCCCGAATATTGAATATCCCTGGATGTTCAGCTCCCAGCCTTGGTCACCCTGGAGCCATGTCTCCGTGATCCCAACTATATCATAATTATTAATAGCTATCAGCACATTCAACTCATCCACCTTATTACGAATGCTCCTCGCATTGAGACACAAAGCCTTCAGGCTTGTTTTTACAACACTCTTGGCCCTTTTACAATTATGTTGAAAAGTGGCCCTTTTAGATTTTTGCCCTGGATTTGTTTTCCTGCCACTTTTCACCTCGCTACCTTATTGCTCCTATCCTCATTTTACACCCCTCTGTCTCTCTGCTCACACATTTAAGAAACCCTCCACTTATTCTGAACCATTTTTCCCTGGAGCCACTCAACTATTCCTGTAAACTCAGACACTGGCTTCCATGCACCTGCATTAATGGCAGTATAAGTACTGGAAGAGAAAATTGCACATAGCATATGAACAGTTATTCAATGTTACCATTGTCATTTGAACTGGTAATCTGCTTAGGACGCAAAGTGCTGGAGAAGCTCAGCAGGTCATGTCGGCAGAAAGTTCTCGACCTGAAATGTCACCCAGCCATGTTCTCCAGAGTTGTTGCCTGACCTGCTGAGTTACTCCATTGCATTGTGACCTTTTGTTTATTAACCAGCATCTGCAATTCCTTTTTTCTACTGGTAATCTGCTTAACTGCTTTCAGAAAGAGAAAATCGACACAGCTAGTTAAATAATTGAATAAAGTGTGATTACAAAGTACAGATGTAATGGAGACGAGCTCTTCCTTAAGTTAAAAGCAAGTTGTTTATTCATGGAAACAACAGGAACAATAAATATTTGAGGTAATCCAGAGATTAGATAAGATTATCTTTTGTCCAAATTTAGTGGCCATTCGCTGATCTAAATCAATGTAAACTGAGATGAAAAGATAACAAACACTAATATAGTTGACCAATAAATTGAACCAAGAAATTTCTGTGAAATCCATTTTTTGTTTCAGAAGTGGCTTCGTGTTTTAATAGCTCATAAACTGGTAACTACTATCTACTAGCTCCGATAAAATATTCAGTGTTGTTCATTCTTGCGGTGAACCACAGTTGTTATAGTGCAAGGAAAGGGAACATCTGCATGCTTGATTGATTGTACCACTTCTGCAGCGAAGCTATAAGATGTCTATGAACCACCACACAGCTTTTGAAGCTCCCCATTGTAGCTGTCAGTTTGATTACAAACAAGGGTTTTTTGTAGAGCCACATTAATTGGACTCAAAGGTCTTCATGAAATTGCATTAGATCATGGCAAACTGAAGCCAGAGAGGTTCTACACTGATGAAGCGATGAACAATGTCTAATGAATCAGCCACTGTCAGTGAGTGATGTGCACGTTTACACAATTGAAGGCGGCACAGTGGTGCAGAGGTGGAACTGCTGCCTCACAGCACCAGAGACTCGGGTCCAATCCTGACCATGGGTGCTGTCTGTGCGGAATTTGTACATTCTCTCTTGACCACGTGGCTTTTCTCCGGGAGCTCCAGTTTCCCCCCACATTCCAAAGACATGCAGGTTTGTAGGTTAATTGGCTTCTGTAAATTGCCCCTAGGATGCAAAGAGTGGGATAACATGGAACTACTGCAGGGGCAATTGATGGTCGGCTTGGACTCGGTGGGTGGAAGTGTCGGTTTCCACACTGTTTCTAAACTAAAACATGCCACAATGCAAAGTAATTTCTGCTTGAGGAACAATATATTTTCCCATCTGTAACAAGTGATCGTTTTTTTACATAACTTTTTTGACCTGTGGCATTTCTCCCTTCAAGACCCTTCATTGCTGTTCATCACCCATAACCTGTGCTTGATTTGAAATCTTGTCATTGTTTTCTTTAGAATTACAGGGGCGGATTTAGTGGCAAATATTTAGTTGTCCAACTAAAACTTTCCACAAACACTGCTAATTTAACGCTGATTGGTTCAAGACCACCAGTAATGCAACTGCTTTCACCGACAACCATGATGAGTTTGCTCAAAACCATTTTTGAGAGATCCTTAAGCGAAAAGAAATAAAGAAATATTTGTTCTAAAATCTTAATTCCATTCAGTCAATGAACCAGCAGTTCCCCAGCTCATGTTCATTATTCCTAGCATTGATATCCTATTCTCCAATGCTGTGCTCTGATTTGTCTACAGCACATCACCTTGATCGACCCTCTCTGTCTTTTCTTCCTTTGGGCTCAGGATAACTTGTTTCCACAGCAGTGAAGATGTGGACCTTGCCTGTGCATAATTTCATTTAATGTGACATGGCTGATGCATACCAGCGACAAGATGAATTTCATAAAAGACAATCTTGGCCCACTTGCAAGGAAGTTCCAAGACAATTAGAAACCAGGGTCTCCTGCATAGACTAGTACACGTACATGGACACACACAGCCTTCTTCACACACTAAGCACACACAGATGAACTCCATCTGCACACATGGATTGGCACAAGTATAAACTCATTTTCCCAACACTTGCTTGCAGCCATCTGATTTCACCCACGAGCTCTAACCCCGCTCATCTCAATTTTTCCTAGCCCCCCCTTCCCTTTGTGTTTAATTGCTCTCACTCCTTTTTCCAATCCTTAATTCCCTCTCTCTCCCCTCTAAGCTCATACTTCCTCCTCCCACCACTGCACCCTACCCCTCCCATTCCCACCTGGGATCATGTTTATGGGGCTTCACAGTTTATCACGGTCCTGCCAAGTGTTAATGGGATTTTAAAGTGTAACAGAACACTGCCAATTGTGTGTGTGGTTTCACTGTGCACCTAAACTCTGCCAGGTCCATAAGAGGTACCACGGTGTATATGAATACTATCAGCTGTTTATGCATAGTATGAAGGCAGATATGATAGTGGCATTTGAGGCTTTAGGATAGTGATCACAGAGAGTCAGAGATTAATTTAACTTTGCATCATGTTTGTAGCTGACAGAATGGGTTGAAAGGCCTATCCCTATGTTGTACTGTTCTATGTTCTGTGTTCTCTGAAACTGAGGGGTATGTTTGCTGATTTTCAATGTGCTGATTTGGAGTGTGGGAGAAAACTAGATCACCTAGAGAAACTCCACATGGTCACAAGGAGAACGTACAAACTCTGTGTAGACAGCACCCGTAGTAAGGATGGAACCTGGGTCACTGGCTCTGTAAGGCAACAACCCTACCGCTGCACCATGGTGCCGCCCGCATTCCGTGTATGTGCAGAGTGGGGTGTGTACTGCATTCCAAAGAGTACTCAACAATGTGCCTGGACCATTTCCTTCAAAGTGAATCGAACCATCCACCCTTATTCAATGGCATCACCATCACCAAGTCACTCACCATGAATCTCCTTGGGTCATTATAGACTAGAAACTCAATCGGACTTGCCATAAAAATATTTTCACTACAAGAGCAGAGCAAAGGTTGGCTATCCTCTGGTGAGCAACTCACCTCCTGACGCACCAAAACATGTTCATCTTCCACAAGGCATGAATCAGTAATGTGGTGGAACCAGTATCCACTTCCCTGCTGGATGATACCCTATCCTGACAGTACCCTGCTAAGCATATATGAGATTTTGCCATGTGCTGGATTTCTGCCAAGTGTGTGTGCACTTTTATCCTCCTTACAGTTACAGATAATATCTGTGGTGTAAACTGTGTACAGGATTTCACCCTTTATCATTGGTACTTTCACATGTATCCACGTACAGTCTTAGTCATAGAATCATAGTCATGCAGCGTGGAAACTGGGCATTCAGCACAACTTGCCCACAGCGACCAACTAGTCCCAATTGGCAACACTGAGTCAGTACACAAGAGTCACCACGTTTCAGGTGCCATCTTGTAGCATTCAAGTCCAAAGTTTTTAAACAATGTTAGATTCTTAAACTTGGCCATAAAGGCCTGTTGTCTTGACGGCAACACTGGGCTGGAAATTTAGGGTCGATTGTAGTTGCAGAGTTGTGATGTGCTGATGTTCTCGCCATTGTTCCGCCACTCTGCACCACGGCAGGTCATGTCCGTTCCATGTGCTCAGCCACTTGGAGTGGCGCCTGATCCAATCGATCCCCAGGCTGCTTCAGGGTTTCCAGCGGCCTACTACGCCGACTCGGCCACTCTGACATCTTCTCGACATTGGCCCGTGAACCTCTGACGGTGATCACTTAGCCTCCATGCCCTGGGGTGCCTCCTGCAGCCGAGCACCTCCGAGGATGTGGGATGTAAGCCCCCCAGCCTGAATAAATGAATACTTTATTATTACAGTGAAATGTCACGGTGAAATTCTTTGTTTTGCGTACCCCACAGAAAGTATGCAAAGAGTCGCCATGTATAAGTCACTGACAAAGTTACAAAGTGTTTAATGTAATCCCTATGGTCTCTCTTCGTTCTCTAGGTAACACGTCCTTGACCTGAATCCAGCCTGCTCACCGCCTTCATTGTATGTGGGTAACTCATGTGTGTAAGGGAATTGACATTTTATCAAAAACTTGCCAAGTATATGTAGATTATCACATCAGCATCATCAGGATTGTTTAGCAGTGATATATGTAGCAATGTTACAACATTTTGAGATTTTAAAAATCAAGTCTGCAATTTATCAAATTAGACAAAGCATAAAAAGAAGTTTAATTTGACACCTAATTCACTTTCATATCTTCAGTATTAAAAAAGGTTATGGCCATTTTCATACTCGGAAATTAGCATCTTGTTCACTATTGCTTTTCCATTGACTTAATACAAAAGCTGTGATCGAGGACAGTCAAAAGCCCATGATTTTCTTAAAAATTAAGAGAACTGAATGAAATTTTCAGTTATTATAGATTGAAGCATTCTGAAACAAATATGAAACAATCTTGCTTGGATGACCTGAAATTAAAGCATATAATTAGTTAGTTACCTAATTGTAGCTAATTACAAAATTCAATGACTAGATTTAAACATCTATCCATTTCTTAAGAAAAGATTAAAATGTTTAAATAGCCTAAGTGTCCAAATAACATTCACACAAGAATTCACAATATAACATGATTTTTAAATCTCATTGTCATGAATTTATAGGCCAAATGGAAGGAATTCCTGTAAATTAATGGGCATTTAAATAATCTTGCGAGTGGGATTTTGCGGAATGCGATCAATTGGAACTTTGTGGTTGTGGTGAATTTGAATTTGAGGGGGGGGGGGGGGGTGCTGGATTAAAATGAAGTTTTCTCCTGCCTGTCCGAGATGGATTTCCTCAGGCTGCCAGCTGATGCAGAAAAATCGTTCCGACATTCGTTCTCGGAAGTTTTCAAAATAAATCGCGGGACAATTTAATCGCTGGAGTAAAATAAAAAAGCTACTTCTAATGCCCTCAGCGCCTACAACGGTTCGGATCTCACATAGGGGACAAAACAAAATGTAAGTCGTTTATTTTACATATAAACTTGCTTCTTCGGATGACTTTAATCAAAATTTCGTTGGCGAAAATGTGATTTTGGCCCCATACGAACTGGCAGCGCTTTTCCTGTCGATATGGGGTTCAAAGTCACCGCAACCGCAATGTTCCAATTGATTGCGAGACCTGGGTGTGCTTGTCCATCAGTCACTGAAATTAAGCATGCAGGTACAACAGGCAATGAAGAAAGCTAATGGCATGTTGGCCTTCATTGCAAGAGGATTTGAGTTTAGGAGCAAGAAGGTCCTCCTGCAGTTATATCTGGTCCTGGTGAGAACGCACCTAGAGTATTTTGTGCAATTTTGGTCTAATTTAATTAAGGACATTATTGCTATTGACGGTGTGCAACATAGGTTCACCAGGTTAATTCCCAGGATGGCGGGACTGACATATGATGAAAGAATCGATCGACTGGGCTTGTATTCACTGGAATTTAGAAGGCTGAGAGGGGATCTTATAAAAACATATACAATTCTTAGAGGATGGACAGGGTAGATGCAGGAAAAATGAACCCGATGTTGGGGGAATCCAGAACCAGGGGTCGCAGCTTAAGAATAAGGGATGGGCCATTTAGGACTGAGATGAGAAAAAAAATTTTCACCCAGACAATTGTGAATCTGTGGAATTTTCTGCCACAGACGACAGTGGATGGCAATTCACTGGATGTTTTCAAGAGAGTTAGATTTAGCTCTTAGGGCTAAGGGAATCAAGGGATATGGGGAAAAAGCCAGAATAGGGTACCGATTTTGGATGATCAGCCATGATCATATTGAATGACAGTGCTGGCTCGAAGGGCCAAATGGCCTACTCCTTCACCTGTTTTCTATGTTTCTATGTTGCAATCAATCTCCTGCCTCCATTTATTACCCTATATGCATTCTCTCACATCTTCCCACTAATATTCTCTTTATGCTCTTATCACCTATCTGGTATCACCCGTCTAGTACTCAGAGAATTTTACAGTGGGCAGTTTACCTAACTACCTACACATCGTTGGGATTGAGGGAGAAAGGAGGGCGCTCAGAGGAACCTACACAGACTCATGGAGAACATGTGAAGTCCACACAGACAGCATCAGAGGTCAGGATCAAACGAGTCTCTGGATCTGTGAGACAATTGCACTGCATGCTGTGCCACTGCGCCAACCGTCTCTGCAGAGAGGCTGCCTGAACATTGCGAGTATTTCATGATTTTATACAACTTTCCATTATTTTCAGCTTACCTTTTAAATTTTACTTCTTTCAGATGGAGCCACTGAAAAATCGTCACGAATGGGGAAATCTGACATGTTTTCCCTCTCAACCCTATTGAGGTAAACAGCTGTGTGACTCCATCTAATGCCCTGGATGAAATCTGCTATGTTAACACAGGCTAGTCAGCCTGATTTGATAACACATCTGCACATCTTCCCAATCAGAAACCTTAGATGAACTTTGAGATCCGCACTCTTCTGAAGTCCAGACACCGAGCATATACGTCCGATGATACAGTGGCCTACAAGAAGTCCAGATACGACCTTGGTAAGGCCATTAAAAAGGCCAAAAGGGACTTCTGCTTCCAACTGGAAGATGAGACAGATGTTCGGCAGCTGTGGCAGGGCCTGAATGCAATCACCTCCTACAAGGCGAAACCAGGAGGCAGCTCGAATGTCGGCGAAACATCACTCCCTGAAGAGCTCAATGCGTTTTACGCACGCTTTGATAGGGAGAATACCGATGTGCCTTCCCGAGCCCCCATTCGCTGTGATGGTACTTCAGTCTCAGTCACAGAGGCTGACATCAGGAAATCCTTCAGAGGGGTGAACCCTCGAAAAGTGCCTGGATCTGATGGTATACCTGGTCGTGTTCTAAAATACCTGTGCGGACCAACTGGCTGGAGTTTTTATGGACAATTTCAACCTCTCACTTCTGAGATCTGAGGTCCCCACCTGCTTTAAAAGGGCATCAATTATACCAGTGCCCAAGAAGAGTAAGGTGACGTGCCTCAATGACTATCGACATGTGGCACTAACGCCTGTGATGATGAAGTGCTTTGAGAGGTTGATCATGGAGCAAATCAACCTTGACAAAAACCTGGACCCACTGCAGTTCACTTACTGCCACAACAGATCAACGGTGGATGCGATCTCGCTGGCCCTCCACTCCGCTCTGGACCACTTGGACAACAAAAACTCATATGTCAGGCTGTTATTCATCGATTACAGCTCGGCATTTAACACAATCATCCCCTCCAAGCTGGTTACCAAACTCGCAGAACAGGGTCTCTGCGCATCCCTCTGCAATTGGATCCTCGACTTCCTCATTCACAGACCACAGTCTGTTCGTATTGGTGGAAATGTGTCAGCCTCGATAACAATCAGCACGGGAGCACCTCAAGGCTGCGTGCTCAGTCCCCTGCTGTACTCACTCTATACTCATGACTGCTTTGCCGGTCACAGTGCAAACTCCATCATCAAATTCGCTGACAACACCACTGTTGTGGGACATATCACTGATGGGGATGAGTATAGAAGAGAGATCGAGCAACTGTCCATATGGTGCCAGCACAATAATCTGGCCCTCAACACCAGCAAAACCAAGGAACTGATTGTGAACTTTGGAAGGAATAGGATGGGGACCCACAGTCCCGTTTATATCAATGGGTTGATGATTGAAAGGGTCAAGAGCTTCAAATTCCTGGGCTTGCACATCTCTGAAGATCTTTCCTGGTCTGAGAACACTATTGCAAACATCAAGAAAGCACATCAGTGCCTCTACTTCCTGAGAAGATTACGGACAGTCGATTTGTCAAGGAGGACTCTCTCTAACCTCTACAGGTGCACAGTAGAGAGCATGCTGACCGGTTGCATCGTGGCTTGGTTCGACAACTTGAGTGCCCTGGAGAGGAAAAAACTACAAAAAGTAGTAAACACTGCCCAGTCCATCATCGGCTCTGACCTTCCTTCCATCGATGGGATTTATCGCAGTCGCTGCCTCAAAAGGGCTGGCAGTATCATCAATGACCCACACCATCCTGGCCACACACTCATCTCCCTGCTACCTTCAGATAGAAGGTACAGGAGCCTGAAGACTGCAACAACCAGGTTCAGAAATAGCTACTTCCACACAGCCATCAGGCCAAACCTGGCTCAGACATAACTCTGATCATTAATAACGTATTATCTGTTATTTGCACTTCATCAGTTTATTTATTCATGTGTGTGCATATTTATATTATGATATATGGACACACTGATCTGTTTTGTTGTCAATGCCTACTATGTTCTGCGTGCTGACGCAAAGCAAGAATTTCATTGTCCTTTCAGGGACACATGACAATAAACTCACTTGAACTTGGACTTGAAGCTCAACCTAAAACAAATCGGGACGTTTTTTTTTAAAGAGTAAGATTTACTGCATTCATTTTGATTTGTAACATTTTGCAAGTCTCATTTCAATGAATTTCAAAGAGGTTCTTCAAGGCTTATTTTAACTGTAAGATTTTTATTCACACAGGAGTGCTGGCAAAGATGCGTGTTTGGGATTTAGGTTTGTTTTGATCTCCTTATAAAGCCATTTTGGTCCCAGGCTTGATGTTTCTCAAAGGGATACATTTCCTCTCCATATCCCTTAAAGCCATTTTTTTAATGCTTCACTTTTCTTCTATTGTTTATTTTCTACTTCTACTTCCCACTTAATCTTCCCTAGAGCTTTCCTCGTAACTCAAAATTTACTCTCCTGAATTCCACACCTACATGGTATTATTTTTGGCCTCACGCTGGATAAGTACCAAATCTAACTATACTAATGATCGCTCAAACGCCAAACGCTTGCTGGTTTCCAGAATGCTGGTCAGTTCTTAGGGATTACCAAGCAATAAGTCTATTATAGTGTCAGACTCTGGAGTAATTTCACCAAGGTGACAGAACTTCATAGAACACATTGAGCACCATTACCCTCAGTTGTTGTTCATGGCACTTACTGTACTATCGATAAGGGATACAAGCTTGCCAGCACTTTCTGGGATTTGGATCACAGCCCACCGCACTCAAACATACTATGTATGCCGCAGAGGAGGTATGCTGATTTATACCAGGAAGATACGAAGCATGAAAGCTTTTGTTGGCAAAGTCCTGCCTTCCTGTCTCTCGAGATTGTAATCGAGGGCAAGGTAGTGATGATTCTGGCAGTTTCCCAACCTGCGGGATGTAGCAAAGTGAATTTAATTGAAATGAGATCACCATATCAGTCAGATATTAAAGGCCCATGATCTAGCACATGTTGTTTTGATGTGCTTCCCCTGAGGACTGTCGATAGTTGCCCTAAACTGACTGTCAGCTCTGTTTTATGGTGATGCATCACAGGTCTCAAACTTGTCATTTTCCATCGATTCAAATAAAAAGCAGAGTTCTCGGCAAAGGATGTAAATAGATAAAACAATGTAATTACAGAGAGCATTGCGATGCACTGCTTTCTTTTCATCTCTCCACATAGTGCTTAGTCTTGGATCTGGGCAAAATTCCCATATTTCAGAGGGATTAGTGCACCAGCCCCACTTTTAACATTGTTTTAGACGGGAGACCTGGAAATCAGAAATCTACATCCCAGGATGCTCAACGAGGTGGTTCTAGAAATCGTGGACGCATTGGTGATCATTTTCCAATGTTCTCTAGATTCTGCATCAGTTCCTTTGGATTGGAGGGTAGCCAATGTTGTCCCACTTTTCAGGAAAGGAGGGAGAGAGAAAGCAGGGAATTATAGACCAGTTAGACTGACATTGGTGGTGGGGAAGATGCTGGAGTCGATTATCAAAGATGTAATAGCGGCACATTTGGATAACAGTAACAGGATCGGTCCATGTCAGCATGGATTTATGAAGGGGAAATCTTGCTTGACAAATCTTCTGAAATGGTTTGACAATGTAACAAGTAAAATGGACAAGGGAAAGCCACTGGGTATAGTGTACCTGGAGTTTCAGAAAGCCTTCGATAAGGTCCCACACAGGAGATTAATGGGCAAAATTAGAGCGCATGGTATTGGGGGTGAGGTAATGACATGGATAGGAAATTGGTTGACAGACAGGAAACAGAGTAGGGATTAATGGGCCCCTTTCAAAATGGCAGGCAGTGACTAGTGGAGTGCCGCAAGGTTCTGTGCTAGGACCGCAGCTATTTACAATATACATTAATGATTTAGATGAAGGAATTAAAAGTAACATTAGCAAATTTGCAGTTCACAAACCTGGGTGGCAATGTGAACTGTGAAGAGGATGCTATGAGGATGCAAGGTGACTTGGACAGGTTGGGTGAGTGGGCAGATGCATGGCAGATGCAGTATAATGTCGATAAATGTGATTTTATCCACTTTAGAGGCAAGAACGGGAAGGCAGATTATTATCTGAATGGTGTCAGTTTAGGAAAAGGGAAAGTACAATGAGACTTGGGTGGCCTGGTACATCAGTCACTTAAAGTAAGTGTGCAGGTACAGCAGGCAGTGAAGAAAGCTAATGGCATGTTGGCATTAATTGCGAGAGGATTTGAGTATAGGTGCAAAGAGGTCCTTCTGCAGTTGTACAGGGCCCTGTGCAATTTTGGTCCCCTAATTTGAGGAAGACATTCTTGCTATTGAGGGAGTGCAGCGTTGGTTCACGAGGCTAATTCCCAGGATGGTGCGACTGTCATATGATGAAAGAATGGAGTGACTGGGCTCCATAGATCTCCTCTCATCCACTGGAATTTAGGATGAGAGGGGATCTTATAGAAACATATAAAATTATTAAGGGATTGTACACGCTGGATGCAGGAAACCTGTTCCCGATGTTGGGGGAGTTCAGAACATGGGCCAATATTTAAGAATAAGTGGTGGGCCATTTAGAACTGAGATGAGGAAAAACTTTTTCACAGAGAGAATTATGAATTTGTGGAATTCTCTGCCTCAGAAGGCAGTGGAGGCCGATTCACTGGATGCATTCAAAAGAGAGTTAGATAGAGCTCTTAAGGTTAGCAGAATCAAGGGGTATGGGGAGAAGTCAGCAAAGGGTTACTGATTGTGGATAATCAGCCATGATCATATTGAATGGCGGTGCTGGCTCGATGTGCCGAATGGCCTACTCCTGCACCTTTTGTCTATGTATCTGTATATATCCTGTATGTCTATTCACTTAGATACAGTCATTGTTTAGCCACTCTGGTTCTTGCAAAACTTGGATAATTTCCTACACTGAAGATAGGCACAAAATGCTGAAGTAACTCAACGGGACAGTCAGCATCTCGGGTTAGAAGGAATGGGTGATGTTTCGGATCGAGACTGATTCAGGGGAGAGGGATACACAGAGATATGGAAGGGTAAGGTGTGAAAACGAGATATCAAATGGGATGAGATCAAGGAAAATGTAGAATAGATCATTGTTAGCTAGGAGAAGGTGATAACGAGGCATACAAAGATATAAAAGAGAGAGATTAAACGAGAATTTACCGTTTGAAGTTTGATCTTCATTTTATGAGAAGTTGAAGTGAGGGAGTACGTGAAGGGCCCGCCAGTCCACATGCGCATCAATCTTTAGAGCAGCTGTATGAAACCACAGAATAGTTGCTGACCTAAGTATAGGGAGATTAACGACCTTAGAACTACCGAATGATCTTTATGAGAGGTAAGGTTGGGAGTGGAGGGCACGTAATCCCTCACTTCAACTTCTCATAAAATAAAGATCAAACTTCAAATGGTAAGTTCTCGTTTAATCTTTCTATTTTATATCCAGGTCACGTGAGTGACTAAGTGAAGACATCAAAGCTCTGTGGTTTCATGCAGTAACCCAATTTGTGAGTGAAACACTTAAACAGAATAACCATTAATGGTAGAAAATACATGGGTTATTAATACCATGATTCTAACTTGCATACATGGCCATAGTTCTTAACCAGACCATAGTCCCAATTGACTTTGAGTTAGACAATAACTGATGCAACACTGCAGAATTCTATCTGCAAATATCCAGACATATTCAACCAAATTTCTTAATTTATTAACACACTCTATGTAAGCCCCTTGCTGTGTGATGAAAGAGAAATATCCATTCTATTGGCTGCTAATGAGCCATCAGCAATATCTTGAGATTATTGAATAACAATAAAGAAAGTATCTTTCATCTCATAGGTACTAGCAAGCTCAGTGCACTTGTATACCTAATGACACCCCAATCTCTGCTCAGGTGTCAACTTCAAATGTACGCAATCATGCAAATTTTGCTTATGAGATCATTCCCATAACAAGCTACCCTAATGTCAGTTGTAACCCAGAGACTGAGCCAGAGATTGAGGAAAGACTGTGTTATTTGTGCTGAGATCAGTTGCTGAAAGCATAATCATCTTAAACATACTGCTCCTGTTAGGAAAAACAATAGAAGAATATTTGCATAATAATTTACTGATATACATCACACACTACAATGAGTGTAGGCTATTAAAGTGGTCATATAAAAGACACCCTGCATAACGTTAGTGAACAGTGGGTGAATAACCAATCATTATTGTCACCATCTCCGACACAATTTGTGACACCATCTCCGATAGTCTTTCAAGCGGGAGGAATATTCCAACCCTGAACCAGGGGAGCTACAGGGAAATGACTTGAACTGCCTGTGCGTGCTTCCGTAATATGCAGCATATTATTTGCCACCATCTCCTACACTCCTTTCATCTGAGTGGGAGGAATATTGCAACCCTGAACCAGGTGCTGCCTCAGGCCTATGTGCATATTCTTTGGCACCATCTCCACCACTCCTTTCATCCGAGTGGGATGGAATATCGCAACCCTGAACCAGGAGCTGCTGCCTGATATGCCTCCGTAACACAGAGCATTTCTCGTGCCACCATCTGATTCATCAGATGTTCCAATTGAGACAAACGGCAATCACATCTGCGATAGATGTGAGGACAGAGTCCTCTTGACCCAAATCGTCCGAGGCAGCATCTTGGGAGGAAAGGAATTGATGACATTTCGGGTTGAGACCCTTCCTCGGAAGGGAGGAAGTACTTTATGTTTTGCTCAAGATTCCAGCAATTGTGGTTCCTTTTGCCTCCATGTGTAAAAGATTCCCTGCTACAATGTAATCTTCATCTTCACCACATGCCCATGTTGATTTTAAAGTGCTGCCTTTTGCAGACAGCTAGCACTTGTAAAGATGATGGCATATATGTGAACATTTAGCGTTCCTGGATGGTCAATCACAGAACAGACTGCCCTTTCCCTAGAAACGGAGCCCTGTTGAGGTGCTCTGCTTAATTCATCCTACCCTCAATTTTGTCCAGTATCTCCATTATGCTGCCTCTGTTTCCCCACTCTCTCTGTTGTCTGCCTTTGCCACAGAACGCTGGGATAGCACAGCTGGTAGAGATGTTGCCTCACAGCACCAAAGACCCCGGGTTCTATCCTGACTTTGGGTGCTGCATGGAATAGGAAGGAATAAGAATACTTTATTGTTACATGTGACTAGGCACAGTGAGATTCTTGCTTGCATATACAGTGTATACAAATAGCAGCCACCTACGGCACTGACACATGTGGAGTTTGCACGTTCTCCCTGTGATCCCACGGGTTTCCTCCAGGTGCTCCGGTTTCCGCCCACATCCCACTGACATGCGGGGTTTGCAAGATAATTGGCCGCTGTAATTTGACCCTGGCATATAAGGACAGGAGTGGATGAGAAAGTGGGATAACGTGGAACTAGTGTAGTTTGGACATGCAGAGGAAACAGGCCCTTCAGCCCACCAAGTTCGTGCCGCCCCACACACTTACGTTATCCTACACATAATAGGGACAATTTAAACAAAGCCAATTAACTTACAAACCTGTACATCTTTGGAATATGGGAGAAAAAAACAAACGCTGGTCATGGGGGGATCGTACAAACTCTGTACAGACAGCACCTGTAGTCGGGATCGAACCCAGATCTCCAGTTAAGCCAGCAAATCAATCGCTGTGCCACCGTGCTGCCTTTGAGGTGATCGATGGAAAGTGCGGCCTCTAATCAAACAAGCAAACACTGTTTGTCCTGTCTTAAGTAGCACTGGGATGTTCCCCAGTGCACAAGTCTGATGGCAGCTATGGGCTTGGGCAATGACTGCCATCTGTGAAGGCACAAATCAACATCTAGCACTGTTAAAGTGGAGAAAACCTTGACAATTAGTTATTAAAGTGAAGGAAACCTCAATTTAGTGTTTTTTCTGTCTTTGGTTACAGCCAAAGAAACTGGCTTTAATGTTAGCACACCAAAATTGGATGACATTTGTTTTCTCAGTCTTTGCACCGAGGTCTCCAATGTTCAAATTTAAATGTCAATTCTTGCCACGGTTACTTTTCCAAATAAATCTGCAATTTGTAACAATAATAGTCCCAAGCCCAAAACAGATTTTCATGTTTACAGAATTTTAAAACTATTATTGCCCATCTGTTAACAGCATGCAACATACATAACAGCTGGTGATAAGTGTAGTCTAAAGCTACAATCACTTGACTAATTAAATGTTCAAATACTTAACATAGTTTATCCATTATGGAACTGTCTGACCAAAACCACCACAAGAAATTATTTTGTTGACCTGTTTACACCATGCTTAGACAATCAATACTAAAAGCCTTTGCTGGGATTGGGGTCGGTGTTTAAAGGTCCCTCTTTGGAAAACACACAGGAGCTTTACACAACACAAAAATTCCCCTTCCCATTCTGACCTAGCCCTCTGATGTTGCCAGAGTGAGGCCACATGCCAACTGGAATCTTCCCACCCCGCTCCTTTCTGCTTTCTGCAGAGAACACTCTCCACAACTCCTCAGTTCGTTCATCCCTCTCCATCCAAGCCACCACATTCTCTACAAAGATGCAGCTTGACCCGCTGACTTCCTCCAGGTTTAAGTTTCTCTCATGTGCATCAACCGTAAAGGGACTGTGCCACTTGGGCGACCTAATTGGCGAGTTTAGGAGAGTTTGAAACAATGTCATGTTGAAGACCTCCTTCACTAATGTAGAAGACCTCTTTCGACCTCCTTCGACTATGTTGAAGACTAGCTTCGACTATGTTGAAGACTAGCTTCAACTAGCTACGACTAGCTACGACTAACTTTGGTAAAATTGGACACCGAATAGTGGAGAGTGAAGACGACCTCCTTCGATCTCCTTCAACCTCCCTTTGACCTCCCTTCGACCTCCCTTCGACTATGATGAAGACTATCTATGACTACTTTCGACTACCTTCGACTACCCTCGATTACCTACGACTAACATGCCGACCTACTACAACTAAACCTACGAGTAAAAAAAGAGGCGATTTTTTCCATGGCGACCTTTTCTTACTCGCGGGCATTGTTCAACATGTTGAAAAATACGCTGCGACCTAGCTGAGGCCTCGAGTACACGGGGACTACTCGAGTATGAAGGAGAGTTACAAAGACCTCCTACGACCTTGTGTCAACCATGCTGCGAGTATGAGTTGAGGGCAAACTCACCAGAACTCGCGGATTAGGTCACCCAAGTGGGACAGGCCCTTAACTGGTTTAAAGTATCATTGTGTCGCAGACTCCCTAATCAGGTAATCTACACCTGCCAGGCACTTTCCCCTGCAACTGCAGGAGATGTAACACCTGCCCCTACACCTCTTCTCTCACTTCCATTCAGGGACCCCAGCATCCATTTCAGCTGAGACAGAGATTCACATGGACCTCATCTATTTATTCAGTGCTCCCAAAGTGGCCTCCTTTACATGGCGATACCAACTGTAGGCTAGGCAACCATTTCGCAGAATACTAGCGTTCGGTCTGCCAAGGCCTGCTTGAGTTCCTGGTTGCTTATCCTTTTGAGTCCTCTTTCCATTCTCATTCTGACCTCTCTGTCTTTGGCCTCCTCTGTTGCCATAGTGAACCACATGCAAACTGATGGAACAGCACCTCATATTCCACTTGGGTACTCTACAACCCAGTAATATGAACTTTGAATTCTCCAATTTCAAGTAATACTCGCACATCCAATCCACTCTTTCCCTTGCTCCCCTCACCAACCCCAATTTACACACATTTCTCCAAATCTCTCCTGCCACCCTCGTAACCCTGCTCATTTCTCCTCCCCTGCATGTTCATCTCCCTTCCACAGTCCCATAATTCCCTTTTGTCACCCTCTTTCCCCTCCACTCTGTTCCATTCCATCCTTATCCCTCCCTCCAGATTTACATTTCATTTCTCCTCCTTCATTATCTGACGTTGTTTTGTTTCCTTTTCACCGATAGCTTTTGTCACCTATTCCATCCGGCTGCCATTCCTACCCACCTCCGCACCAGTATCTACCTATCACTTGCCAGGCTTTGCCCTGACTTTACCACGCTTTTCAAAGCTCACTCCCCCCACTCAGTCTGAAAAAGGGCTCCGACCAGAAAATGGACTGACTTCCGTCTGTCCATTCATGCACAGATGCTGCCTGACCTGATGATTACCTCCAGGTTTTTAAAAATCAGGAACTTTATTCCTTGTTTCAGTATAAATGTCACTGAATTTTGTTCAGGTATCTGCCATTTGCATCAATAGTAACTGTGTTAAAATGTCAATGTGTTACAGCCATCTTTGTTAAGTACCCTAGACAGACACAACATGCTGGAGTAACTCAGCAGGACAGGCAGCATCTCTGGAGAGAAGGAATGGGTAACATTTCAGATTGAGACTCTTCTTCAGACTGAGAGTCAGGGGAGAGGGAAACTAGAGATATGGAAGGGTACAAATAACATGGAAAGGACAGATGATGATCAAGGAAATGAACAATGGTTCATTGTTGGCTTAGGGAAAGGTGACAATGAGGCATACAAACAGTAACATTAATCACGAGACAGTGAAACTAGTAGGAGAACTAGGGTGGGAGAGGGATGGAGAGAGGGAAAGCGAGGTTTAGTTGGTCAATATTCATACCACTGGGTTGTAAGCTGCCCAAGCCAAATATAAGGTGCTGTTCCTCCAATTTGCATTTGGCCTCACTCTGACAGTGGAGGAGGCCCTTCCACTGGATGCTGAGTGACTGCAGCATTTTGTGTCTAACTTCAGTATAAACCAGCATCTGCAGTTCCTTCCTACACTTTTGTCAAGTACCCTGCCTTCCTTCCCTCATGGAGGTATTACTGCTCATTGATCTGCAAACCAGCAAGTGGCTGTAAACATCCTCCTGCAAGTTCCTCTAGACACCTTCCTCCTGTCCACTATTTGTGGAGAGGTTAAGTGAGTGTATTTAAATATAACCCCAAAGTTAAATTATCCTAGGCCTATGGGCAAATTTTGTATTTGCTGCCCCAAATCACACTCAAGATTAAAATTGTCCTGAAGTTTAATGTATTTCACAATTTTTAAATATGCTACTGAGAACCTGCTTGACATGCTTTAGCAGCTACGTGTTTCAACATCAACAGTCCTATTATTAATGCTAATGTGTTGCAATGAAGCAATAAAGTGTAATGTTTAATAATCAGAAAGCTACTGAAGGTGAAAAGGCAAAATTACTTCTGAAATATTTTATGACTCAGAAACATCTGGATAAAATCAACTGATATAATAACCTAACATAAATTTATTTTATGATAGCTTTCCATGGCTGTCAAAAGTTAAGCTTTGGCATTTATGTAATCTGTGAATTAGCATGTTTTGTATGGGTAAAGGGTATGTTTACACAATGCAATTATTCTCGAGAGATCGGTTGGTATGCATACTCCGTCACTTACAGTAGATTACACTCATAATCATGTATTTTTGGATAGGCAAATAGGTTGATTTTATAACTGCTGGTCCCCCTTCACAATGCGATCAGATTACAGAAGAAGGGTCTCATCCCAAAACGTCAACCATTCCTTCTCTCCTGAGATGCTGCCTGGCCCACTGAGTTACTCCAGCATTTTGTGCTATCTTAGCTTTTTTAAAAAAAATATCTCTTCTGATTAAGGAGATGTATGGAGCTGGGTACAACATTATTTGAAATGTGTTCAATCTATTGTTCAACCGGATGAGGTGCAAACAGAGCTCAACTTGTAATTGTATCATAGTTAGAAAATAAAATGATACAAAAAACAAATATTACACAGCCTTTGGTGCTTAATTCTTACGCTAATTTTGATAAAGATGTTAATCTGCTTGTTCTTCAGATACAAACTGTTCACCAGCATTTAAAAAAAATATTTTGGAAGGTATGTTTGTGTTATAATTGACCTTCTTCTCAACCATAAACAAAATAATTAAGGCTGCATGTGATCAGGACTGATGTCATTTAATAACCCTTTTTTTTTACAATGAAACAGACATTGTGAATTGCTTAGGGAAGGATACATATTGCAGGACAGTCACTTTTCATCTGACAAGATTACTTTGGACAGTTGAGGATGCTCAGAATTTCCCATATTTAATATCATAATTCCAATATCTACAATATTTTGATTTTGGAGGATTATCACAGGTTGGTGTAAAATACAATGATGTAGCTAAATAACAATGAAAGAGGTTACTTGGCATCTATAATATATTTTTCCTGCTTCCTTCCACCCCACTTTTGGATTGAGGATGAGTTAGTTCAACTCCAGTTCCATGGGTGACTGATTAGGCTAAAGATCAACCTCCAGACTGCCATGGATGGTTCAGGAGGTGCATAACTGGGGCAGACAGGCGGTATCGACTTCCTCAGTTCCAAGGATTGACTGATTGACTGATACCACAAGGAAACTGACTTTTTGGCCTGCTGAGTCCACGTCGATTATCGATTGCCCATTCACACTAGTTCTATGTTATCGCACTTTCACATCCACTTGCTACAGGACAGGGAAAATTTACAAAAGTCAATTAATGTTTGAAGAACGGTCGTGACCTGAAATTTCACCCATTCCTTCTCTCCAGAGATGCTGCCTGTCCCGCAGAGTTACTCCACTATTTTGTGTCTATCTTCGGTGTATACTAGCATCTGCAGTTCCTTCCTACACATAACCTACAAATGTGGGAGGAAACCGGAGCACCCGGAGGAAACACATGCAATCACAGGGAGAGCATGCAAATTCCACACTTAGAGCACCCGAGATCAGGATCCAACCCACATTTTTGGTGCTGAAAGGCAACAGCTCTACCAGCGGCCTCAAATCTATCCATGCAAATAAAGCCTCTCCTCTCTGGAAACATCCTAGCAAATCTCTTCTGCCCCCAGTTAAGCACATCTTCCCTAGGGTGTGGTACATGGAACTGCATACACAATTCCAGTTGTTTTTTCCAAAGATTCGCCATGACTTCCCAGTATAATATATGTTGCCTGTATTTTGAAAGCCAGAATATTTTTATATAGTTTTCTCAACCTGCCCTGTCACTTTCAATAATTTATTTTGGTGTATCCATGTGGAGAATTGTTCCTGCATCTTTTCTACCATTGTGTTTTCTAGTTCAAGTAACATCCCTCTTTCTCAAAGAATCATACACCATAATAACAGGCCCTTCGGCACAACCTCATACCCAATTTATATCAGTCCCGTCTGCCCACATTTGACCCATCCATCCATCCATCCATCCATCCATCCATCCATCCATCCATCCATCCATCCATCCATCCATCCATAACTAAAACTCTGATCTTGTGCTCTTACGGTTTGTGGGTTTTTTCTCTTTGCGCAAAAACAGTATGCGATAGCATTACGATTTTTGCCAGGTTACTCGCCGTCCTCCTGTGCTGTGAGTGCAATAAGTGTTGTTCAGATCGGTGGTATATTGTAAAAGTCATCGAGGTTTAAAAATCTTTAAAACCGCGAATGCGCAGATTCCTTCAGTCAGCGCCATGCAGATTGGTCTCTCTTCTGTCAGTCAATGCCACAGCCGGGATGGCGACGCCCATTCCTGCCCCACCAGCGGCATCCTGTCCCGCCTCACTCACAAACTCCTCTCTCCCCTCCTCACAGTAACATGTCTATCGTCTCCCGCCACCACCGGTGGCGGCCGCGAGGGGGGGTTCAGTGGAGGCCCAGTGGAAGCCCTGGTCCCGTCAACTCTCCCTCATCATTCACCCCTCTCCCCGCCCACCCTCTGCGGCAATGGCGGTCCTGTCTACCCATCCCCCCAGGGTCTCCTCCTCTGCCGCCATTGCGGTAACTCACCCTTACGGCGGCTCTATGATCTTTGGAGTGGTCTATCTTGCTCCGCTGTATGATCTTTGGTTACACCGAAGATAGACACAAAAAGCTGGAGTAGCTCAATGGTTCAGGCCAGGCAGCATCTCTGGAGAGAATGAATGGGTGACGTTTCAGGTCGAGACCCTTCTCACCCAGGTGTTAGATAAAGTTTACCTATAATTGTACCGTGCTCTAAAACTGCAGACACTAAACAGCTCCAAGCTCAATATGTATGAAATTGTTGCAATGCAGAACACAGTTCTGAATCGCTAAAGACCGATGCATTATATTATCCCAAGTGCCTGCCGCACGCAGAACTGTCGCGGTTCCTAATGGATCGTATTGATAGTCTAAAATCAAATTATAATCCAATGCTTCTTGATGCAGTTTCTTGATTGTGAATTAGGAATTTATGCACTCAGGACATTTTTCCTCAATTTTTGTTTTGGGAAAATATAATTGGTTTCTATTTCAAATGGTTTACACCGTTAACAAATCACAACTGAAGTAAACTCTTTTAAAAACATGTTGTTCCTGCAATTTATTATTTACGCGGTTTAAAAAATATATATATGAATACCAGTTAGCAGAATATAGGGTAACCAGCTATGACCATGTGTGACCAATTATTTTACAGCAAAGAAATATTTAGAATTTAAAACGGAGCCATTTTAATTACAGTAACAGTTGGATTACAGTAATGGTGCCTCAACATTAAGTGTTCCATTTCTCTACAAATGTCCAAAATGCTACCTATAATTTAAAAAAACATTCAAATTCTGTGTAAACGTCTATCACTTTTATTTATTCGACCCAAAATGAAAAGGCAACATGTTGATAAAATGCTAATCATTACAAACTTTCTTGGTTGTTTGTGGCAAGAATGTTCATGTTGTATTGTCATTTGCTTTTACATGCATTGAAACGAGTAAAGAAAATAAGAGTTGGTCCTCACCCTCAATAACTTCTCTTTTGATTCCTCCCATTTCCTCCAAACACAAGGCGTAGCTATGGGCACACGCATGGGCCCCAGCTACGCTTGCCTCTTTGTTGGGTACGTCGAACAATCCTTGGTCTCGGCGTACCAGGGCCCCATCCCCGACCTCTACCTCCGTTACATCGACGACTGCTTTGGTGTCACCTCCTGCACCCACACACAACTGACTGACTTCATTCATTTCACCACCAACTTCCATCCGGCACTCAAATACACTTGGACCATTTCCGACACTTCCCTACCATTCCTTGACCTCACCATCTCTATTGCAGGTGATACGCTCCTGACCGACATCCACTACAAACCTACTGACTCCCACAGCTACCTGGACTACTCTTCCTCCCACCCTGTTTCCTGTAAGGACTCCATCCCCTATTCCCAATTCCTCCGTCTACGCCGCATCTGCTCCCAGGATGAGGTGTTCCACACCAGGTCATCACAAATGGCAATGGCCTCATTCTTCAGAGAACGGGGATTCCCCTCCCCCACTATTGATGAGGCTCGCACCAGGGTCTCCTCCATACCCCGCAACACTGCCCTCGCTCCCCATTCTCCCACTCGCAAACAGGGCAGAGTCCCCCTGGCCCTCACCTTTCACCCCACCAGCCGGCAAATACAACATATAGTCCTCCGCCAGTTTCGCCACCTCCAACGTGACCCCTCCACCCGCCACATCTTCCCATCTCCCCCCCTGTCTGCCTTCCGCAAAGACCGCTCCCTCCGCAACTCCCTTGTCAATTCTTCCCTCCCCTCCCACTCTACCCCTTCCCCGGGCACTTTCCCTTGCAACCGCAAGAAATGCAATACTTGTCCCTTCACCTCCCCCCTCCACTCCTTTCAGGGACCCAAGCAGTCCTTCCAGGTCCGACAGAGGTTCACCTGCACCTCCTCCAACCTCATCTACTGCATCCGCTGCTCCAGATGCCAGATGATCTATATCGGTGAGACCAAGCGGAGGCTTGGCGATCGCTTCGCCGAACACCTCCGCTCGGTCCACAATAACCAACCCGACCTCCCGGTGGCTCAGCACTTCAACTCCCCCTCCCATTCCACATCCGACCTCTCTGTCCTGGGCCTCCTCCACGGCCAGAGTGAGCAACACCGCAAGCTGGAGGAACAGCACCTCATATTCCGCTTGGGGAGTCTGCATCCTTTGGGGTTGAATATTGAATTTTCTCAATTCTGTTAACCCTTGCTGTCTCCTCCCCTTCCCACCTCTCCCTCAGCCCTCGGGCCCTGGCATTCCCTCTATCTCTATCTCCCTCCCCCACCCCAGTCGCACCAGCTTCTCATTTTCACACCACAAACAGCTTACAATGGCTTGTTCCCTTTATCATCAATACTTTTTTGCATATCTTTCATTCATTGTTCCTTATCTCTCCACATCACCGTCTGTATCTCTTGTTTCCCTGATCCCTGACTAGTCTGAAGAAGGGTCTCGACCCGAAACGTCGCCTATCTCCTTCGCTCCTTAGATGCTGCTGCACCCGCTGAGTTTCTCCAGCTTTTTGTGTACCCTCGATTCTCCAGCATCTGCATTCTTTAAAAAAATAAAAAAATAAAAAGAAAATAACTCTACTGGGCTGAGTGCAGCGAGATTCGGAATCGCTGTATGTTTCACCCATTCAAACAGGCCCCAAAGCAT
Source organism: Okamejei kenojei (assembly GCA_035221665.1). Lineage (NCBI taxonomy): Eukaryota > Metazoa > Chordata > Chondrichthyes > Rajiformes > Rajidae > Okamejei > Okamejei kenojei. The sequence goes on along the minus strand of CM069135.1, from coordinate 52,737,411 downwards.
TGTGTGTGCTGATTTTAGAAACTGTCATACAAGTATGAAAAGAGGGGAATGAAGTGTGTATTTACTGGTGATTAATACACCCCAGGATCGGTTTCAAAGCGGGATGAAGTTAAGTACATAAACTGGAGCCAGGTGCATTAATCATCCTTGAACACTTGCTGTTGTATTTTGATCGCCAATTGTCCCCTCGGCTGGACAGACTGATGTGTGTATAGGAAGGAACTGCAGATGTTGGTCTAAACCGAAGATAGAGACAAAATGCTGGATGTAACTCAGCGGGACAGGCGGCATCTCTGGAGAGATGGAATGGGTGACTTTTCGGGTCGAGACCTTTCTTCAGACTGAAAGTCATGGGGAAGGGACCTGTCCCTCTGAATTACTCCAGCATTCTGTGTTTCTCTTCAGTTTAAACCAGCATCTACAGTTCCTTCCTAAGCATTGCCTTCTCCTTCATGCCATTTTTAATGTTTGAATTGCAGATAATGTAGGCCATTGAAATATTGCTCTGACAGCAAGCAAACATTTGCTGAAATTAATTCCATCCTGGGCTGTAAGCCAAAGCTCTCATCCATCCTCAAAAAATACAATGGTTGCATGCTCCGATTCCATTCTAAGTTAGTATTTCAGAACTTTTCAATTACCACACCAAATCATTCCCTTGATAGACCATCTTGCTCCGTTCTATGATCTTTGATCTAAACCACAATGAATGACCTGTGGAGGAAGAAACTGCAGATACTACTTTTTATGGATGGAGGGAGGAGTGAGGGAGTGATTGAGGGTGGGGGAAAGGAGAGGGAGGGAAAGGTGAGGGAGGGATTGGGGGATGGGAGGAGGAGAGGGGAAATATCCTGGGGTGTTGAGGAGGGAGAGTGGGGGGGGTTGAGGGAGAGGAAGGGGTAAGGATCAGAGAGGGAAAGTGGGGGAGGTGAGGAGAATGAAGGGAGGAGCGGGAATAGAGGGAGAGGAGGGTGGTGGGGGAGGTCAGGAGGGATAGTGGGGGTATAGAGGAGGTGAGGAGTGGGGATGAAGGGCTGGGAGGGGGTAGGGAGAGGAGAGGAGTTATGGAGGGAGGGAGTGACTGAGGGAAGGGGAGGGGGAGGTGAGGGGGAATTGGGGAGGGGAGGAGGAAAGGGGAAAGAAGGGAATGGGGAGGGAATGCTGGGGGATGAGGGTAAATGTGCCATGCCTGCGCAGTTGGTGGCTATGTGTGAGTGGTGCAATATCGCGTTGGCGGGACTGGTTGCATTGGGGGAACGGGTGAGTGGTGGAATATTGCATTGGGGAACGGGTTGCTTTGGGGGACCAGGCCTCCCATGTGACAGGGACCCAATGAGTTCCACTTAGTCTAGTATCCCTCTAAACCTAACCTATCCATGTGCCTGTCGATATGTCCCTTAAACACGATGATATCACCTCAACTACTTCTTCTGGCAGCTCATTCCATACACCCACCAACCTTTCTGTAAAAAAAGTTATCCTCTCAGATTCCTATTAAATCTTTCCTCTTTCACCTTAAACCTATGCCCTCTAGTTCTCAATTCCCTTACTCTAGTCAAAAGACTGTGAATTTATCCAATCTATTCCTCTCATGATATTGTATACCTCTATAAGATCACCCCTCATCCTCCTGTGCTTCAAGGAATAAAGTCCAAGCCTGCTCAACCTCTCTCTACAACTCAGCTGTCCAAAAGTTACTTTGCAGGAGTATTATGAACATTCTTGTTAAGACCTTCCAGATTTGAGGGTCACAGATCCAAAGATTTTCTATAGATGCTGCCTAACAGGCTAATTTCTGCATAATTTTCTGTACTTACTTTAGAATTCCGCTATTTGCTGGGGTTTTTTTCAATAAAAATAATGTCTTCAGTTCTGTCTCTATCAGCAATGTGGGATATAGGAAGCTTAGTCTGGGGGAAAAATATTAACATCAGTAACTTTGTTCAAATTTAAGGTTTATATTGAAAAAAGCGTTTGGCACAGTTTAATGGAATATTTAGTTTGGTGCCTGTGGGGAACTAACACTTGCTAATAACTTATAAATCAATTTAGTTTATGTTAAGGTGAACAAATTCCAGTGACACTCGATATTGCCATACATTTTAAGTTCTACCCTTTAATTCTTCAGGCATTAATACAAGTTACTCTAAAAAACAAATTAAAGTAGCTTTTAAAAAAAGTTATATGAGGACAAAAACTAGATGTTGGCAACAAAGGAGAATGAAACATGCCATGCAAGTGAAAGTAAAATATTGATTTTGATACAATATGATAGAACTTGTCGGTGGTGAATCTATCGAATTCTTTGCCACAGAAGGCCGTGGAGGCAAAATCGGTGGATATATTTAAGGCAGAGATAGATAGATTATTGACTAGCACGAGTGCAGTAGGTAATTGGGAGAAGGCCGGAGAATGGGGTTAGGAAGGAGAGTTAGATCAGCCATGATTGAATGGCGGAGTAGACTTGATGGGCCGAATGGCCTAATTCCACATGATCTTATGAACTTCTTTTATCCCAGGAGGAAAGTCGGTCTGCCAACAGTCATAAAATACATCAAGATACATAAAACATGAAATTAAAGTGACAAGTAAAAAATCCAGAATTGGGGATGTGCAAAGATTGGGGAGGGGGTTAGGAGGGTGGGGGGGGAGGGGAGTCAGTCTACCCCATGACTGAAGGGGGAGGAGTTGTACAGTTTGATAGCCACAGGGAAAAAGGATCTTCTGTGGTGATGACTATGATGGTCAGATGACTAGGCAGAAAGAGACATGTTCCTCTGATTAAAATCCAGTTTGATTTGTTGTTTGGATCAATTAACAGTGTGCCATGGCCAAATAAGTCAACTGCTGATATACAACACTGAATATTTAGATATTTGAAGTACAAGCTGGAGGCAGTATCTGTGAGGAGAATAGATGAGTTACCCTTCTTGATATGAACTTCTCATCTGAATTCAAAGACCTTGCAGATGAATTACATTTGGAAATAATTAGAACTAGAGAAGAGACAAGAAAAATGAATACACATACTAATAGCCCCCCCCTAATGGCAAACATTGATAGAGGGACAGGTAACTAGTAGACAGATAACCTTGGGTGCTGTCTGCGTGGACTTTGCACATTCTCCCTGTGACTGCAAGGTGCTCTGGGTGCTCTGGTTGCCTCCCATGTCCCAAGAACATGTTGGTTCTGTAGGTTGATTGGCCTCTGTTAATTGCCACGAAGGTGTAGGAAGTGGATCAGAAAATGGGATAACATGGAGCTCATATGAATGGGTGATCGATGGTCAGCGTGGGCTCAGTGGGCCGAATGGCCCGTTCTCATGCAGTATCTAACAATCAATCAATCAAACAATTAACATGAGGCCAAATCAACAGGGTTATCTTAGTGAATTTCTGACTTCCCCAATATTGACTGGAACTTGCTCAGTGCCAAAGGCTTAGATGGGGCAGATTTTGTTTGGTGTACCCACGAGGATTTCTTGAGACTGGATGTGGATAGTCCAACCTGAGAAGGGAACGTATTGGACTTGTGTTCCACATGAGCCTGGCCAGATGACTGGTATTTCAGTGGAAGAGCATATTGGGGTTAGTAATCACAACGATACATTTCTAGATTTTTTTAATAGGGAGAAGGTTGGACCTTGCGGGTAGGTACTAAATTGGAGGTAAATTATAATGTTATTGGGCAGGAACTTGAGAGAGAACATTGGGAACAGTTGTTATAGGGCAAGTCCACATTTGACATGGGGTAGTCCTTTAAAACCAATTGTTTGAAGTTCTGGACTGGCAGGTTACAGTAAGGAGGAGGGATAAGGATGGCAAAGTAATACCTCTGTCCCACTTAGGAAACCTGAACGGAAACCTCTGGTGACCTTGCGCCCCACCCAAGGTTTCCGTGAAGTTCCCAGACGTTTTGGTCACTCTCCCTAATGGTCGAAAGTGGTTTCCGCGTGGCCGAGGCTTCTTCTATGTTCCTTCGATTATTTCAACAAAATCAAAACCGGCTAAACTAAAAATAGGTTGCCGTTTGGTCGAAGCCAGTGGAGTGGGGTTGCTATTTACTTACAGGCAGTCGAAGGCAATCTCCTTCGCTGACCGGCCATTTTGATTGGCTTATTGGAGTTTCATGACCTAGAAGGACCCACCGGAAGGTAAAATGCCCGCTAAACTTTATTAAACTTCTTAAAACTGTCTCCACTCCTTCTCCCCCCCCCCTTCTCCCCACTTCTCTCCCCCTTCTCTCCCCTTCTCTCTCCCCTTCTCTCCCCTTTTCTTCCCCTCTCCCGCTCTCTCTAAAGGATTTACCGTGCTCTATGGCAGCCGTTTACCTTCCCCTTCATCGCGCAGACAGCGCTCCTCCGCTGTCCCTGGCCCCCACCTTCGCGATATAGGATCTTTGGTCGGTAGATGCAGCTCACGCTTCGGTCGAGGCTTTCCAGGCGAGTGACCAGAACCTCTGGTGACTCATGGAAACCTTAGCTTACGGGCAAGTTCACCAGAGGTTTCCGTTCAACTTTGCTAAGAGGGACAGGGGCATAAGGGAACCATGGATGACCAAAGAGTTTGCAAATTTGGTCAAAAAGTAAAAGGAAGCTTATGTTAGGTTTAAGAGGCTGGAATCAGACAGGGCCTTTGAGAAATATAAAGAAAGGAGGAAAGAGCTCATGAGGATAAAATGGACCACAAAATGGTTTTGGCAAATCGGATTGAAGAATATCCCAAGGTCTTTTAGCCTACAGGAGAAACAAAAGAGTAACTTGGGAGAATGTAGGATCCCGGTCAAGGATAAAGGAAGGAATTTGTGCTTAGGGTGAGGGGATGTAGGCGAGGTACTAAACAAATACTTTGCATTTGTTTTACTAAGATGAAGGACATGGAGGACAGTGAGATCAGTGTGGTGAAGATGCAAGGGCAGTTTGAGATTAAGGAGGAGGAGGTATTTGGGATCTTGAAGAGCATTAAGATGGGTAACTTCCCAGGGCCTGATGGGTTCTATCCCAGGTTATAGAGAGAAGCAAGACAGGAGATTGTGGGACTCTTGATGAAGGTCTTTGCCTCTTCCGTGGCTACAGCCAAGGTCCCAGAGTTCTGGAGAGTAGTTAATGTTGTTCTTTTGTTTAAGAAGAGAAGTAGTGAGAATCCAAAAAATTATAGGACAGCTTCACATCAGTAGCAGGGAAACTATTGGAGAGGATTCTTTGGGATAGGATTTAGAGGAGAATGGGTTAATTATTGACAGTCACGATGATTTTGTACATTGCAGGTCATGTCTTACTAACTTGATCGAGACTTTTGATGAGGTGACGAAGGTGATCATTGAGGATGATGAGTGCTTGGAATACAAGGATGGTGTTGGAGGTAGATACGATAGTGGCATTTAAGAGACTTGGATAAGCACATGGATATGTAGGGTATGGAAGATTATAGATTATGTGTAGGCAGATAAGCGTTGGCATTAAGTTCAGCACAGACATTGTAGACCAAAGGGCCTGTTCCTGTGCTGTGCTGTAAGGTTCCATGTTCTATGACCTATTAAATGCTTAATTGCAAAATAGGAGATGGCATGCTGTGGAAAGAAGGCAATAAGGGGTTTATAAGGGAAAAATAAAGACATTTACAACACATGGATGCCAAGAAATAATTTTGCATTACACATTTTTCTTGTTTATTGTGCAAAGGAATTTCATCAAAATTTACTGCATAGTTCTTGTAGAACACTTTATTTCATTCCTTTATGTGCACGATACATTTGCACAATTTGATTGTAAGGGAAAAAAAAGGCATTTGTGTGTTTACCATACCTGGGTTAACTCTGTAGCACTTGAAATCTTGGGAATCATGCAGAATAAAATATTGTTCCTTGGGTCTCAGGCACCAAACATACATTGACCCCCACTCACCCACCCCATAACTCACCAATACAGTATGTGCTGTGAAGCAGGGGATAATTTATTGGCCCTGGGGTATAGTCGAGGCAGAATAGGTTGGAATAGCAAGATAGAATAGCACCATGGCGTAGCTAGTAGAGCTACTGCCTCACAGCGCCAGAGACCCCAGTTTGACCCTGGTTTCAGGTTTTGCCTGTATGGTTTGCACCTTCTCCCTGTGATGGCATGGGTTTCCTCTTGGTGCTTTGGTTTCCTCCCACATCCCAAGATGTTGGTTAATTGGCTTCTGTAAATTGCTCCTAGTGCAGTAAGTGGATGTGAAAGTGGGACAACATAGGATGAGTATGAATGGGTGATCTTTGGTCAGCGTGCACTCGGTGGGCCAAAACGCTAGTTGCCATGCTATACAACTAAACTAAACTAAACTAAACTAAACTCAACTAAACTCAACCAAACTAAACTAAGCAGAAGCACAATAAAAATCTGGCAAAAATGAACCAGCAGAAAGAATGAAGGCAGCTGGATATCAAGGCAGTGGCAAATACTCTGTTTTGCTTCTGCAGGTGTACAAAACAGAGTATTTGCCACTGCCTTGATATTGACTGGTTACAAACCAGGTGGGGGCAGTTCCCGCCGCACGGGTACCATGGTCCACCTGCTCCATGGTCGGATAGTCGGCGACTAAACCGTCTCCCCCACCTGGTTTGCCAGGTGTGGAGGGGGTTGTTCCCCCAGCACGACAATAAACAAGACCTGTCAAAGGGAAGATGACCTTCAAGCGGGCCAACGGCCATCCACACTTCAGAAGGTAGAGGAGTCTGAAAACCGTAACCATCAGGTTCAGGAACAGGTTCTTCCCGATCACCTTATGTCTATTGAACACCACAATTACCAACTAAACATGGCACTATGACCTGTCTTGGTTACACGAGGGACTTTGGGCTTTTGTTTTGTTTTGCACTGATATTGGGGTTTTTATTTGTTTAAGTTACTTTTGTTTATTATTATGTTATCTATTGAGTACAGTGTGTACAGGTCTGTTATCCTGCTGCAAGTAAGAATTTCATTGCTCCCATTCAATACATATAGAGTCATAGGTTCATATATTGTGGAAACAGGCCCTTCGGCCCAACTTGCCCGAACTGACCATTCAGCCTAACGTGTTCGTGCTGCAAAAAATTGTCCCACCAAGCTAATCTCATTTGCCCACACATGGCCCATATCCCTCTAGATCTTTCTTATCCATGTACCTGTCAAAATCTCTTTTAAATGTTGCTATTCTATCTGCCTCTGTCTGAAAACTTGCCCCCTCAGATTCCCATTAAATCTTTTCCCTCTCACTTGAAACTTATTCCCTCTAATTCTTGATTCCAATGCCCTGGGTAAGAGCCTCTGTACATTTACTCTATCCAGTCCCCATTGGCTTAACACACCTTTATAATACCACCTCTCAGCCCCATGTACTCCATGAATAAAGTCCTGGCCTGCTCAGCCTCTCCCTATAACTCAGGCCTTTGCGTACTGGCAACATCCTCGTAAATCTTCTTTGCACTCTTTCCAGCTTAATGACATTTTCCCAATAGCAGGGTGACCAAAACTGAACACAATATTCCAACTGCAGCCTCACTAACATCTTGTACAATTGTAACATAACATATCAATGTCTGTATTCAGTTCCCCTATGTCCCCAAAGCTTTCTTCACCACTCAACCTAGCTGCAAAGCCATTTTCGGGTAATTGTGTACTTGCCGTCCTTAATCACTCCTCTCAACAACACTCGCTAGGGCCCTCCGTTTACTGTGTAGGACTTACCCTCTTCGACTTCCCAAAATGCAGCAGCTCACACTTATCTGAATACTCAGCCCATTTACCCACTTTGATTGTTGATAAACATCCTCATTGTTTTCAATACCACACATTTTGTCAACTGCAAACATTTTCATACAATAGAAGGAGGATGGTGATCAAGTCAGTGCAATCAAGCATCCAACTTCAAATGAGGGAGGCATGTGTTGAAATTTGGAGCAAGATGAGTTTACCTTACTTCAACTCAAACCTTTGGGCAAGCATGAAGACCCTCTCATAGGGACAGCTCTACTTATCCGCTAAGTAGATAAGTAGGCTATTATCTAGAAACATAGGCTATCCTCTAGCCCACTCTGAGACATTTACACAAGCAGAACTAAAATAGTGGACAGGAAAGGAATGACTGGTTCTTATTCCATGTGAACATCAGGCTTTTGTGCATCATGAACTCAATCCATTTCCCATTTGTACATTCCAAGCCAATCAACAATTGGCCAGAGGAGTTTGCTGGATTGATAAAACCTATGCAATGGATAATTAAACATTTTTTAGGGAAGGCAGCAGTCAATCAGTGCATTCCCCAAAATGTTGCCTATCTTTTTCAGTGTTGTCAGACAGTGTTGTCAAATCACTTGTCTAACTTCTTGTTTAAGCTGTAAATATTGCAGTACTCATTCTATATTGTAAGTGGGATTGTATTAGATGGTCAACATGGATAATGCAGAGCAAAAGGCCTGTTCCTGCGCTGAATTACCATAATATTACCAATATTTTAAAGCTGCTGTAACATTAGTCTTGAGAGATGTTCTACCCATCACCCAGACTGATTACATTGATTAATATTACATATTCCTTGCTGTCTACTGGGGAATTGAAGTGGAGAGACCATGAGCAGAGTGGCAAAGCTGTGAACACGCCTGTATTATTTTACAAGCTACACCGCATGTGCAAAACTAGTTTATGGGCATTTGTTCCAACGCTGTTGAGTTCACCCCCTTTGTATAAATTTGTAACAGTAAAACCAAATTATATTACAGAACCACTTTTATTGAAAATAGTTCTTTAATGTAAATGGGATGTGAGCAAAATTGTTCATTTAAAGTGCTACATTAAAGGCAGTTGTATGTCAACTTAAATCTGATTGAGATTGCTCAAACTCATTTAACTTTCATCCATTAGGCTGAATTTGAGTTAGAGCAGTATTTGTAACTGTATAATATAGCCCACTTCTAACTAAACACATACGTGCTGCTGATCCTATGCCCAGAGTGCTGTCAAAAACATCAGTAAGTTATTATGATTTGTGTAAAAAAATATTTTATGATGTTTTCTTCCAGCACCTCATACCCCTAGCAATTCTCTCCTTTGCAACCACTTCACCACCACATCACACAACAGTCCATACCCCCAATTCCTCGCCACCTCTGTGAACTGGATTTACCCTGAGGTCCTTGAAAACAAGAAGAAAACCTTTTGGTTATGTTTGTCGTTGGCTAGCCATGCACAACCAATTTAATGCATGTTCACAAGCAACATTCTGTTTCTAGCCCAGATTACCAAGGGTAGGTAATCCAAGCCACCTTGCATTTAAAAATGCAGGAAACAAGTTGGGTCAATATCAATTGAGACTGCAATTATGGGTTTCAAGAGTTTGCAATGTGCTAATCATTCTAATAGTGGATGGTGCAGGTAAATTCACAGATTCTGGATTGTCAGTAAGGAACTTTCTTTAATGATATTGGGTTAAAACAGCACTACAATGTTTTACTTGAAGTTCCTTAACTGCCCTATAACTATGACTGTACTAGATGTTATCCAAACATGTTTGCACATTGGCAATGAATAGGTAGCCTGGAAGTTAGTTTTTAGTCCATATATTTTGGTTCATGCAGCAAGTGAACATTTCTGTGCCTGAACTTGTTGCTAGTTTGTGGGTTTTTCGTTTTCCTATCCTATTTATCAACCATAACTCTATCTCCAATACCATAATTTCATCCAAACTAATCTGCAAACTCAGAACCTAGGAATCAGCATCACCCTACCCAACCCCTGCCACAGGATCTTTGACGTCCTGACCCACAGACCACAATCAATGAAATTAGGTGACAACACCTCCTCCACAAAAATTCTCAACACCTGTGCTCTGCAAGGATGTATCCTCAGTCCCATAGTACCCCCTGCGCACTCACGACTATGCACACAAATTTGGTTCCATCTGCAAGAGTGCAAATAACAACACCATAGTAGGCCGCATCATTTACAATGATATGAAGATCTACAGGAAGTAGATAGAGAACTTAGTTACATGGTGTCAGGATAACAACCTCTCCCTCGATGTCAGCAAGACAAAGGAGCTAGTTCAAGTTCAAGTGAGTTGACAATGAAATTCTTGCTTTGCTTCAGCACAACAGAACATAGTAGGCATTGACTACAAAACAGATTAGTGTGTCCATATACCATTATATACATATATACACACATGAATAAATAAACTGATCAAGTACAAATAACAGATAATGGGTTATTTTACTTCGGAGTCACGTGAGTGACTACGTGAAGACCCCGTCCAGCACGCATGCGCGACATTAGCATTCATGCAGTGCACCCGCGACGAACGGGAGTTCAAGGCGCTCCCGCTACAAATTGAAAAGTCAGGCCGACAGGTAAGTTTTACCGTGGCCGTGTGTCTTTTTCTCTGTGGTCTGCTTGTTTTCCAGAAAGAATGAGCAAGACCAGAGGGAAGAAATCTGCAGCTCGCCCCCGTTCGTCCTCCGTTGAGGAATGTTCTTTGGAGGGGGGGGCAAGAGGCGGCGGGAATAACTACCGAGCCGAGCCCAGCACCGCTCGTGCTGCCTGAGCAGCGGGCTGGAGGTACCTGCAGCCAGAACCGGGCGGTAGTATCCGACGATTCGGATGAAGATGCCTCACCGCTCGAGAGCGGCACAGGCAGCCGCCTAAGCCGAATGGAACGGCTTATGGAGCAATTGCTCCAGCGAGATCTGCTGAGAGAGCAGCAGCAGACTCGCCAAGGGAGCTCAGGCACTCCCGCAGTGCCCTTTACGGCACTGGCCATTGCTTCACCTTCTTTTGAAGGCAGCATTGGCGACCAGGTCTGGGCTGGTCAAGAAGAGGGGTCGCTGGCTGAAGATGTCCGGAGTACGCAGGGTGTACAGGATCAGGAAGAGCTGCTGGGTGTGGTCAACCGCTACGTGGCCATTCCACGAACGGGTCGGCCCGTTAGAGCCGAAACTTGCAGCCAGCATTGACCACCTGTCCTCAAAACCCCTACAAGAACAGGTGGTCAATGAGGCTCTTGAACAATATACAGCCCCAGAAAATTGTACATCATTGAATGTACCAGCTGTAAACAGCCAAATTTGGGGACATTTGGGGCAGAACATCAGGAACCTGGAGTTGAAGCTCCAGAAAATCCTTAAACTCCTGACTGCAGGAATAACATCATATGCTCGGTCCATTGATGGTGTGGACATCTCCACAAATCAGCAAGACACATTAGCTCTGCTGTGCACCACTCAATATGAAATAAACAATTTACGGAAGGAAACCATCAAGCCTGCCCTCAACCCTAAATTTGCGGGACTTTGCAAAACACCGGGTTCAGAACCTCCTATTCTGCTCTTTGGGAAGGACCTTCCGAAAAAGGTGAAAGACCTAGAGGAAGAATCCAAGACCTTTGGTCTCGTGAGGGCAGGTTTGGGACCGAGCAGACCTAACAAACCCAGGCAGCAGTACCCCACGGCGTCCACCAGTCGTCGACCACCATATGGGACTGGTGAAAGCTCGGGGTCCGCAACCATTCCCCGTAAGCCTTTTTTAGGCCAGGGCCCAGAGCGGACCCCATGGAAAATGCGCCACCCCCAACAACATCAACATCAACATCAGCCCTCTACAGCCCAGCAGATGCCTCATCGTCCAGCGAAAAGGCAGAAGAAGCACCAGTAACCGTGGAGGTAGGTGGGTCTGGTTCCTCTCAGCATATGAGCAGTAGGGGCTCTATACTAACAGGGGGGAGATTGCACTTGTTTTTGGATGCATGGGAATCCATCACTAATGACAAGTTTATACTCAGCAGCATTCATGGCTATAAAATTGACTTTGTTCATGAAAACATTCCGCCAGTTCAGCATATACCCCAAAGGGTATTCACCCACTCAGTCAAAGAGAAAAAAGAGGGTCAAGCTGAACTGATGAGGCTACTAGCAAAAGGTGTCATTGAAAGAACAAAACATGAACCTTTGGAATTTGCGTCTAATATTTTCACTAAAATAAAAAAAAAATAAAAAAAAAAAAATGTTGGATGTCGCATCATCATTGACTTAACTACTTCAACAAGTCTGTTAGGTATATACATTTCAAGATGGAAACTTTTGAAACAGCCAGACTATTGGTTTCTAGAGGGTACTTTCTAGCAAGCATTGATTTAAAAGATGCCTACTACTCAGTACCCATACACAAGGAGCATCGTAAATACTTAAAGTTTATCTGGATGAATCAGCTATGGCAATTTAAAGCCTTACCAAATGGGCTAACCTCCGCTCCAAGGTTGTTCACTAAAATCTTAAAACCCGCCTTGGCATTATTGAGGAAACAAAAGCATATAGTCATGGCGTACTTAGACGACATTTTAATAGTAGGGTAAACCTTGGAGACAGCCATTTCGGCAGTAGCAGCCACCAAACTTTTGTTTGAAACTTTGGGGTTTGTCATACATCCAGATAAATCCAATTTTACACCGTCCACTACCATGGACTATCTTGGATTTACGATTGATACTGTTCGCATGATTGTAACTCTGCTGAAGGGGAAAGCATCAGAGTTGGCACTATCATGCAACAAACTCATGGATAAACATCAGCCAACCATACGGCAGGTAGCTAGAGTTATTGGTAAAATGGTAGCAGCTTTTCCAGCTGTACAATTTGGGCCTTTGCAGTATCAAAATTTGCAAAGAGCAAAAGTGCATGCACTAAAGCAAAACTCGGGTCACTTTGACCGAGCTATGAATTTAACTGCTGAATCCATTCCAGAGTTACAATGGTGGACAAGGAACGTAAGGCTCAGCTCCAGTCCCATAATAATCACCAACCCAGTATTAACCATTCAAATGGATGCCAGTGCTTTGGGCTGGGGAGCAACTAACATGCAATCCAGCACAGGGGGCAGATGGACTAATTTTGAATCATCTTGCCTACAGACACGGGGTATCAACTACTTAGAAATGTTGGGTGCGTTTTATGGTTTAAAACCATATTCATCTAGTACGCATCATGCACATGTCCGGTTGCAATTAGATAATACCACGGTGGTGGCTTATATCAACCACATGGGTGGTGTAAAGTCGATATCGTGTGACAATTTGGTCAACCTAATCTGGCAATGGTGTGTCGAAAGACATATTTGGTTATCAGCAACTTACCTACCAGGTAAGCAAAATACAGTGGCAGACACCAGGTCAGGCAAATTCAATGATAACATCGAATGGATGTTAAATCCCAAAATATTTGCTGAAATTACAAAGCAATATGGCACACCAGATATCGATCTATTTGCATCCAGGCTGAATCACCAGGTGTTGAAACACCGTTGGAATTCCCCAGCAGTCGAGAATTATTAATCCACCCAGTGTCAGGCGTTAGTCACCCGTGCCATGACAGAGTCAATCTCCTGGCTTGCAGATTCTAAAAAGACCTCTACTGGGCCTGGGACTGTCTGAGGACGCCATCAACATGATGACCGCATCCCACCGGGAGTCCACCAGGAGACAATACCTGACCAACATAAGAAAATGGGAACGGTATTGCTCCAAAACAGGAACTACCTACACTACAGCTACAGCCACCAGTGTTGTGGAGTTTCTGGTTGGATTACATCGGGAAGGACTCAGCTACAGCGCCATTAATACAGCCAGGAGTGCGTTGTCAGCTTATTTGGTTCCAGCAGCAGGACAACTGGCTTTGGGGTCCCATCCACCAGTGGTCAAAATCATGAGGGGCATTTTTAACACCAATTCCCCCGACCAAGGTACACTCAGATCTGGGATGTCAGCATTGTACTGACGTACCTTAGGGGATGGCCACCACCCAGGTCACTCACGCTGGAACAACTTACTCTGAAATCAGTCATGCTCATGGCACTAGTGTCAGCTCAAAGGGTACAGTCCCTCCACCTTCTGAGGCTGGACAGCATGACAGAGTCATTGGACTGTTTCACATTTCATATTCAGGGACTGGTCAAACAAACTAGACCAGGTACCACGCCTCCAGTCATGGAGTTCCGGGCATATTCATCTGACCCACGGCAAGACCCATATCGCCAATTACATAGACACAACACACAACTTAAGAGGGAGAGAAAAAGCCTTATGGATAAGCCACAAGAAGCCTCATGGTCAGGTGACGAGCCAAACCATTTCAAGGTGGCTCAAGCAGGTGCTTAAGTCCGCGGGAGTCAATACTAATGTTTACAAATCTCACTCCACCAGGGCTGCATCTACGTCGGCGGCTAGGCAAATGGACGTGCCTATGGACCATATTCTGGCCAGAGCAGGATGGTCCTCGGAAAGAACTTTCCAAAGGTTTTATGATAAGCCGCTGGCGGAACCTGCTACATTTGCAGACAGAATTTTAGATTCTGCAGCTAATATTTAATTTAAGCCGGGGGAGCTCTCTGTTTTTTGTTGTCATTAATAAACCTTTATTGTTCACAAACAGGTTATTGTTGATTGTAATAACATACTTCCTCCCTCTAAGGTCTTCAGACAGTGAGTGAAGCATGAGCTGGTACACGGTTCGGATTCACAGAGCTATGAAGTCTTCACGTAGTCACTCACGTGACTCCGAAGTAAAATAGTAAGATTAAATGAGAACTTACCAGTTCGAAGTTTGATCTGTATTTTATGAGGAGTTACGATGAGGGATTACGTGCCCTCCGCTCCCACCCTCTATTATACAGATCAACTGGTAATTGAGTTCTTATTTTTTCTTTACTATATTTATTTCAATCGTTGTGTTTTTTCTGTGAATCCACACCGCTGCTTTGAAGAAATGTCGCGCATGCATGCTGGACGGGGTCTTCACGTAATCCCTCATCGTAACTCCTCATAAAATACAGATCAAACTTTGAACTGGTAAGTTCTCATTTAATCTTACTATTAATGTTCAGAGTTTTGTCTGAGCCAGGTTTAATAGCCTGATGGCTGTGGGGAAGTAGCTATTCCTGAACCTGGTCGTTGCAGTTCAGGCTCCTGTACCTTCTACCTGAAGGTAGCAGGGAGATGAGTGTGTGGCCAGGATGGTGTGGGTCTTTGATGATACTGCCAGCCTTTTTGAGGCAGCGACTGCATTAAATTCCCTTGATGGAAGGAAGGTCAGAGCCGATGATGGACTGGGCAGTGCTTACTACTTTTTGTAGTCTTTTCCTCTCCAGGGCGTTCAAGTTGCCGAACCAAGCCACGATGTAACCGGTCAGCAAGCTCTCTACTGTGCACCTGTAGAAGTTAGAGAACATCCTCCTTGACAAACCGACTCTCCGTAATCTTCTCAGGAAGTAGATGGGCTGATGTGCTTTCTTGATAATTGCATCAGTGTTCTCGGACCAGGAAAGATCTTCAGAGATTTGCACGCCCAGGAATTTGCAGCTCTTGACCCTTTCAAACATCAACCCGTTGATATAAATGGGACTGTGGGTCCCCATCCTACTACTTCCAAAGTCCACAATCAGTTCCTTGGTTTTGCTGGTGTTGAGGGCCAGGTTATTGTGCTGGCACCATATAGACAGTTGCTCGATCTCTCTTCTGTACTCCGACTCATCCCCATCAGTGATACGTCCCACAACAGTGGTATCATCAGCGAACTTGATGATGGAGTTTGCACTATGACCGGCTACGCAGTCATGCGTATAGAGTGAGCACAGCAGGGGGCTGAGCATGCAGCCTTGAAGTGCTCCCGTGCTGATTGTTATCAAGTCTGATACATTTCCACCAATATGAACAGACTGCGGTCTGTGAATGAGGAAGTCGAGGATCCAATTGCAGAGGGATGCGCAGAGACCCAGTTCTGCGAGTTTGGTAACCAGCTTGGAGGGGATGATAGTATTAAATGCCAAGCTGTAATCGATGAATAACAGCCTGACATATGAGTTTTTGTTGTCCAAGTGGTCCAGAGCGGAGTGGAGGGCCAGCGAGATCGCATCCACCATTGATCTGTTGTGGCCGTAAGCGAACTGCAGTGGGTCCAGGTTTTTGTCAAGGTAGGAGTTGATTTGCGCCATGATCAACCTCTCGAAGCACTTCATCACCACAGGCGTTAGTGCCACATGTCGATAGTCATTGAGGCACGTCACCTTGCTCTTCTTGGGCACTGATATAATTGATGCCCTTTTGAAGCAGGTGGGAACCTCAGAAGTGAGGTTGAAAATGTTGGTAAAAACTCCAGCCAGTTGGTCCGCACAGGCTTTTATAACACGACCAGGTATACTATGAGGTCCAGGCGCTTTTCGAGGGTTCACCCCTCTGAAGGATTTCCTGATGTCGGTCTCTGTGACTGAGACTGAAATACCATCACAGCGAATGGGGGCTCGGGAAGGCACATCGTTGTTCTCCCTATCAAAGCGTGCGTAAAACGCATTGAGCTCGTCAGGGAGTGATGTATCGCCGACGTCCGAGCTGCCTCCTGATTTCGCCTTATAGGAGGTGATTGCTACCGCCACAGCTGCCGATCATCTGTCTCATCCTGCAGCTTGGAGCAGAATTCCCTTTATGCCTTTTTTATGGCCTTACCAAGGTCGTATCTGAACTTCTTGTAGAGCTAGTTGTCAACTTCAGGAAACATGGTGGAGTATCTGCCCCAATCAGCATCAATGATGCTGAAGTAGAAAGGCTCCTTGGCGTCAATATTATAAACAACATACCATGGACCAACCATAAATATGCGATAGCCAAGATGGCACAATAAAAACTCTGGAAATTCAGCATCTCAATAGCTCTCACAATCATCTATAGACACACTATAGCAAGCCTACCATTGGGTTGCATCACAGCTTGGTTTGGGAACAGCTCTGCCCAAGAACACAATAAATTGCAGAGAGTTGGGGATAAAGCTCAATCCATCACTTAGACCAGTCTCCAAACCACTGACTCCATCTAACCCATGCTGCCTCAGAAATGCACCCAATATATTAAAAGACTTGTCCCACCTCAGTTATTCATTTTATTCTCTCTATCCATCAGTCAAAAGGTACAGAAGCTTGAAGCTTTTTCTCTTCTGTTATCAGGCTTCTGGGTGATCTTTCCCTAAGCTAGGGCACTGTCACCATAGAACTATTGATTTACAGTGCTGAGAACTATATTCTGTGTTCTATATCTACCCCTTTGCTCTTCCTATTGTACTTGAGTTTAATGATTGTAGTTACGCAGAGTATCACCTGATCTGACTGGATAGCAAAGCTTTTCACTGTACCTCAGTGCACGTGACATTATAAATCTAAAACTAAATCTAAACTATTTTAATATCAAAGGAACAATAACATTTGATTTACATGTATGTGTGAGTATAAGTTATGTGATCACATGCCCATAGCAATATCTATTAACAAGCATTTTATTTAGTAATCTTTAAATGCAGTTAATTGCAACTGAACTCACTTTAATTACGAAGCTAATAACTAAGATACTGTATTAGACAATACTAGACTGACTCAATATGTTTACCATTTAACTTATTTTGTGTTAAAGGGAGTGGCAATGAAATGAATTTATGTGGTCAGACAAAACAATGCACAATAAAAGATTTACCCCCCTTTTTGTATCTGTTCAATTATTTTTCCTACAATAGAAAACATATTGTTCAGGGTAAAAACCGTGCAGCGAATTTGCTATCAACCATTTATCACCAGACAATAAAATTAAGATTATCCCCAAGGTGTTTTAACAAAGTAGCCGTTTATGCTTAATTTGTTACAATGGTCTGTAAACATCAAATTCAATTTTAGTTCATAAGTAAGATTGGTCATAAAAGCCTACAGTGATCACAAGCTCACAGGTTTCTGTGAAAGGTACACTTTCAACTTCCCTTAAGTATGCAATATTTAATGCAAGTCATCAGTACTTTGGGAATAAGCTGATGGACACATGACTGTTTTTGATTCGTATTGCCCAGAGGAGAAAAAAGAGAGAGGTTGTGAATAAAACATGGGTAGATGAAAGGCTGCAATATGAAAGAAAACAGACTCGCTTCCAAGATAGTGCTAAAAAGTGTTACATTACACAATTTCCATGGAAAAATACTGCAGGTACTAAGTACCACAGCACAGCAAGGGGCACTACTGCTATTATGAAATCCAGAGCAACTGAGAATTCAGATGTGAATTACAATGCTATTTACCAGCAGCTTCAAATAAAGTCTGTAACTTTCAGGCATCATCGTATTTGCTTGAAAATAATGTAGTTATTTTACTTCGGAGTCACATGAGTGACCATGTGAAGATCCCGTCCAGCACGCATGCGCGTCATTAGCGTTCATGCAGTGCACCCGCGACGAACGGGAGTTAAAGGCGCTCCCGCTACAATTTGAAAGTCGGGCCGACAGGTAAGTGTTTTACCGTGGCCATGTGTATTTTTCTCTGTGGTCAGCTTTGTGTTCCAGGAAGAATGAGCAAGACCAGAGAAAAGAAATCTGTAGCTCGCCCCCGTTCGTCTCCCGTTGAGGAGCGTTCTTTGGAGGGGGGGGGGCAAGAGGCGGCAGGATTAACTACCGAGCCGAGCCCAGCATCGCTAGTGCAGCCTGAGCAGCGGGCTGGAGGTATCTGCAGCCAGAACCGGGCGGTAGTATCTGACGATTCGGATGAAGATGCCTCACCGCTCGAGAGCGGCAAAGGCAGCTGCCTAAGCCAAATGGAACGGCTTATGGAGCAATTGCTCCAGCGAGATCTGCTGAGAGAGCAGCAGCAGACTCGCCAAGAGAGCTCTGGCACCCCCGCAGTGCCCTTTACGGCACTAGCCATTGCTTCACCTTCTATTGAAGGCAGCATTGGCGACCAGGTCTGGGCTGGCAAAGAAGAGGGGTCGCTGGCTGAAGATGTCCGGAGTACGCAGGGTGTACAGGATCAGGAAGAGCTGCTGGGTGTGGTCAACCGCTACATGGCCACTCCACGAGCAGGTCAGCCTTTAAAGCCGAAACTTGCAGCCAGCATTAACCACCTGTCCTCAAAACCCCTACAAGAACGGGTGGTCAATGAGGCTCTTGAATTATATTCAGCCCCAGAAAATTGTACATCATTGAATGTACCAGCTGTAAACAGTCAAATTTGGGGACATTTGGGGCAGAATATCAGGAACCTTGAGTTGAAGCTCCAGAAAACCCTAAAACGTCTGACAGCAGGAATAACTTTATATGCTTGGTCCATAGATGGTGTGGACATCACCACAAATCAGCAAGATACATTAGCTCTGCTGTGCACCACTCAATTCGAGATTAACAATTTACAGAAGGAAATCATCAAGCCTGCCCTCAACCCTAAGTTTGCAGAACTTTGCAAAACACCAGGTTCAGAACCTCCAATTCTGCTCTTTGGAAAGGACCTTCCAAAAAAGGTGAAAGGCCTGGAGGAAGAATCCAAGACCTTTGGAAGCGTGAGGGCAGGTTTGGGACCGAGCAGACCTAACAAACCCAGGCGGCAGTACCCCATGGCGTCCACCAGTCGCCGACTACCATAAGGGACTGGTGAAATCTCGGGGTCCGCAACCATTCCCCATAAGCCTTTTTTAGGCCAGGGCCCAGAGCGGATCCCATGGAAAATGCGCCACCCCCAACATCAACATCAACAGCTACATTAACATCAACAGGTGCCCTCTACAGCCCAGCAGACACCTCATCGTCCAGCAGATGCAGAAGAAGCACCACTAACCGTGGAGGTAGGTGGGTCTGGTTCCTCTCAGCATATGAGCAGTAGGGGCTCTATACTAACAGGGGGAGATTGCACTTGTTTTTGGATGCATGGGAGTCTATTACTAATGACAAATATATACTCAGCATTCATAGCTATAAAATTGACTTTGTTCATGAAAACATGCCGCCACTTCAGCATATACCCCAAAGGGTATTCACCCTCTCAGTCAAAGGTAAACAAGAGGGTCAAGCTGAACTGATGGGGCTACTAGCAAAAGGTGTCATTGAAAGAACAAAACATGAACCTTTGGAATTTGTGTCTAATATTTTCACTAAAATTAAAAAAGATGGTGGATGTCGCATCATCATTGACTTAACTTCAAGATGGAAACTTTTGAAACAGCCAGACAATTGATTTCTAGAAGGTACTTTCTGCCAAACATTGATTTAAAAGATGCCTACTACTCAGTACCCATACACAAGGAGCATCATAAATACCTACAGTTTAATTGGATGAAACAGCTATGGCAATTTAAAGCCTTACCAAATGGGCTAACCTCAGCTCCAAGGTTGTTCACAAAAATCTTAAAACCTGCCTTGGCATTATTGAGGAAACAAAAGAATATATAGTCATGGCGTACTTAGACGACATTTTAATAGTAGGGAAAACCTTGGAGACAGCCATTTCGGCAGTAGCAGCCACCAAACGTTTGTTTGAAACTTTGGGGTTTGTCATACATCCAGATAAATCCAATTTGACACCGTCCGCAACCATGGACTATCTTGGATTTACGATTGACACTATTCGCATGACTGTAACTCTGCCGATGGGGAAAGCATCAGAGTTGGCACAATCATGCAACAAACTAATGGTTAATCATCAGCCAACCATACGGCAGGTAGCTAGTGTCATTGGGAAAATGGTAGCAGCCTTTCCAGTTGTATAATTTGGGCCTCTGCACTATCAAAATTTACAAAGAGCAAAAGTGCACGCACTAAAGAAAAACTCAGGTCACTTTGACCGAGTTATGAATTTATCTGCTGAATCCATTCCAGAGTTACAATGGTGGACAAGGATCATTAGGCTTAGCTCCAGTCCCATAATAATCACCAACCCAGTATTAACCATTCAAACGGATGCCAGTTCTTTGGGCTGGGGAGCAATTAACATGCAATCCAGCACAGGGGGCAGATGGACTAATTTTGAATCATCTTGCCTACAGACATGGGGTATTAACTACTTAGAAATGTTGGGTGCATTTTATGGTTTAAAAGCATAGTCATCTAATATCCATCGCGCACATGTCCGATTGTAATTAGATAATACCACGGTGGTGGCATATCAACCACATGGGTGTTGTAAAGTTGATATCATGTGACAATTTGGTCAACCCAATCTGGCAATGGTGTGTCGAAAGACATATTTGGTTATCAGCAACTTACCTACCAGGTAAGCAAATTACAGCGGCAGACACCAGGTCATGCAAATTTAACGATAACATCGAATGGATGCTAAATCCCAAAGTATTTGCTGAAATTACAAAGCAATATGGCACACCAGATATCAATCTATTTGCATCTAGGCTGAATCACCAGGTACCAACATATGTCGCTTGGGAACCAGACCCTGAGGCAGCAGCAGTTGATGCATTCACGCTGCATTGGGGGAAAATGTTCTTTTATGCTTTTCAACCCTTCTGCCTCATCAGTCAGGTATTACGCGAGATTCAATTGGATTCCGCTTCAGGAATCTTGATAATACCCAATTGGCCTACACAGCCATGGCCCTCGACATGGCTGTCGAAACACCGTTGGAATTCCCCAGCAGTCCAGAATCATTAATCCACCCAGCGTCAGGCATTAGTCACCCGTGCCATGACAGATCAATCCCCTGGCTTGCAGATTCTAAAAAGACCTCTACTGGGCCTGGCACTGTCTGAGGATGCCATCAACATGATGACCGCATCCCACCGGGAGTCCACCAGGAGACAATACCTGTCCAACATAAGGAAATGGGAACAGTATTGCTCCAAAGCAGGAACTGCCTACTCAACAGCAACAGCTACCAGTGTTGTGGAGTTCCTGGTTGGATTACAAATAGATGGACTCAGCTACAACGCCATCAATACAGCCTGGAGTGAGTTGTCCGCTTATTTGGTTCCAGCAGCAGGACAACAGGCTTTGGGGTCCCATCCACTGGTAGTCAAACTCATGAGGGGTATTTTTAACACTAATTCCCCCAGACCAAGATATACTCAGATCTGGGATGTCAGCATTGTGCTGACGTACCTTAGGGGATGGCCACCACCCAGGTCACTCACGCTGGAACAACTTACCCTGAAATCAATCATGCTCATGGCACTAGTGTCAGCACAAAGGGTACAGTCCCTCCACCTTCTGAGGCTGGACAGCATGACAGAGTCATTGGACTGCATCACATTCCATGTTCAGAGTCTGGTCAAACAAACTAGACCAGGAACCATGACTCCAGTCATGGAGTTCCGGCCATATTCATCTGCCCCATGGCTGTGTGCCAAGACCCATCTCACCATTTACATAGACACAACATACAACTTAAGAGGGAGAGAAAAAAACTTATGGATAAGTCACAAGAAGCACCATGGTCAGGTGATGAGCCAAACCATTTCAAGGTGGCTCAAGCAGGTGCTTAAGTCCGCGGGAGTCAACACTAATGTTTACGAATCTCACTCCACCAGAGCTGCATCCACATCGGCGGCTAGGCGAATGGACGTGCCTATGGACCATATTCTGGCCAGAGCAGGATGCTCCTCGGAAAAACTTTCCAAAGGTTTTATAATAAGCCGCTGGCGGAACCTGCTCCATTTGCAGACAGAATTTTAGAGTCTGCAGATAATATTTAATTTAAGCCCAGGGGAGCTCTCGGTTTTTTGTTGTTATTAATAAATCTTTTGTGTTCGCAAACAGGTTATTGTTGATTGTGATAACATAATTCCTCCCTCAAAGGTCTTCAGACAGTGAGTGAAGCATGAGCTGGTACACGGTTCGGAATCACAGAGCTTTGAAGTCTTCACGTAGTCACTCCCGTGACTTCGAAATAAAATAGTAAGATTAAATGAGAACTTACCAGTTCGAAGTTTGATCTGTATTTTATGAGAAATTACGATGAGGGATTACGTGCCTCCGCTCACACCCTCTATTATACAGATCAACTGGTAATTAAGTTATTTTCTTTCTTTACTATATTTATTTCAATCGTTGTGTTTTTTCTGTGAATCCACACCGCTGCTTTGAAGAATGTTGTGCATGCGTGCTGGACGGGGTCTTCACGTAATCCCTCATCGTAACTCCTCATACAGATCAAACTTTGAACTGGTAAGTTCTCATTTAATCTTACTATTTTAAAGTATGTATGTGCAAGGTCCAGCATCATTGAATATGATCACTGGCTTTTATATTTGAGTTAAATGTTCATTATTCAGTGATGACTTTACACCAGCTGTGAATTAATAGGGTCTCCTGATTGGAAACAATCGACTCTGAAACACATTTCGAGCTGTTAATGGCACCTGATTGATCAAAGCAGCTATGTATCAAACTCAGGTAGGCAATGATTTAATGGGATGTTCAATCAAACCTTTGCACCAATTTGTTCCAAATCAGTGTCTGAATTTATTTCTAACGATTTTGGTTGAGCTCTAACCTACTGAAAGGATTCAAACGAGTGGTCTGTACCTGTATTGGTTTATGGAAATTTATTTGGCATATACTTTTTTTTTATAACAGATATGCTAATCTTGATACAAAGTTCCTGACTGAGAATAATTTGTGGTAAACAGACATGAAAATGCACAGATAGGCATTGTTAATCTATCGTTTTAGTTCGTACTGTAATTATACACCATTTATGGATGATACACAAACTACCAGAAGCACAGCTGTTGTGAATGCCTAAATAAAATAGCTGTTCCACCATAAGCTTTTACTTATCTTGCCCCCAGTGTAAGTTTCTCTTACAAACTGAGCATGCACCACAACTACATTGCATATGTTGAAGACTCTACTTCTTTTTAGTAGATGTACAGACTTGAATGTATCACTGGATAACTATCGTAGACAATTATCCATCAGTCTGGGTCTGAAGAAGCTACTCACTCTTTCAGGATTATCCTAGAATACAAGAGCAGCCCTTGGTTTATTTTCTCTATTGCAAACCAACTTCTTAAAAACATCTCCTTCGTTGTCTTCACCCTCAAACCCTTTAACAAGAGTGAATGGATTTTAAATTTCTTGTCAATAAGGCATCCATGGCCATGTACTTGCTTTCACTCTGTATGTTACGGAGCCAGCAATCCAATGTACCCCAGCCCTTGTCCTGACTTTGCATCTATCTCAATGCCCTTTCCACATTTATCTTTATCAGAAGACCATCTCTTAATCTTTAGATTACTCTCACTGAAATAAATGGCAGTCCTGATTCCTGACCCCCACTTTCACATTTATTCTATCTCCAAGGCTACTGTCCTCATCCTTTCAAACCTGATATCATTATCCCTTCTTGAAAAAACTAAACTTGCCTCTTTGCTTTGTGAACCACCACGCCATCTCTCACCTCCATTTTCCCTTCAAATTTTTAGAAAATGCAGCTTCTCAAATTTGCACCCATCTGACACAAAATTCCTTGTTTGAATCCCTTCAGTCACGTTTCTGGATTTGTCTTGGTCCTTATGAAAATCACTGATGCTGCCCTCTACAATTATGTCAAACATTGCCTACCTCTCTCAGCATTAACTTGGTTGGGCACATCATCATTTCCATTGCCTCTCTGTATTTGCTGCAGGGACCATATCCATCGGATTACATTAAACCCTTTCCAGTAAAAGCATGAGAAGTGTTTCTTTTTGTACCTGTACAATTACCTCTGCCAATCTCTTAAACTTTTGAAATCCTTCTCTAAACTTTTCCATCTCCCTATTTCACTTCTTCCTTCATTGACTAACTTCATTGACCAAGTTTTTTGGTCAATTATCCCATCCCAATCTGTAGCCAAGAGCCAGATTTTATTTGACAATGCTCTTGTGAATGTTTCATAATGTTAAGGTACTACATAAATAAAAGTTGTTAACTGAAATGCTCAGTACTTGATGTCAAAACTTGTAATTTTAATTATCGTTGCTTTGAACATTAAAAATAACTATGTAAATGACTTGATCACAAGGATATAAATGCTCACATTGTTAATTTAGTTTATTGTCACATGTGCAAAGCTTTACTTGCATGCTAACCAGTTAGCGGACAGACAATGCATGATTACAATCGTCCCATTCGCAGTGTACAGATACGTGATGAAGGGAATAACATGAATAATGTTTAGTGCAAGATCGAACCAGTAAAGTCCTATCAAAGATAGTCTGAGAGTCTCCAATGGACTCTATTAAGGGCAATCTGACATTCATTTATGAAAACTTTGCTGAATTCTATTAAATTCCGGTGCATTTCTGCTTCATGAATAACTATACTATTTAGAGTTTAATGATACAACAAGTCTACTTTCCTTCGTGGGAGTTTGGAATCAGTACATACTTTGTGTCAGCTCCGAAACCCACAATGCGGTAATTAACTGCAGTAAACATATGCACTGCTGTCCAGCTTAACATTGCAGAGCACCTTCCCCTACCTCCGAACAGCCCAAAGCATTTTACAAACAAAAACATTTTTAATGCAGTCATTGTAGCAGTAAGTGACAATATCTTAGAATTGTGAGAATTTCTGTATTCCAAAGACAATATTATAATAATTTTAAGGAATATAAAACTTTACAGTTTCTATATTTTGATTGCATCCTTGAAATTTCAGGTTAACTATTTTAATTTACAAATTTACACATTCAATCCTTCATAGCTGTGCTCTGTGTTTTAACTTTTTAAATAGAAATAACAATAATATTAACTGCATCATCATTCTGCTTTGTCTCAATAATTATTTGAAGTTTTAAATAATAACTGAAAACATTTTATAACAGCTATAATCCAAATTTGCTCCAATTTGTGCATCTTAACTCTCATTCCAATTTCTAGCATTACAAATAATATTCGTGATATTGTTCATTTCTGAATTATTGGAAATTGAAAAAATAGAAAACAAACAAGGCTTTTCAAATTAGACTCCTCAAATAGACTTCCTTTAACTGTTTCATATCTCTGAATTGATTATGCATGGTTATACTTCCATGAAAGCTTTGTAAAAAAAGATTTGCCCATACAAGCCCGTGGACAGCAACAACTCGAGAAAGTTGCTTACCTTCAGTTTCTCAAGGATAATTAGACATGACTATAAAAGCTGGCTTTGCAATCAACAACCCACACTCCACAAATTAATAAGATGAAAAAATATAGTTACTTTCACCTCCTCAGAAAATCCCAGCGCATAGTCAACATTTATCTTTTTAAATGTAATAATGTAGGAAATTCCAAAATAATAGAAACTTCGGAATTTCTGCCTCCTGTACATGGATGTTGCATTTAGTTCTAAATCAACTTTTTCTTACTATTTCCATGTTTGGGTGCCAACACTGAAGCTGGTTTTGCTTTGCTCTGAAGGAGCAGCCAGCAAATTTTGATCTTTGATGCTATGTTATTGTTGTTACTTAAAGCTAGATCCCATTAAGGGCTAATTGAGAGTGTTCTTTATCCTCTGCCACATAAGACATAATTTAAAATTTATGAGTATTGCTCTGTCAATTATCTGTTTGATAATGCACTGCTTCATCGCACAACTCTCAATTTAGCAAACTGTACTAATTTCTCCTTTTGCCAATTCCTCTATATCAGGCTGGCATGCTCAGGACTATGTTAGAGAACGCCTCTTTTCAGTTGGAATCATTCAGCTTGAAGAATGGTCTCAACCCAAAACCTATCCATTTCCTCCACAGTTGCAGCTTGGCCCACTGAGTTACTCCTGTATTGTGTTTTGCTCAGGATTTCAGCATCTGAAGTTCCTTGTGTCTCCATCCAGTCTCCATTTGAGATCCATTCTAATCTCATTTAAACCCATCATATTACAACTTTGATTTAAACAATGTTGGTAAGTATTACACCTTCTTTTTGAGAGCAAGGTTAAATAATTATTCTGTTGTTCCAAGTGGTACTTCCTCCAAACCCATCATTGTTTCTTTCACTGTCTCAGTACCATTATTTTTTGCCTTGTGCATCACCTCCTTCTTCATTTCATCTTCCCCGTATTCCACCCTATTACAGATTCTTCTCTTTTGCCCTTTCCATTTTATCTTCATTTATACTAGCTTAAAATCTGCTGTTTTATTTTAATTTTTCCTGTTCGGACAATTAAATTGCTTTTCCTATTTTTTGTTAGAAATGAACTTACTATTTCCCATGGCCCCAAATGTCTCAAAACTAAAATGTACGTCCATTATTTAAACTTCTTCTGGTCTCACTTTGTGGACCCCATCACATCTAAAATTCTCCTCTGTTTGAGGCCTCTGTTTCTAGTGGTATGTATATCTCTACTTCCTTTGCTTGGCCAACGGAGGGGGTGCATTCAATTGTCTCAGCCACAGTCTGCAGATTCCTTGCTATACCCACTTGTTCTGACATGCCTTTCTTCTTCCCTTAAGGCTACTTATTTTGACATACTGTAAGTACCCATCTCATGCACTCAATATCCCATTGTCTGTACAATTTGATTGACCCTCCTGGGTCCCTTCACTGTGTTAAATGCACATGGGAAAAGTGCAAGTTACTGCTAATGGAAATAATGCTGTTGATATTCACCCACAGGGGATAGATAATGACAATTCCTTTGCTATCTTTATGCATTTATATAGCAATGTCCATTACAATGGAAGATGGACGGATAGCAAAAGTGCATTACATTTTCAACTAGTAAGAGCACTATTAACAATGCCATCATATTTTATAACTGGTACTGATGGCCCTGTTTTGCCTTTCAGGGAAGAGAAAATATGTTGGACCACTATAGTTTCTTGTGGAAAAATCTACATCATCAGACATTCAACAATTTGTAACTATTGCCAAAGTTTAATCAGCACTGGACCATAAGAACATTTGTGAGATTAATGTTAAAAAAGGACAACTCGTTATTTTACATACATATATGATGTAGATTATATATGATGTGGTACAAATAAAGCTGTATTTTGCTGTAACTAGCAGAGAGTGCGAACACAATATTTAGTTCAGTTTAGTTTAGACATACAGCGCGGAAACGGGCCTTTTGGTCCACTGAGTCCGTGCCGACCAGCCCCCCCCCCCCCCCCCCCCCACGCTAACACTATCCTACGCACACTAGGGACAATTTACAATTTTACCAAGCCAATTAGCCTACAAATCTGTATGTCTTTGGAGTGTGGGTAGAAACCGGAGCACTCGGAGAAAACCCATGCAGGTCACTGGGAGAAGGTACAAACTCCATACGGACAAGCACCCATAGTCAGGATCGAACCCGGGATTCTGGCACTGTAAGGCAGCAACTCTACCGCTACGCCACCATGCCACCATGTAATTTGTACGTAATGTGATTACCTCATTACCAAGGATTAGTGATTGCTATAGTGTACTGCAAGGATATCATGTGATTAGTTACTATTTATTTCCATCAATGATCCGATCAAGGTATTATTCAGCACCGTTTATGTATCTGCTTTGTTCCGCAGAAGAATATAATTGAGAGCATTATTAGTCTTTCTTTGACATTGTGATCTTTCTTCAGTGCTTTGATGACACTTTTTTCTTTTAAATTTAAATCCTCGATCATTCCACTTTCTATTTCAGATAACGAATCAAAGAAGCTGGCATATGATTACACTCATTCCAGTATCTCATCTAATTGGAAAGTTCTTCATGTGAGCTCAGGCTATTCAAAAAAAGGAATCCTCTATTTTAAATCTGAATCTTTCCACATTTAATGACCACACATGGAAATTTGACATCAGGACAATTCTGAGAAGCAGTCAGAGTAGGATTTTATCCAGACTGATTTTTCTTATCCTTTTCCCTCGGGCACTGACCAATTTTCGCACCACTGTTGCTGTCTTGGCTGAGATCAACTATATCAGTACCGACCAGAAACCCACTTGTGAAACCTTGGGTCTACGTGGCCTAGAGAAGAAAGGAATAATTTGCATTTATCCTCAGGAAATCTTAAAACAATTCACATCCATCTAACGACTTGAAACTACAATTGTTGTGATGTATTGCAAACACAGTAGTTGGTTTGTGGCAAGCAATATTCAACATAATGTAAACTGGATGAAATTCCAGTTCATTTGTCATGGATGTGTTGGCTGACTGGCGAAAGGTGGTTAAAAGGCAAGCGCTCCCGGCAATTCTCCGAATACAGTCTGCTCCTTTAAATGTGTTAACATTTTCCTTTATCATTTAAGCCTTTTGCACCGTTTCAGCCTTTTCTGTTGTGCATCTATTTGTCTCCTTAGGTCTTTCCTACTATTAACTATTTACTATTAATAACAGTGACCAATGCATTACATCCATACATTCCTGCTTTTACTGTGAAGGAATAGAGAATAATGCATAACATTCAAACAATGCTTTTATTGTGAAGGATTCCACCGGTCCAGCTTGTCGGCCTGTGGACTCTGGTGCACCCTCGGTCTCTTGAGCTGTCCCCACCGGTACCTTTGCTGCTGGCCACACTGGACCTCCGCTGCTCCTTTCGCTGGCTCCCCCGGGCTTCACCGTTACTTTTAAACACCGCTGGCCACTCCGGACCTCCGCTGCTGCTGCTGGCTCAGCCGTTGCTGTTGCTGTTGCCTCCGCTGGCTCGTTGCCAAGTCAACTCCCGCTGCTCCGCCGACCTGCCTGCCCGCTGGCTCCACAGCCCTCCCGGCTGCTACTGGACCCGCTGCTCGGCTCGTCGCTGGCTCCCGTGGACATCCTGTGGAAGGTGAGTCGCTGCTCGTTACTGCTGCTAGTCCCCGCTGTTCCAAGCATTGGGACTGTGCCCCGCCATCGGGGGCTGGCTAATCGCTGTGTCCCGCTTCTCTCGCGCAGGCCCGCTTCTCTCTCTCGGCTGGCTTTCTCTCGCGACTGGGCTTTCTCCACTCTCGGCCGTCTCCCGCGACCGGGCTTTCTCCGCTTTCTCCCCCAACCGGGCTGACTCTGCTCCCAACCGGGCTGAAGTGCTTGAGTGCTATGTCCTGCTTCTCTCGCGCGGACCCACTCTTCACTCGGCGGTCGGACTTCCTCTCACATCCGGGCTTTCCCCGGTCTCGGCCGTCTCTTGCGACCGGGCTTTCTCGGCTCTCAGCTTCTCTCGGCTTCTCTCGCGGGGCCTGGTCCACTTTTCTGCTCACGGTCGGGCTGACTCTACTCGCGACTGGGCTTTCTCTGCTCGCGGTCATCTCTTGCGACCAGGCTTTCACCGCTCACGGCCGTCTCTTGCGACCGGGCTTTCTCTCACAACCAGGCTGACTCTGCTCCCGGTCGGGCTGACTCCGATTTTGTCGGTGGACCTGTCCATGACCTACCCGGTACTAGGCCCTCACTCGATGCCGTTGGCGGCTCCTGGGCCTGGCTGTGAGCTACACAGCCCTGGAAAACGTTCAAAGTCAGTGGTGGTCTCCGAACCTGTCCGTAGCCTACATGGTACACGCCCCTGGAACTCACCCGAAGTTTCTGCTTCTGCCCCTTTTCCATGGCTGCACGGCCCTGGAAAGCATTCCAGGTAAGTTGACACCGTCGCTGTCCTGCTGGTTAATCTTCCAGCTTTCAGCTCACATACTGCCCCCACTTGTTTACCTTGCGTTATTGCTTCCCGTTCCGACCTTTCTTTTCTTTGGCGCCAATTCAAAACCATTTGGCGCCAAATTTTTTTTTGCTTCGTGCCGTTCCACTTTGTTTCCAAACACAACCTCTTCTTTTTAACTTTTTTTTTTCTTGACAGTCCTTCTTCTTTCCTTTTCTGTTCCTTTATCCTTGTTGTGTTGTTGTGTGTTCTGGTGTAACAATTCAGCTAAAACTTAGCTGTACAAAGATTATTCAGCTTGAGGAATTTGACAAAAAAAAACTGAGTCCAAAATGTGTAACAATCCGAAGGACAACATCTTGCCACGTAGACACAACATAGAGATAGCCTGACAAACTCGCCGACTTGTACAGCTGATGTTTTAAACTACAGTCCCCTGCATAGCGGGATCTGCAGGCCTCTCATGTCCAGCTCGCAAACAACTGCGACACAACTCCGTATCTACTGTTTAAACTGTTAAAAAATACTGCGTGTTGCAAAACAGACCTGCACTGTATTTAAAGGATGAGTTCACAAACTCTATCCCATCCTCGTCGCCAATTGTTGTGTATTTGGGTACTTGGAACTGACTTAAAACAACACTCAGATACGGGAGTAAACTAACAAGTTTCTTTATTCCAGGACGTCACCTTGAGTCTCCCCCAGCGCATGCGTCCCCTCGCACAAGGCATAACATATGCTAAGTATATCACTTACATCACAGGTTTCGGCCCGAAATGTTGCCCATTTCCTTCCATCCATAGATGCTGCTGCACCCGCTGAGTTTCTCCAGCACTTTTGTCTACCCACTATAATATCGTCGCTCTGCTCTGGCTTTGTTGAAGACACAGCTATCCAATCATGTGATTCAAACCAAATTAGTTTTGTAAGAATCTTAAGCATTATTTTTGATTTATTCTGCAGTTTTCTTTCCCCTGACAGTATTGATTGCTTTACTGGGGTATGGTTGAACTCCTTCCAGTACTTCACGTACAGTGGCTTGCAAAAGTATTCATACCCCTTGAACTTTTCCACATTTTGTCACGTTACAACCACAAACGTAAATGTATTTTATTGGGATTTTATGTGATAGACCAACACATAATTGCGTTGTGGCGCATAATTGTGAAGTGGAAGGAAAATGATACATAGTTTTCAAATTCTTTTACAAATAATAAACTGAAAAGTGTGGCGTGCAAAAGTATTCAGCCTCCTTTACTCGGATACCCCTAAATAAAATCCAGTGCAACCAATTGCCTTCAGAAGTCACCTAATTAGTAAATAGAGTCCACTTGTGTGTAATCTAATCTCAGTATAAATACAGCGGTTCTGTGAAGGCCTCAGAGGTTTGTTAGAGAACATTAGTGAACAAACAATGTTCCATCATCATGAAGCCCAAGGAACACACCAGACAGGTCAGGGATAAAGTTGTGGAGAAGTTTAAAGCAGGGTTAGGTTATAAAAAAATATCCCAAGCTTTGAACATCACACGGAGCACTGTTCAATCCATCATCCGAAAATGGAAAGAGTATGGCACAACTACAAACCTACCAAGACATGGCCGTCCACCTAAACTGACAGGCCGGGCAAGGAGAGCATTGATCAGAGAAGCAGCCAAGAGGCCCATGGTAACTCTGGAGGAGCTGCAGAGATCCACAGCTCAGGTGGGAGAATCTGTCCACAGGACCGCTATTAGTCATGCACTCCACAAATCGGGCCTTTATGGAAGAGTGGCAAGAAGAAAGCCATTGTTGAAACAAAGCCATAAGACATCCCGTTTGCAGTTTGCCACAAGCCATGTGGGGGACATAGCAAACATGTGGAGAAAGGTGCTCTGGTCTGATGAGACCAAAATTGAAGTTTTTGGCCTAAATGCAAAACACTATGTGTGGCGGAAAACTAACACTGCACATCACCCTGAACACACTATCCCCACTGGTGGTGGCAGCATCATGCTGTGGGGATGCTTTTCTTCAGCAGGGACAGGGAAGCTGGTCAGAGTTGATGGGAAGATGGATGGAGCCAAATGCAGGGCAATCTTGGAAGAAAACCTGTTAGAGTCTGTAAAAGACTTGAGACTGGGGCGGAGGTTCACCTTCCAGCAGGACAACAACCCAAAACATACAGCCAGAAATACAGTGAAATGGTTTAGATCAAAGCATATTCATGTGACCTAAATCCAAATGAGAATCTCTGGCAAGACTTGAAAATTGCTGTTCACAGACGCTCTCCATCCAATCTGACTGTGCTTGAGCTATTTTGCAAAGAAGAATGGGCAAAAATTTCAGCCTCTAGATGTGCAAAGCTGGTAGAGACATACCCCAAAAGACTTGCAGCCGTAATTGCAGCGAAAGGTGGTTTTACAAATATTGACTCAGGGAGGCTGAATACTTTTGCACGCCACACTTTTTAGTTTTTATTTGTAATAACATTTGGAAACCATGTATCATTTTCCTTCCACTTCACAATTATGCACCACTTTGTGTTGGTCTATCACATAAAATCCCAATAAAATACATTTACATTTGTGGTTGTTACGTGACAAAATGTGGAAGGGCACACACACCTCTCCACACCACACACACACTCACTCACACACACTCACACACACAAATGCCAAGTAACTTCAGAACGTGTTGAATATACAGTGTGTAAAGCGAATGTTTAAAGTCTCCAGTAGAGGCTGCTGGTGCTGAAGCAAAAAGTACTTTAAATATCATCCAACAAACACACTCACCATAGACAGAGCAGTCAACTCTCTTGAATTATTCAACGGCGCCTGCACACTGCGCCATCTTGACGTCACCCTCATGCTTCTTGTCACAAACCGGAAATGATGCACTCAGCGCCAGCATGCCGCTAAACGGAAATTACGTCATCAGTGCCATCTTGCAACTAAGCGAAAATCACAAAATGAACGCCAATTTTGAAATTAAAAACAGTCCTGATCTAATAAAATGTTTATTCACGGTTTATCCATCCGAAAACAAGGCCTTTAAAAGCCAAACCAATTGGACAAAAACACTTTGCAAGCCAGCAAAACACATTTGCTGAAAGCCCTTTAAAAAGCCAACCTAATTGGGCAAGCACTTTGAAAACAACAAACACATTATCTGAAAACCACATCCCGGGGACTTACCGTGGAGTAGAAGTGCATTCAGTGTTATTCGCAGCTCAAAGAGCCGTGACCCTCTCGCTTCCTCCATCTGGCAGAGACTGTGTGAGCCACGACACTTCCGGGTTTAATAGTCCCTTCTCCCTGCCGCCAGCGGGGGCAGCAGAGAGAATTGCGAAATTTTTAAAAACATTAATATCTCTCTGATTTTTTCATCGCTGGGAAAAATCCTCCAGTCCAGTCTGGCGGAGGGGGGCTCTGAGCGAGGAGACCAAAAATGACGGCGTTCTCTCGGAAATCACATTGCAGTGAGTCAAAAGCGGTCAAGATCTTACTTTTAGTAATATAAATAACAAACTCCAGAATTGCAGTTGAAAAACTGTAAATGAATTTCTGTACATCTGAACTATGACATATTCCCAGTTAGTTCCTTGCAATTTGCATCTTAAAAACAGAGCTAATGCTTCTTGATAACCAAATTATATTTCTTTCTTCCCTTTGTTAATGAGCCACTTATCTTGTTTTACTTTTCAGTCTTTATTAGACAGGTCCTGGTTTATTAATTTTCTGAAAGATTGGACAGGAAACCTCCACTGCTACAATCACCTCCTTCACACTCCACTGCCATCCAGATGTCAGCTGTGGTTCAGAAGTAGCACACTTACTCCTGAGTGAACTGAGTATAACAGACATTGCTCCAGAGACTGGAGCATGTATACCAGGCTGCAGCAGCACATAGTAGCACCGATCTCAGCACCCACAACAGGCATCTGCTGCCAGTTTTGACTAACTAAACTACTTTTCAGGCAATTTTGGGCTGCAAAATTACCAGGAGGACCAGAAAAGAAATGCATATTCCAGTGAGCTGGAAAAAGATCACGGGAAACCAATAATTACACATTCTGGAAAGTTTAGAATCAAGGATGCTGGTTTACAAACCAAGATACAAAGTGCTGGAATAACTCAGCGGGTCAGGTAGCTTCTCTGGAGAACAGGAAAGCTACTCCAGCACTTTGTGTCTTCTTCAGAAAAGTTTACTTCATCTTTACACTCTTTTGTTTATTTGTTTATTTATTTGCACCATGTTTTAAAAGAAGACAAACGATCAATTTATAATACCATACAGTGCTAGGAGGGAAGGGAAGCCCAGAGGGCTTATACAAAGTCCGCTCCCACCTGAAAATGAGCGTTATTGGCAAATCAGAGGGTAGGAGAAATAAAAAAGACAATAATAAACAATAATACAGTTTAAGAATGAAAATTAAAAGTATGAAATTTAAAATATGAAAATAAATAAAATAATAAGATATAGTATAAGATAAGAGTCAACAGAAGTAGTTTGAGCTCATAAATAGCATTACAAAAAGCTGGAGGTCAGAACTCAGGACATGATGAGAAACGTTTTAAGCTCAATCTTAAAGGTGGCTAAGGAGGTGTGAGACTTTAATGACAGAGGCAGGGTATTCCAAAATTTAGGACCTTTAAAAGTAATGCAATGTTGATGTTCGACAAAACGGAAGATGAAGATCATTTCTTCTTCTGGTTGGGTAATGGTGAATATTAGAAGAAAGGGTGAAAAGATCATGAAGAGAAATAGGCAAATCATGTTTACATTTAAGATATTTGAAAATAAAAATACATATTTGGAATGCATTCAGTTTATCTACAGACAAAATTGAATACTTCTTGAAGAGAGGGGCAGAAGGATCTTGTGAATTTGAATGAGAAATTAATCTCATAAATTTCTTCTGTGTGATGAGTAGCTTAGAAAGATAGGAAGGATAGGTAGAACCCCAAACAATATTACAATAATTGAAATAAGGAAAAATCAAACTGTAATATATTGTTAGATGGGAAGACGGGTGAATAAATGCACAAACCGTTCTCAGAATACCAAGCATTTTCATTGATCTTCTACAGACAATATTGATATGTTCTTTCCAAGTTAAATTTTGACCAATGGTTACTCCTAAAAATTTTGTATATGTTACTTCAGGAATTTCATGTCCATTGATAAAAATGTTAGATTTGTCTTTGGGAAAAATGTTGCTTTTATTGCAAAAGATCATGTAATTGCATTTTTGATATTGAGAGAGAGCCTGTTCACTTCAAACCACTTAGAGACATGAGACATTTCTTCATTAACTAATTTAACCAATGATTTTAGATCACTATGTGAAGCTATAAGATTGGTGTCATCGGCAAACAGGATAGGAAGAAGTACTCTACAGGTATAGGATAGGTCATTTATATAGATCAAGAATAGTAAAGCACCAAGGAGCCTTGTGGTACCCCACAGTGAATGATCAATTTTTTGGACGAGCTTCCATTTAGATAGACAAATTGCACTCTATTTGGTTAACCATAGAAGCGCTACATCCTTTACCCCATATCTATTGAGTTTAGAGATTAAGATTGAATGGTTGACTGTATCAAATGCCTTGGATAGATCTAGAAAGACACCAAGAGCAAATTTATTTTCATCTAGAGCAGTAGAGATGTTATTAATAAGTTGTAATAATGCATGCTCCGTAGAGTACTTCTTCCTAAAGCCATATTGATGGTTATACAAAGTATTATTCACAGTTAGAAGGTTTAGGATTCTTGTGTACACTAGTCTTTCTATGATTTTTGAGAGAGATTTTAGGGGAGAATAGATATTGGGCGGTAATTACCAAATTCTTTAGGGTCACCTGATTTATAGATAGGTACGACTTTGGCAATCTTTAAATCTTGAGGAATGACACCAGATTGGAGAGATAAAGAAAAAATATGTGCTAGTGGCTCAGTAATATGATCAATAACTTTTTTTAAGAGAGTGGTTCTAACTCCATCATGGCCTTCTGCAGAGTTCTTTAGACTCACAATTATGTTGTAGATTTCTTTGGGACAAGGGGGATGGAAGGTGGACAAAGTAGAGAATTGACCGTTAATCAATTTACAAGGGTCTTCATTAGAGTCCTTAATGGTTGAAGCCAAGGAGGACCCAACATTGACAAAAAAATAATTAAAACCATCAACTATCTCCTTTGGGTTATGAATAGTACCATCTCTTCCTAACATCTCTGTGAGCACAGCAGGTGGGGCTTTTTTGCGAGTTAGCACTTGGTTGATGAGGTTCCAAATTGATTTGATGTCATTTGATGCTTGCATGAATTTATCAGTAAAGTATTTATTTTTTACTTGCCTTAAATAGTGAGTAAGATTATTTTTGTAAGCTTTATATGATTCCACATTGAATGGTGTGGGATGCAAAATAGATTTCTTGTATAGTTTATTTTTAATCAAAATGCGTTTCTTCAATTCTTTAGTGAACCAGGGTTTGTCAAATGAGGCAGCTTTCTTAATCTTGGTAGAAATTAAGGGAAAACATTTCTCCAAAGAGATATTAATAAGGGAAAGGAATGCCTGATAAGCTTCATTGACATCTTGCAGCCTAAGAACCTTATCCCATGATAGTCTACCAATTACACATTTAAAAGCTTCCATATTTCTATTGGTATATTTGCGATATTCTGTTCCCTTATGATCACAGCTATTGGTTTTACTTATTCTGTTTGAGTTGATATGTACAATTTGGAATATAAGGAGATGATCAGAGATATCAGCTAACAATATACCAGAAGACATTTTGTAATCCAGACAGTTTGCCAAGATGTTACCAATGAGTGAAGCTGAGGTGCTGGTTATTCTCGTCGGTTTATGTATCAATGGATAAAAGTGAGTTGAAAAAAGAATAAGGAAATCTGGCGAGAGAGATGAATCGCTTTTAAGGAGGTTGATGTTTAAGTCTCCAAGTAGAAAACACATTTTACGTTCTTTGGTTATCATTTCTAGCATCAGACAGAGTGCATCAATAAATGTGACAGAATCAGAATCTGGAGGTCTATAGATACAACCAATGATGACGTTTTTCCCACCAAAATTTGGGCAAGAAGTAATTTCAACAAAAACTCTACTGTGTCAGCATAATTTGTTACCACAAGCAAGTTGTAATCAAACACGATTTTGAAGTATAACTGCTTTTAAATCTTTTTTATTTATTTTTAGTCATCTGCATCTGATCATGCTTCTGTTTAATTTGCAAAGCCTTTCCCAGGAGTTATACTGAGTATGCTCCTTATCTTAGTCTCAGCTTGAACAGTACCCAGATGACTACATTTCTCCACTATAAAGAAATAGTCCATTATAGCACTGTTAATGACCTTATGCAAAGGGGTTCTTGAAATGATTTACAATTTTAAAAATATTTTCATATAAAACTGAAAATTAAAATATAATCCTCAAGGTGAGTTTCTTGATCAAACTGACATTTTTAACATCGTCTAATAGACGTGAATGCAATTATGCAAGGTGTAGATGGGGTATTCATGCATAGAAACATAGAAACATATAAAATAGGTGCAAGAGCAGGCCATTCGGCTCTTCGAGCCTGCACCGCCATTCAATATGATCATGGCTGATCATCCAACTCAGTATCCTGTACCTGCCTACTCTCCATACCCCCTGATCCCTTTAGCCACAAGGGCCACATCTAACTCCCTCTTAAATATAGCCAATTAACTGGCCTCAGCTACCTTCTATGGCAGAGAATTCCACAGAACCTTTTACCCAGAGTTTGAAGGAAATATCAAAGAACAGAGGACATAGCTTTAAGGTAAGAGGGGCAAAGTGTCAAAGAGATGCACAGGGCAAGTATTTTACACAGAGGCTGCCTGGAACCCACTGCCAGAGGTGGTGGTGGGGGGGACGTAATATAAGTTGATCTATCTGTCTCTCCCAACCTCATTCTCCTGCCTTCTCCCCATAACCCCTGACACCCCATACTAATCATAAATCTATCAATCTCTGCCTTAAAATATCCATTGACTTGACTTCCACTGCCTTCTGTGGCAATTAATTCCACAGCTTCACCACCCTCTGACTAAAGAAATTCCTCTTCATCTCCTTTTTGAGGATATGTCCTCCGTTCCTAGACTCCCCCACTAGTGGAAACATCCTTTCCACTTCCACTCTATCCAAGCCTACCCCTCATCCTTCTAAACTCTAGCAAGTACAGGCCAGTGCCATTTTGTCTAAGAGGCTTTTAGTGGGGCTATGGAGAAAATGGAGGAATATTGATCATGTGCAGGCAAATGAAACAAGTATATTTTGGAATCATGTTCAGCACAGACATTGTGGGCCTGTTCCTATGCTGAATTGATCTATGTTTTATATATCTGCTCCATAAGTTATGTTCCAAATGTAGCCATTACTGCACTTGCCCTCTGGTGAAATTTAGTTCCTAGTGTACTTTTACCCTCTTTACCTTTATATAGACTGGCCATTCGTTGTTCTGGAGTTTTGATTACTGAACCATGGGCCACATCAGAGTGAACCTAAGATTGAAACAAGCAGAATAGTAAGATTAAACGAGAAATTACCAGTTTGAAGTTTGATCTTTATTTTATGAGGAGTCGAGTTGAGGGACTACGCGAATAGAAGCCCGTACAGCCGTTGGTGCGTCAATCTTCAAAGTAGCGGAATGAATTCACAGCTAACAATGACTGAAGTATAATGGTAAGATGATAAAACTAGAACTACCAGATGAGATCTATGAGGGTGGGAGCGGAGGGCACGTAGTCCCTCAACTCGACTCCTCATAAAATAAAGATCAAACTTCAAAGTGGTAAGTTCTCGATAATCTTACTATTTTACTTTGGAGTCACGTGAGTGACTACGTGAAGACTTCAAAGCACTGTGAATTGATTGACTCAAAGTCGTTAACAATCAATCATGCATCAGTAACAACATTTGTTAAATGAATAACAGTTTATTTATAAACAAAATCATAACAAACCCCTCTAACTCAGGGGGAAACTGTAACAGTACTCATAACAGAATCAGCAAACACCCCGAGCCTTGAAATCAGCTTGTGATAAAACCTCTGAAAAGTTAGCTCACTGGACCATCCTGCGGCCGCGAGGATATGGTCTATTGGCACGTCCATCGCCCTTGCCGCGGAAGTTGATGCCGCCCTGGTGGAATGAGATTTGAATTTATCAGTATCAATTCCAGCACTTGCCAGGACCTGCTTTAGCCACCTTGAAATTGTTTGCACCGACACCTTACTGTGTGTTTTTTTGTGACTAATAAACAACGCCGACTCTGTTCCTCTCAGAGGTTTAGTAATCTCAATGTAACGAGATAAATGTGAGACTACACACAAGCGATCCTCTCCCCAGGTATGGCCTCCTTAAAATCTGCAAATTAACAGATCAATACAATCATGTAAAGGATGTTGATCCCCAGTGACTGGATTTACCAGTAGATTTTTATTCTTGGGAATAATCATGTAAGGCTCCCTAGCCATTTGTAATACAACGTAAAACCATGCTTGTGTAGGCCAATCTGGCACTACCAATACCCCTGAAGCGGAGTCCTCCTTGATCTTTTGCAAACATCTGCTGATGAGACAGAATGGAGGAAATACATACACAAACATTCCTCCCCAATGCAGCGAAAACGCATCCACTGCTACTGCCTCAATATCTGGTTCCCATGAAACATATCTAGGTAACTGATGATTTAATCGAGATGCAAACAAGTCAATATCTGGCAATCCATACTGAACAATCATTTGGTTAAATACATCCTGATTTAACATCCATTCAATGTTGTCATTAAACTGACGTGACCTAATGTCAGCTACAGTGTTGAATCTTCCTGGCAAATAAAGTGCTGAAAGCCAGATATTTTGGTCAATACACCAGCTCCAAATCTGGTTAGCCAGTCTATCACAAGACTGTGACTTAACTCCACCCATGTGGTTTACATATGCCACTGCTGTGGTGTTGTCAATCTGAACCTGCACATGCAAGTCCCTCCTTGTAGAACAATAAGCTTTGAGCCCATACCAGGTGCCCAACAACTCTAAATAATTAATCCCTCTTAATTGAAGAAGCGATATCTCATCCACATTCCATCTGCCTCCACAACTAGAAGACATATCTGTTGCACCCCAACCCAGTGCACTTACATCAGTCTGTAATATCAGTGACGGTGGTTCCACCAAAACCTTCCTAAAACTTGTTGAAACATTTGCTATCCACCATTGTATGTCAGCAATCGCCCCAGCTGACAACTGCATAGACCTATCAAAATGGCCCCTTTGTATTCTCAGTGCCTGTTCCTTTGATCGTTGTAATTGTTGATAATGCAGAGGACCATACTGCACAGCTGGAAATGCCGCCACAAACTTCCCAATTAACCTGGCTACTTGTCTAATTGAAGGCCTTTGTTCTCCAACGAGATTAACACAGTCCTCAATTAACTGATTCAATTTATCCCTGGGCAAAGTTATCAACATGTGATTGGAATTAATGGTAAATCCCAGATAATCAATAATTTGGACTGGTGATAATTTAGATTTATCTGGGTGAATAACAAATCCCATTTGTTCAAAAGTGATTTTTAACACTCTCCTGGTCACTCTCCTTTCTACCCCCGGAGCGCCTCGCCGACACCTTCTTCACTTTCTGCAACATTCTCTAAGAACTCCAAACCGTCGCAGAAAATGACCTGTAGTAAAATTTTTAAAACCTTACCTCCGTTTTTAAACTTACCACTTGGAAGAGCGCTGCTGCTCCAACCGGCCGACTGCACCAGCGTCTGACGTCATGACGCACCAACGGCTGTACGGGCTTCTATTCACGTAGTCACTCACGCGACTCCGAAGTAAAATCGCAGTGAGGTCTCAGTGCAGGAAATGGGAACAACAGCTCTGACTAGCTACCTTCCCTGCACAGGTTAACGTCATGAATTGTAAAATTGTTCCTTCCACAGACACAGTGTAGGCAGATTTTGAACCTGACAGGCTTTTGCGCATAATCTCAATGAGACCTTGGGGGTAAAACTCATATCCAAAAATCTTTAGTTCTGTGAGTGGCGGCGCTGACCTGGCAGCAGCGGCTCGCCTGCAGTCCATCTGATTTTCTTTTTATTTGTTGTTTTCTTGTCTTGTTTTTAGCGTTAGTTTGAGTTATTATGTAGTGTATGTGTATGTGAGGGGTGGGAAAAACGTTCTTAGTCTCTTCCTTTTGGGGGGACGCGACTTTTCTTGTCATATCCCCCGTCTCCATCTCCGTCTGTGCTGAGGCCTATCGCAGGGCTGGCGGCCTCCAACTTTAACTGCGACCAACCTCGAGGCTCCGGAGGTAGAGCCAGCCAGGACTTACCAGTGACCTGTTTTTCCGGAGCTCCCGCGGCAACAGCTGCGTCCGCTGGACTGGAGGGCGGCAGCTTCGACCGCCCTGTGCCGCGGAGTTGAACCGGACTTATTTACATCACCCGGCGCGGTCACGACATCGGAGGCCCGGGTCGCCTCAGCGCAGAGGAAGAGGAAGAGGAAGAAAGGAAGAGGCAAAGACAAGATTTTTGCCTTCCACCACAGTGAGGAGGTGTCTGATGAACTCACTGTGGTGGATGTTAAATATGTGTTTATTGTGTGTTTTTGTTATTTACTATATGTATGACTGCAGGCAACGAAATTACGTTCAGACCGCAAGGTCTGAATGACAATAAAGTTTTCCAAAGTAATTTTTGTAAAATAAAATTCCTGATTTTTTATTTTTTAGAATTATAGCAACATAGAAACATAGAAAATAGGTACAGGAGTAGGTCATTTGGCCATTCGAGCCAGCACCATCATTCAATATGATCATGGCTGATCATCCAAAGTCAGTACCCCGTTCCTGCTTTCTCCCCATTTCCCTTGATTCCATTAGCCCTAAGAGCTGTATCCAACTATCTTCAAAACCACAAATTATTTCAAAACTGCACTTGCAGATGCATTTGAGGGTGTAGCTGCTCTGCACCTTCATTGCCCTTTGTTAAAGTCATAATATGGAGAGTACATGCATACATAGTATGAAGCAGAAGCATGGAGATGGATGTGGCTGGACTCTGGAGAGGTCTGGTGTGGGTCTCTCAGGGGGACTGAAGTTTCACTCTGCTATAGATTGGCCCCACATGAAGATTAACTTTAATGCTTGTCAAGCCTGTATTGAAAAGTGTTCAGGGAATGCTTTGGACCTGTTGAACTCTTTTCAAATGTTTGTGCAGTTACTTTAAGTGTCGATGCTCCCTGTGGCATGAATAGTTAAATTTAAACTCTCCCAAGCAGTGCATTTTTGTGACGATACTCGTCAGTACGGCGCACACTGGCACCTCAAAACATTATTTTGTTTTCCGGCCAGGTGACACATATGTTTATTAATCACGCGTACCGATAATTTTATGTCTACAATAGAAAGCACTGCTTCTATGTAGTACTCTCTCCTGGGGTGGAGAATTGCAGCTCCAGCTTCACAGCAGAAATGACACACGGCCTGCTTGAAACCATTATCACATCTATCGGCCAACAGTATTTACCTGCTTTAATGTTGGCAGCACTGACTCTGCATTGTTCCACACTACAATTAAATGCTATGCATACATACCTCTGTTGCACAGAGTAGTCCATTCATTTGCACCAGAAATATCAGCAAAATGCTCACAGTTAGCAGAAAATAAGTGACTTCTCCTGTCTCTTGAAGAAGCTTCATCAATAGTTCACCGTCAGTGATAATGGAGCCCAGGAAAAATGCAGAAGGCAAAGATGAAGCCAGAAATGGCAAGTGGATGCACCTTTTCCTCTTCCAATATTCCTGTTAACACGGATCTCAGCCTTCAGCCAATTTAGTTCATTCTACATCGAGAAATGTCTGAGTGCACTTGACATCGTAAATGCTGCTGCTCAGACAAAATGTCGAATATAGTGCCAGTGATTTGTGATCTGGAATAAAATGTTCCTCTCCTTAAGCTGTTCCCAGTACACCTGCATAATTAGCATTACCTGACAGCATGAAATTTGCCCAGTTATTTCAAAGTTGGACTTGCCCCAATTTAGAACTTTAACTTGTGGACCTGGCCTGTCCTTATCCATAACTATTTTAAAGCGAATAGAACTGTGGTCGCTGGTGCCAAAGTGCTCACCCATTGACATTTCAGTCATTTGACTTGCCCAATTCCCCATTGTGCAGGTCAAGCTTTGCCCACTTCCATGTAGGATCTTCTACATATTGCCTGAGGAAACTTTCCTGGACACGCTCGACAAATTCCACCCCATCTAAGCCCGTGGCACTATGACAGCACCAGTCTAGAAACATAGAACATAGAAACATAGAAATTAGGTGCAGGAGTAGGCCATTCAGCCCTTCGAGCCTGCACCGCCATTCAATATGATCATGGCTGATCATCCAACTCAGTATCCCGTACCTGCCTTC
This sequence comes from Okamejei kenojei, assembly GCA_035221665.1. Lineage (NCBI taxonomy): Eukaryota > Metazoa > Chordata > Chondrichthyes > Rajiformes > Rajidae > Okamejei > Okamejei kenojei. The sequence continues at coordinate 52,693,632 of CM069135.1, read as the reverse complement.
TCTCCATACCCTCTGATCCCCTTAGCCACAAGGGCCACATCCAACTCACTCTTAAATATAGCCAATGAACTGGCCTCAACTACCCTCTGTGGCAGAGAGTTCCAGAGACTCACCACTCTCTGTGTGAAAAAAGTCTTTCTCATCTCGGTCTTAAAGGAATTTCTATATTGGGAAAGTTAAAATCCCTTACTACTGTATGTCAATGGTGGCACAGCGGTCCTGGTGGAGCAGGGGTAGAGTTGCTGCCTTACAGCGAATGCAGCGCCGGAGACCTGGGTTTGATCCTGACTACGGGTGCTGTCTGTACAGAGTTTGTACGTTCTCCCCGTAACCTGCGTAGGTTTTCTCCGAGATCTTTGGTTTTCTCCCACACTCCAAAGGTGTGCAGGGGTGTAGGTTAATTGGCTTGGTAAATGTAAATTGTCCCTAGTGGGTGTAGGATAGTGTTAGTGTGCGAGGATCGCTGGTCGAAGCGGACCTGGTGGGCTGAAGGGTCTGTTCCCGCGCTGTATCTCTGTACCTCTAAACTATTAGTCTTGCAGTTGTCTGCAATTTGCTGGGATATTTGCTCCAATTATTCCAATCCCAACAAGGTGGATATCCCCTTTTTATTTCTTAACAGTCAGAACCTTTTTTTCCCAGGGTGGAAATGTCAAAGACCCGAGGGCATAGCCTTTGGAGATGTTTAAAGGAGATGCATAGGGCAGGTTTTTTACAGAGTGGTGGGTGCCTGGAACGTTCAAATGGATGCTTATACAATCATGCCATTTTAAGAAGCTTTCTCCAGTACTCCGATTTTCTCCTAGATGTGTAGGTGAATGGTAGTTGATGTTTTGGGTCGGGACCCTTCAGGCTGATGAAGTGTAGCGTGTACACTAGGCTCTAGTATAACAGTAGTTGCTTGATGGTCGATTTAGAATCCGTGTCTATAGGATCTATTTTCTTGCTGTATCCCTCTATGAATCTATCACTGTCCTTTCACACTGATGACCTGAAGAGAGGAGCAGTGTGTGTTGATCTCTCCTCTCCAGCAGGGTGTGCAGGCAGCAGCTGAAACCCGCACACACCCCATGCTGTGGGAAACCCCGACAACTAATTAATTCCATTATCAGCAGAGGTACCTCCATGTTTACTTTCCAGACCAAATCCGCTGACTGGTTAGTACGCAACAAAAGCTTTTCACTGTACCTCGGTACACATGACAATCAACTAAACTCAAACTTAAATCAGAGGCATATACACAAACAAGTATGGCTCCTGATTCTTAATACACAAAGAAAACAAGCAGATGCTGAAAATTTCAAATAAAAACAGAAAATACTGGAAACATTCGGCAAGACACGCAACACGTGTGGAAAACGCTGTAGAGTTACCATTTCAGGTCTAAGACCCTTCATCAGAACTGAGAATGAGAGAAATATATTTTTTAGAGCCATTAGAAACTCTATGTGGAACAATGGGGCCCTGTGCAAATTGTGACTATGGCCCTTCCAAGTCAGACCATCGGCCACACACTGGACTCCTGCTCCAGAGATACATTTCTGTTGGAATCACAGCTATGCACAGTCCACTTGGAACCCTTGAAATGAGTGTCAACCCTGACATTGAGTTACCGTATGTGCTTTCTCAGCCTTTTGGATATCTATTCATTTGATAGCATTCTTTCAATGTATCTGCAATCATTTTGCCACAGTGAAGGTGTTCTATGAATAGTTGTGGTTATTGCTGGGTGGTGTTGAGATTGGTCATGGAAAGAATGTTGCTCAAAAAAGCGGCACACATGTCTGCTGCCCATTAGATTGTGCCGCGGGATACTTTATATCTGCCAAATGGGGAAGCGGGATTTGTTTAATACTGAAGAAAAAGAAGCAACCATTTGGACAAAATTATATTCGAGTCATCACCAGGAGGCAAATGAAACCAGGACTGCAGATGGCAGTAGAGATTTCAATTCAAACTTCAGCTGCCTTTGAAGGTAAGGATTATTTACGAGAGAATTTATAAATTTCGCTTCAATCTAGTTCAAGTTCAAGTTCAAGTGAGTTTATTGTCATGTGTCCCTGATAGGACAATGAAATTCTTGCTTTGCTTCAGCACAACGCAACAAAAATCTATTGCATAGTTGCCGATTTTTGGGGTATTTTTTATCTAAACTGAATTTAACACAGAATGTAGGAGATAGCAGAGTACAGCACAGGATCAGGCCCTTCGGCCACCATCCATGCACTAATCATGATGCCATTCTAACTAATCCAATCTGCCTGTACATTGTCCATGTTCCTCTATTCCTTGCCTGGTCGCGTGTCTGTCATAATGCCTCTCAAATGTTGCTGTCATATCTGTGTCTACCATATACCCTTGCAGTGCGTTCCAGGGACCCACCACTTTTTTTGTGTAAAAAAACATGCCTTAAACTACCCCCTCTCATCTCAAACCTATGGCCTCGAGTATTTGACATTTAAGGGCCTGTCCCACCAGCATGCGACTCCATGTGGTGAGCGCGTCCTAACGTGGTCGCTTGAGCCGTCCGGCCTCACGGGGCCGGTCCCACTTCGATCGGTGGAGCCGTATGGAGTTGTGCGGAGTTGTGCGGAGCTGTCCCGACATCGTGCGGGGCTCCGAAAAAGTGACCGTGTTCGAAAATTCCGCGTGGCAACGGCCTGTCGGCCCGCAGCCGCCTCGACGCATTATGCACCAGCTCAACGTCGTGCCTCCGTGTCCCTGTCTATATGTGCCTCCGTGCCCCTCCCTATATGTGCCTCCATGCCCCTCTCGATATGTGCCTCCGTGTCCCTCTCTATAAGTACCTCCGTGTCCCTCTCTGTCCTTGTGAACTTCCACGTCGCGCCACTCACCCAACCTCCGAACGGCCCCCGCTGCCGGTTTGGTCGTGCACGCCGCATGCAGGCGCATGTTGGTGAGGCTGGCCCTGTACGGGGATCACCCGACCTCCGCGCGGCCCCCGCTTCCAATTTGGTCCCGCTCACCGCAAGGAGTCGCATGCTGGCGGGACAGGCCCTTTACTGTACATCATGGGAAAATGGCTCTGACTACCCTATCTAAGCCCCTCATAGTGTTATATACCTATCAGGAGTCATACAGGCTCTTCAGCCCAACCCGTCCCAGCCAACCAAGATGCACCATCTAAGCTTATCTCATTTGCCCATGCTTGGCCTCTATCCCTCAAAATATTGTTTATTCATGAATGAAACTTTCCACGTCAGATATAGATTTACCCTCAAACGGTCATTGCAATCTACTTTCCCCAGTTCCTGCCTAATACTGTTGTAATTATCCTTCTCCCAATTTAGCACCTTCTCCTGACGACCAGCCTCATCCATAACTACCTTAAAACATGGAATCATGATCACTGTTCCTGAAATGCTGCCCTACTGAAATATTGATCACCTAATCAGCCTTTTTCCCCAATACAAGGTCTACTTAAGGCAGAGAAAGTTAGATTCTTGATTAGTACGGGTGTCAGGGGTTATGGGGAGAAGGCGGGAGATGGGATTTAGAGGGAGAGATAGATCAGCCATGATTGAATAGCGGAGTAGACTTGATGAGCTGAATGGCCTAATACTGCTCCTATCACATGACCTTATGACCTACGGCTGGCCTTTCCCTAGTCAGACCATCCACATATTGTTTCAAGAAACCATCCTGGATGCAAAAAAACAACTTTCATTCCATCTGCGTCCCTGGTACGAAGGGACATCCCAGTTCATACTGGTGAAGTTAAAATCACTCACAGCTATGCTGTTACTTTTACATTTTTCTGTGATCTGCATTTTACTCTATCTCCCGCAGGCAGTTCGGAGGCCCTTTAGTAGAACCCCATTGTAATGAGTCGAGTCGTGCACACGTCAATGTACAACACATGTTTATTAAATTACTCTTATAGCCTTCGTCTGCAAGGTGGTACAGTAACTATTAGCTACTCAGACTAAATTACGTAAGAAAACACCTGATGATATAAACCGCATAGTAGGAGGAGCTTCTACTAACAAGCACTACAATTGGTTAATAAGAAGTGACCAATCTACATCTTTCCTTGAAGAAACAAAATAAAGCATAGATACGTGGATACATGGTGGCTGAACAATGCAGTAGCTGAAACGTTAATAACACATGTGGGAAGTATAGAAGGTTACACAAAATCACCGTATCTAAGGGGTGGCCTGCTGACCCATCTGGCGTGTGTGTGGTACAAATCTGCGTCTCCTCCTTTCACCGGTGAAGTAACTGGGGAAGGGACCAGGGAAGTGACCGGGGACGACACCGGAGACTCGCCGAGTGGAGGTGGTGAAGTAGGCGAGCTGGGCGCTGAACGCCGTTGAGAGGCTGCAGGAGACACAGTCTCTGGCTGTTGAACAGTCGGCCCGGTAGTGGGAGGGTATACCGCAGGACGTGGTTCCTTCACAGGACGGAGATATTGATGGTTTTGTCTGTAAATAGCCCCATCCGCGCTTACCAGGTAAGAACGTGGTTCTTTAACAGGGCTGTGGAAACTCAGGGCTGCTGGTGATATGTTGAAAGTCCCATCATTGAGGGAAGTCTCTGAAGAGCTGGCTGGTGAACTGACTGCCATTGTCGGATAGAAGGCGTGCAGGGGAGCCGTGCACGGAGAAATGACATTGCAACTACTGAATAACTACTTCAGATGTGATGGTTTGGAGTAATCAATAACAAACAAACCCAAGTATGAGTCGACGAGAAACAGATAGTGTTTGGTGTGGCATCAGGTTTTTGTAGATGGGGCAAACTTCAGTTTTGTCATGTATCTACTTGGTCATGCCAGGCCAATAAAATATGCTCTGGCCCGTTGTAAGGTTGCCTCCACACTGGGGTGGCCCCTGTGGATGGCATCGTAGTACTTGTCCCGGCTGGGACAACTGCTTTGTGACCCTTGACCATAATCCCGTACTGTATCAATCTTAGCGATCACAGTCTTGTTATTCACAATCATTGTGACTTCAGGGTTAAGTTGCTCATTAGAGGAAGGGAGGAGGGAGTGAGTAGCTGAACTGTTATCTTTGCTTTCAGAGAGGAGAGCGGGGGATGGCTCCCCCAGCTCTTGGTTTTCGTTATCAGCTGGCTCATGTTTTCACAGGTGCAAATTTGTCCTTGGGACGGTTTGAGTCGCACAGTAGTTGCAAATTTTACCATAAGCAACCCAGAATTCCCAACCTGGAGCATGAGAAATGTTACAAATAGGACATCGAGCAGCAGCCTTTTGCTGCTGCCAGGGAAAGGCTGTGGATGCTTGGTATGATAGGAGGTATCGGTAAGGTTGACACTATACTGGGTGTGCTGTCCAGAGGTTACAGACTTAGTGTGAAAAGCCGTTATCTCAGCGACTCGACAGGCGTGTTCGGCTTGATTTAGAGTCAGTTCAGTGTTACGAAGCAATTTGTCTCTCACCTTGTCACTGAGCATACCTCTAACGAGTTTGTCGCGGAAAAGATCATCACATAAATTTTCAAAATGACAGCGCGCGGCCATGTGTTTCAAGTCGCTGATAAAGCACTCTATTGGCTCGACGACCTGTTGCAAAAAAATTGTTGCGTTCGATTATCGAGTTCGAAGGGAGGTCACACAGCTGTCTAAACTTCGCAAGCTGAACTGCAGGGTCATCAATAGTTTCTGCAGGCCCCTGGACCAGACCGTTGTGGTCTAAAACAGCAGGCGAAAAAGTAAAACGATCTGCACGCTTCATTGCCTCAGGGCCAGCCAGGTTTAAACGTATGGAAGCACGTACCTCTGGCTGATCATTGCGATGAATAATACAAATGTAATGAGTGTAGTTGCGTTCGAAAAGGCGCCAGCGTTCAGTAATATCATAGTCAAAGATTAGAAGACTAGCGCGGTGAGACGAGTTTGCTATGATGGAGATAACAGGCACATAAAACAAATGGAACAAAATAAAACCCGATAAACTTAACTGGGGTGGGTAAGAAATCCCACTTCTGACACCATGTAATGAGTCGAATCATGTGCACGTCAAGGTACAGCACATGCTTATTAAAGTACTCTTACAGCATTCGTCTGCAAGGTGTTACATTAACTATCAGCTACTCAGACTAAATTACGTAAGCAAACTCCTGATAATATAAACCGCATAGTAGGTGGAGCTTCTACCAACAAGTACTACAATTGGTTAGTAAGAAGTAACCAATCTACACCATCATAGTGATTGCATCTTTATTTATGAGATCTACCCACATGGCATTTGCTGAATATGTCCTCTTCTCTAAATGCAATGGCGACATTCTCCTGAATCAGTAGTACATCATCTCTTTTCATCCCTCTCTAAAATGTCTGAAACATTTAAACTCTGAGCTGCCAATCATGCCCTTCTCTCTATCAATGTTCTGCAATGACTACAATACTGTAAATCTATGTACAAAACTAGGCTTGTACCTTTATCTGTTAGACACCTTGCATTAAAGTAAATACAATTCAAATTGTCAGTCCCACTGTGTTCATTAAACTGACATTGGCTGTTCTTTCTATTCAATGTACTTAACTAATAGGGCAGCACGGTGGCGCAGTTGTAGACTGCTGCTTGCAGCACCAGAGACCCGGGTTCGATCCCAACCACGGATTGTCCCTAGTGTGCGTAGGATAGTGTTAATATGTGGGGATCGCTGGTCAGCACAGACCCAGTAGGTCGTAGGGCCTGTTTCCGCGATGTATCTCTAATCTAAACTAAACTTAACTTCTATCTTCTCCTCAATCTCTCCACCTGCTGACCTACTGCTCCCGGTCCCAATCCCTAGCCATACCTGTTTAAACCCTTTCGAATAACACTAACATAACCTCCCTGCAAGGTTGTGGGTGTACCACCAGTTTAGGTACAATACGACCCTCTTGTGCAGACCCCTCCTGCTCAAGAACGGAGCCCGAAATTCCAAATTTCTAAATCTCATCCTCGTACACCAGTTGTTTGGTTACACTTTCCTCTGTACTATCTTCCTATTTCATGCCTTGCTAGTACATGGCAAAAGGAGTAATCCTGAGATTACTATCCTGCTTTATGAGTTTCTACCCAACTTCCTAAATTCCCCAAACTCCTTCAATTCCCTCACATGCCAGAAATTATAACAAACTTTAAAGATAATCACAGATTTTTGACATATTCAAGCCAATAATTCTTTCAACAAAAGTATAGGAAAAAATGTACTGTTCCACAAAAATATGATTCTTGAACCATTTTTACTACACGCATGCTTTATTCTATACATGGTCTCAGAGCTGTAAAAAGAGGTATACTTAATACCATTGGAATTTATGAAAACATGAAGTTTTAAACAGGCACATTTTTTTGATGTGCATCATCTAAAGAATTTTATTAGCACTTCAGTTTTTACATATGGGAATACATTTGCACTGGACTTTCTAAAACAAAACGTTGCAAATAGTTGTACAGTTTTATCCATCACCTGATTTAGCATATATTCAAAGTTGGATGCTATACAATCATAAGAGCATAAAGTGTGATATGATATTTTTTAAATTTAAATTAATTGCTGGTACAAGTTCAAATTTTGATTGGAAGCAACAGATTTAGACATGTATTTTGTGTGTTTTATTACAACTGTGCATTATGCATTACTACTAATAGGATACAAAAACTAAATATCATTTTTTCCAAGTTCTATTCACCTCTGGTTCATATAATATTGTTTAATTTACTGAGTACCATAAGCACAGTTTGTTAACTACATTTACTTTACATAAGTAGCATTTATTTCTTGGAGAGGGATGGTTTATAGTTGGAAGGACGTTTGTTACTATCATCTGCATCTAAACATTACCTTCCTTGCATCATCTCACTGCCATGCATCGGAAATTAGTTATTAATAAATAAATAAAAGTTAGTGATTACTCAACTGGCACTTAGTAAGATAGAAAATTGTTCAAAATATTTTCTAGCCCTAATAACTCGAACATTTAGGAGTTTTCATTAAAGTTCAATAAGAATAGCTAACAGTAGCCATTCCCTTAATTTACTAAGTGTGTGAAATGTCTTTCTTTTCAAGCAAACTTTCTTTTACCTAAAACAAAAGCGCACAGGAGATTTTCTGTGACTCCATCTTACATAATTGTTGAATTTTGCATGCGGTTCTCACTTCGATAAAGTGAACACAGCGTATGCATCGCAGAAAGTCACGAAGGGATAGGCTATTGGTGAGCGTGTGTGACAATCAATCTTAGAGCAGAGCACTAAGATCTTTGGTGACAATGACGGGCTGGTGAAATGGTGACCCATTGCATGCTCCTCAATTTTTGTAATTTTTTTCAGACCTAGCGCTGAAGCATTCATTTCCCAGATCTGACAAGCTATATGAGTGCACAGAAACCAGCACAGGAAACGGGAGACATCTGTAATAAAACGGGTGAACATGCTATTAATTTGTTTCTCTTGCTGGTGTGGTCCCAGAGTTTATATTTTCCTCCAGAGAGAGCTGTAACAGAAACAAGCACCGTACACAATGTAAAATCTCACTTCCATTCATCTTCCAGCTTTTTTTTTTGCCAGAACGGCATTTTGTAAATCTCTTACAGGGAAGCTGCTGGATCCTTTTCATGAATATTTCAGATTTCTAGAGGGAGGCAACGTCAGGGCTGGCCAAGAATCTAAGTGGAAGTCGATGACAGAAGCTGACATTAATCAGCTCCACAGGCATGTTCTCCCCAGCAGGTTCCTTCCAATAAATCAAAGCACAGAAATCCTAATGGGGATTTAACCATGTGAGAGCAAATGTTCATTACAGTCGTGAACCACAAAATATGACAAATTTACTATCTAATTGTTTTTAGCATGTACAACTTTTGTTAATCCTATTTGGTGTGGGGTGTGTGGAGAGCATAAGTATACCTATTGAATGCGGGTTAAAACCAGGGATGAAGATTTTCAGCGGCAACACAATGGAATACAATTATTTACAAGTCAAAACTTTCAAATTATCTATAACTAGAGAGCCAGACATTTAATATCTTTCATGCTCCACAATTTTAACATATGGTCCCAATAATCATTCTTTTTTTCAGCATGCTCTCATTGTAAATGCTTTACTTAAAGTATAAAATGACTTCACCCTTGACAATAATAGGCATAACAATCCCTAAAACGGAGGGGTTTTTAGGCAAAATTAAGTTTTTCTCAGTGTTGCCGAGGCCCATCATGTTTATCAGCAAAAAAAAAGAGTTCTGTTCAAATTGCAGCATCGCCTATCACATTTACAGAAATGTTACGATATGATTGTATTTTACAGAGAGAAAGTACATTTCAAAGTGTATGGGAAGATGATTACCTTCTGTAAGGCAAAGACGGGGTTAACGTGTTGGCAGTGAATCAATCAGTACTAACGAAGTGGTAGCCATGGCACTTACATTCTTATTTCAGGCACCAATTGTCTTCCAAACATTATATGCTTTTATTTCAGGTTCTCAATATTTCGGGTTTTGTTTTCATGTCTTTTTCCCAGTACTTTGTATTCCCATATTTTCTGTAATATTCACCAAGCAAAGCAATCGAAAAATAGGAAAGAGTTTTACTGACACCTGGTGGAAATATCATGTAGTACAATCCCACCTCCACATTGGCAGATTTGTATTCCCCCATCTTCTGGTATTGTGCAGCACACAATTCCTTATATATTGTCCACTAGCAGACTAGAGAGCATTCAGATGTTTTTATTTATTTTAAGATTCAGTAGAAATTGTCACACATGTAGGAAGGAACTGCAGATGCTGGTTTAAACTGAAGATGGGCACCAAATGTGACTCAGCGCAGGACAGGCAGCATCGCTGGAGAGAAGGAATCGGTGACGTTTCAGGCTCACTTGTTTACTTTGTAAAGAAGGTACATTTCCCAAACTTTTTTTGACTAAAATTAATTTCACAAGGCTGTCACAATGCAGAATGTTATTTCATATGCCTGTCAAAAGTTATTAAAAGCAGAAAGAGTGCAAAATCATCAATGTAGGATGCTCTAAATGTGTTGTATCAGAGCCTCCCTCTGGACCATTAACTGTGCGATCCAGAAATAAGCAGATAGGCAAGGTTAAATGATGTACAAGTAACCCTGCAGCCATTCAAAGGCCCAGGTTGAGAATTTGCTTGACAAATTTTCTGCCAAAGTCAACATTTTTGTCAAGGCACTTTCCCAGATTGCAAATTGATATTGCTTTATCAATTTCAGTTTAGAGTCCAGTTTAGTTTAGTTCAGAGATACAGCGTGGAAACAGGCTTTTTGGCCCAACGAGTCCACGCCGACCAACAATCACCCATACACTGGTCCTATCCTGTACATTAGGGACAATTTACAGAGGCCAATTAATCTGAAAGCCTGCACATGCGGGAGGAAACCAGATCACTCAGAGAAAACCCACATGGAGAACTTGTAAACTCCTTCCAAACCGCACCCATGGTCAGGATCAAACTCGGGTCTCTGGCACTGTAAGGCAGCAACTCTCCTGCTGCCCCGTACCACCTACTACCTTCTGATTGTAGATTAGTGTGCAGGAAAAACAATTTGGTCTGCAGTGTGTGGTGGGCTGGTCACATTTTGTACTAGGACTTGCTGCATCTCCCTAAATCATGATGTTTACACGTGAATCAAATGGCATTGCATGTAATGGGATAGGCCCTGCACATTGCGCAGTGAGTAGCAAAAATAGATAGGCTCTGGGATTGTCAGGGATGATATGCCGCAGTGGGGTTACATCTGAGTGGTGTGAGGCCTAGTGCGGAGTGGAGTTGAAAATAAGGTGGGAGAGATTGGAGGACACATTGGGGAATCAGGAAAGGGAGGGTTCCAATCAGGGGGGCAATTCTAGGCCGATAAGCAATGTTAACGGTTGGAGATCAGTGGCATTCCACTGTTTCTTAAGCAGGGTTTACAATAGTTTGAACCTTTCCCTTGATAAAAAATCCACCCTGTATTCCATAATGCAGGTAAAAAGAACACCTGGATTTAGAGATAGGTTCATCCTATAATCTGTGTTGTTTTAATATGTGACTGTGCATTATTTTGCTCAATATTTGTGTGAAGTGTTTTGAAGATGCAGTGGTGTCAAGGTTTTCACTTGTAAGTTATAGCTTTGATGCATGGCCTTTGGATGTGCATGGTCACCACAAAAAGAGGCAATAGAGAGTCTGCGTAAATACAAAAGCATAGCGTGGACGAACCAGCATGAGGGGTCAAAAAATTTTAAACTGAGATACGTTACAGCTAAAACTACTTATCTTTGTATACTTCATGAAATTTCTGTACATTGGTTTAAGAATCAGTTTGCATCATGCACATAACTGACAAACTCTCCAGACAGAAATTATACTGGCTTCGGAAGGCTTTGCAAAATACTTGTTTTCTCAGGTGCTTTAATGCAGTAGTCATAATTTTATGTGTTTACATTTTAGAAAATAATTTCTTAAGAAGTTGACTAGTGTACAACCACGAAAGTCTGAAAAACTACACTAGACTATTTGACCTATTTGTAATGCCATTGAAATGCTTTTCAATATTTTTTTAAACCAATGTTCAGCAAAGCCAATGCAGACTAAAACACTTAAATACATAAAAAATTGATGACATTTTAAACTCAGTCCTGTCTGGTCTGTCATGTAGATTCAGAAGATCACAGGGCTATTTTAAGGAACAGGGGAAATTCACAAATATATGATATTCATTTAATAATTATTTGTTTTCTTCATTTATGCAGCGAACAATACTGTAAATGAAGTAATTGTCTTCCTTCGGGCACTAAATAAGTGTGTTTTTTTAATGGAGTCAAGAGTGTTTAATTGTCATATGCACCAACAATGAAATTCTTACTTGCAGCAGCATAACGGACCTGTAAACACAATACTCATTGATAATATATTTTAATAAATAATAAATTATTAAATAAACAAACAAAACATAAATTAATTAATAACCCCTATGCCAGTGCAAAAAAGCTCGAAGACCTTCGGGCAAATTAGTCAGTTCATAGTCCATGCTTGAGGTTCGAATTGTGTAGTGATGTTTGCTGAGAAGTTTATTCTTGAAGCTGGTGGTCACGGTTTGAAGACTTCTTCACAAGGACAGGGGTGAAATGAGAGTGTGACCAGGATGGTGATGGTTTTTGATGATGCCAATAGACAATAGACAATAGGTGCAGGAGTAGGCCATTTGGCCCTTCGAGCCAGCACTGCCATTCAATGTGATCATAGCTGATCATACCCAATCAGTACCCCATTCCTGCCTTCTTCCCATATCCCCAGACTCCGCTATTTTTAAGAACCATATCTAGCTCTCTCTTGAAAGCATCCAGAGAACCTGCCTCCACTGCCCTCTGAGGCAGAGAATTCCACAGACTCACCACTCTCTGTGAGAAAAAGTGTTTCCTCGTCTCAGTTCTAAATGGCTTACTCCTTATTCTTAAACCGTGGCCCCTGGTTCTGGACTCCCCCAACACTGGGAACATGTTTCCTGCCTCTAGCGTGTCCAAGCCCTTAACAATCTTATATGTTTCAATGAGAGCCCCTCACATCCTTCTAAACTCCAGAGTGTACAAGCCCAGATGCTTCATTCTCTCAACATATGACAGTCCCACCATCCCGGGAATTAACCTTGTAAACCTACGCTGCACTCCCTCAATAGCAAGAATGTCCTTCCTCAAATTATGGGACCAAAACTGCACACAATACTCCAGGTGTGGTCTCACTAGGGCTCAGTACAACTGCAGAAGGACCTCTTTGCTCCTATATTTGATTCATCTTGTTATAAAGGCCAACATGCCATTCATTTATTTCACTGCCTGCTGTACTTGCATGCTTACTTTCATAGAATGATGTACAAGGACCCGCAGATCCCATTGTACTTCCCCTTTTCCCAACTTGACGCCATTTAGATAGTAATCTGCCTTCGTGTTTTTGTTACCAAAGTGGATAACCTACTCATTTATCCACATTAAACGTCATCTGCCATGCATCTGCCCACTCCCTCAACCTGTCCAAGTCATCCTGCATTCTTATAGCATCCTCCTCGCAGTTCACACTGCCACCCAGCTTTGTGTCATCTGCAAATTTGCTAATGTTACTTTGAATCCCTTCATCCAAAGCATTGATGTATATTGTAAACAACTGCGCTCCCAGCACCGAGCCTTGCGGTACGCCACTAGTCACTGCCTGCCATTCTGAAAGGGACCCGTTAATCCCTACTATTTGTTTCCTGTCTGCCAACCACTTCTCTATCCATATCAGCACACTACCCCCAATACCATGTGCCCTAATTTTGCCCTCTAATCTCCTATGTTGCACCTTATCAAATGCTTTCTGAAAGTCCAGGTACACTACATCCACTGGCTCTCCCTTGTCCTAGTTACATCTTCAAAAAATTCCAGAAGATTAGTCAAGCATGATTTCCCCTTCGTAAATCCATGCTAACTCTGACTGATCCTGTTACTGCTATCCAAATGTGCGGCTATCTCATCTTTTATAATTTACTCCAGCATCTTCCCCACCATGTCAGGCTAACTGGTCTATAATTCCCCGTTTTCTTTCTCCCGCCTTTCTTAAAAAGTGGGATAACATTAGATACCCTCCAATCCACAGGAACTGACCCTGAGTCTATAGAACATTGGAAAAATATCACCAATGCATCCACGATTTCTAGAGCCACTTCTTTATGTACCCTGGGATGCAGACCATCAGACCCTGGGGATTTATCAGCCATCAGTCCCATCAGTCTACCAAACACCATTTCCTGCCTAATGTGGATTTCTTTCAGTTCCTCTGTCACCCCAGATTCTCTGGCCACTACTATATCGGGAAGATTGTTTGTGTCCTCCTTAGTGAAGACAGATCCAAAGTACCTGTTCAACTCATCTGCCATTTCCTTGTTCCCCATAATAAATTCACCTTTTTCGGTCTGCAAGGGTCCAACTTTGGTCTTAACTAATTTTTTCCTATTTACATATCTAAAGAAGCTTTTACTATCCTGCTTTATATTCTTGGCTAGCTTACCTTCATACCTCATCTTTTCATCCCGTATTGTCTTTTTCGTTATCTTCTGTTGTTCTTTAAATATTACCCAATCCTCTTGCTTCCTGCTCATCTTTGCTACATTGTATTTCTTTGCTTTAATTTTTATACTGTCGCTGACGTCCCTTGTCAGCCATGGCCGTCCTTTTCTCCCCTTGGAATCTTTCTTCCTCCGAGGAATGAACTAATCCTGCACCTTCTGTATTATAGAAACATAGAAACATAGAAACATAGAAAATAGGTGCAGGAGTAGGCCATTCGGCCCTTCGATCCTGCACCGCCATTCAATATGATCATGGCTGATCATCCAACTCAGTATCCTGTACCTGCCTTCTCTCCATACATATCCTGCACCTTCTGTATTATAGAAACATAGAAACATAGGATCCCTTTAGCCACAAGAGCCACATCTAACTCCCTCTTAAATATAGCCAATGAACTGGCCTCAACTACCTTCTGTGGCAGAGAATTCCAGAGACTCACCACTCAGATGTTTCTAGTATTATTCCTAGAATCACCTGCCATTTTTGTTCCACTGTCATCACTGCTAGTGTATCTTTCCAGTCAACTTTGGCCAGCTCCTCTCTCATGACCCCATAGTCCCCTTTATTCAACTGCAACACTGACACCTCCGATCTAGTCTTCTCCCTCTCCAATTGTAGATTAAACCTGACCATGTTATGGTCACTGCCTCCTTATGGCTCATTAACCTCAAGGTCCTTTATCAAATCCGGTTCATTACCTAACACTAAATACAGAAATGCCTTCTCCCTGGTAGGCTCCAATACAAGCTGTTCAAAGAATCCATCATGAAGGCACTCTACAAAGTCCCTTTCTTGGGGTCCAGTACCAACCTGATTTTCCCAGTCTAGCTGCATGTTGAAATCTCCCATAACAACCACAGCATTACTTTTGCTACATGCCAATATTAACTCCTGATTCAACTTGCGCCCTATGTCCAGGCTACTGTTTCAGGGCCTGTAGATTAGTCCCATTAGGGTCTTTTTACCCTTACAATTCCAATGCCAGTTGTCTTTTTGAGGCTGCATTTCCTATAGGTCACTTCAATGGAGGGGAGGTCAGTACCCAACATGGACAAGGCATTGGCCATCACTCTTTGTAATCTTCTTTGCTCCTGGCCATTGGAATAGCCTAATGAGGCTGGGATGAAAGCAGTCAATATGTTCCACCATACACCTGTAGATGTTCAAACTCATGTAAACAGGACTGTGCCATGTATAAATTATAAATACTATATATTGAAATAATAGTGAATTGCTAGGTTCATTGGCCTTTGTATAATATGATGAAAACATATCTTTCATTGTGTTAATAATGTTTCATGAGTAATGATTTATTTTCACAATTAGAAAAGTTTTAACAAAAACAAAGTGTTGGTATAAAACGCTATTTACATTTGTTATTTATTGTCTTTACACATGTTTGTACTGCAAGAGCTATCAAGGTTACGAATATTTGACTAATATTCATTAAGTGAATATTATTTAATAAGTTAATATTAAGTAACTTATTCATTAATATTCATTGCAAATTCTTCCATATATTTTTAAAGTATTTTGGGGTTAATAATAAAATAGAACATAGAATAGTACAGACAAGAATACACACTTTGGCCCACAATGTCCATGCTTAACATAATGGCAAGATCAACTCTTACCCACCTGCTCATAATCCCTATCCCTCAATTTCCTGTTTATCCATATGCCTATTCAAAAGTCTCTTAAATTACACTATCGTATCTGCCTTCACTACAATCCTGGCAGTGCATTCCAGGCATTCACCATAGTCCGTGTAAAAAATCTGCCCGGGCATCTCCGTTATACTTTGCTCCTTTCATTTTGAAGCTACGCTCTCTGGTATTTGAGTTTCAATCCTGAGGAAAAGGTTCAGATTGTCTCGCCTACCCATGCCTCTCATAATTTTATGCACTTCTATCCGATCTCATCACAATTTCTGGCATTCCAGAGAAAGCAATTCAAGTCTATCTAAAACCTTCATATCTTTCCTTTAATGGGGCAACCAGAACTGTACACAATACTTCAAATGAGGCTTAACCAAAGTCCTATAAAGCTGCATCATGACTTCCTGACTGTTATACTCAATCTGCCTTCTTTGCCACTCGATCTACTTGTGTTGCCACAGGAAGTTATGGACTTGGATCCCTAGATCCCTCTGAACATCAATGCAGTTAAAGGTCATACCATTAATTGTTTATTTTCCCCTTACATTTTACCTTCAAAGTGTAACACCTCATATTTACTGAGATTAAACACCATCTGTCATTTCTCTACCCATTTCTGTAGCTGATCTATATCCCTGATCTGTATACTTTGACTGTCTTCCTAACAGTCCGCGATGAATCACAGTGTCATCTGTAACCAACCCGTCTACATTTACATCCTAGTCATTAGGTCATAAGTGATAAGAGTAGATTTAGGCCATTTGGCCCATCAGGTCTACTCCTCCATTCAATCATGGCTGATCTATCTCTCCCTCCTAACCCCATAACCTCTGACACCCATACTAATCAAGTCATATCTATATATCACAAACAGCAGAGGTCCTAGCATAGATCCCTATGGAACTCCACTGGTCACAGACCTTCAGCCTGAATATTGCTTTTCCATCACTATCCTCTGTCTTCTCTCAGTAAGCCAGTTCTGATTCCATCTGACTACGTCACTCTTTATCCCTTGCATCCTAATCCTCTGGTTCATCCAATAATGGGGAATTCATCACATGCCTTACTAAAATCCGATCTTACTTCATCGATTTTACTTCAACAATCACCTTAGTCATCTCTTCAGAAAGCTCGATAAAGTTAGTAAGTACCATGTACAAAGCCATGCTGACTAACCCTAATTAACCCATTCCCTTCCATGGAAATAAATCCATATCCACAGAATTCCTCTCCAGTAGCTGCCCTACCACTGACACCTGAGGCACACCAACCTATCTCAACTTACCTTCTTAAATAAAAGAACAACATTAGCTCCTCTCCAGACCTCTGGGATTTCGCCTGTGGCTAGAGATGACAAAAAAATCTCCGTCAAGGCTCCTGCAATCTCCTCTCTTGCCTCTCTCAATAATCTGGGATAGATTCCATCAGGTCTTGGGGATTTATCCACCTTCACGCTCTTCAAGAGCCCCAACTTCTTCATAATATCAAACTGCCTATTAGTCATCTCCACACTGATCTCACTCTCCTCTATGTCCTCCTCCTTGGTTAACAATGTTAAAACATTTTGAGAATTTAAAAAAATCAAGCCTGCAATTTATCCCATCAGATAAAGCATAAAAATAAGTTTTATTTGACACCTAATTCACTTTCACATCTTCAGTATTAAAAAGGTTATGGCCATTTTCATACTCGGAAATTAGCATCTTGTTCCCTATTGCTTTTCCATTGACTTAACTCAAAAGCTGTGATCGAGGAAAGTCAAAAGTCCATAATTTTCTTAAAAATTTAGAGAACTGAATCAAATTTTCAGTTATTATAGATTAAAGCATTCTGAAACAAATATGAAACAATCTTACTTGGATGACCTGAAATTAAAGCATATAATTAGTTAGTTACCTAATTGTAGCTAATTACATAATTCAATTACTAAATCTAAACATCTATCCATTTCTTAAGAAAAGCTTAACAATTTTAAATAGCCTAAGTGTCCAAATAACATTCACACAAGAATTCACAATATAGCATGATTTTTAAATCTCATTGTCATGAATGTATAGGCCAAATGGAAGGAATTTAATGTTTAATTCCCGTAAATTAATGGGCATTTAAATCATCTTGCGAGTGGGTTTTTGTGGAACGCGATCGATTGGAACGTTGCGGTTGCGGTGAATTTGAACCCCATATTGGCAGGAAAAACACTGCCGGTTCGTATGGGGCCAAAATCACATTTTCGGCAAGTAAATTTTGATTAAAGTCATCCTAACAAGCAGGTTTATATGTAAAATAGACGACTTACCCCGTGTTTTGTCCCCTACTTGAGATCCGTCCCGTTGTAGGCATTGAGGGCGTTAGAAGTAGCTTTTTAATTTTACTCCAGCAATTAAATTGTCCAGCGATTTATTTTTTAAACTTCCGAGAACGGAAGTCCGGTCGATTGTTCTTCAGCAGCTGGCAGCCCGAGGAAGTTTGCCTCTGACAGGCAGGAGAAAATGGCATTTTAATCCCGCCCACCTCCCCCCCCTCTCCCCCCGAAAGGCGCGCACACGGCCAGTGGCAGAACTGCAGTGCCACTGAAGGTAAGTTTTGTAACATCGCTACCTTGGTGAAACTATGATCACCAAACAT
This sequence comes from Okamejei kenojei, assembly GCA_035221665.1. Taxonomy (NCBI): domain Eukaryota; kingdom Metazoa; phylum Chordata; class Chondrichthyes; order Rajiformes; family Rajidae; genus Okamejei; species Okamejei kenojei. Next base: position 52,675,268 of record CM069135.1, on the reverse strand, counting down.
CCAAAGCACTCAATTAGTACCATGCCTACATCTCAAGACTCCAAGAACAAATTATCTCCTTTATCCTGAATGGTCCCATCTTCTCCCTGGTTACCCTCTTGTTTTTTGGTTATAAAAAAGCTTTAAGATTTTCTTTAATCCGACACACCAAAGCCATTTTGTGGCCGGCTTGAGTTTCTTTCTTTATGTTCATCAGAGGCCCTGCATGATTCCATTCTCCTAAACCTTGCATGCTCTTCCCTTTTATTTGACTTAATCTTCAATCACTTTGGCCATGCAAGGTTCCCTTAGTTTATCAAACTTACTCCTCCTCCTTACAGGGCCTGGTCTTACCTTCTGCGCCCTTGAGGTTGGCTGAGGGAGGCGCCCCTCCTCCCGGGGGAACAATGATTGAAAAGTGCCAGGTGAGGAGAGGACATTGGTTTGTGTGATGACCGAAATGGAGGCGATGGCTGAAACGGGTATTTGTGGCTAGCTGCAGCTGCGGCTGTAAATGGTGCCAAAATGGTGCCTCTTGTATATGGTCTCAGTGGGGTAGTTTGTACATTGTTTACTGACTGAGGACGATTGCAAAGAATGTATTTCACTGTACCTGCTACACATGACAGTACATAAACCCATTGATAAGTTAAGATGTCTGTTGCTCCCTTAGCCATTGTTATGGAAACTCTGAGCGAAATGGGGCTTGGAAGCATTGTGGATGGTACCTGGTATCAACATCCTGGATGAGGTATGCCTGTTAGAGGCAGAGAGGAAGGGAGTGGGTGGAGGGTTGATGGGGGTTGTGAGGACAGAGCAGTTGTCTACACTGATCCTTGCCCAGATTCAAAATGTCGCATGGCATGATATAGAAAATGCATGTTACCCGCTCCCATCTCCAAGCTGAGGCACTATTTCTCCAAATCAGCTCCCGCTACATGAATCGGGGTCCCCATTGAGAAACATTGCTTTCTGAGCTCCTGTCCTGGGGAGTGATCACACTTTAATGTTAACATTTTTCACAGGACCTACAAAGCCAGGCATAGTTTATGTGTTAAATCACACCGAAAACCAGTGATTTGCAATTCTTATGCCCGCAACACATTGCACAGCAGGCCCACCAGAAAATCATTGCTGAGGCCCCACATGAAACTGGGGCGGGTTTTCCAAGGAGCACCATTTCAGTTTTGTATCTTAAATCGCAGAGGAATTTCAGAGCCAGTAATAATTTTTTACTCAACACTCACTGAGTTGATTACATTTACAGATCATGGAATTATTTGATTTGTCTTGTAACTAAACAGGAAAGAAGTTTATCATTCACCATAAACCTCTTTGTCATATTTTCACACATATACTCCCTTTACATATGTTAACGCCCCACAGTGTGTTTAAAATTACCTGCCGTGAGCTGTTCAGGCCTGGGATTCCAGATGTAACATTGTGAAGTCACTCCTCTTAAATTGATGATTAAAATATGTTTTGTCCTTGGGTGCATTTTGCTGCACCAAACATAACTCCCTAAAAGGAAGCATTTTTATTGCTTATTTATTTTTAACCTTATCCTTTTGTGAGAGCGGATGATTCTTTCCTCTCTGAGGAATGATTCATCTTCTCTCTGCTGAACCAGAAAATCTAAAACATCAGGTTTGAGGCTCGATACCTGCCAAATCGCAAACAACAAGCATATGCCTTGTTACAATCTTCTTTGTGATCTATTTCAATCCTGCAGAAGGATGAATGTATGTATTTGCAGCAAAATAGACACTTATGTTTAAGTGACACATTGGCGGTATATTCTAATCATATAACCATATAACAATTACAGCACGGAAACAGGCCCTCTCGGCCCTTCCAGTCCGTGCCGACCATTTGTTTTCCCCTAGTCCCATCTACCTGCACTCAGACCATACCCCTCCATTCCCTTCCCGTCCATATACCTATCCACTTTACTTTTAAATGTTAAAATCGATCCTGCCTCCACAACTTCTGCTGGAAGCTCATTCCACACAGCCACCACCCTCTGAGTAAAGAAGTTCCCCCTCATGTTGCCCCTAAACGTCTGTCCCTTAATTCTCATGTCATGCCCTTTTGTTTGAATCTTCCCTACCCTCAATGGGAAAAGCTTATCCACATCAACTCTGTCTATCCCTTTCATCATTTTAAAGACCTCAATCAAGTCCCCCCTTAACCTTATGCGCTCCAAAGAATAAAGACCTAACTTGTTCAACCTTTCTCTGTAACATAGTTGCTGGAACCCAGGCAACATTCTAATAAATCTCTGTACTCTCTCTATTTTGTTGACATCCTTCCTATAATTAGGTGACCAAAATTGTACACCATACTCAAGAATTGGTCTTACCAATGCCTTGTACAATTTTAACATTATTTCCCTACTCCTATATTCAATGCTCTGATTTATAAAGGCCAGCACACCAAAGGCTTTCTTTACCACCCTATCTACATGCGATTTCACCTTCAGGGAACTATGCACAGTTATTCCTAGATCTCACTGTTCCACAGCATTCCTCAATTCCCTACCATTTACCATGCACGTCCTATTTTGATTTGTCCTGCCAAGATGTAGCACTTCACACTTATCAGCATTAAACTCCATCTGCCATCTTTCAGCCCACTTTTCCAAATGGCCCAAATCTCTTTGTAGACTTTGAAAATCTACTTCATTATCCACAACACCACCTATCTTAGTATCATCTGCATACTTACTTATCCAATTTTCCACCCCATCATCCAGATCATTGATGCACATGACAAACAACAGTGGACCCAACACAGATCCCTGAGGCACCCCACTGGTCACCGGCTTCCAACCTGACAAACAGCCATCCACCATTACTCTCTGACATCTCCCATTCAGCCACTGTTGAATCCATCTTGCTACTCCGCCATTAACACCCAAAGATTGAACCTTCTTAACCAATCTTCCATGGGGAACCTTGTCAAAGACCTTATTGAAATCCATATAGACAACATCCACCGCTTTACCCTCATCAATTTCCCTAGTAACCGCTTCAAAAGATTCAAGAAGGTTTGTCAAACATGACCTTCCAGGCACAAATCCATGATGACTGTTCCTGATCAGACCCTGTTTATCCAGATGCTTTTATATATTATCTAAGTATCCTTTCCATTAATTTGCCCACCACTGACGTCAAACTAACAGGTCTATAATTGCTAGGTTTATTCTTTGAACCCTTTTTAAACAATGGAACAACATGCGCAGTACGCCAATCCTCTGGCACTATTCCCGTTTCTAATGACATTTGAAATATTTCTGTCATAGCTCCTGCTATTTCTACACTAACTTCCCTCAATGTCCTAGGGAATATCCTGTCAGGACCTGGAGACTTATCCACTTTTATATTTTTCAAAAGTGTCAGTACTTCCTCCTCTTTAAAGCTCATAGTTTCCATAGCTACTCTACTTTTTTCCCTTACCTCACAGAGTTCAATATCCTTCTCCTTGGTGAATACCGAAGAAAAGAAATTGCTCAATATCTCCCCCATCTCTTTTGGCTCTGCAGATAGCTGTCCATTCTGGCTCTCTAATGGTCCAATTTTATCCCTCGTTATCCTTTTGCTATTAATATAGCTGTAGAAACCCTTTGGATTTACTTTCACCTTTCTTGCCAAAGCAACCTCATATCTTCTTTTAGTCTTCCTAATTTCTTTCTTAAGATTCTTTTTACATTCTTTATACTCCTCTAGCACCTCATTTACTCCATGCCTCCTATAATTTTTGAAAATATTCTGAAAATATTTGAAAATATTCTTTAGCATTAATTATTCTAAATGGTCAAAGATAAATATAAGTTGTGAGTTCTTTCATTAGGACTGCATAGCATTCCTTTAACCTTTTTCATTTAATAAAGGTGCAAGACACTTCAACATTTAACACAAAATGCTGGATAACTCTCTGCAAAATTCCAGGATCTGTTGTTCTTTGTGTCCATTTAACCATTTAATACCAATTAAAAAATAACCTACTGAGAACATGCAAATAGATATGAAAGGCTGTGTGAAACGTTCATGTATTGAAAGTTTAAGAAGCATTTAGGCAGGTACATGAATAGGATATGTTGAGAGGGAACTGGACCAAATGCAGGCAGGTGTGTCTAGTGTAGATGGGCCATGTTGGCTGGTGTGGGTAAGTTGGGCTGAAGGGCCTGTTTCCACGCCGTAAAATCTAAGACTATGACTATGTTTGTAATTTTATATTGGAAAATAAAGCTTTCCTTGAATGATGTAACTTTAACACAGATAAAACCAACATTCCTCTACTTCCATTTACTTAAATTGTGGGTGGGTTTGGCAAAGTTAAATATCTAGCCCATCCTTGTATTCTCTCAGAAAGTGATGCTTTGGTCCATAAATTGTTGCATTGCTTGTGTTAATGATTCTCTGACTCCTAAGTTAAATGAACTATTTAAAACTATTGACACGCCAAAAAATCTTAATATAATTTCGAGTCAGTGTGTGTGACTAACAAGCCAAGTTGAGAAATTGTTTAAAGGATTTTTGTTTGTATCTAGGCTTCTGTTTCCATTGTATGTGAGCTGAAAGAACTTTGGATGATATCATTGTAATCACCGAGGGCTTCAGTTTTCTACAAACTTCAACAATCTGATCCAGCTTTGTCATACATTTGGAGTGAACGGGAGGAATTTTCCTCATATTTGTGCTCAGGGAACACTGGGTCGCTGAATGGAAAAACAGAAGAAGGATCAGAGTCTATAAGCTATGTCTTTGCTCCAATGTCTTTGCAGGAATGTTACTGTATGTGTTTCCTTTAAGAATGCAGTTGGGAGAATTTCAGTGTCCACAACAGCAGCCATTATTGCAGGAATATAACAGATGATGCCTCAGTTCAGTGCAGTTTATTGTCACGGTACAGTGAAAAGCTTTTGTTGCGTGATAGCCAGTCAGCGGAAAGGCAATACATTACTACAATTGAGTCATTTATAGTGTATAGAAACATGATAAGGGAATAACATTTAGTGCAAGGTAAAGCCAGTAAATTCCAATTGAAGATAGTCCAAGGGTTACCAATAAGGTAGATAACAGTTCCGGCCTGCTCTCTAGTTGTGTATGGTTCAGCTGCCTGATAACAGCTGGGTAGAAACTGTCCCTGAATTTGGAGGTGTACGTTTTCATGCTTTATACCTTTTGCCCGATAGGGAAGGGGAGAAGAGGGAATGGCCAGGATGCGACTCGTCCTTGATTATGCTGCTGGCTTTGCCGAGGCAGCTTGAGGTATAAATGGAGTTAATGGACGGGAGATTGGTTTGTGTGGAAGGAATGGGTGATGTTTTGGGTTGAGACCCTTCTTCAGAAGAAGGGAACCAACCTGAAATGTTCCCCATTCCTTCTATACAGAGATGCTGCCTGTCCTGCTGAGTTACTCCAGCATTTTGTGTCTACTTCGGTGTAAACCAGCATCTGCAGTTCCTTCTTACACGTTGGTTTGTGTGATGGTCTGGGCTGCGCCCACAATTCGCTGCTGTCTCCTTTACATTGGGGGGTGCTGCTGAGCACCTAGTGTATGATGGGCAGACAATAAGCAGTCGTTGAGTCTTCCCCTGTGTACATCTCAGTGGGTTGGCGGCTGGGGACCACATGTTTGAGCCAAGCACCTTCCTCAGAAGCACGGGGTCATGGGGCAGCTATGGTACTGCTGGGGAGTATTAAGATCCCCACCCTCCCTCCCCTACCCACACACACACAACACTCACACACAGACACACATGCGCACACACACGAACATACACACGCACACATGCACACACATACACACACTCACACACACAGCACACACACACACTTCACACACAACGCACATAGACACACAAACATACACATGCACACACATGCACACTCACACACACACAACACACACTTCACACACAACACACAACATGTGCATATACACACACGCATAAATGCATACAAACACACACCTATGCATACATGCATACACTCATCCAACACACAAATGTACACAAACACATACACATACACATACACATACACATACACATACACATACACAACACACACACAACACACACATGCACACACACCAGCAAGCTGCAACACCCCCAGATCCCACGCTCTGTGTGCGATGCTAATGACCTGAATTTGCTGAGACATTTGGGTTTAGGTCACGGTGGATACACTGCGGTTTGTGTTTGTTCCAAATGGCAATATTCCAAGCCAGTAGAAGATGAGGATTGATTTATAAAGTGAATTGAGCTGATATCCTCCCTGAGATAGTTCTGGCAATAATACCCATCAGTATCCGTTATTTTAATTCAGAGCATCAACACAATGAAATTATAATTTGATTGATTGATCAATTGTAAGATGCAGCACGGAAACAAACCATTTGGCCTATCGAGTCCACGCTGACCATCGATCCCCATTCACCCTTGTTCTATGTTATCACACTTTCTCATCCACTCACTACTCACTGGAGGCAATTTATAGAAGGCCATTAACCTACAAACCCACATGCCTTTGGGATGTGGGAGGAAGCCGGAGCACATGACGTACCTCATGTGCAAACTCCATATTGACAGCATACGAGGTGAGGATCGAACCTTTGTCCCTGCCGTTGTGAGACAGCAGCTCTACCAGCTGTTGCTCTGTGCTGCCCTGGTTAAATTTGACTTAATTTAATTTGATTAGTTTAAATTTAATGGTTTGATGTTTAAAGTACCTCCTCATGTGGGCCACTTGTTTGCACCAAACACCTTCCATAGAAGTACCAGAGGAGCCCGGAGATGAACACATCTGCTTGCTATTCTCATCACATCCAAATATCCTCTCAGCCAGTAAGCATCAGCAGACCCTACCTGCAAGATGCAACACCCTTGATACCATGCTCTCAGATCATGATAATCATATTTTATTGTCATGTTAGGTACAGTGACATTCTTTGTGAGAAACCTCACCTAGGCACTACACAAAGAGTTGTCACGTTTCTGGAGCCAAGAAAGTTGCAAAAAGTGAATCGAACAGTCTTATCTTCTGCTCGCCCACTGCCATGTGGCCACACGTGGGTTCCCCCCCCCTCCTCCCCCCTCCCCCCCCCCCCCCCCATTCTCAGCAACCCCACCACAGGGTCACCTTCATTCTCGTCAGCCATCCGCAGGCTTGCCTTCGACAGCCCTCCTCGTTCTCGTTGGTGCGGGTGCCTCCTTGCTGTCATCGGCACGTGTCCATCCTCGCTCTTGGCCGCACGGGACACCCTATGCTCTCAGCGGCAGGGGTCCCCCTACGGTATGTAGGGCTTACACTCTCGGCAGTGCTGCACATCTCCCATCCTCGTGAGCCAATTATGTGACACAGTTGCCAAGCCTCTTTCTTCAGGTGTCTCTGTAAATCCACAACATCCTTCCCTTCAAAACCAATGTCATCGGGACTGAGCCATGGAGGGGACTTCCAGCCATTGGGCTTAGCTTTGGAAGTTGATTACAGAGAGTGAGAAAATTGATGCCATCAGCATGCTGTTGGTGAAAGTGGATTCCGATACAGAGCAGGGACCATTGAACAATGGCAGTCAATTGTTTCTTTAAAATCATATTTTGCCCTGCAGAATCCCAACCCCACCCACCATTGCCACTAATAGTGATTGGGACCCAGACAGTTTATAATGTAATTTAACACAGCCAACACCTATCCCTGGCTCATAAGACATAGCAGAAGAATTAGGCCATTTGGCCCATGAAGTCTGCTCTGCCTTTCAATCTTGGCTGATCTACTTCTCCCTCTCAACCTCATTCTCCAGCCTTGTCATCGTAACCTTTCACGTCCATACTACTCAAGAACCTATCAATCTCCGCTTTAAAAATACCCAAGGACATGGTCTCCACAGCCGTCTGTGGCAATGAATTCCATAGATTCACTACCCTGGTGGTTCTGGTGGTTTAAGTAATAACAATGTGATTGTCACCCCACACTGCCCATGTCCATGTGAAAACTATCATCCTCCCATTGAGTTCCTTAATGGCCAAACAGGTATGTACTTATTGTGGGTCGATCAGTCTCTTCACTTTTGTAAAGGAAGGTTGTCAGCAGCAGTATCATAGTATCACTGTAGGCATTAGTGCCTTCTACAGACAATAGACAATAGACAATAGGTGCAGGAGTAGGCCATTCAGCCCTTCAAACCAGCACTGCCATTCACTGTGATCATGGCTGATCGTCCATAATCAATACCCCGTTCCTGCCTTCTCCCCATATCCCTTGACTCCGCTATCTTTAAGAGGCGCTGCACTGACAGCAGCCTCTGCCTGCAGCCCATTTGTTTTTCCATCTTTTTTTTTTATTTTTAGTCAGCTTAAAGTTTGTTTTGGGGGAAATTTTAACTTTTATATGTGGGGGAGGGAGGCAGGGTAAGGGGGAAACTAACTCCCAGTCACTTCCTGGCGGGGACGCGACTATTTCTCCGAGTCGCGTCCTCACCCCCCACCTCGCGGCCTACCTCCTGGATCCGAGCGACCTTTCCTGCTGGGGACCAGGAACCGGACCAGAGCTGCAACAGCGGCAGCGCTGGAGTCACCACGGAGCGGGCGATACCTACCTGGGTCACCGTTGGAGCTCCGGAGCTTTGGGCCACTGCTCCAACATCGTGGAGCTCTGGTTGGGAGAGCTTCCAACTCGTGTGGCGCTGAACTCCATGGAGTCCTGGGGCCCTTTGCCGAGGGCCTCTAGCGTTGTGTCTCCACCCAGCACGGCCTGCGAACTTGGGAGCCGCGGATTCCGGTAGGAGGTAGACGACTCGAGGTCCAAGCCACTGAGGACGTCCCCCAGCCCCGACGTCGGGCTTGCATCACCCCGCTGAACGGGCCTGAACATCGGGCCGCCCGTAGCGGCGACTGCGGAGGACTCGGGGAGGCCCCGACCACGGGTGAACAATGGGGAACATCAGGGGAAGAGACTGACTTTGGTGCCTTCCCTCACAGCGGGAAACTTTGATCCTGCTGTGAGGGGATGTTTTATGTTTTATGTTGAATTTCTACTCCCTGTTGTGTTCTTTATTTTTTACTGTAAGGCTGTATGGTGGTTTCGAGCCATGGTTGCCTAGCCAGAGGCAACTAAATTTAAAGTGGCACTTTCTTCCCAATAACCCTCTCTGGCTTAACCCCTCCCTTCACCACCTCCAGTTTAAATTCGAGTAGGAATATTTTGGAGGACCAAGTAACCAAGAACCAAGAACCAAGCTCCATCTAACTCTCTCTTGAAAGCATCCAGAGAATTGGCGTCCACTGCCCTATGAGGCAGAGAATTCCACAGATTCAAAACTCCCTGGGTGAAAACGTTTTACCTCATCTCCGTTCTAAATAGCCTACCCCTTATTCATAAGCTGTGGCCCCTGGTCCTGGACTCCCCCAACATCGGAAACATGTTTCCTGCCTCTAGCGTGTCCAATCCCAGTGTATGCAAGCCCAGTCGCTCCATTCTTTCAACATATGACAGTCCCGCCATCCGGGGAATTAACCTCGTGAATCTACGCTGCATTCCTTCCATAGCAAGAATGTCCTTCCTCAAAATTGGAGACCAAAACTGCACACAATACTCCAGGTGTGGTCTCACTCGGGCCCTATACAACTACAGAAGGACCTCTTTGCTCTTAGACACAACTCCTCTTGTTATGAAGGCTGACATGCCATTACCTTTCTTCACTGCCTGCTGTACCTGCATGCTTACTTTCAGTGACTGATGAACAAGGACACCCAGATCTTATTGTACTTCCCCTTTTCCCAACTTGACACCATTCAGAATATAATCTGCCTTCCTGTTCTTGCCACCAAAGTGGATAACCTCACATTTATCCACATTAAACTGCATCTGCCATGCATCTGCCCACTCATCCAACCTGTCCAAGTCATCCTGCATCCACATAGCATCCTCATCACAGTTCACACTGCCACCCAGCTTTGTGTCATCTGCAAATTTGCTAATGTTATTTAATCCCTTCATCTGAATCATTAATGTATATTGTAAATAGCTGCTGTCCCAGCACTGAGCCTTGCGGTACCCCACTAGTCACTGCCTGCCATTCTGAAAGGGACCCATTAAACTTTACTCTTTGTTTCCTGTCTGATAACCAGTTTTCTATCCATGTCAGTATCCTACCACCAATACCATGTGCTCTAATTTTGCCCACTAATCTACTATGTGGGACCTGATCAAAGCCTTCTGAATGTCCACGTTCACTACATTCACTGGTAACTCCCTTGTCCATTTTGCTAGTTACATCCTCAAAAAATTCCAGAAGATTAGTCAAGCATGATTTCTCCTTTGTAAATCCATGCTGACTCGGACCAATCCCGTTACTGCTATCTGATGGGAAAAATTCAGAAACATGCCAACCAGCTACATTTCCACAATTATTCTTGTTATCCAGACATTTGTAGCATTTGGCAGCTATTTTGCTTTGCATAACATAATTCATTTTCATGGCTTTGTGTTTCATAATTTACATACGTGAAACCTATCTCCTATTGCTTATCGTTCCCTGAATTTAACATTAAACACGATGCATCCTAATGGGAATAATGTAGTACAGCTGATACAGTAGAAACCAGTCCCTGCTTCTCATTCATCTACTTAGGAGATGATTCATCCTTCCATTTTGTGAATTATAAAGTTACAGCACAAGAAAGGCCATATTCTGATCGAGCCTTTCATGCTCTGTATCTGTGTACCTCCTGGGATTGAAAAGAAAATTCCTATGATTTATAGTGATTTAGAATATGCAAAGGAAATTCCCATAAAATTGATGCAGCACTAGGAAATAATTCATCTCAGACTGCGAGGCAGTCCCTCAAGACCTTTATTGAAAAGCAGTTGAATCTCCCTTTGTTAATGACTGACATGGTAGCCTCTCTTTAGAATGCTCAAAAATGAACAAGGGCTTATGTTCCACTGGGGCCTACCAAGGTCTTTTAGCCTTTGCACCCGTCAATATGGTTCCAAGAAGCTGTTAATAAATAGCATACCAGCATCACTTTTTTCTTAAATTACCTTCAGACAGGGCGCAGATTACTAAAGACTGGATCAGAAAACTTGACAGCTGAGTAGGAAATGTGTCCTGCACAAAACATCCAACAAATTCATCACTTTGTTCTCTGATGCCTCAGTCTCCTGTCCTGATGGTTTTGCCTGACTTTGACTGAAACAATAATGTGGCCATATTCTTTTTATTTCCCCACTGGATCTCTTTAATTCCTGAGATTCTCTTTTACAAGATGATTTCTTTTTCCTCTAATCAACCGTGACCATTCCTCTTAGGATGTTGTCCAAGCTAACACTTTGTTCCCATTCGGCATTGTTCCGGTGCAGCGCCTTCATAACATTCATTGAACCTGATGCTGTTTGTATTTTCAAAATAATAATTGGTACTTGTGATCCAAAGCTCTTTTAAAGTGTCCGGAATTGTTGGATGTTTTATGGCAAGACCTACCAAAAAAAAGATTTATTGGATTGTAATATTGTAGGTATTTAATTTGTCAAACAGTCAAAGCAAAATGTTCTTCTTCAGTTTCCATAATTATTTTACCATATTCTCTTGTGAAACGCCATTGGGAGCTGACATCTGTTTTTGTGATTCATGGACATAACCCTCCAATTTAATGGACAAGTTTTGGTATCAGTTTTGATGTTGCAATATATAACCCACAGCTGTTTTGTATTATCAATAACAGTCATCTAATTCATCAGTAATAAAATTACATGTTTTGAAGTGGCCTAGAGTGTTGTGATCCAAAGTGCACTATGGACAAGACTCAGACTGCTCAATCAAAGATATTCTAGTTGCTAACGCATGGCAGAGCGGCCAATATGCACTCACTTGTGAATGAACATGTGGCTTAGCAGACAACATGGTTTGAACTACTGTAACAGAAGCTCGGGCACTGGAATGCAGATGTAACCTCAATGTGATATATCTTCCAAAGGGTATCAAGTGTGTCAGTGTGAGTTTCGGCGTATGTGCAAAACACAGCAAACAAGTTGCATTTCAGGATGAATATGGTTTTAAACACATTGATTACAAGGTTCCAAATTAATTGAGGTGTTAACAATAAATAAGGGATATATAGAAGGATGTAGAAAGCTTCTTGCAGTTCTCTAATTGCTAATTCTATATTTAGCCAATTGTAGTAAATAGAATCATTTCACAAAATTAATTCTACCATCATACATCTTCCAGCCATTGGTTTGGCAAACGTTGCCATTTGCATTGTTAATAATAATGGCTGTTGCAGGGAGGCAGTCACAGCTGTACGTTGCAGCTCTAAGCAAGGGACTCCTTCATAGTGGCAAAATTCAATTTTACTTTGGAGTCACGTGAGTGACTACGTGAAGAAGGCCGTCAGCCTGCATGCACGTCATTACGTTGACCGCATTGCGCAACGGCTGACTGGCGGGCGCGTTGCTCCGTCCAGCGGTAAGTTTAAACCTGAAGGTAAATTTTTCAACTTATTCCCAGGTTTTGATTTCTTCTCTTTCTGCAGGAATCTCTGTTACAGAGATTTTCCTGCTGGACTAATTCGGGCGAAGTCCGTACGGGCCGCAAAACCAGTCATGGACCGCGGGGAATGCCGGTCTCGGATACCGGGACCAGTGGGAACCGGCTACAGAGACAGCGGAAGTGCGGGTAGCCGGCGGCCGGCGGGTTCGCCACCCCAGTCACTGACAGCACAGTCAGTGGCTTCCAGACCAGCTATAGTTCCCAGGAAGGGGGTAAAACCAACAACAAGCCGGTAAGGTCTGTGAAGTCAGGCCAGGAGGGTCCCCCCCCCCCCCCCCCCCTCCGACATACAGGGGTCAGCTGTTTCCAGACCGCTGTGGTTCACCACGAAGGGGGTAAAACCAACAGCAAGTCGGGTAGGCCTGTGGAAGTCAGGCCAGGTGGGACCCCTCCAATATATAGCGGTCAGACGCTTCCACACCGCTGTGCGTCCCCAGAAAGGGGATAAAACCAAAAGTTAGACAGTCAGTCCTGTGGACTAGGGGAGTCAGGCCAGGAGGGTTCCCCTCCTTCAATGGGTAGCGTCTGCGGACGTCTAAACCCACATGGAGCACCTGATGGAGAGGTTGCTCCACAATGATACTCCAAAGGATGGAGTTATCAGCGCGGGCCTCCTCGGGGGCCCGCGGCAGTGGCACCTGTTTCAGGGCTGCACAATGTCTCCCTCTCTGAGGAGGGGAGCATTCGGGGTCAGTTCCTGTCTGACACAGAGCAAAAATCCTGATATAGGTCCGTGAGGAACGCAGTTACTGTACCTGAAGATCCCAGGATGACCTCTAGAGCCGACGGGCTGGATCTTCCAGGAACAACGGAGCTCGAGCTGCAGCTGCCGACTTTGAGGGAACCCCCGTTCGTTACGGAGCTGGAGCTGCCGTATGTGAAGGAATCCCCATTCCAGCACAGGTCCGCAGAAACCGCAGGTACAGTAAACTCAGTACCTGGAAACAAAGGGGAAGCCTCCATTGTGTCCGGAAACGTGGCCAGCGGGCAGGACTTCAGGTCAGAATGAAGCGCAGTGGACTTCGGCCCCCTCTCCCTACTATCCTACTGGCGAATGTACAGTCCCTTGAAAATAAAGTGGAGGACTTAAGGGTAAGGCTGATTTATCAAAGGGAGCTGAGGGAATGCTCTGTGTTCTGTTTCACAGAAACATGGCTCACCCCCAGCTCCCCAGACTCAGCGGTCCAGCCTGAAGGGTTCTCTATCCACCACATGGACCGTACACTGGCATCTGGGAAAGGGAGAGGAGGGGGCGTCTGCCTCATGGTCAACTCTGCGTGGTGCTCAGACATGGCAGTCCTGTCCAACTCCTGCACTCCACACCTCGAACATCTGGGGGTGATGTGTCGTCCCTTCTACCTTCCGAGGGAATTCACCTCCATCATCCTGACTGCGGTCTACATCCCACCCCAGGAAGACGTCCGTCTGGCACTGGAGCAGCTGCACGCCGTGGTCAACAAACACCAGACGTCTTACCCCGAGGCATTTACCATCATTGCTGGGGACTTCAATAAGGCAAACCTAAAGAAATCACTCCCCAACTTCCACCAACATGTCTCCTGCTGCACTAGAGGACCAAGCACCCTCGACCACTGCTACACCACCATCAAGAATGCCTACCGCTCTATCCCTCGCCCTCACTTCGGTAAATCCGACCATACCGTGGTGCTGCTTCTCCCTGCCTACAGGCATCCATTAAAGAGCGCACCTCCAGAGGTGAGGACAGTACAGAGCTGGTCGGGAGAAATGTGTGGAGGACTGCATCCCCACCAAAACCTTCTGAGTGTTTCCCAATCAGAAACCTTGGATGAACTTTGAGATCCGCACTCTTCTGAAGACCAGACACCAGGTATTCATGTCTGATTATACAGTGGTCCACAAGAAGTCCAGATACGACCTTGGTAAGGCCATCAAAAAGGCCAAAAGGGACCTGCTCCAAGCTGGAGGATGAGACCGATGTTCGGCAGCTGTGGCGGGGCCTGAATGCAATCACCTCCTACAAGGCGAAACCAGGAGGCAGTTCGAATGTCGGCGAAACATCACTCCCTGACGAGCTCAATGCGTTTTACGCACGCTTTGATAGGGAGAACACCGATGTGCCTTCCCGAGCCCCCATTCGCTGTGATGGTATTTCAGTCTCAGTCACAGAGGCCGACGTCAGGAAATCCTTCAGAGGGGTGAACCCTAGAAAAGCACCTGGACCTGACGGTGTACCTGGTCGTGTTCTAAAAACCTGTGCGGACCAACTGGCTGGAGTTTTTACGGACATTTTCAACCTTCACCTCTGAGGTCTGAGGTTCCCACCTGTTTCAAAAGGGCATCAATAATACCGGTGCCCAAGAAGAGCAAGGTGACATGCCTCAATGACTATCGACCAGTGGCACTAACGCCTGTGGTGATAAAGTGCTTTGAGAGGTTGATCATGACGCAAATCAACTCCTACCTCGACAAAAACCTGGACCCACTGCAGTTTGTTTACCGCCGCAACAGATCAATGGTGGATGCGATCTCGCTAGCTCTCCACTCCGCTCTGGACCACTTGGACAACAAAAACTCATATGTCAGGCTGTTATTCATCGATTACAGCTCGGCATTTAACACAACCATCCCCTCCAAGCTGGTTACCAAACTCCCATAACTGGGTCTATGCGCATCTCTCTGGAATTGGATTCCTTGACTTCCTCATTCACAGACCACAGTCTGTTCATATTGGTGGAAATGTGTCAGACTCGATAACAATCAGCACGGGAGCACCTCAAGGTTGCGCGATCAGCCCCCTGCTGTACTCACTCTATACTCATGACTGCATAGCCGGTCATAGTGCGAACTCCATCATCAAGTTCGCTGACAACACGTATCACTGATGGGGATGAGTCAGAGTATAGAAGAGAGATTAAGTGACTGTCCATATGGTGCCAGCACAAAAACCTGGCCCTCAACACCAGCAAAACTAAGGAACTGATTGTGGACTTTGGAAGGAGTAGGATGGGGACCCACAGTCCTGTTTATATGAACGGGTCTATGGTTGAAAGGGTCAAGAGCTTCAAATTCCTGGACATGCACATCTCTGAAGATCCTTCCTGGTCCGAGAACACAGATGCAATTATTAAGAAAGCTCATCAGTATTTCTACTTCCTGAGAAGATTACGCAGAGTCGGTCTGTCAAGGAGGACTCTCTCTAACTTATAGGTGCACATTAGAGAGCATGCTGACCGGTTGCATCGTGGCTTGGTTCGGCAACTTGAGTGCCCTGGAGAGGAAAAGACTACAAAAAGTAGTAAACACTGCCCAGTCCATCATTGGCTGTGACCTCCCTTCCATCGAGGGGATCTATTGCAGTCGCTGCCTCAAAAAAGGCTGGCAGCATCATGAAGGACCCACACCATCCTGGCCACACACTCATCTCCCTGCTACCTTCAGGCAGAAGGTACCGGAGCCTGAGGACTGCAACGACCAGGTTCAGGAATAGCTACTTCCCCACAGCCATCAGGCTATTAAACTTGGCGCGGACAAAACTCTGAACATTAATACCCCTTTATCTGTTATCTGCACTTTATCAATTTATTTATTCATGTGGGTACACAAAATGCTGGAGAAACTCAGCGGGTGCAGCAGCATCTATGGAGCGAAGGAGATAGGCAACATTTCGGGTCGAAACCCTTCTTCAGACCCTATTTATTCATGTGTGTATTTATGTATATAATGGTATATGGACACACTGATCTGTTTTGTAGTCAATGCCTACTATGTTCTGTTGTGCTGAAGCAAAGAAAGAATTTCATTGTCCTGTCAGGGACACATGACTATCATCTTTTGACTTTTGATTTTGATTTATGACTTGGGAGGGGCCATGTCAGCACAGGTATCCTCAGGGGCCTGCATCAGCACCTGTTTTCTGGGCTGCCTACGAATCTCCCTCTCTGTGAAGGGGAGTGCGAGTGGTCAGTGTGTAACTGACTTCAAAATTGAAAGTATGTCCGTGGAACATACTGGAGCACATGCCTATGGCTTCAAGAAATATTTGCAAACAAAGGTGTTGCTGCCGGAAGAGTTGGTCTCCAGCCGTTGGCAGAATACCCGGAAGGGGCCTGAGTTCCCCTCACGCTACAAGTGCCGACAGTGAACAGCGCTATCCGGGTGACATTGGAGGGGCATGAAATCCAGGAAATGAAGCCAGCCGCAGAATCCTCTCTTCAGGTAAGACATATCCAACAGGTAAGATCAGGATGAGGAAACATAGAAACATAGAAAATAGGTGCAGCAGGAGGCCATTCAGCCCTTCAAGCCAGCATCTCCATTCATTGTGATCATGGCTGATCGTCCGCTATCAATAACCCGTGCCTGCCTTCTCCCCATATCCCTTGACTCCACTAGCCCCTAGAGCTCTATCCAACTTTCTCTTAAATCCATCCAGTGATTTGGCCTCCACTGCCCTCTGTGGCAGGGAATTCCATAAATTCACAACTCTCTGGGTAAAATTTTTTTTTCGCAGCTCAGTCTTAAAAGACCTCCCCTTTATTCTAAGACTGTAGCCCTTGGTTCTGGACTCACCCAACATTGGGAACATTTTTCCTGCATCTAGCTCTGAGCAAAAAGCTGTCGGACTAATCAAGGTACCGAAGACGAGCAAAGCTTCATCGGTGGGCGACGACACACCCCACGCCTCCATCGGTGGTAAGCGGTTCACTGAAGCTGGTGGCAGCTTGAAAGCTGTGCACGGAAATATGGCCAGAGTTATCTTTCGAGGCAGGCTCAGAATTATGGCCAGAGTTGTCTTTCGAGGCAGGCCCAAGCCAGTCTCAGGTAAAATATGGAATCCACGCACCCTATCAGTCCTACTCTCCAATCAAGGTCGGAAAAAGAACCCGCATCAGGGACCTTTGGGCTTACCATAAGACCACCGGTAGCCATGGAGGTAGGTGGGTCTGGTTCTTCTGAAACATGGGGTTGTGGACCATTTACAAGTTGGTAATATTTACACTTGTGTTTTTGTACAAGTGACAATGATAACATGAGATTCAGATCTGTTTTTTAAAAAACTGATGATAACATGTGATGAATTTATACTGCACAACATACAAAGATTCCAAGCAGGCTTGGAATTGGGGCCAGTGTTGTCTTTCGAGGCAGACCCAATATTATGGCCAGGATTGCCTTTCAGGACAGGGTGAAAGATGGAGGATGTCACTTCATCTAGATTTATCTCGTAAGTGCAGTATAGACTTTCAGAATAGGAAAATTCGTTACTGTCTAACAATTGATATCTATAGGATCTTTACGGCAAGCATCGATCTCAAAGATGCATGCTATTCAGTTCCCATTCACAGGGATCACTGGAGATATTTGAAATTGATCTGGATGGGGCAATAATAACAGTTAAAGCATTGCAAAATGAGCTAACTTCAGCCCCCAGGTTATTTACCAAATTACTAAAACCGGTGCTCAGGCTGCTCAGAGCTCAAGAACATTTGTTATCACCTATCTGGATGATGTTTTAGACACTGTATTTTACTAAAATTAACTGTTGCAACTACAAATAATATTTTGGAAATTGGGGTTCCTCATCCATCCAGTTAAATTAAAGTTGATACCAATCAGAACTATTGATTATTGGGATTTACCTTTACCTATCAACTTACAGTGACTCTGCCCTGGGGCAGAGATTGGAATGAACAGAAGCCTGCAACAACTTTGTTGTTATGAAGCAGCCCACTATTCATCAAGTGTAATTGGCAATATAGTAGCTGTGTTTCAGCTGTGCAATTTGGCCTTTAGCATCATCAGAACTTACAACGTGCAAAGAATTAACCTCTCAAGTACCATATAAGTCAGTATTAACACACCTATGCTATTACCAGCTGAAGCTACCAAAGTCACAATTGTGGCAGTATTCAGCATTGCTCCAGTAATTTTGGTCATTAATATTCAGTAATTACAAACTGATGCTAGTGCTCAAAGATGAGAAATTATGAATGCCATCTCCAGTTACGGAGGCGGATGCATTTTGCATCAGTTACCAATTTTTTAGTTATTGGTATCAACAACCTATAAACACTAGGTGCATTCTATAGGTTAAAGGTTATTGTGCGAATATGCATAATCTGCTTCTCTACTCCAGGTTGATACACTATGGTGGTGGCATATGTTGGTCACACTCGTGCAATCAAGTTAAAGTATCCTGTGATATTTACATAAGCTCATTTGATGCTATTGTATCATCACGTGAAATCAATGACAACACAGAATGAATGTTGGATCACAAAGTATTTAATGTCATTATGGCTCGATGGAACACCGAACATCGATATGTTTACATCCAGGCTCATTCACCAGTTGCAAAATATGTGGCATACAGTGGCGAGAGATACATTATCGCCACACTGGGGAGGAATGTTCTTTCATGTCTTCCTCCATTCTGCCTCATCAGTCATGTCTTGCAATAAATCCAGCAAGATCCCGCTTGATTTCAACTGCCTCACTGGCATATGCAACCATGGTTCCCGCTAATGTTGGGAATAATAATAGAACCTTATATGGTTATTCTAAACATAAAACTTTGCTGGTTCAGCCTCTGCAAGATAAATCAATTCATGGACTGCTGACTCTGAGACGACTATTCCTGCAGCTCGGGTTGTCAGACCGATCCATGTAAGTGCTCACTGCAGAGTGCAGGGATAGCACCAAAAAAGGCAGTACATTTCCTCTTGAGGAGATGGGAAGCATTTTTGTTTAAATACACATGTTACATATAATACAGCATGGATAACTGATGTCTCAGAGTTCATTTACAAATGGGTCTTTGACAATAATTAAGTTATAGTGCCATTAACTGTGCCAACGTGCCTTCTCATCATATTTGCTGCAACAAGTGGGACTCACACTGCCGGGTCTCACCCACTGATATCCAGAATAATAAAGGGTATCATAAACACAAGTACTCCCAGGCCCATTTACACAGAAGTATGGGACATTGACATTATGTTAACACTACTTCACCAGGGGGCTCCAGCTACATCCTTATCTTAAGCCGGCTCTCATAAGGTAGTTATCCTCATGGCACTGGTCTCAGTGCAACGCGTCCAGTCATTACATAAATTGCAACTGGACAGGATGGTTACATCTGCTAATAACATAATATTTTATGTTTATGAACAAACCAGGGGCGTTAGGTCTCAAACTAGTTTTCATGGCATACCCCATGGACCTTCGATAATGTGTGGTCACACATTTACAACAATACGTCTAGGTCATCTAGACCCGTAAAGGCTCCAAACTAGCAATAAAAGCAATAAATAGCAACAACTAGTTATAAAAAACCTCATAAGATGGTATTAGTTCTACCACCTCCAGGTGGTGAAAATGGGGTTTTGGCTAATGCAGGAGTCAATACTAATATTCTCAACTCTCACTCCACCAGAGCTGCTACTACCTAAGCTCCAAGGGTTAAGTATGTTCCGCTGGACCACATCCTAGCAGCTGCAGGATGGTCAAACGAACATACTTTCCAAACATTTTATAATAACCCATTGCCAGACCGGGGGGTATTTGCCAACTCCATTTTAGATTCTGTTTTATAGTGCCCCCTGGATGAGAGGGGTCACTATTATTTTCCTTTGATGATTAAAGCATCAGCATTTTAACAAACTAAGTCATGTCTGAATGCATTTCACTCATCCATGAGCAATTCATGCAGTGTGTGACGCATGGACTCATTTCCGGCATGAAATCACAGAGCTTTAAAATCTTCACATAGTTACTCACGTGACTCCGAAGTAAAATAGTACGATTAAATGCGAACTTACCAGTTTGAAGTTTCATCATTATTTTATGCGGAGTTATGATGAGCGATTATGTGCCCACCGCTCCCAACCCTCCTATCATAAAGGTCATCTGGTAGTTCTACTCTACTCTAATCTTACTATGTTCAGGTCAACCACTGTTATCTGTGATTTCACACCGCTGCTTTGAAGATTGACGCGCATGCAGACTGACGGCCTTCTTCACATAATCGCTCATCGTAACTCCTCATAAAATAAAGATCAAACTTCAAACTGGTAAGTTCTCATTTAACCTCACTATTAAAGTGGCTTTTGGCATTGCTTGGGTACACAAAAGGCTGGAGAAACTCAGCGGGTGCAGCAGCATCTAAGGAGCGAAGGAGATAGGCGACGTTTCGGGTCGAGACCCTTCTTCAGACTGGTCAGGGATCAGGGAAACAAGAGATATAGACGGTGATGTGGAGAGATAAAGAACAATGAATGAAAGATATGCAAAAAAGTATCAATGATAAAGGGAACAAGCCATTGTAAGCTGTTTGTGGTGTGAAAATGAGAAGCTGGTGCGACTAGGGTGGGGGAGGGAGATAGAGAGAGAGGGAATGCCAGGGCCCGAGGGCTGAGGGAGAGGTGGGAAGGGGATGAGACCGCAAGGGTTAACAGAATTGAGATGTTCAATTCAATGTTCAAGCACAAAGGATGCAGACTCCCCAAGCGGAATATGAGGTGCTGTTCCTCCAACTTGCGGTGTTGTTCACTCTGGGCGTGGAGGAGGCCCAGGACCGAGAGGTCGGATACGGAATGGGAGGGGGAGTTCAAGTGCTGAGCCACCGGAAGGTCAGGTTGGTTAATGCGGACCGAGAGGAGGTGTTCGGCGAAACGATCGGCAAGCCTCCGCTTGGTCTCACCGATATAGATCATCTGGCATCTGGAGCAGCGGATGCAGTAGATGAGGTTGGAGGAAGTGCAGGTGAACCTCTGTCGGACCTGGAAGGACTGCTTGGGTCCCTAAAAGGAGTGGAGGGGGGAGGTGAAGGGACAAGTGTAGCATTTCTTGAGTGGGAGGGAAGGGAAGAATTGACAAGGGAGTTGCAGAGGGAGAGTTCTCCACTTCCACTTTTAGTTTTTTAGTTTAGAGATACAGTGCGGAAACAGGCCCTTTGACCAACTGAGCCGACCAGCGATCCCTGTATATTTGCACTAGCCTACACATACCAGGGACAATTTACATTATTTACCAAAACTAATTACCCTACAAACTTGTATGTCTTTGGTGTGTGGAAGTAAAAGGGAGAATAAAGTGTGTATCTCTATTATTCTGCACTTCAGCATAAATTCAACATGATTTAATCTCAAGTGTGTTGCCATTTGTTTCTGATTGTGTACCTGCACTGCTAATGACCCTCCTTATTCCATGGGCTTTGTTTCACCCAGTGGGTGTATTAGGTGGCACTTTATCAAATGCTATTGAACCTCCATAAAAATAATATCAACTGCACCACCTTCATCAACTCTTTGCTATGCTGCCTATAATAAGACATGTGAACTAAGAGAGTTTATAC
Organism: Okamejei kenojei; assembly: GCA_035221665.1. Taxonomy (NCBI): domain Eukaryota; kingdom Metazoa; phylum Chordata; class Chondrichthyes; order Rajiformes; family Rajidae; genus Okamejei; species Okamejei kenojei. The sequence continues at coordinate 52,653,394 of CM069135.1, read as the reverse complement.
AGCGATTTAGAAAAAAGCAAATAAGCAATTTCCTGCATTTTTGGACCTTCTTACATTTTTAATTTCAGATAAATTCTCCAGAGCACTAGAGGATTTTAAGTTTCTGAGGGTGTACTGCAAACCTTCAGGATTGTGGTAGCAATGCAAAATTTTCTGCACAGAATCAACAAAAGGATTAAGCTGATTCTGTTGTCAGCTTGACACTGTCGTCAGTGTCTATTGTCACCTGTAAAATAATATCCAGCACCAACATTGTTATTTCTGGTACCTTCTTAAAAACTTTTAAATAATTCTAATTTAAACATTCTAATAATTCACTCAAAATATATATCAAACCCCTGTCCCACGGTGCGGGTCCACCCACGGGTTATGGATATGTGGAATTCTCTGCCACAGAAGGTAGTTGAGGCCAGTTCGTTGGCCATATTTAAGAGGGAGTTGGATGTGGCCCTTGTGGCTGAAGGGATCAGGGGGTATGGAGAGAAGGCAGTTACAGGATACTGAGTTGGATGATCAGCCATGATCATATTGAATGGCGGTGCAGGCTCGAAGGGCCAAATGGCCTACTCCTGCACCTAATTTCTATGTTTCTATTTTTACAGTGTACCATGTTTACATATTCTGTTGTGCTGCTACAAGTACGAATTTCATTGTTCTATCTGGGACATATGACATTAAAACACTCTTGACACCATTTAGAAAATAAGTCAAATAGCAACTCAGTAGCGAAATAGAAATAATCCCCACAATAATGTCCTGAGATTGACTCTGTCGATAATGAACCAATCTTATCCTTAAAATAATTAAAATCTCCATAAAATGTGCTTTGGGCCCTTTGAACGAGCAAAGTCCTCTTGATTAATACTGGTGTAAGGGGTTATGGGGAGAAAGCAGGAGAATGGGGTTGAGAGGGAAAGATAGATCAGCCTTCATTGAATGGTAGAGCAGACTTGATGGACAGAGTGGCCTAATTCTGCTCCTATAACCTGAATTATGGTTTTATAAACCACATTTATTGTAAAGTCAGTAATCCTACTCAGATTATCGTTTTATCGAATCAGATAATGTTACTAGAGTTGAGTTGCTGTTGTGTTGATTCTAATTGCATTAAGTGATTTCAAAAATTCTTTGCTAAAAGGAGATGCTTTCTGTTTCATGGTGTTATCATATTTCTGTCTATATTACGTTATGCATGAATTTATCATTGCTTTCAGAGTGCCTGTGCTTGTCAAAGTTTTGACCTAAATCTCATAACATATCAAAAATACTTAAATTACCTAAACTCGTTAAGAAATCATATTTCCCTAAATCCCCAGAATTTCAATAAATTCTGGATAACGTTAAAATAAATGGCTCCGTCCACCTCAGATTCAGGTCCCGAGAAATAGGAATATCACTATTTTTATCAAGACAATCAGACATATTAGCCTACAAAATCTTTCACGGCAAATTCCTTTCAGTTAATACAGCACCCTAGCACACAGTTGTAAAAGTGACATAGAGAGTGATCATGAATGTTAAAGTATACATAACAACACAGTTTAGCTTTAGCTGTGTAACACTACTTTGAAAATGATGTTGTCTTAATGTGTCAGACAAATTTTAAATGTCAGAAGGAGTCCAGAGGTACAATTCTTACAGGACACTTAACAATACAAGCAGCACTCTTCTAGCTACTGGCGAGTTGCTTCCGATTAAATGCAAGCTGTAATGGTGGGAGCTGGTGGGAAATGTGCTGAAAGGTGATAAATTCTTTGTTGCATAGGGTTGGTGGCAACCCTTCAGGCCCAGGAAGGTCTTCATATGGATACAAGTACACTGTGGATAATACAACTGTTTGGCTGAAGGAAAATTAGATGGGTTCTATCAAATTCCTTGCCTGGATCCGAATGTAATAAACACAGTTCAAGGACAGTGAACATAAACGCTTTGGTTTATTCGTCCGCCATTCTGGCAACATGTGTCCTCTGACCTTTCTGACTCATAGTAACACATGATACGTTTAAATATGACGTCTGTGACCAAGACAGACTTCTTTTCTGGAGTATGGAGTTTGTGTGACTTCTCCAATGGAGCAGTGGGATGTGGCAGAGATCAGAAACAATAACCTGAATGATTACAAGGCTTGGAAACTGAGAATAACTGACTCCGACCAGTTGATAAATGAACACCAGACACGTGTGAGGTTGTAGTTGAAGTTGTAGAACGCCACAGATTTTAGTGACAAAGGACATGTTACTTGTTGATATTTGTGTTTGTTAATGTTTCTCATGTTGTTAATTTTATTTGGTTGACCGCCATTCAAATCAAACAGTTCCAGAGAAGGAGAGTTAGCAAAGTCTGCTTGTCCTATGAATAATCAAGAACTATTGTTCCTCAGAGCAGTGAAGTTAAAAATCTCACAGAAGATGCATTTTGTGTGCTGCATTACTGTTGACAATGGAGAATTTTTACATTTGAAAAATGGTAATGCTGCCAAAAAATGACCCACCGGCTGCTTTGTTGGCCAGAATACTGCTCTGCTGCAAATCGAGCCCGTTCCCCATAGCATGACACTTTATTGATGTGTGTTTGCATATGTCCAACCCACTGTATACTTCATGTTCTTACATGAGTAATTAATAAAATAATATCAGACACAAATAGTAAATGGTCTTTACTGGCAATAAACAGCGCAGCAGACCCATTTGACTGAAAATGTTTCAAATTATTTCTGAACATAAAACTTTTTGAATTAAACAAATGGGGTTTGGAGTAGAGTCTGGTTTACTTACAAAATTACAACCAGGATTCCGTCATGTGATATGCACTAACTTTTATGGATATAGCATTCTTTAAACAAGATCTGCAAGTTTACAAGAATAATCAAATTTGTAATAGGGTTTGTGTTTGTACAAGTATTTAGTGCCATACTAGCTAACAACATTGTCCATAGGAGCTATTTCTTGTCTCTGGAACTGTTTCTATTCCAAATTGTTCTATACTACTGCGAATCTCAGATGTAGTGACAAAACTCACTTAAAGTCAAATGGAATAGGAGTAAAATTAGGCCATTTGGCCCATCGTCTACTCCTCCATTCAATCATGGCTGATCTATCTCTTCCTCCTAACCCCATTCTCCTGCCTTCTCCCCATAACCGCTGACACCAGTAGTGGGGAGGCATGGGAGTGACGGGTAGACACTGAACATTGGAGAGATTCCAGTTTTGGAGAAGAAAGCCAATGGTGGGCTTTGAAAATTCCTATTCATCTTGGTTCACCAGCAGTGTTAAAAGGACAGTTACCTGTTTTGTGCAGCCATTTTTATCTCTGTCCAGCTGCCCATTTCCCCAAGGACTTGGACGTCACGCAGCCAGTTGTTCAACCTGATATCGCAATAAATTCTTCGGGACCTCACTTCATTAAACTCATTTATGCCTGAACCACTTCCATAGAACTGCTGAATGTAAGTTTGGGGTCATGTTTTATGCCTCAAAATCTCACCATCTGCTTGTGGGGAGGTGGGACCATGGGAGGTGGCTGTTAATAATCAACAATCAAGAATCTATCTATCTCTGCCTTAAAAATATCCATTGACTTGGCTTCCACAGCCACCTGTGGCAAAGAATTCCACAGATTCACCACCCTCTGACCAAATAACTTTCTCCTCATCTCCTTCCTAAAAGAACATCCTTTTAATTCTGAGGCTATGACCTCTGGTCCTAGACACTCCCAGCGTATGAACAAATATCAATGTTCAGAACACATACAAAGTTCAAAATACTCAGCAGATCAGGCAGGATGTGTGGGCAATGAAATAAACGTAACGATCCTGTCAATTACCTTTTAATAGAAATGATTTAGTTTTAATTAAACACTTATTGATACTCTCCATCCACAAGATCTACTGTATTCCTTTCATCTGCTCCTCAGAGCTCGATAAACTTGTTAAGCCTAATTTAACTGGTGCAAATCGATGACATTTATCCTTACTTAAATTATGGTTTTCCAAATAAGCATCAATTTTGTATTGTTACAATCTGTAGAAGTTTACACAATGCTGATATAAAATGGAATGATTTGTTTTTAATTTCTGGCTTTAAAAATAGCTCTGTTAGGTTTATAACCTTAAGGGTCTATCCCACTTTCACGACCTAATTCACGGCCTCTGCCGAGTTTGCCCTTGACTCATACTCGCAGCATGGTCGTCACAAGGTCGTAGGAAGTCGTAGGTAAGTCATAGCGGGCCGTCATGCTAGTCGTAGGTACTCGTGGCATCAAGTAGGTCGGGACGTTTTTCTAGCATGATGAAAAATGTCCACGAGTAAAAAAGGTTGTGAATTAGGTTGTGAAAGTGGGACAGGCTCTTTATAGTTCTCAGGCATATATTTAAAGACGTTGAAACAAATGAAAAAAGTTGAACCAAGTAGAATATACAAATATTTTGATAAAGTGAGAATATTGTAATTATGAACACCAAAACATATAGCTCTGGTGTTATCTCTGAACTCTACAATAGTTTTATGCCCAAGTTTTATCTTGATATTACGTTCAGCATGGATATTGAGGACCCGTTCCTGTCCTGTTCTATATTCTTTCCTTCTTGAATGAATTTGCATTGGTGATTGGTATGTGGTTAAAGAATTATGGATATTTGCTTTCATGATTATGTCCTTTATGTCCTTTATTTGCTTTCATGATTATGTCCACTGATGGAAATTTAAGCCATAGAACAGGCGTTCTCTTCCATTTGATTTATTCAGCTACATCATTTGGGAGTCAAAGTAAAAATCAAATGCTGTGTTGTGATTGATCACTACAATTTTTCAAAGCTATTCAATCACATGAATTGTGCGAGCACTCACACTGGAGCATGTAATTGACTCCAGCGAGATTCTCAACTGTTTACTTGCTTTACTTTTAATAATTCTAAAAAATAGGCAAGAAACGCTTTGATGAATTCAGCATCATTGTTCTCCAAAAGCTGCACCTATCTTAAATAATAATGCAAAGTCTATTGAAGTGAAATGATTCACCAGACCTGGAAACCCCATCCTTCAACCCAAAGCTCAGTGAAACAAGCAGCTACATTTGAGTTAGATGAGATTTTTGTTCCAATCAAAGAAGTTCAGAAGTTCAGAAGTCAAAGGAGCAGAATTAGGCCATTTGCCCCATCGAGTCTACTCTCACATTAAACACTCCAACATTCAACCAACACTCCCAGTAGCAGGTTCCAGGCACTCACCATCTCTGTGCAAAAAATCCTGCTCCGCATATCTCCTTTAAAGCAATGCTCCTCTTGTGTTTGATTTTTCCATCGTGAGAAAAAGATTCTGACTGTCTCCCTCTCTATGCCTCACATAATGTTACATTAGATGAGAGGAGCAAAGTTTAAATGGGATGTAGAGGGTAAGTGTTGTTCACAGAGGGTGGTGAATGACTGGAATGTGCTGCTGGTGTTTGTGTCAGATACATTGGTGGTATTTAAAAGACTCTTGGATAGGCATGTGGATAGGCAAGGAACAGAGGGATATGGATTACATACAGGCAGGTTGGTATTGCCATCTTGTTCAGCACAAACATTGTGGGCCAGAGGGTCTGTGTTTGTGCTACACTGTTCTACATTCTATGGTCTAACCCCAGACAGCACCATTCCTGCAATGCAGGCAAGAGTCAAGAGTCAGGAGTGTTTTATTGTCATATGTCCCAGATAGATCAATGGAATTCTTATTTGCAGTGGCACAACAGAATATGTAAACATAGTACATTGTAAACAATATAATAAACGAGAAAAAAAAGTTCAGCGTGTGCATGTATACACATACTCACAAATACACACACACACACATATATATATATATATTTATTAGAAAAAACGCTACCACTTGCGGCTGTGATTTTCGGTCGTCTTACTCAGAGTCCCCCTCTGCTGTGCAGGTCAAGAGGATTTTTCCCATCAATGAAAATTAAAAGACTCATTAATGTTTAAAAAATGTTGAGATTCTCTCTCCTGTCAATCACGCCATGAAGGCCACGCCCCCTCTGGTGGGAGGGGAAATGGACTATAAAACCTGGAAGTGTGGGTGTGGCTCAGTGTTTGCAAGATGGGGGAGCGAGAGGTCACAACTCTCTGTCTGAGCTGTGAATCAATTGAGCACACTGAATGTCTATTGAACTGTGAGTGTGGTTTTTATGTGGGTTTTATGCGGTTTTATGTGGTTTTATGTGGTTTCTATATGTTGTGGTGTTTTGTGGTGTTTTATGTGGTTTTGTGGTGGTTTCACCCTGCTGGAAATTGTAAGAAACTATATTTGAATTTGATGGCCTTGCACCCTGCATGAAATGGTATGAAACTGCACTTGAATTTGGTGGCCTTGCACCCTGCTTGAAATGGTATGAAACTGCACTTGAGTTTGGTGGCCTTGCACCCTGCTTGAAATGGTAGGAAACTGCAATAGTATTTGGTGGCCCTGCACCCTGCTTGAAATGGAATTTCAAAGAATAGCCGTGAATCAACTGCCAGCCCACCAGCCGTGAGTGAGTGAGCTGCCAGCATGCCTGGCTTGAGTGACCGAGATGCCAGCCCAAGAGTCCATTCAGCCCACAATGTCCATACTAGTTCTCTGGAAACCAGTCCCTTCAGCCCACAACACCCATACTAGTGCTGCAGAAAGCCCCCCCCCCCCCCCCCACTGGCCACCAATATGGGAATTGGTGGAGAGGTGGAATATTGCATTGGGGGACCAGCCCTTCCGTGTGAACATGGGACTCAACGGTTCCCACTTAATCTAGTATACTTATAAAACTCTCATCTTGTCATCTTCCGGTTCACATTGTTTTAAATTTGCGCAAGAAAATGGTACCCGATAGCGATACGATTTTTCACCACCTTACTTGCCATTCGCCTGTGCTGCAAGTGCAATAAGTTTTGTTCCGATAATATAGTTGAAATAGTATAAAAGTTAAGAAGGTTTAAAAATCGTAAAAACCGCTCCTTCCAGCACCCGCTGTCAATCACTGGCGGCGAGAAGAATAAAAAGCTGAAGGAGTGGAGTGTGTTGAGCAGCATGCGAGGGGTGAGCAGCATGCTGGTTGCTTCTGCAGCGACCAGCATGACAAGCTGGGAGCTGTGGAGTTGAAAAGGAAGCCTCTGAGTGGAGCCGCAGTAGGACTGGGAGCTGCTGCGCAAGGCCAAAAGCTGAAGGTGCGGGGTGAGCAGAGTGCGAGCTGTGTCTGCTGCGACCACCCCCCCTTTGCACATACCCCTTCTCCCTCCCCCCCAAACCCCCCTTCCCCCACCTGCTCCTTCCCCCACCCCCTTCCCCCACCCCCTTCCCCACCCCTCTTCCACCACCTCCCTTCCCCACACCCCCCCTTCCCCACACCCCCTTTGCCACAATTCCCCCTTCCCCACAGCCCCCATTCCCATGCCACCCCTTCCCCCACCCCCCCTTCCCCCACCCCCCTCACCCACTGCCCCACACCCCCCCTCCCACACACTTCCCCTCCCCCACACCCCCCACACACCCCTTCCCCACACACCCCTCCCCCACACCCCGTCTTTCCCACACCCCCACTTTCCCACACCCCCTTCCCCACAGCCCCTTTCCCCACGCCCCTCCCTTCCCCACACCTCCCCCTTCCCCACACCCTCCCTTTCCCACATCCCCCTTCCCGCACCCCCTACTCTCCCCCACACACCCCCCTTCCCCCATACACACATACCCTCCCCAATTAAAAACAGTTACAACCATAGTTTTAGATTAGTTTGGGTGCTCCTCCTCTCTGTTTGATAAGCACTCTTATCTTAAAAGCAACTGCTTTTGGGTGAGTGATGCTTGTCAGTCTTCTGGTTCCAAAGGTTCCCCTGACCCCACCTACCCCATCCCTTCTTTGAATGCAACACTGCTCTACATGAGATGGAGGCCAGAACTGAAGCCAACAATCTAACAACAGCGCTCTGAATGCAAAGAATGCGAGTTCCCTACTGCCTCTGGAATGAGCCAAACAGTTTAGTTTACTTCCAAATATAGCAAATGGCTGGAGAACTAGTTGTGTGCTTTGGTCCCATCTTTCATAAGAAACAAAGACATGCAGTTAAAAAGACATGGGAGAATCAATTATTAATTAAGGTTTCTTTTCCGACAAGGATATCTTGGAACCCGAAAAGATCCTGTCTAAAGCAAAAAAAAGGAGAGCACCAGGAGGAACTCAATAGGTCAGGCAGAATCTGTTATGGAGAATATACAGTCGATGTTTTGGATAGAGACCCTTCAACTAGACTGAAAGACAAGAGGGGAAGTAGCTGCTATGTGGGAAGTGGCAGGGCAAGAGCTATCAAGTGACGTGGGTACAAGTGACGAGAGTATGATGGGTCGGAGAGGGAAGGGTGAAGACAGCAACAGAGACCTGGAGATGACAAATGGAGAACAAAAGGCTGCAGATTCTGGAATTTGATAGAAAAGAAAGGAACAATGGAACTGACTGAGAAGGGCAGGTAGAAAGAGAGAGAATCAGTGTTTCTGGGTTACCTAAAATTGGAGAATTTAATGTTTGCCCTGTTGTAGTAGACTTCCCAGGTGGAATATGAGTGCCGTTCTTCTGGTTTGCGTTAGGCCTCATTCTGGCAGTGGATAAAGCTGAGGACAAGCAAATCAGTGTGGGAATAGGAAAGGGAATTAAAATGGCTGGCAACTGGGAGATCCAGATGGCCACAACGGACAAAGGACAGGTGCTCGGCCAATTATCTAGACTGTGTTTGGTCTCACTGATGCAGAGGAGACCACATCGAGAGTATTGAATGCAAATATCCTGTCTAGTCTAAGCAGAATGCCCTAGGAATCTTGTCGGAAACATTTTCAGAATAATGGTGCAGCACTGGGAACTACTGCAAATTGTTCATTGGTCACTTTAAATATTATGTCTGAACTTTGTGTCGTTAATGCCAAAATATCTACAGCCACTGATATTTTGATTCATGTTCTCCTTTAGAAATCAGTGTGAATAATTGAATTTGAACAGTTGTATTAAATATTATCTGTTGTATCATAGCCAGGAATAATTGCAAAGGCAATAAATAAAATCATTTGGCTCTTTTTTTGGTGATTTATTTTCAAACACCATAGATAACAATCTAATATCTGATGGAAGTGCCTTGAAGATTTATTAACTATTTAGATGTCTGGCTTGAATTCCTGTGCAGCATTAATTAATTTTAAAGTGTAATTTGAAACATAAATATATTGTGGGAAAGAATCTTGTCTATGGTTGCTGGTGCTAAATGAATGTATGGCATTGGTGCTGCTTGTGCTTCCCTCTAAATATTCAATTCCACTGACTTCAATAAACTTGCTGTACTGAGAGAAGCACCCTGCCATATTCTCTTCTTCCTCTTAGGCAGTCTCTCAGGATCAAGGATGTCTTGTTTATCCTTTGTCCACCTGGTAATCTCCACTTGCAACAGAGCACGGAATGAAGTGTATGGGTTGTCAGGCATGCGATCACGGCCTGGATTGGTAAATCAAACGCCCATGAACGAAGGAGATTACAGAGAGTGGTAGACACTGCCCTGACCATCACAGGTACTGACCTCCCCACCATCAAAGAGATCTACAGAGGGAAGTGTTGCCTCAAAAAGGCAGCCAGTATCATCAAAGCACCCTGGCCGTGCTTTCATTTCAATACTACCATGGGGAAATGGTTGTTTTATGACTGTTGGCATGTCAATTTCCCTCATGGGATATATAATAAATAGATTAAATGAGAACTTACCAGTTTGAAGTTTGATCTTTATTTTATGAGAAGTTACGATGAGGGATTATGTGAAGAAGCCCTCCAGACCGCATGCGCGTCAATCTTCAAAGTAGCTGTAAGAACCCACAGAATAGTTGCTGACCTAAGCTATAGAGAGATTGAAGGCTAGAACTACCGAATGATCTTCATGAGAATAGGGTTGGGAGTGGAGGGCACGTAATCCATCATAGCAACTTCTCATAAAATAAAGATCCAACTTCAAACTGGTAAGTTCTCATTTAATCTCTCTATTTTATTTCAAAGTCACGTGAGTGACTACGTGAAGATTTCAAAGCTCTGTGGTTTCATACTGTGACATAATCTGTGTGTGAAAACACTAAAACAGATAAACCATTAATGGCAGGAAAAACATGAGGTATTAACATCACAATGCTAACTTGCATACATGGCCATTGCTCTAAACTGGCCTGTAGTCCCAATAGACTGTTGAGTTGGAGAATAACGTATGCAAGAAAGTGCATAAAGAAAGTGCATAATTCTATCTGCAAAAATCCAGACATATTCCACCAAATTTATAATTTGTTAAGCTGCATTATGTAAACCTCATGCTGCATGATGAAAGTGAAACCTATTGTATTGGCTGCTAGTGAGCCATCAGCAATATCTAGAGTGTATTGAAAGAAAATAATTATGTTCCATATCATAGGCACTAGCAAATGAGTGCACTTGTATGCCTAATGACATCCCTGATCTCTGCTGTGGTGGGTATGCTGTGAACCTCAAATGCACACAATCCTGCTCATTTGCTTTTGAGATTATTTCTATAACAAGCTATCCTAATGTCAGTATAACATAGAGACTAGGTCAGAGATTGAGCAAGGATGTGTTCTTAATGCTGAGATCAGCTGCTGAAAGCATAATCATTTTAAGATACTGGTCCCATTAGTGATATTTTGATGAATATTTGCACAAGTACTGATATACATCGCACACTTCAATGAGTGTAGGCTATTAGGGTGGTGAAATGAAGGACACCCTGCATAACGTTAGAGAATAGTGGGTGAAGAACTAAATCATTTACGTCCCACTTATGGTATAGCAGACATGATAAAGCAGCACAGGAAACTGTCAATTGTGCTGTCGCATAAAGTTTATCTAGGCTCAAACTGGAAGCCACACACCCTTGTTACTTCCGTATAGAATTGACTCACACATGTTGTGAGTCTTCTCATTGTGCAGAGCTAATTGGCCGAGAAAACAGGCTGTCCCAGCCGTCGTATGTGAAAGAGTAAATAAGAGTAGCTTCAGCCGTCTACCGTGGCATAACTGAATAGGCAAACTGGTACTGTTAAATTCCATGTTGCCTAAATGTAATATTGCCAAAATATCTACCGACAATGCATAAGATTTATCATTTGCAATTTTGCATAATACGCACAACTCGGTGACATAATGCCCTTAATCTGAGAAGGGCAGCATAGGCTTTCACCACTAGCTTTGTGATAAACAGCAGAAACTGTGCCTATGCATATAGATATGACAGAGTATACAACTACAAGATCGATTCTCTGAGTTAATTAAATTACAGATACGCAATCATCCTCCTTAAACTGGGTGAGTGATTAGCCTAAAGGTATCCTGATTCGGCCTGCACCATATTTCTGTAATCTTGAGAAATATACCCCTCTAGTCCTTGGTCAGAACATTCATCCTCGGATGAGTTGTTACTGAATGTACTTGGAACTGCTGTTCCTCCGTAGATACTACGGATGGAATTTTTGTGGGGCTTTGCTACACGTGGAAGATGCATATTTAGCTATTCATACATATCGCTGATAATATAATCAGCAGCTAATGACTAGAGCTGAACCACAATTTCCCTTAATTGTGAGAAAACTAGTTCCCTGTCAACTCTTGACTAAGAGCCACGATGGATACGTAGCGTTTCCCTTCAGAGTGGAGATTAGTATAACGCAAAGCTGAATCAAGAATTACCTCGCAGACCTTTGACTGGGACTACATGTCTAAATCTCCAGGGTGTATAACACAATTTGTTGGACGCACCACTCAATCAGGAATAGTGGTATTGAGAACCTATGGATTATTATAAATACATTGTTGATAGACAACATGACCTGCAGGTCAGAAAAGTTATAATATATTGCAGACGAGCTTTCTGCTGGTAACCATCTGTCCCAGAGAAAATGGCAATGAAGATTCCAATGAACCAGTGACTCTGATATATGAGGAGAATAAATCATATGTTGAGAAAAACTTCAACTACTTAATTCTATTGCCCAGTCTGATACCTCTCATAGATGATGAAGCAGTGCTTCTCTGGTCACTATGACTCGTATAGTCAGCCAATTTCATGATGGTCTACCCTGATCCAGGGTAGCCAAACAGTTCCTACTTGGAACTTACAGAGGTTACTGTGTAAGGCACCTTGCCAATGTCTCTACATCATCCTGATGTATCCCAGAAACAGTGAAAACCGACCAGACAGCCCATGCTGGTAGTAAACCTTAAGCTGGGCTGACAGACTGTTCCATTTCGGAGTTTACGGAGGTTAATGATGAGACTTACTTATCAGCGTCTCTATCCCTAGGTCGCTTACCTTTGTTGGAGCTTCAGCGAAGTTCCATTTGCAGACTCTGTCCATCATGTTTGTCATTTCTGTTGGATAGCTGATGCTGCTGACCAACTTTTCTTGTAGTGGCTAGTCCATCCCCGATGGAGCAGCAATTTTACAGAGAAAAGCACACCACTTTTCCTCATGCGATTGTCGTACATTATGCATTAAAGCATGGGATCCCGGCACATAGTCATATTCGGGGTCATGTTTGGAGTTAGTCCGTACTCGCCTTTGAGACTCTCTTAGAGTGGGAGTAAAACATCACGCATTAAAGCATGGGATCCCAGCAGATGGTCGTGTTCGGGCTCTTCGCTTAGAGTGGGAAAATTGCACCTTGAACCAGGTGTTATCATCCGTATGCCTCGAACTGTCTGTGCATGTTTCTATACCGAGCATATTTTGCGACACCATCTCTGATAGTCTTTCGGGTGCATGGAAAAATGCGAACCTCGAAACCAAGGCAGCTGCAGGCATATGACTTGAACTGCCTGTGTATGCTTCCGTAATACAGGGCATAATATATATGGCTCCATCTTCATACTTCATACATCCAAATGGGTGGACTTATGCAAACCTGAACCAGGAGCTGCCTCAGAAATGTGTGCATATACTTTAGCACCATCTCCATCACTACATTCAACCGAATGGGAGGAAATTGCAACCCTGAATCAGGTGTCGCTTCAGGCTCATGTGCATATACTTTAGCACCATCTTCACCACTCCGTTTATTTGAGTGGGAAGAAATTTGCAACCCTGAACCAGGAAACTGCTGCCTGACATGCCTTAAGACGGAACATTCCTTGTGTTATAATTGACTCCTCAGATATTCATGATTGAGACAAACCCCAATCTTGTCTGACATAGATGTCCCAAGACTTGGCACTTTGCCCTGACTTGGGGTTGTCAGGTTGCTCCCTTCTGCAGCCGCCAGGACCAGCTGTGCAGATCGATGTCCTGTTGGTATCCTCATTTACCAAACAGGCTGCATGTGCTAGTGACTCCGAGTCCTGCTCCCTTCTGGTGCCAACGCAGTATGCAGGGAAGGACTGGAGCGCCTCTGGCCCCCATACGCCAGACAGAGTGGGAGAAATGCTGGAAACCTGCCAGGTGTTTGTCATAGGCAATGACGGTTACATGACTGCAAAAAGCCTCCCAATTAAATCAGAGATTTGATCACTTTATTGATATGCATAAAGTTGGCATTTTTGGAAAGGAATCTTCCACAGTCCCCTCTAATGAGCGGAATTACCATGACACCACCAGGTGTAGCTCCCACATGTGACTGATAGGCACAGCTCAAAAAGGCTTCCCAAGCCAGGGGCTCTGGACTGCCATGGCAGGTCCAATTCCACTACACCTTTTTATTGGTGTAAGTGATAATAAATGTTCCTTGTAATTTTTTATTTTTTTTAAACATAAACTTAATTTTCATGATAATACATATTTATGATATTGCCAAGAATAGAACCTGAACCGATATTATAAATCAGAGGATACCAGCACAATGGTGCAGCTGGTAGAGCTGTTGCCAGAGACCTGGGCTTACAGCACCAGACCAGGCTTCGATCCTGACCACAGATATATCTGTGTGGAGTTTGCAGCTCATAGGATGTATTGGCTATGATAGTCACAAACGTGACCCTGTGGCAACTATTATAAATGCCAACTTTATTATAGCCATACATTAAAATAATATACTATATGTGCTATAACATAGCTGTAGCAGAAACTCAGTTAATTTTTGACTGATGCTACAGCAGGCTGAACTTACCCAAGCGGTATTTAAAAACTCACCTGTAGTAACACCCGCAATTTATGAATGTAAGTTTGCTGAATTTGTAACTCCGGCTGCCTGTTCCCGAGTGGAGCTGTGATGTCGGCAGCTTCTATAAATAGGGCCGTCTGCTGAAGACTGTAACGGCTACAGCCGTAAACCCAGTTTTAAACAAGCCCGTCAGCTTTGAACAGGGTCGTCCCCTGCCGTGCAGACTAATGGCAATAGTCGCATAAAAACCCTCTAACTTGAGCCGCTTGCTCCCGTTGGGGACTGCGGCAAAATATACCTACCCTAGCTCCAGTGGAGCGGCTACTTTTCTGGGGCCCGCTATAGAAACGGCCCGAAAAAAACGGACTTGCCATGACAGGATAAATCTGTTGATTTGCAGGATCTAAAAATACCACTCCTGTAATTTGGACTGTCAGATCGAGCCATGAACATTATCACGGCGGCTTGCAGAGAGTCCACCAGAAAACAATACCTTTCATATATAAGGAAATGGGAGATATTCTGTACCAGGGCGAACATCACATACAAAACGACTACAGTGACGAACGTGCTAGAATTCTTGGCCAGTCTTCACTTTGACGAAGGCTTGAGCTACAGTGCCATTAACTGTGCAAGAAGTGCCCTATCATCTTACTTGGGACAGGGATTAGGATTAGGGTTGGATCTCAACCTCTAGTATCGAAACCAATGAAGGGTATTTTCAACACTAATCCCCCCCAGGGCTAGGTACTTCCAGACCTGGGATATTGGTGTTGTCTTAACACTGCTCAGGGGTTGGGCACTAGCAACGTCCCTGACTCTGGCAAGACTAACATATAAAATGGTCATGCTGATGGCACTAGTATCGGCGCAACGGGTCCAGTCACTGCACAAATTAAGACTGGACACTATGGCAATATCTACGAACAAAATAACTTTCTATATTTTTGAATTAGTTAAACAGAACTGGCCTGGGTCATCTGGCCTCAAATTGGAGTTCCTAGCATATCCCATAGACCTCCGTCTGTGCATAGTGACTCATCTATTGCATCATTTAGAGATCACCAAAAGCCTAAGAGGCACGGAAATGGCACTATTAATCAGTCATAAACGTCCTCATAAAAGGGAATCCGTGCAGACCATTTCGAGATGGCTTAGACAGGTTTTGGGTGCGGCAAGAATGGACACTGATGTTTTTAAATCTCATTCCACCAGGGCTACAGCAACATCGGCAGCGAGAATGTTGGAAGTTCCCACGGACCACATCCTTGCAACGGCAGGATGGTCTAGCGAAAGAACTTTTCAACAATTTTATAATAAACCCGTTGCCAGACCTGGGATATTTGCAGACTCAATTTTAAGTTCTGTATTATGATTTACCCCGAATATTAGGGGTTATTATTATTTTGCTAATAAATGTATCATTGTGTTTCAATAACCGATTCATGTCTGAATACGTTAACATATTTCCTCCATTGGTCAGTTATGGCAGTGTGTGGGCATGGACTAATTTTCCATGGCATGAAATCACAGAGCTTTAAAATCTTCAAGTAATCACTCACGTGACTCTGAAGTAAAATAGTAAGATTAAATGAGAACTTACCAGTTTGAAGTTTGATCTTTATTTTATGATGAGTTACTTTGAGGGATTACATGCCCTCCACGCCCAATCATAAAGGTCAACTGGTATTCTAGTTCTCTTATCTTACTATGTTTAGTTCGACCTATTATCTGTGATTTCACACCGCTGCTTTGAAGAATGTCGTGCATGCATGCTGGAGGGGTCTTCACGTAATCCTTCAACGTAACTCCTCATAAAATAAAGATCAAACTTCAAACTGGTAAGTTCTCATTTAATCTTACTATTAAAACTGCTTTTCTGAAACATTTCAGAACTTCCCTTGCATTTCCAATAAATTGTCCACTTGCTCCTGAGCCTCTTAGTTCCTGCGACCTCTTCAAAATCAGACCGCTTGGTTAAAGTGGCTTCTCTTTTATTTGTTATACATCCCTGCTTTAATTTCCATCGATCAAGTCTTGTGTGTCCTTGCAAAGTCTGTTTCTATGTCTGGTAGGTTTTATGGTGGGTTTCGTGTTTTAAACTAACATTTACAAACATAGGCTGGTGGTCTGACACACACGTTCCCTGCTCTCTGTCACAGAGATAAGTAGAAAATAGACACAAAATGCTGGAGTAACTCAGCAGGACAGACATCATCTATGTAGAGAAGGAATGGGTGATGTTTCAGGTCGAGACCCTTGTTCAGTCTGATGAAGGATCTCGACCCAAAATGTCACCCATTTCTTTTCTCCAGAGGTGCTGCCTGTCCCGCTGAGTTACTCCAGCATTTTGTGTCTATCTTCTGTTTAAACCAGCATCTGCAGTTCCTTCCTACACATAGAGATAAATAGGTTTGCTTCACTTCCCACAGAACAGGAACAGGCCATTTGACCCACAATGTCTGTGCTGAACATGATGCCATGACAATCTCTTATCTCTTCATACCTTTGTGCCTATCTAAAACCCTCTTAAATGCCACTATCGTATAAGCCTCCACCACCACCCCTTTAGGATTTCAACCCAAAAAGCGAACAATGCCTATGCCCCCAATGATGATGCTCAACCTTCAGAGTTCCTCTAGCAGATTGTTGCAGATCTATGCTAAATATTTCAATCAATCTATCAACCCTTGTCCTGTATATACCCAGTTGCTAAGCGTCCTCTTTGTCTAGAATTTCCAACTTTCACTACCCACTGGATTAAGACATTATTTTTTGCTCATCAGAAACTTTAATGACTGATCCTCACATCGAGACTGCGACCCCAAGTTCAAGATATACCTGTCAGAAGCGGCATATTTCCCACATCCACCCTGTCAATTCCTGGAGGATATTTTCATTTAAAAAACAACAACCAATAGAAAGGCCTTGGAACTATTTTAAAAATATCATTATAAATTATTAACTATTATTAAAATTATTAATTGATCTCCACTATTGAACGCGCAGGCATTGAAATGTAAAAGTCTTGCACTTAGTACTTATGGCAACAACGAATAGTTTCACTGTTGCTGCAGTGCTTTCTTTCATCTTGCAAGAACATTGAGTGCAGATTAACCATTACCTTGAAAAACACTGCCATCTGGTGTGCAGATTCATTCATCACAAATACTGCAGCATATTCAGAGTTGGAAATCAGTTGGAAATTGTTGTTTCTGGTCACATAAATGTCAACAGATCCGCATTAAATATGTGAATTTCAGCATCTTGTTTTCAGTCGCAATAAAATAAGAAATTATGTGACGAGATTATCTACAATTCCTATGGAAATATAAACAAGTTTGTTTGGTGTTTGACTAACAATCATAAGTGAACTACAAAATAAATATAAATAAATTAAATGGCCTGTCAGATGATTCTAACAACTGACCAAGAATGAGAAAATTGATTTTCTTAGCTGTACATTTTTATAGTGGCATCAGACTTGGAACATTGCTTTCCACCCCTCTCCCTCCCATTTGTTGAGTATGGAATCAGCACTGCGAAACAGCCATTACATTTTAATAGCAGTAAACTCAGAGATTTGAAGTTAGAAGCACATCATGACATCACTTAATGAATAAGCTAGTGCTGCTTCAGAAGATTAAAAAGACCATTAATCGAGTCAATGTGGGGTATTTCAGCATCAATAAAGGAAGCTAGGTGCAGAACTATGGAACTATAAAATGGGACTTGCATTAATATAATACTTTTCATGGACTCAGAAGTGAAGGCATTAAACACTCAATAAAAAGCTTTTCCAAGCCCTCAACTGGTTTTGGGCTAAATGCGCAGATTATCTATGTTCATGTTTGTTAGAAATTAATATTCATGGCATATTTGAAATTTTTCCAACCCCTTAAAATGTGCCATGCAGCTTTCAATTTATTTTGGGATGATGCATACTTTGATATTGCTTTTGAAAAACTGCATCGCTCTAGTTCTTTGGTATTTTCAACCACTGGAGGTCAGATATCCTTGGGTTGATAAACCAGACGCCAAAAGCAGACAAGAAGTTTTAAATCCAGAGTCAAGTACTTTTACAACACTGTTTGAAGGTTAAATGGAGCGAAAATATTCCATCTAGGCCCAAACGTCTTACTGGTGGACCCCAAATGCCAATCATTGTTCCAGCTTTTCTCTCCAACCATCACTGAACCCATGATCTTGTACCAATTATTGGAGCCAATAATCTAATTTGGAATATGCCCCTGCAAACAGATAGGTTTGTAATCACAATTCCCCCGTTACAGTCGGGTTCCCACCATTAGCACCATTTGCTCATCTCAGCTGTACGACAACTTTTGTTCATAACCTGTCAAACAAGTCAGCTGCAAAGGATAAAATAGAACAAAAAACTCTCTAAGAATTTTCCAAAATCTACAAGGTATTTGGGAAACCCATTCTGTCCTGCTGAGTTACTCCAACATTTTTTGTCAACCTTTTTCTTGAGTCACCTTTAGAATCAGAGTCATAGAATAATACAGCACAGAAATGGGCACAATTCCTCCATGGTGACTAAAATGTCTATTTGGGTTAGTCCCATTTGCCAATGTTAGTCCCCTAGTCTCCTAAACCTTTCTTATCCATGTACCTATCCATATGTCTTTTAACTGTTGTCATTGTAGTTGCCTCTACCAACTCTGGCAGCTCCTTCTGCATAGGCACCACCCGCTGGGTGAAGAAGTTGCCTTGCAGGTCTTTTTTAAATCTTTCCCCACTCACCTTCAACCCATACCCTATGCTGCTAGAAGTACACCACTGGGTGGCGCCAGCAATGGCTGCCTCGCCAACAGTGTGACTGCCCTTCCTTCTTTGTTGTTTTATGGTATGTGTTAAATGTATGTTTTAGTGCTCTTTAGCTTGTTTTTTTTGTGGGGGGTGGGGGTAGGGGGTTGGGGGAAAACTTTTTTTTAATCTCTTACCTTGAAGGAGATGCAATTTTTTTAACATATCGTATCTCCGTCCCCACTGCTTGAGACTGACTTCGGGAGCTCCAACTGCGGGAGCCTACTGACTTACCATCGTGGAGCTCGCGATTCTTGGTTAGAGACCAACTTTAGGAGTTCCAAGCCTCAGGAGTTCCGACCGCCCCGATGCGGGGGCTTCGACCGCCGGCTGTGGAAGCTTCGATCACTCCGACTATGGATGGTTCGACTGCCCTGACCGCGGGAGAATAAAGAGGAAAGAAGATTGGACTTTATTGCCTTCCATCACAATGTGGAATGTGAAGAATGTGGTGGATGTTTATGTTAATTTTTATGTAGTTGTGTGTCCTGTTACCTTTTTTTTTAGTATGGCTGTATGGTAAATCGAATTTCACTTTACCTTAATTGGTACGTGACAATAAACTGACCTTTGAACCTTTGAACCTTTGTTAGAGGCAAGTTTTTGATTATCTTTCATTGGGTAAAATACTCACCTTACCAACTCTCCTCATAATTTTATTATCTATCAAATAACCCTCAGCCTCCTGAGCTCCAAGGAACAAAATCCTAGCCTACCCAACCTCTTCCTATAACTTGGGCCCTCAAACCCTGGCAACATTCTTGCAAATCTTCTCTGCACTCTTTCCAGCTTCATGAAGTCTTTCCTTTAACAGGGTGACTTAAACTGTACATAACATTCCAGTGCTGCCTCACCAACATCAAGTTGAACTGCCACATAACATTTCAACTTCTATGTGTAGGAAGGAACTACAGATGCTGATTTAAACCGAAGATAGACATAAAAGGCTGGAGTAACTCAGTAGGACAGGCAGCATATCTGGAGAGAAGGAAAGGGTGACGTTTCGGGTCAAGACCCGACTTCAGACTGTCCAGTCTTAGAAAGGTCGCGACCCGAAATGTTACCCATTCCTTCTCTCCAGAGATGCTGCCTGTCCCGCTGAGTTATTTCAACTTCTATACTCTGATGAAGGCCAGTATGCCAAGCACCTTCTCCCCCACCCACCTACCTGTGACACCACTTTCAGGAAACTGTGTAAATATACTCCCAGGTCTCTCTGTCCTATAACACTCCCCAAAGTCCCTGAACCTGAAGGTAAGTTTTTCAACTTAACTCCAGGTCTGCTTTTTCTCCTTGCAGGAAACTCTGACAGAGTTCATGCTGGAGATATCGCGGATTCCCCTACACCGCGGGGAAATCCCAGCTGTGAGAATCGCGGGAATGCCTGGCTGGGGGGGGGAACCCCACCACAGACTTCGCGGGGAATCCCGTCTCCAGGGACCGCGAGGGAATCCCGGCTGTGGCAAACCGCGGACTGGAATCCGTGGGGAACCAGGAAAAAGAGGAATCTGGCCGCGGGGTGAACCCGGCTCGGGGGAGAAAACCCGGCTGCGGGGACAGTGGGAAGATTCTGGCTGCGGGGTGAACCCGGCTGGGGGGGGGTGGGGAATCCCGGCCTTGGAGACCGCGGGAAGATTCTCCACAGGATGAACCTGGCTCAGGGAAACCCAGCCACGGAGACAGTGGGGAGAAACCAAACCGCGGGGTGAACCCGGCTCGGGGAAACCCAGCTGCGGGGACCGCATGGAAAAACACAAGCTGCGGGATGAACCCGGCTCGGGGTGAACCCGGCTCGGGGAAACCCAGCTGCGGGGACCGCATGGAAGGCAAACCGCGGGATGAACCCGGCCACAGGGACCGTGTGAGGGGACCGTGTGAAGACACGGCTGGGGACCGCAGAAGTGCGGATAGCCAGTGGCATTTTTCAGACTCCAGCAGCCCAGAGAGGTTCAATAGAGTCTGAAAGGCCTGGGCAGGCCAGGAGGGTCCCCCTCCGACATGGGTACGTCCTCGGCCGTTTACCCATGTGGAGCATGGATAGCGTCAGAGAGCGCTCATCCCACTAATGCTCCCTCCTGATATGGTCCATGTATGGCATATCAGTATAGATATCCCGCTGACAGTAAGCCCAGAGACCTGGCAGGGTCCGGACTGCGAATTTACCGCTGGCGAATAAGCCCGTAGACTCGGTGGTTCCGGGCTCTAAGATTCACCGCCTGCGGAGGAATTTTCCCGCCGACGGATAACCCCGGAGACTCAGCAGAGTCCGGGCTGGAAGGTCCACCGCGTACGTATCCCGCATGAAGTGGAAAACTCGGGAGTATGTCCAGGGAACATGATGGAGTACAAGCGTGAGGTTCCAGAAAATTCTGGCATGGCATCAAGACCTTCGCTAACGAAGAAACCTGAAGGCCAGAGTTCCCTCGTGAAGGAGCAGCCGCCTCACGCCACATCATTACTAGACAGGAGCCAGCGGTGGGATATCATGCACCTGCAAAATTGTTCCTGACAAGGACCAGCAGTGAACAACGCTATGTGGGGGTACAATGCACACTTCAAAATGAACTGCTTCCAGAAGAACGCCATCGGACCTGCCTTAAATTCCAAATCTGCAGGTTCAAGTGAGGCCATGCAATGTCCAGCCGCCGAATCGTCTCTTCAGGAACCTGCCCAAACAGGTAAAACCCGGATGAAGAATTAAAGCTGTCCGGCTTCTCAAGGTACCACGGCAACACACCCCACGCCGCTATTGACAGCAAGCGTTTCACTGAAGCTGGTGGCAGCTTCAAAACTGGGCCAAGGCCCAAACCGGTCCTAAGGGGATTGGGTCCACGCACCCCAGCAATCCTAAGCTGGGATGGAATTAGAACCAGCACCAGGGGCCCTTGGGCTTACCACAAGACCACCAATAACCATGAAGGTAGGTGGGTCTGGTTCTTTCTGAAATATGAGGTATGTGGACCATTTACAAGTTGGTATATTTACACTTGTTGTATGCAAGACAGAGTTGCCTTTCAAGACAGGCCGCAGTTGCGGGCCGCTCATTGTGACAATGAAAGATACGGGTTCAACTCGCATATGTAATATAGACTTTTCTGAATAGAAAACTTCATTACTGTTTCAGAACAGGGGAACAGTTTCCACTCACTGGGCTCACCAAAGATATTTGAAATTTAGCTGGATGGAACAATCTTACAGTCAAAAGCATTGCAAAACTAGCAAACTTCAGCCCCAGGCTATCTACCAAATTACTAAAACCAGCGCTTCGGCTGCTCAGAACCAAAGCTATTATTATGGGCTATTTGGATGATGTTCTAAAACACTGTATTTTGCCAAAAATCAGCGGTATCAGCCACAAACTATCGTGCAGAAATTGGATTCTCATCCATCCAGTTAAATTTAAGTTGATATCAACTGATGTTATTGAGTATTAGGATTACCTTTAACTATTAAATTGTCTGGGATTGGCAATATATTGGGTTGCAGCTGTGCTATTCGCGCCTTTTGCACCATCAGAGCTATACAACGTGCAAATGAGCAAGCTCACAGGTACCATGTAGGTCATTACTACCAGGCCTATGCTATTACCAGCTGAAACTATCAAAGTCACCATGGTGGACAAACAGTATTCAGCATTGCCCCACTAACCTTCATCAGTACTCGTCAGTTAATTACTAACTGATGCTATTGCTTAAAGATGGATAATTACTAAATACCATCTTTAGTTACGGAGGCGGATGGGGTTTGCATGAGCTACCAATTATTCAGTTATATGGTATCAACTACCTATTCACATTAGGTGCATTCTGTGGATTAAGGGTTTGTGCAAATATGCATAATCTGTATGCTCAAGTCTAACTTGATACACTCTGGTGCTATTATATGTTAATCACATGGGTGCAATCAAGTCAAACTATCTGGTAATAGTTTACCTAACTTCATTTGGCATTGGCGTATCATCAGGTAAACGCAATGACAACACAGAATGGATGTTAAATCGCAAGTATTCAAGGACATTGTGGGCTCGATGGAACAAAGATCAAAATGTTGCATCCAGGCTCAATCAGCAGTTGCAAAATACATGGTATATCAGTGGCGATGGATGCATTTTCACTACACTGGGGAAGAATGCTCATTGTGTCCCTCTATTTTACCTTACCAGACGGGTCTTGCAAATTCAGCAATTCCCACTTCAGGCATTTTCGTAGTGGCTATACAGCCATGATTCCCGCTGATGTTGGGAATGATGATAGAACCTTATATGGTTATTCCAGGCACAAAATTGCTGGTTAGCCGTGACCAGGACACCATCCTCTGCATACATAAATCAATTCATTGACTTGCAGACTGGGAAGACCGTCTCCTGCGGCTAAGAATTGTCAAACCACACTGCAATTGCAGGGATAGCACCAAACAAACAGTACTTCCCTCATAGAGATGGGAAGTATTTTGTTAACATATAAGTTGACACAGATGACTGGCGTCTTGAAGTTCAGTTCCATATGGGGTTTGACAATCATTAATAGAGTGCCATTTACTGTGCCGCACGTGCCTTCTCAGCATATTGGCTGCGAGGAGCAGAATCCACTCTGTCGGGTCACCTTCTGATATCTAGATTATGAAGGGTATCTTCAACTCGACACCCCCCAGGCCAGGTATGCAGAGATTGGGATGTTAACATTGGAACATCCCTGCCCTTGGCTCACTAACCAAGTGGTTATGCTCATGGCGCTGAGTCAGCACAACGGGTCCAGTTTTGCATAGCTGTGACTGGACAAGATGATTTTTCTGCAGAGAAATTACATTTATGTTATGACTTCATCAGCAGAATACACCAGGGACATTAGGTCTCAAACTAGAATTGTTGGCATATACCATGGACCTTTGGTTGTATGTGGCCACGCATCTACACCAGTATGTTAAGGTCACTAGAGCCTTAGAGACTCTGAACTAGCAATGATTGTTAGTCACATTAAGCCTCATAAGAAAATATCACTACAGATCATCACCAGGTGGTTAATATGGGTTCTGGTGTACAGGAGTGAACACTGACATACAAGTCTCACTCCACCCAGGCTGCAACTGTATCAGCAGCAGGGGATGGACGTTTCGTGGGACCACATCCCGGCGGCTGCAGGATGGTCTAACGAAAGATTTCCAAACATTTTAGAAATACCCTTTGCCAGACCAGGGGTATTCGCTAACTCCTTTTTAGGTCTGTGTTATAGTTCCTCCCGGTTGAGGGAGGTTACTATTATCACTATGTGTCCATTAATAGCATCAACATGTCTATACCTATGTCATGTCTGAATACATTATTAAAATTAGCTCTTCACTGATGCAGTGTGTGATGCATGGACTCGTCTCCACAGCATGAAATCACAGAGCTTTGAAATCTTCACGTAGTCACTCACGTGACTCCGAAGTACAATAGAAAGATTAAATGAGAATTTCCCAGTTTGAAGTTTGATCTTTATTTTAAGAGGCGTTACGATGAGGAATTACGTGCCCTCCGCTCCCAACGCTCTATATAAAGGTCAACTGGTATTTTAGTTCTCTTATCTTACTATACATTTAGTCAACGTCTGTTATCTGTGATTTCACACAGCTGCTTTGAAGAATGTCGCGCATGCGTGCTGGCAGGTCTTCACGTAATCCCTCATCGTAACTCCTCATAAAATAAATATCAAACTTCAAACTGTTAAGTTCTCATTTAATCTTACTATTAAACTCCAATGCCATTCCTTGTCCTATTGTCCAACTGATCTAGATCCTGATATAATTGTTGATAACCTTCTTCGCTGTCTGTGATACCACCTATTTTTATGTCATCTGCAAACTTACCAACCATGCCTTTTTCATTCTCAGCCAAATCATTTACATAGAACAATGAACATACAAAACACAAACAGGCCCGTCTGCCCACAATTACCACGCCGAACATGGTACAAGTTAACCTAAGTGACAAACAGCAAGTGACAAATGATAGACACAAAAATCTGGAGTAACTCAGCGGGACAGAGATGCTGCCTGTCCAGGTTTTTGTGTATATCTTCGGTTTAAGCCAGCATCTGCATTTTCCTCTTCAGGGCCTGTCCCACTTTCCAGAGTTATTCACAAATTCACCCGAGTTTTCAAACTCGCAGAATGTTCATAACGAGTCCGTTGGACTCCGTAGGAGTCCGTGGATATATCGTAGCAGCTCGTTATGCCAGCCATAGGTACTCGGGGCTATTTTTTTACTCGTGGACATTTTTCATCATGCTGAAAAAATTCCCAACTTACCTGATGCCCCGAATATGTCTGGCATAATGTCTGGCATAATGAACCACTACGATATGTCCACAGTCTCCTACGGCCCACTACGGACTCATTACGAACATTCTGCGAGTTTGAAAACTCGGGAGAATTTGTGAATAATTCAGGAGAATTTGTGAATAACTCGGAAAAGTGGGACAGGCCCTTTACACAAGTGACAAATGATAGCAGGTTGATATCAATCTTGCTCTGAGAGTCAGTAATTATTTACAGCACTCACACATGCCTGTTGTTCACTTAGGGGCCCTATACCAAGCAATTGTAATCATGGATGGACACAGCATTTGGGATCAAAGTCCCTTCTGCTGCCAGACTCTGAGAAGTTCCAGGAAGGTTAGGAATGAGAGTGCACTCAAAGTAATGGAAATCCATCTAAATTAATCATATTTTAGAAAACAGTGCTGTTGCAAAGTGTAGTTCACATAGATGTTGACGGGAAAGGATCAATAAGCAAGAGGAAATGAGTCTCCTGAGCCACTTGTGTAGAACGTAGTGATGTATTGGTGGCTAATGCTTCTTTCTCAAACACCCTCTTCGAGCAAAGGCATATATAGTTCCCACAACACCTTTATTTTCCTCAAAGCTGAGAACGCAAAGTCCAAATGACAATTGGGTAAAGGAATCATGTGGTGTGACTTTATGCTCTCGGAGTCAGGAGAGTTTCAGGGGGGTTACACAAAATGCTGGAGAAACTCAGCGGGTGCAGCAGCATCTAAGGAGCGAAGGAGATAGGCGACGTTTCGGGTCGAGACCCTTCTTCAGACTGGTCAGGGATCAGGGAAACGAGAGATATAGACGGTGATGTGAGAGATAAAGAACAACGAATGAAAGATATGCAAAAAAGTATCGATGATAAAGGGAACAAGCCATTGTAAGCTGTTTGTGGTGTGAAAATGAGAAGCTAGTGCGACTAGGGTGGGGGAGGGAGATAGAGATAGAGGGAATGCCAGGGCCCGAGGGCTGAGGGAGAGGTGGGAGGGGGAGGAGACAGCAGGGGTTAACAGAATTGAGAAAATTCAATGTTCAAGCCCAAAGGATGCAAACTCCCCAAGCGGAAAAAAAGTTTCAGGGGGGTTGCTTTCTAAATGTGGGACAGCAAAATAAAAGAATAATAACAAAAGCAAAGGTGATTTATCTGTCTGGTCAAACCTGAACAATCCCTTACTAAAGGACGCACACTGGCGCATTTCATACTCCCTTCAGGATAACTCAAGATGCTTTCACCCTCTGGCCTAATTTTGAGGTGTTCAATTGTAGGAGGCAGAACAATGAGTGTGAGGTTTGTCTCTCTGGAAAAGGAAATAAAAATAACTGAAAGGAGGAGTTCAAGTCACCGAGGTTTGTCGAGAAAAATATTGATTTAAAGAAATCTAGAACAAAGCCAGAAGTATTTTAAATTAGTTTAGTTTAGAGGTACAGCGCAGAAGCAGGCCCTTCAGCCCACTGGGTCTGCGCTGTCCAGCGATCCTTGCACACTAACACTATCCTACACACAATACAGACAATTTACAGTTTTACCAAACCAATTAGCCTACAAATCTGTACATCTTTCGAGTGTGGGAGGAAACTGGAGCACCCAGAGAAAAAACTTGCAGGTCACGGTGAAAACATACAAACTCCATATGGGGAGCACCTATAGTCAGGATCGAATCGGGGTCTGTCGCTGTAAGGCTGCAACTTTACCGCTGCACCACCATACAGCACCTCGTGATTACTGTGTTGTCAAAGTGCCTGTTGCAATGAGTTTGGAATTGTGATGATTTGCCTTCCTGCAGCATTGTTGTTGTGATTTCACCGGCTGACACTCCACGGATTAAAGTTGAAGGGTAGTAAAGCAAAGACCACTCACTATAGTTTCAACAAGCCCATCTGCCCATTGTAAGCACAAATCTGTTGTGCCATACCACATAGTGCTCACAAAATCCCCAGTGTCTACTGACCCGTGCGTAGCTGCAAGCAGCTTTGATGTTGCATCTTCATGATAGATTTGGAAGACAGAACCCACAGCTACTCCATCTGAAGTTGTTGCATTTGGGGAATTACACACTGTTTATCAGCTCACTCCACTAATAAATTATTTTCAGTGAAATGGATTTAAATATTATGGTCCGCAATATCCTGCAAAGAATCAAATACACAGGACTAGATGTTAAGAAGTCCCTTGTGCCAGTAGGTGGGGAGCATTTCACGACATTCATTGATTGCTGAGAGTGGTCGACGCTCAACATCAGGGGGGGGGGGGGGGTACGTATACGTATATCTTGGCCTGGGTAACCTTCAGGACAGCTGGGCACAGGACACATCATCAGTAGTGTACCCTTGCATCACTGGGTGTTTCGGCCTTTTATCACTATACACCCTCCACAAGGGCGGCCCGCTGCAGGATGATCAGCCCTCAGCGTGTGTCCCGTGTCAAACTGCCTCAAAGATTCACCATGACGCATTTGGGGCCCAGCATGGGTCTTTCCGCTTGAGCCAAATCCAACAGCTGCTTCTTTCAGCCGCGTCTGAGAGTGATCTTATGGTCTTCTGCAGAGCCTGACCGTGGATTCCAAGCTCCTTCAGCAGTCTGATGGTAGATGACGCAACAAATCCTCTGCATCCCACTTCAACTGGATAAACGTTGATGTTCCAGCCACGCTGCGTTGCCTCTGCTGCAAGCTCTGTGTAGCGCAGCTTCTTACGCTCATAGGCCTCCACAACAGAGTTCTCCCATGGAACTGTGAGCTCTATGATGTAAGCAGTCTTCTGTGAAAGGGACCAGAACACCAAATCTGGCCTGAGGTTGGTTGAAGCAATTTCAGGTGGAAAGATTAGTTGTCGGCCGATGTCCGCCAGCATCCTCCAGTCACGGGCCCTGCATAGGTTTCCTTCTTCTGATCTAGTGGAAGGATGTTTCGGTGTTTTCTGTCCTTCTCGGACAAAGGTTGTCGCCCTTAAGTGGGAGGGGTTGCTTGCTCTCGGAGGCAAGGAGTTGGTCGCACACAGCCTGTTCTCAAGGGCTGTTGCCAGGCTTTTTAATACCTGATTATGCCTCCACGTGTATCTCCCTTGCGTGAGGCTGGTCTTGCAGCCTACCATGATGTGTTTGAGGGTCGCTGGAGTTGGGCAGAGGGCACAGGTTGGATCCTGCAAAATATAGGTTGAAAGAGACAGCATGCAAACTGGCCCTTTGGCCCACTGTCCATGCTGACCAGCGACCGCCCATTCACATTACGACTCATTAGGTCTAGTTTGTGCAGATTCTGAAGGCTAGTGAAATTAAATGTACTATGTATGTAGACAAAATGAAGCAGCAAACTGTGTCCAATCATTAGATTTTTAAAATATACAATAATGGGTTCCTTTTAGCATGATGCCTGGTGCAGGCTGTGCTAATTCCAGAACCAAAAAATGTCTAAAGGACAGATGCTGGAATGCTGAATATAAAAGCAAAATAAAAATGCTAGAAACACTCAGCAGGTTGGGCAGCATCTGTGGAAAGAGAAAAAAAGTTAACATTTCAAGTTTGAGACATGAAAATGGCACACATTCGAGTATAAATAAAATAGAATGAAGTACTTATATCTCAGAATGTAGCTCATCTGAAATACTGTATATACAGAAGTAACCAGATGGAGGCAGCACTGGGCTACACTTGTGTTTGTAAGTGTCAAATGCAGCTTGTAATACATGGAGAAAATCAAGTTAATATTTTAAAAATGTGATGGTTTATCAGCCAAATGCATGTTACTGTTTAAATCACTCCTAACTGCATGGATACCTTTTTTGAATAAATAATATTTTATCTACATTGCTACATCTAGATGGTTCACAATTGCAATATATAGTAAGATAAAATTGAATATTTTTGTCTTATTTGCATTTGACCTTGTTAAACCTTTTTTTTTAAAACGCAAATAACATCTTTACATCTCTGAGGCAGAGAGTCACAAAGAGTCCTCACACCTCACGACTTTCCATCTGTCTTTGTTCAACCATTTGCCTATCAAAATCCTTCCTCATCTGTATCTACCTTTTGCTCCTCCTCTCTTCCAGCATTCTTCCCACCCCCTTCCAATCAGTCTGAAAATGGGTCCCGACCTGAAACGTTGCCTATCCATGCCCTCCAGAGATGCTGCCTGACCCATTGAGTTATTACAGCACTTAGTGTCTTTTTGTTTCAAAGTGTGGCTTGTGTTTACCTCATCACCTCTTTTCTTATTGCTTTCCTTCTCCAGTTAAAACAGGGTAATGTTATTGATCTTGTCCTTCCATCAGCTTTAATATGTATGTTTGGTCCTACAGATTGATTAATTATGGATTAATTCTTTGAAATGCTGCACGATGAGATGGCAGAGGTTTTCACAGGTTGCTGCCCTTCCTGACACTAAACCCCTCCTTCAATAGGATTTGGGAGTGGTATTGGCATTGGATGGATACTGTGAGGACCTGTTTTTGTCAGAACTGCCCAGACTCCTAAAAGTAATGCATGACATATCCATACCATAGGCAGATATAGCCAAACAATGGATACTCCTTACCTGAATGTTATGCCATTAACCTTTTAAGTTTTAAAGTTAACTTTGAAATGAATAAAATGTTAAAAGTTAATACAAGGGGTTTTGTTTTATGAATGCTCTTTCAGGGAAAACTTTTACATTATTCGTGATGTAATGATCCAGTAAAGATCCAGAATTTGAGTATAGGAGTAGGGAGGTTCTACTGCAGTTGTACAGGGTCTTGGTGAGACCACACCTGGAGTATTGCGCACAGTTTTGGTCTCCAAATCTAAGGAAATACATTCTTGCCATAGAGGGAGTACAGAGAAGGTTCACCAGACTGATTCCTGGGATGTCAGGACTTTCATATGAAGAAAGACTGGATAGACTTGGCTTGTACTCGCTAGAATTTAGAAGATTGAGGGGAGATCTTATAGAAACTTACAACATTCTTAAGCAGTTGGACAGGCTTGATGCAGGAAGATTGTTCCCGATGTTGGGGAAGTCCAGGACAAGGGGTCACAGTTTAAGGATAAAGGGGAAATCTTTTAGGACCGAGATGAGAAACACATTTATCACACAGGGAGTGGTGAATCTCTGGAATTCTCTTCCACAGAAGGTAGTTGAGGCCAGTTCATTGGCTATATTTAAGAGGGAGTTAGATGTGGCCCTTGTGGCTAAAGGGATCAGGGTGTATGGAGAGAAGGCAGGTGCGGGATACTGAGTTGGATGATCAGCCATGATCATATTGAATTAAGGGACAGAAGTTTAGGGGTAACATGAGGGGGAACTTCTTTACTCAGAGGGTGGTGGCTGTGTGGAATGAGCTTCCAGCAGAGGTGGTGGAGGCAGGATCGATTTTAACATTTAAAAGTAAAGTGGATAGGTATATGGACGTGAAAGGAATGGAGGGGTATGGTCTGAGTGCAGGTAGATGGGACTAGGGGAAAACAAATGGTCGGCACGGACTGGAAGGGCCGAGAGGGCCTGTCTCTGTGCTGTAATTGTTATATGGTTATATGGTTATATGGTAATGGCGGTGCAGGCTCGAAGGACCGAATGGCCTACTCCTGCACCTATTTTCTATGTTTCTATGTTTCTATTTTTCTATCATTCAATTTACCAAACACATCGACCTAACTTTGCTGATTGTCATGGTAGCTCTGAATCCTCAGTGGGGTTGGACTTCCAAATGGCTGTTGGCTAGGTGCTGCACACCCCTCGGGATCCAGGAGGGGAGGAGAATGCTCAACCAGATTCCACTGTTCCTCTGGCAGAGTCAAAACCGGACATCCATTCAAAGTTTATTTCATGTTTTCTATTCATTGAGAGTGAATGAATGTTAAATATTTCTCACATTTGACTCTGGATCAGCTGTAAAGGGTAAACTGGGATTAGAAATAGCTTTTTGCCGCAAACATGTAACATTATTCATTTAAATGCCTTCCCTGCATTGATTAATTTTTGCTAATTGTTAGTAATAACATCAACATGTCCAATTCAGTTATAAACATTATTTAATTGATGGCGTTGCGCACATTCTCTGAATTACTTTATAACCAGGTGCCTTTCCTGTTACATACTCTATGTTTCATAAGGTGGCCTTTCAGAAGTCCTTGCCCAATATCTTAATTGACAAACTTCTTGCACTGACAAATTGCCTTGCATCTTTTCCCTAATACCTCTCGATTGAAACACAGTACAAGTTTCTTCACGTAAAGAACAGGCTAAATAAGCTGAATCACCATCTTTCCATTCAAATTTTATTCCAGTCATGGCCTTAAGAGCTCATGCATTCCCCAAAGACATTAAACTGATTAACGACTACAGGCTTCCTAGATTTAGATTTCCACTATAAAACATAGATGAATCCATTCTTCTTTGGACAAATCTGCACCACAGCAATCCTGCTGAGATTATAGCAAACTATTCCAAAGATTCAGGTGCATTGTTCACTGGTTTGTACCTGTGCACCAAAACGGAATCTTCATCCTATCACGTTAATTTTTGCAAAAATAAAGTGAAACAACTACCTCCTACTTTATACGAAATAGGTCCAAAGAAGGGTCCCAACCAGAAGCGTCACCTATCTCTGTTCTCCAGGGACGCTCCCTGACCCGCTGATTAATTCCAGCATTTTGTGTATTTCTTTACATGTCTGTTGAATAATACTCAAGAATTTCCTGAAAACTTACTCATCTACATTGTACTAAAGGTCCTGAAATCACTTATGCTACTATTTCCTGAGCGTTTAATAATTGTGACCATAGACTTGTTGGAACAGGGTGTGTTTGATTAGAATTATAGAGAGGTACAGCACAAAAACAGGTCCTCTTGGCCTACCTTGTCCTTGCCGACCATTATGCTTATCTACGCTAATCCCATTTGTCCGCTTAAATCCAATATCCCTCTATATCCTTTCCAACTAAATACCTGTCAAATGCATTTTATATGATTATGTCAGTTTTGCTCACCATGTTATAGGAAAAATGTTGTCAAGCTGGAATGGATGCAGAGACGATTTACAAGGATGTTGCTCGGACTTGGGGGCTGAGCTATCAGGAGAGGTTAAACAAGCTAGGACTCCATTCCTGTTTCTGGTTTGAATATTTTGATAACCATGAATACCAAGAAACTGAGAAAAGATGGAATGCTAAAATTATTAAAATTCAAGCCTGGTAAATGCTGCCATATATTTGTAATTTTATTTGCACTGCCACGTGACTAAGGCTAGACACAAAATGTTGGTGTAACTCAGCAGGACAGGCAGCATCTCTTGAGAGAAGAAATGGGTGATGTTTCGGGTCAAGACCCTTATTCAGACTGATGCCAGGGGAGAGGGAGGTACATAGATAAAGAAGTGTAAAATGTGAAAACAGGACGATGGGAAATGCTGCCTGTCCCGCTGAGTAAGTCCAGCATTTTGTGTCTATCTTTGGTTTAAACCAGAATCTGCAGTTGACCACACGACTAAGGTCTTTGTTAATCTACAAATTCAGTTTGCAGGCTCTATCATCAGCATTCTTAGGTAATGCTATTCCCAGAAGATAGCCCATCCAAACATTGACCTGGCCTGAATCCATATCACTGTACATCACAGGAAGCAAAGGGACACAATTCCAATGATCCCATTGTTTGCAGATTAAAGCATGAATACTGTGTTGGCACAAGATTAACCATGATGTCTGATTTGTCAAAAATATTACATGGAATTATATTTAATCCATGCAGTGCATCCTTGTTTATATCCTGCCTCCCCTCCCCCCATCCCCCCCCCCCCCCCCCCCCCCCCCCCCGGATTCTTTCTTGTGCAATTTTCGTGTTCGTTTTCTAGGTCTGCACAAAACTTGAGAGTCTTTAATTTACAACAGAAGTCTTTAATGCTTTACTCAATGCTGGAAGCAAGACAACTCAAAATGGCTGCACACACACTCACACACACACACAGGATAAACTATATACAAGAACATCTCCCTTTGTCCTATGCAGCACCACCTGCTGCACGGGAGGAACAACGGGTCCTCCTGCCCCACACAGTCCACCAAACATCACATTTCTTTCTTCCAATGGCTTCAGACCACTTGCCAAGATCACATGTCCAAGATATGTGACCTGTTGTCAAAAGAATGCATGCTTGTCCATGCGCAACTTCATGCCATGCCGTAGTTGTTCAGTGCCGTGAGGACCTGTTTTAGGTTCTGCAGGTGTTCTTCCTCTGTCCGGCCGGTGTCAATTATGTCATGCAGGTAGGTGGCTACGTACAGAATCCCGGCAAGTTTGTTGACCAGTTTCTGGAAGATGGCCGGCACCAATGCCGGTCCAAACGACAATCGGTTGTATCTGAACAGTCCCTGGAGCGTGTGAATCACGAGCAGGTTTTTTGTTTCGTCGTCCAGTTCCACTTCGAGATACGCATCGGACATGTCCAATTTCAAGAAGCAAGGTCCTCCTTGCAGCTTGACGAACAGCTCGTCCACTCTTGGTAAGGGGCGTTGATCAATGTGCAATTGAGGGTTTACAGTCACTTTATGTCGCCAAGGCTTCTGAATGACAACTATGGGTGTGGCCCATTCTGAATGGTCCACATGTGTGTTAATTCCCATTTCTTCAAGACAGCAGAGTTCCTTGTTGACGGCGTCCATCCGACTGAATGGAACTGTTCTTGGTTTGAAAACTTATGGACGGCATTGTCTTTGAGTATGACCCGTGCCTTCATCTTTGTGCAATGTCCGAGTCCAGGTGCGAAAACGGCCAGAAACTGGTCAAGAAGCTTCTGCAGGTTGTTCTCGCACTTGCTGACCATGTGGCAATCCATGGTAGATGACAATGCCATAGTTGATCCATCGTAGATCAAGGCGTTCATGTCAAGCTTGAAAGCATGGATCCAGTCGATGGCGCACAGGGATGTACCTTCTTTACCAACGACGATCAGCGGCAACATCTGTGTCATAACATTACAGGAAATAGCGACAGTGCATTTGCCTTTCGTGGGAATGGTATGACACAGATGTTCACCAAACATCACACTAATTCTACCAATTAACCATCTATTGCCTTCTCTTTAGTTTACCAGGCTATTATGTGTCATAATATTGACCTCCCTCTGGTGGTGAGTCACCTTTTCCTGATGTTGACTAGGGAAAGAATTCTTGTTGATTCCTTAGTGACTATCTTTTGTAGTCAACCTCTACTTTGAATTTTCACTGGAATTTAGGATGAGAGGATATCTTATAGAAACATATAAAATTCAAAAGGTTTGGACAGGGTGGATGCAGGAAAAATGTTCCCGATGTTGGGGGAGTCCTGAACCAGGGGTCACAGTTAAGAATAAGGGGTAGGCCATTTAGGACTGAAATGAGGAAAAACCTCTTCACTCAGAGAATTGTGAATCTGTGGAATTCTCGGCCACAAACAGCAGTTGAGGCCAATTCACTGGATGTTTTCAAGTGAGAGTTAGATTTACCTCTGGCTAAAGGAATCAAGGGATATGTGGAAAATAGGAATGGGATTTTGATTTTAGATATTCAGCCATGATCATATTAAATGATGGTGCTGGCTCAAAGGGCCGAATGCCCTACTCTTGCACATATTTTTCTATGTTTCTATGTTTGGCCCTTCTTCACATGGGACTATTGGATTAGAAATTTAATAACATGTATAAATGTGAAACAAGATGATGTTGAGTCTGAAGAAGGGTCTCGACCCGAAACGTCGCCTATCTCCTTCGCTCCTTAGATGCTGCTGCACCCGCTGAGTTTCTCCAGCTTTTTGTGTAACCCCCGTTGAGTTTATCCTGTTGCCAATAATTCATGATTTTCTTGTGTGCACATGTGCAAAGTCTTGAACATATGGGAAGCATAGGTCCCAATGTTTTCCCTCCATCACCACACATTAAGTGTGAGTGAATCCAGGAGTCTTACAGTCAGCCAAACTGGGATGTATTAATTTAAGTAATGCCTGTGCTTCTTAAAGGGGACAGGACCACTAAATCCAAACACCATTGGAACCCATCGTTCAGCTTAGTAAGAAATAAATGTCCAGAGGAAAATGCATTGCCAGAACCTGATTGAAGAGAGGTCCTGTTTGGTTGGAAGCCAGGCAGCCACAAAGAGTCGGAGAGATGTGACTGTGCGAGGAAAATATTAGAGGTCTGAATAACAAAGTTAGAATTTTGAAAAACTTATAAGATCTGGACAACATCAGTGGAAGCAGCGCCAAAACCCAATTGACTCCACCTGCACTCACATACCTCCTCACTTAGTGCTCACTTCTCACACCTCATAGCCATTTTCATCAACTCAGGCATTGAAGCCAAACATTGCAGTACACTCACTAAAGGGCCTGTCCCACTTTCACAACCTAATTCACTACCTTTTTTACTCGTGGACATTTTTCATCATGCTAGAAAAAAAAACCCCGACCTTCTTGATGCCACGAGTACCTAC
The DNA here is from genome assembly GCA_035221665.1 of Okamejei kenojei. Lineage (NCBI taxonomy): Eukaryota > Metazoa > Chordata > Chondrichthyes > Rajiformes > Rajidae > Okamejei > Okamejei kenojei. The sequence continues at coordinate 52,617,691 of CM069135.1, read as the reverse complement.
GACTAGCATCACGGCCTGCTATGACCACCTACGACCGTGTGGCGACCATGTTGCAAGTATGAATCAAATGCAAACTCAGCAGAGGTCGTGAATTAGGTCGTGAAAGGGACAGGCCCTTAACTCTTTGCATCATCCCTAACAAAGCCACTACTGGTGGCAACAGGACAGATAAGAGCCCTTATCTACCCACTGGAAGGTTAGGCACAGGTGATCATTGATCATGGGTTCAATGAACAGAGCAAGCAGCCAGCAGAGGATCCAGGATTACAGAGGGTAATAGTACACATATCTGATCCTCCATCTCTTATATGACTTCTCCTTTATTGCACAATCTCTGCTGCAATATAAGGTTCAGAACGTGTCCAGACCTACGCTTGTCCCATTCCCATTCTAGAGGGAAACAAAATGCTACATGCTCTGGCATTGGCACCCAACTTGTCACAAACAAAGACAGAATTATGCCATTATTATTTTTGGCACTGCCATTCAGAATCTGGCAATTTAGAGAGAAGATAGAACGGTTTGCTGGCATGAATCATCGAGGATGAGTTGGGTCTGCTAGACCCCAGAAGGGTAAGTTCACACATCAATCTTGGCACAGATAACAGGTGAGAACCATGAGATGGCATCCTCCAAGAAAATTGGAGGGGTATTCGCATCGGGATACTTGAATACTACCAGTAGGCACCACACAATGGCAGCCTCGCCAACAGTCTGTCTGTCTTTTTGTCTTTTTGTCTTTTATTTGTTATTTTTGGTGTGTTTTAAAAGTTTGTGTTAATGTTCTCTGGTTTGTTTTCTGTGGGGGCTGGTGGAGGAAGTCGGGGAACATTTTATATCAATCTCTTACCTTGATCGATCTGTGGCCTAACATCATGGAGCTGGCTGGCATCTTTGCTTGGGACTGACTTTCAGCCCCACCGCAGGGATGTGGACTTACCATCGGAGCCAATCCCTTGCCTGGGATCGACGCGCCAACCATGGCCTGCGGATTTCACCATCGAGGAACTCGCAATCTCGATCAAGACCGATGTCAGGAAGCTCCAAACGATGCAGAATGATTCGACCAGCCCTGACCCGGGGTCCAAGCGCCGGTGCAGGGGAGCTGAGATTCTCCCCAATGCAGGAGCTTGATCGTCCCGATGCGAGGGCACAAACAGAGCTGGCTACGGGAACCAAGATCGACCCGTCAACGGAAGGCTCGATGAACCCGACTGCAGAGTACAAAGATGTACTCTGCGACCCTTTGTTTTGCCTTCCATCACAGTCAAGAATGTGGAGGAGTCACTATGATGGATGTTTATGTTAAAATATATTTTGTGTGTTCTGTACGGCAAATGAAATTCCTTGTATGTTGCAAAACGTACTTGGCAAATTAAAGTATTATTATGATTATGATCACTGAAGCAATTTTTCTGTTCTGAATGTCTGCATCAGATGTTCTATTGCTAACTTTGCCCACAGCTTTGCACAGGGCATGAAGACCATGTCTTCCAAAGTGAAATTGGTGCCCAGCCTCATGTCAATCCTTGCAGATTCAAAGATTTTGAAGTGCAGCTTAATATCATGGAAATTCATGGTCAAAATAGAGCTATTTAAATTACCGTGACTTCCTAGCTCGCAATCTGTAGCTTTGTCAATTATATCTAAACAAATACTCATTCTCTTAGATGTAACAAGCACACTCTCCACCACCCTGTCAGTCTATAAATTCCAGACCTTCGTTACCTTTTGTAATGTGCTTCCTCCAGCTTGGAATTTCTTGGCAGTATTGAGCTGCCTAAACCTGTTGCTCCCATTTAGAATAGAATGAAACATAGAAATTAGGTGCATGAGCAGGCCATTCGGCCTTTCGAGCCTGCACCGCCATTCAATATGATCATGGCTGATCATCCAACTCAGTATCCTGTACCTGCCTTCTCTCCATACTTCCTGATTCCTTCAGCCATAAGGGCCACATCCAACTCCCTCTTAAATATGGCCAACAAACTGGCCTCAACTACCTTCTGTGGCAGAGAATTCCACAGATTCGCCACTCTCTGTGTGAAAAACGATTTTCTCATCTCGGTCCTAAAATACTTCCCCCTTATCCTTAAACTGTGACCCCTTGTCCTGGACTTCCCCAACATTGGGAACAATCTTCCTGCATCTAGCCTGTCCAACCCCTTAAGAATTTTGTAAGTCTCTATGAGATCACCCCTCAATCTTCTAAATTCCAGCGAGTACAAGCGGAGTCTATCCCGTCTTTCTTCATATGGAAGTCGTGCCATCCCAGGAATCAGTCTGGTGAACCTTCTCTGTACTCCCTCTATGGCAAGAATGTCTTTCCTCAGATTAGGAAACCAAAACTGTACGCAATACTCCAGGTGTGGCCTCACCAAGACCCTGTACAACTGCAGTAGAACCTCCTTGCTCTTGTACTCAAATCCTTTTGCTATGAATGCCAACCTACCATTCGCTTTCTTCACAGCCTGCTGCACCTGCATGCCTACTTTCAATGACTGGTGTACCATGACACCCAGGCCTCGCTGCATCTCCCCTTTTCCTAATCGGTCACCATTCAAATAATAGTCTACCTTCCTGTTTTTGCCACCAAAGTGGATAACCTCACATTTATCCACATTATACTGCATCTGCCATGCATTTGCCCACTCACCCAGTCTATCCAAGTCATCCTGCAGCCTCGTAGCATCCTCCTCACAGCTAACACTGCCCACCAGCTTCGTGTCATCCGCAAACTTCGAGATGTTGCATTTAATTCCCTCGTCCAAATCATTAATGTATATTGTAAATAGCTGGGGTCCCAGCACTGAGCCTTGCAGCACCCCACTAGTCACTGTCTGCCATCCTGAAAAGGACCCGTTCACTCCTACTCTTTGCTTCCTGTCTGCCAGCCAGTTCTCTATCCACATCAATACTGAACCACCAATACCATGTGCTTTAAGTTTGTATACCAATCTCTTGTGTGGGACCTTGTCGAAAGCCTTCTGAAAGTCCAGATATAACACATCCATTGCTTCTCCCTTATCCACTCTACTAGTTACATCCTCAAAAAATTCAATAAGATTCGTCAGACATGATTTACCCTTCGTAAATCCATGCTGACTTTGTCCAATGATTTCACCACTTTCCAAATGCGCTGCTATCCCATCTTTAATAATTGACTCTAGCAGTTTCCCCACTACCAATGTTAGACTAACTGGTCTGTAATTCCCCGCTTTCTCTCTCCCTCCCTTTTTAAAAAGTGGGATTACATTAGCTACCCTCCAATCCTCAGGAACTACTCCAGAATCTAAAGAGTTTTGAAAAATTATCACTAAGGCATCTGCTATTTCTGGGGCTACTTCCTTAAGTACCCTGGGATGCAGCCTATCTGGCCCTGGGGATTTATCGGCCTTTAATCCATTCAATTTACCTAACACCACTTTCCGGCTAACCTGGATTTCACTTATTTCCTCCATCTCATTTGACCCGCGATCCCCTGCTATTTCCGGCAAATTATTTATGTCTTCCTTAGTGAAGACAGAACCAAAGTAGTTATTCAATTGGTCTGCCATGTCCTTGTTCCCCATGATGAATTCACCCGTTTCTGACAGCAACGGACCTACATTTGTTTTAACTAATCTTTTGTGCTTCACATATCGATAAAAACCTTTGCAGTCAGTTTTTATGTTTCCTGCCAGTTTTCTTTCATACTCCATTTTCCCTTTCCTAATTAAGCCCTTTGTCCTCCTCTGTTGGTCTCTGAATTTCTTCCAGTCCTCTGGTAGGCTGCTTTTTCTGGCTAATTTGTACACTTCATCTTTTTCTTTGATACTTTCCCTGATTTCCCTCGTTATCCACGGATGCGCCACCTTCCCTGATTTATTCTTTTGCCATACTGGGATGAACAATTGTTGTAGTTTATCCATGCAGTCTTTAAATGCTTTACATTGCATATCCATACATATATAGAATGGAATACTATATTGTCACATGTGACAAAGCACACGTTTGCTTGCCTACCCAACGTATACAAATAGCAGCCATCTATGGTGCTGACAAAGTTACAAAGTACGCCGGCTCCTCCTTTACTCTCCCCCCCTCCCCTCCCTCATAGCAGCCCCCCCATGCCAGGTCCTCCATTGTTCTTCCCTTCCCCCCCTCACGGTGGTACCCCCACGCTCTCATCGACCGCCAACAGCGGATCGTCCTGTGAGGCTTCGCAGCCACCGCCGAGGCTCCACCACCACCGCCCGGGATACTTGAATACTACCAGTAGCTTTTCGGCAACCTCCTGGGAGGCCTGTGGGAGTGAGTTGGGCCGACCAGGCAGGTATATTCAAAGTAGCAGAGGATATTCACTGGCAGTTGCGGTAAATCTGTGCCTACATTATGTGATTTTAAGGGAATATTGCAAATGGGAAGAGGAAATGGATGAGCCTTCTGTTTAACGGTGATGGTTATTGGCATACGTAATGACAATTTGCCCACAGTGTAATGGCTTCTTTCTTGTTCTCCTTTTCCTTCTCCTCCTCTTCTTGATCCATCTGTTCTCCCATTGAAAATGATTATGCCCTCATGATTGTTCAATTGTGTAGCACATAGCAGATCATGAAATTTCTCCAAGGGTTTGTGCAGAGGAATACTGTTGTTACATCATTGTTTACATTCTGCATCATTACCTCACTCATTTTGTAATCAAATTGTAATCAAATCTTCTGGCAGAGCTGAAAACCAGTATGAAATGAGGAGACAAGGAAATGAGGTATTGACTTTATCCCAAGAACCAGATGCCTTTTCAACTTGGCTGCTGAAATACAGCAGAAATGTATCAAGATGAACAAGTATGTTTAGATGCACTCATGAATGCCAAATTCAATTATGTGTCATTTTTTTAGGAAAACTAGAACGGTTAAACTAGAACGGTTGGGGGGAGGGACTCAAATAGAGAAAGCTAGTAGACAGTGTGTGAGGCAGGAGGCAGAGAAGGGAAGCACTCAGACACAACATGTAGGGGGGAAAGAAGAAAAAAATAATAAACAGAGAATTATTGGTGGTGGGTTTCTTAAATGTGTGAGCAGAAAGAAAGAGGGGTATAAAATGAGGGTAGAAGCAATTGGTAGCAAGGTGAAAAGTAAAAGTGGCAGGCATAAGGAGTAAGAGTGTTGTAAAAACAAGCCTGAAGGCTTTGTGTCTGAATGCGAGGAGCATTCGTAATAAGGTGGATGAGTTGAAGGTGCAGATAGCTATTAATGGCTATGATATAGTTGGCATCACGGAGACATGGCTCCAGGGTAACCAAGGCTGGGAGCTGGCCATCCAGGGATATTCAATATTCAGGAGGGATAGACAGAAAGGTAAAGGAGGTGGGGTAGGGTTGCTGGTTAGAGAGGAGATTAACACAATAGAAAGGAAGGACATTAGCTTGGAGGATGTGGAATCGATATGGGTAGAGCTGTGAAACACTAAGGGGCAGAAAACGCTAGTGGGAGTTGTGTACAGTCCACCAAACCGTAGTAGTGGAGTTGGGGATGGCATCAAACAGGAAATTAGAAATGCATGCAACAAAGGTAAAACCGTTATAATGGGTGACTTCAATCTACATATAGATTGGGTGAATCAAATTGGCAGGGGTGCTGAGGAAGAGGATTTCTTGGAATGTATGTGGGATAGTTTTCTCAACCAACATGTAGAGGAAACAACGAGAGAGCAGGCTATTCTAGACTGGGTGTTGAGTAATGAGAAAGGGTTAGTTAGCAGTCTTGTTGTACGTGGCCCCTTGGGCAAGAGTGACCATAATATGGTTGAGTTTTTCATTAGGATGGAGAGTGACATAATTAATTCAGAAACAAGGGTTCTGAACTTAAAGAAAGGTAACTTTGAAGATATGAGACGTGAATTGGCCAAGATAGACTTGCAATTGATGTTTAAAGGGTTGACAGTGGATGTGCAATGGAAGGCATTACTACAACAATCATCCCAGTTTGGCAAAATAATAAATCAGGGAAGGTAGTGCATCCGTGGATAACATGGGAAACCAGGGATAGTATCAAAACAAAAGATGAAGCATACAAATTAGCCAGAAAAAGCAACCTACCAGAGGACTGGGAGAAATTCAGAGTCCAGCAGAGGAGGACAAAGGGCTTAATTAGGAAAGGGAAAATAGATTATGAAAGAAAACTGGCAGGGAACATAAAAACTGACTGCAAAAGCTTTTATAGATATGTGAAGAGAAAAAGATTAGTTAAAACAAAAGTAGGTCCCTTGCAGTCAGAAAAAGGTGAATTGCTCATGGGGATCAAGGACATGGCAGACCAATTGAATAACTACTTTGGTTCTGTCTTCACTAAGGAAGACATAAATAAGCTACCGGAAATAGCAGGGGTCCGGGGGTCAAATAAGATGGAAGAACTGAGTGAAATCCAGGTTAGCCGGGATGTGGTGTTGGGTAAATTGAATGGATTAAAGGCCGATAAATCCCCAGGGCCAGATAGATGGATCCTAGAGTACTCAAGGAAGTAGCCACAGAAATAGTGGATGCATTCATGATAATTTTTCAAAACTCTTTAGATTCTGTAGTAGTTCCTGAGGATTGGCGGGTAGCTAATGTAACCCCACTTTTTAAAAAAGGAGGGAGAAAGAAAATGGGGAATTACAGACCAGTTAGTCTAACATTGGTAGTGGGGAAACAGCTAGAGTCAGTTATTAAAGATGGGATAGCAGCACATTTGGAAAGTGGTGAAATCATTGGTCAAAGTCAGCCTGGATTTACGAAAGGTAAATCATGTCTGACGAATCTTACAGACTTTTTCGAGGATGTAACTAGTAGAGTAACTAGTAGAGTGGATAAGGGAGAACCAGTGGATGTGTTATATCTGGACTATCAGAAGGATTTTGGCAAGGTCCCACATAAGAGATTAGTATACAAACTTAAAGCACACGGTATTGGTGGTTCAGTATTGATGTGGATAGAGAACTGGCTGGCAGACAGGAAGCAAAGGGTAGGAGTAAACAGGTCCTTTTCAGAATGCCAGGCAGTGGGGTATCGCAAGTCTCAGTCCTGGGACCCCAGCTATTTACAATATATATTAATGATTTGGACGAGGGAATTGAATGCAACATCTCCAGGTTTGTGGATGACACAAAACTGGGGGGCAGTGTTAGGTGTGATGAAGATGCTAGGAGGCTGCAAGGTGACTTGGATAGGCTGGGTGAGTGGGCAAATGCATGGCTGATGCAGTATAATGTGGATAAATGTGAGGTTATCCACTTTGGTGGCAAAACAGGAGGGTAGACTATTATCTGAATGGTGGCCGATTAGGAAAAGGGAAGGTGCAACGAGACCTGGGTGTCATGGTACACCAGTCATTGAAAGTATGCATGCAGGTGCAGCAGGCAGTGATGAATGCGAATGGTATGTAGCATTCATAGCAAAAGGATTTGCGTATAGGAGCAGGGAGGTTCTACTGCAGTTGTACAGGGTTTTGGTGAGACCACACCTGGAATATTGCGTACAGTTTTGGTCTCCTAATCTGAGGAAAGACATTCTTGCCATAGAGGGGGTACAGAGAAGGTTCACCAGATTGATTCCTGGGATGTCAGGACTTTCATATGAGGAAAGACTGGATAGACTTGGCTTGTACTCGCTAGAATTTAGAAGATTGATGGGGGATCTTATCGAAACTTACAAAATTCTTAAGGGGTTGGACTGGCTAGATGCAGGAAGATTGTTCCCTATGTTCGGGAGGTCCAGAACAAGGGGTCCAGTTTAAAGATAACGGGGAATTCCTTTAGGACCGTGATGAGGAAAACATTTTTCACACAGAGAATGGTGAGTCTCTGGAATTCTCTGCCACAGAAGGTAGTTGAGGCCAGTTCATTGGCTATATTTAAGAGGGAGTTAGATGTGGCCCTTGTGGCTAAAGGGATCAGGGGGTATGGAGAAAAGACAGTTACAGGATACTGAGTTGAAATGATCAGCCATGATCATATTGAATGGCGGTACAGGTTCGAAGGGCCAAATGGCCTACTCCTGCACCTATTTTCTATGTTTCTATGTTTCTAAAAACCCGATGGTATAGTTGACTAATCATCGAGGTTAATAAAGGTCCAAAATTAACCTAATTTACATGATTCAACCGTCATTGTGAAATGTAAAAGTGCTCAAACTTTTTCTTTTGCATGTGGTTTCCCAATAACTGATACAATACCATATTGGCAACTTCATTCCCTAATTGCACTCTTTCTTCTAATTGTGATCACTCATACACATGGCTTCAACTAAATTGACACCATATTTGAGGAATATTATCAGCTTTGTGCAGGAGTTCGATCATTTAAAAAGCAGATTTACAAAACACCACATTCATTATAATGTTCTACACTCAAAAAACAACAAAAAATAAAAATTGACTTAGCTTAATATGCCCAATGAGATTAAAAATTATAATGAAGAGTAATGGCTCCAATGAATATTCCTCAAATTTGATTTACCATCACTTAAATGTTTGTATGTCAAAAGACAAATTAATTTAATTGGATGCTCTCTGAGAATACTGAATTACACATTGATTTGTTATTTCATTAAAATGAAGGGAAAGTCCTGAGTTAATCAATATATTTTTTCTATTTTTATACTGAAGTGACATTGATTGAAAACAAACATGATCTAGTGTGTTGTATTCTGCACTTGCACTGCAAACAATTGAACCAAATGCAGTCCAGGTTCATGATTTTTAAATGGCTTTCTAAAACCACTACTTCAAGCTGTAATCTCTAGAAGTTGTTACGTTAAGCAAGTCAGAGTTTTTGTGATTCCTTAAGTAATTCACTGGGGACCATTTTACTGTAAATCAGAGATTACCTTTGTCGTTATGATTACTTTTGCTCCCCTGTTATCCTGCAATAATATAAGTGGTTATTCAGTAATGCATGTTTTAATATTGTTCGCTTTAATGTTGTTTCCTCCTCCACTCAAAGTGCAAGACACCTGAAGCTGTAAATTATACCTCAGTGGAAATCCAAGGGTAATCTCACAGTGGCTGCAAGCTTTCGATTTTCTTGGTATGAACGAAAAGAAGTGATAAAAAAGACTTAGTAGTTATTTCGCTTGATGCAGAAAAGGCTTTTGACCAAGTGAAATGGCCTTATTTATTTTCGGTGATGGAAGCCTTTAAACTAGGAGAGGAGTTTATTACTTGGATTAAATTATTATATGCAAATCCAATAGCTAGAATAACAACAAATCGAATGTTATCAATTAAATTTAATTTATCACGAGGTTGTAGGCAAGGTTGCCCTTTATCACCTTTATTGTTTGCATTAGCAATAGAACCACTTGCTCAGAGGGTAAGACTACACCCGGAAATATATGGATATGATACCGCAGATACTAAGAATAAAATTTCCTTATATGCAGATGATGTATTACTTTATATCACTCAACCAGAAATAAGTATTCGAAAATTTGTTAAAACTAATAACGGAATTCGGATCACTTTCAGGATACAGTATTAATTGGAATAAAAAGTGAACTTATGCCAATAACACTGAATAAGTTACATATATTACAACAATTTCCTTTTAAGATAACAAATGAAAATATTAAATATCTTGGGATTTTTGTTACAAAAAGATTTAACTCTCTATTTAAATCTAATTTCCCCCCATTACTAAATAAATTAAATAAGAATATTTCATATTGGAAAAGTTTACCTATCTCGATGATAGGGAAAATTAATGCAATAAAAAAATGATTTTTCTCCCACAATTATTATATTTATTTCAATTAATCCCGATATATCTCCCAAAATTTTTTTTTTTAAAAAGTAGATTCTTTAATTACGAATTTCATTTGGGATTATAAGACCCATAGAATAAATAAAAAACATTTATGTAAATCTAAAATAAATGGAGGATTAGCGTTACCAAACTTGATGTTTTATTACTGGGCAGTTAATATTAAAAATATGAATTTTTGGTTAGGAGAAATAGACAATAAACCAAATTGGTTAAATATGGAAGAAGAAGATTGTTCTCCATTTGAAATTAGCTCTATAATATTTGCTAATATTAATGTAGCTAAGAAAGTTTATAGTGAAAATCTGATAATAGAAAATGGAATCCGCATATGGAAACAAATAAAGAAAGCATTAAAACTAAAATCTATACCACTAAGTCTTAAGATTGTTAATAATTTTATGTTTAAACCTTCAATTTTGGATAAGGCTTTTTTACAATGGAAAAATAAAGGAATTTCTAAGATGGGTGATCTTTATAAGGAAAACACTTTTCTTTCATTTCAAGAGTTGCAACAAATTTATGGGCTACATAATAAAGAATATTTCAGATATTTACAAATTAGAAACTATGCCTCTGCAAATATATATGAATTTAGAAATAGAAAAATAGAAATTTTAGATGAATGTTTGAATAAACATCCAAATATGGAAAAAATGATATCATATATATATAATATTTTATTGGAAAATGATACCCCATCAACAGAAATATATAGAGAGTCTTGGGAAAAGGAATTAGGCCAAATAATAAGACCAGAAATATGGGATGAAAGTTTACAACATATACATTATTGTTCATTAAACGCTAAACATTCTCTTATACAGTTTAAAATATTACATAGATTACATTACTCTAAATCTAAATTACATAATATTTTTCCAAAGATATCTCCAATATGTGACAAATGTCAAATTTCAGAAGCAAATTTGACACACTCATTTACTAACTGCATAAAAATTGTAGAATACTGGAAGGAAATATTTAAAATAATCTCGACCGTTATCAATATAAATATAACCCCTGACCCAAAGTTAATTATACTTGGAATAATTGAAACTGACCAATTAATAACAATGAATCAAAGAACTTTTATTGACTATGGTTTAATAATTGGGAAAAAATTAATATTAAAATTTTGGGAAGGCCCTGCATTCCCAACAATCAAAATGTGGAATATAGAAATGTCGGAGACACTCCATTTGGAGAGATTGAGGCTTGTCCTTATGGATAGGTTAGATCTCTTCAGATGGATTTGGTCTCCATATATTGAATATTTACAGGGTCATAATGGTTCGGCGCGAGAGCCTGACTGAGGCCTGGATATTTGAATGGATGAAGAAATACATATAATAAATCATGAATATATCTATAAGGACGGATTAATGACGAATATTTTATTCTCCATCAAACCTTTTCTTACTCTTTATTCTATTTCTTAACTTTTCTATTTTCTTATATCTATATAAAAAATTAAAAAAATATATAGAAACACATTATCTTAATATTAGTACGAATATAAATATTATTAGATTTATGAGAATATTATTAGTATTATTAGTATTTTTTAGTATTTTATATTTTTAATTATATAAAATTATGTACTTTTAATGGTACAATAATTTTAAATTTAAATTTAGCGATAAGATAAATATTGTTAACATTAGGAAGAAATAATGGAAATTATATAAGTTTTACTAACTTTTTGTATCAATAATATCATAAAATTTGGCCTTATACCTAAAAAATTAGAGATAAAATGAAAATTACTAATAGTATGAGTATAATGCTAATATTATAAATGTATTATTAGTATTATGTATTTCTAATTATATAAAATATACAACTTTGAAATTTATAATTAAGGATAATACAGTATAAATAATATTATTAGTATGAATCAATTATTAAGACTATGTATTTTTACTATTGAAATATAATGTAACTGGTTGTTATTTTGTTTCTATAATAAATAAATTTAAAAAAAAAAAAAAAAAATGAACACAGACCCAAAGAGGATTAAGTTGAAGTTTTAAAATTAAGTTTGCAATGGCGAGTGATCATGTGTATATTATGTATATTGTTTCTCTAAAATTGAATGAATTGTACCTCTTTGAATCAGGTACATTAATTGGAACACTGCTGCAGTGTCCCATGCCTTGAAACTCTAGCATTATTTTTGGCGTAACTTGTTTGGCATCATTTGCTTTGCAAAATCACTGCATTAGAGAAATTAAATCCATAATTTACATTGATTCCAGAGCAGTGATGTTATTCCAAAATTATGTCTGTTTTCTTTTGAAACATAATAGAAAACCAGATTTAGGATCTCATTATATCATCAGGAATAATGATGTTTAATAGCGTATTCTCTGGAGACATTGCCGCTTGATTTAATTTCTGAAATGGACTGAAGACACACTAAATTTGACTCATCCAGTAACCCTATACTGCTAGGTGCCATCCTTCAGGTTTACATTTGAACAAAAAGAGAAAAGACAGGCTCTCGACCCGAAACGTCTCCCATTCCTTCTCTTCAGAGATGCTGCCTGTCCCGCTGAGTTACTGCTTTTTGTGTCTATCTTGAGTGAAAGGAAATATATTAACCAACTTTGCAAAATCACTGATTGGATTCACTGGGTCACCTAATAAATAAATTGAGTCATACAGTGTGGAAACAGGTCCTTTGGCCCAACTTGCCCACACCGACCAACATGTTCTATCTACACTAGTCCCACCTGCTTGCGTTTGGCCCATATTCCTCTAAACATTTTCTATCTGTGCACCAATCCAAATATTTCTTAAACATTGCAATAGTACCTGCCTAAACTACCTCCTCTGGCAGCTCGCTCCATATACCCACCATCCTTTGTGTGAAAACGTGACCCCTCAGGTACCTATTAGATCTCCCTTAATTCAGAGACTAGGTTACGGAACTTAAAGAAAGGAGACTTTGAAGGTATGACCATATAGGAGTAGGGAAGTAATGTTAAAATTGTACAAGGCATTGGTAAGACCAATTCTGGAGTATGGTGTACAATTTTGGTCGCCTAGTTATAGGAAGGATGTCAACAAAATAGAGAGAGTACAGAGGAGATTTACTAGAATGTTGCCAGGGTTCCAGCAACTATGTTACAGAGAAAGGTTGAACAAGTTAGGTCTTTATTCTTTGGAGCGCAGAAGGTTAAGGGGGGACTTGATTGAGGTCTTTAAAATGATGAAAGGGATAGACAGAGTTGACGTGGATACGTTTTTCCCATTGAGGGTAGGGAAGATTCAAACAATAGGGCATGACATGAGAATTAAGGGACAGAGGTTTCGGGGTAACGTGAGGGGGAACTTCTTTACTCAGAGGGTGGTGGCTGTGTGGAATCAGCTTCCAGCAGAAGTGGTGGAGGCAGGATCGATTTTAACATTTAAGAGTAAAGTGGATAGGTATATGGACGTGAAGGGAATGGAGGGGTATGGTCTGAGTGCAGATAGATGGGACTAGGGGAAAACAAATGGTCGGCACGGACTGGAAGGGCCGAGAGGGCCTGTTTCCGTGCTGTAATTGTTATATGGTTATATGGTTATATGAGACTGATAGACTGGCAAATTATACTTAAAAGTTTGACAGTGGCGATGCAATGGTTCAAAAAAATTATTAATCTCCGTCTGGTGAAAAAAATCAAACGGGGAAGGCGGCTCAACCGTGGCTAACAAGGGATATCAAGGGTAATCTTAAATCCAAGGAAAAGGCATACAAATTGGCCCAAGGAAGCAGCAAACCGGAGGACTGGGAGAAATTTAGAATTTAACAGAGGAGGACAAAGGAGTTAATTAAGGGGGGGGGGGGGGAGGGAGCATGAAAGAAAACTTGTGGGGAATATAAAAAATGACTAAAACCTTCTTGTTTAAAAAGGAAAAGGTATCAAGGAAAAGCAAATGTATGTCCCTTACAATCAGAGACAGGTGAATTTATAATGGGAAACAAGGAGATGGCAGAACAGTTAAACATGTACTTTGGTTCTGACTTCACTAGGAAAGACACGAACAATCTCCCAGAAAATCTAGGGGACCGAGGATCTAGTGGGCGGGACGAACTGAAGGGAATCCACATTAGTCAGTTAGGTAAACTGTTGAGACTGAAGGCAGATAAATCCCCAGGGCCTGATGGTTTGCATCCCAGAGTACTCAAGGAGGTGGCTCCAGAAATCATGGATGCATTGGTGAACATTTTCCAATGTTCTCTCAACTCTGGATCTGTTCCTGTAGACTGGAGGGTAGCCAATGTAACCACACTTTTTAAGAAAGGAGGGAGAAAGAAAATGGGGTATTATAGACAAGTTTGCCTTTCATCGGTAGTGGGCAAGATGCTTGAGTCGATTGTTAAAGATGTTATAGCAGCGCATTTGGAAAGCAGTGATAGGATTGGTCAAAGTCAGCATGGATTTATGAAGGGGAATTCATGCTTGACTAATCTGGATTTTTTTGAGAATGTAACACGTAGAATGGATAACAGAGAGCCAGTGGATGTGGTGTATCTGGATTTTCAAAAAGCCTTCGACAAGATCCCACACAAGAGCACAAGAGCACAAAATTAGAGCACATGGTATTGGGGATAGGGTATTGATATGGATAGAGAACTGGTTGGCAGACAGAAGCAAAGAGTAGGAATTAACAGGTCATTTTCAGAATAGCAAGCAGTGACTAGTGGAGCGCCACAATGCTTGGTGCTGCGACCCCAGTTATTTACAATATATAAACGATTTAGATGAGGGAATTAAATGTGACCTCCAACTTTGCAGATGATACAAAGCTGGGTGGCAGTGTGAGCTGCGATGAGGATACTATGAGGCTGCAGGGTGACTTGGATAGGTTGGGTGAGTGGGCAGATGCGTGGCAGATGCAGTATAATGTGGATAAATGTGAGGTTATCCACTTTGGTGGCAGAACAGGAAGGCAGATTATTATCTGAATGATGTCAGATTTGTAAAAGAGGAGGTGCAATGACACCTGGGTGTGCTTGTACATCAGTCACTGACAGTAAGCATGCAGGTACAGCTGGCAGTGAAGAAAGATAATGGCATGTTGGCCTTCATTGCGATAGGATTTGAGTTTAGGACCAAGGAGGTCCTTCTGCAGTCGTACAGGGCCCTGGTAAGACCGCACCTGGAGTATTGTGTGAAATTTTGGTTTCCTAATTTGAGGAAGGACATTATTGGTATTGAGGGAGTGCAGCGTAGGTTCGCCAAGTTAATTCCAGGGATGGCTGGGACTGACATATGTTGAAAGAATGGGTCGGCTGGGCTTATATTCACTGGAATTTAGAAGGATAAGAGGGGATCTGATAGAAACATATAAAATTCTTAAAGGATCGGATGGGCTAGATGCAGGAAAAATGTTCCCGATTTTGGAGGAGTCCAGAACCAGGGGTCACAGTTTAAGAAAAAGGGGTAGGCCATTTAGGAATGAGATGAGGAAAAACTGGGGTTACATTAGCTACCCTCAGGAACTACTCCAGAATCTAAAGAGTTTTGAAAAATTATCACTAATGCATCCACTATTTCTGGGGCTAAATCCTTAAGTACTCTGGGATGCAGCTTATCTGACCCTGGGGATGCATCGGCCTTTAATCCATTTGGATTATCTAACATCACTTCCTGGCTAACCTGGATTTCACTCAGTTCCTCCATCTCATTTCAGCCCCAGTCTCCTGCTATTTCCGGCAGATTATTTATGTCTTCCTTAGTGAAGATAGAACCAAAGTAGTTATTCAATTGGTCTGCCATGTCCTTGTTCCCCAAGATCAATTCACCTGTTTCTGGCTGCAAGGGACCGACATTTGTTTTAACTAATCTTTTACTCTTCACATATCTATAAAAACTTTTGCCGTCAGTTTTTATGTTCCCTGCCAGTTTTCTTTCATAATCTATTTTCCCTATCCTAATTAAGCCCTTTGTCCTCCTCTGCTGGACTTGGAATTTCTCCCAGTCCTCTGGTAGGCTTCTTTTTCTGGCTAATTTGTATGCTTCATCTTTTGTTTTGATACTATTCCTGATTTCCCTTGTTATCCACGGATGCACTACCTTCACTGATTTATTATTTTGCCAAACTGGGATGAACAATTGTTGTAGTTCATCCATGCAGTCTTTAAATGCCTTCCATTGCATATCCACCGTCAACCCTTTAAGAATCAATTGCCAGTCTGTCTTGGCCAATTCACATCTCATACCCTCAAAGTTACCTTTCTTTAAGTTCAGAACCCTTGTTTCTGAATTAATTATGTCACTCTCCATCCTAATGAAGAACTCAACCATATTATGGTCACTCTTGCCCAAGGGGCCAGGCACAACAAGACTGCTAACTAACCCTTCCTCATTACTCAATACCCAGTCTAGAATAGCCTGCTCTCTCGTTGGTTCCTCCACATGTTGGTTTAGAAAACTATCCCGCATACATTCCAAGAGACCCTCTTCCTCAGCAGCCCAGCCAATTTGATTCACCCGATCTATATGTAGATTGAAGTCACCCATTATAACTGTTTTACCTTATGTTGCACGCATTTCTAATTTCCTGTTTGATGCCATCCCCCACTCCACTACTACTGTTAGGTGGCCTGTACACAACTCCCACTAGCATTTTCTGCCTCTTAGTGTTTCATAGCTCTACCTATATCGATTCCACATCCTCCAAGCTAATGTCCTTCCTTTCTATTGCGTTAATCTCCTCTCCAACAAGCAATGCTACCCGACCTCCTTTTCCTTACTGTCTATCCCTCCTGAATGTTGAATATCCCTGGATGTTCAGTTCCCAGCCTTGGTCACCCTGCAGCCAATTCTCCATGATCCCAACTATATCATATTCATTAATAACTATCTGCACATTCAACTCATCCACCTTATTACGAATGCTCCTTGCATTGAGACACAAAGCCTTCAGGCTTGTTTTTACAACACTCTTACCCCTTATACAATTATTTTGAAAAGTGGCCCTTGATTTTTGCCCTGGATTTGTCTGCCTGCCACTTTTACTTTTCACCTTGCTACCTATTGCTTCTACCCTCATTTTACACCCCTCTGTCTCTCTGCTCACACATATAAGAAACCCGCCACCTCTTATTCTCTGTTTATTATATTTTTCTTCTTCCTCCCCTACATGTTGGGTCTGAGTGCTTCCCTTCCCTGCCTCTTGCCTCACACACTGTCTACTAGCTTTCTCTATTTGAGTCCCTCCCCCCAACCGTTCTAGTTTAAAGTCTCCCCAGTAACCTTTGCAAATCTCCCCGCCAGGATATTGGTCCCCCTCGGGTTCAAGTGCAACCCGTCCTTTTTGTACAGGTCACACCTTCCCCAAAATAGGTCCCAATGATCCAGAAACTTGAATCCCTGCCCTCCGCACCAGTCCTTCAGCCACTCATTTATGCTCCACCTCGCTCCATTCCTACTCTCACTGTCGCGTGACACAGGCAGTAATCCTGAGATTGTTACCTTTGCGGTCCTTCTCCTTAACTCTCCTCCTAACTCCCTAAATTCTCCTTTCAGGACTTCTCTTTTTCTACCTATGTCATTGGTACCTATATGTACTATGACCTCAGGGTCCTTTCCCTCCCATTTCAGGATATCTTGGACATGTTCAGAAAAAAACCCAGACCCTGGTACCAGGGAGTCAAACTACCATCCAGGTCACCTGACTGCATCCACAGAATCGCCTATCTGACCCCCTAACTATAGAGTCCCCGATTACTATTGCCCTCCACTTCTTTTCCCTACCTTTCTGAGCAACAAGGCCGGTCTCTGTACCAGAGGCACGGCCGCTGTCGCTACCCCCAGGTAGGCTGTCCCCCCCAACAGTACTCAAACAGGAGTAATTATTGCCAAGGTGTACAGCCACCGGTGTACTCTCTAGTCCCTGCGTCTGCCCCTTGCCCCTTCTAACCGTGACCCACTTGTCTGCCTCCCGTGGTCTTGGAGTGACCACCTCTCTATAACTCCTCTCTATGACCTCTTCATTCTCCCTGACCAGACAGAGGTCATCGAGCTGCTGCTCCAGGTTCCTAATACGGTCCCTTAGGAGCCCCATCTCAATGCACCTGGCGCAGATGAGACGTCTAGTCAGACTGCATCTCTGGAGAAAAGGAAGAAGTAACATTTCTATCCAAAACTTCACCTATTCCTTTTCTCCAGAGATGCTGTCTGACCTGTTGAGTTACTTCAGCATTTTGGGTCTACCTTCGGTTTAAACCAGCATCTGCAGTTCCTTCATACACAATTTTCTATCCATTTAGCTATCTCTCCTTGGACCCCATGGGATCTAACCTTCCAGAGTAGTCTACCATGTGGCGTTCCAAACATTAACCCTTGTGAAGACTGAACACTCCCTTTACTTTTAGAATGGATGGTAAAAAGGAAGCTCGTTGTTTAGTGTTCCCGTTGTTTTCGCAGAAGGGAATACATGAATTAGGAGGTCAATACATGAGCATATTGCATTTAATTTTGGTCACCACTGGAGTATACATTATTCTACATGGCATGCAATCTTGGTCACTTTATTTAAGAGAGGATTTACTTATCTTGGAGACAAGATAACAAAGGTTTTCAATAGATTGATTCTTTGGAGTTGTCCTTCAAGAAACAATTGAGCCAAATGGTCATTTGGAGTTAAGATGAAAGTAAGGCAATTTCAATGAATCATGTCACATTCTGTGATCATGGAAGAGTGGATGCTAAGGGTTTGGCAACTGAGGAGTACGTTCCTCCCCAGAGGTCATGAATTTTTGAAATGTTCAATCCCAGACGGCTGTGGACAACTAGTCATTAAAGAACATTCAATATAAACATTGAATCCCGTGTAATGATATCAGCAAGAATACAAAGTTTATACCAATGATTGTATCAGCCACAACCTTATTGAATGGCCCCCTAATAGACACGTTCCTATTTTTAAAGTTCTTGTATTTATAATTTTTGTATTTTCCAGGAGATATTTACATTGTCCAAAATATAACTAACACGAGTGTTTCACAAGATCAACAACTAAATTTAACTGGTGAAAATTCAATTATAACCTCCTCAACTTACACTCATAAATAGAAGATGCATATTTCTTTCTACTTGCATGATATGCCAATTGCAACACGATTAGCCTGTTATGGAGTGAATTGCAGTTAATACCTTGGTGCCAATATTAGTGTGAAGATACTTTCCACACTATGCTGGGTGAAGTTGGTGGAACGGAATGCATAAAACTGGATATCATCTCAGCAGATTGGAAATCTGCAATCACAACTGAATTATGGAAAATAGACAATAGACAATAGACAATAGGTGCAGGAGTAGGCCATTCGGCCCTTCGAGCCAGCACCGCCATTCAATGTGATCATGGCTGATCATCCCCAATCAGTACCCCGTTCCTGCCTTCTCCCCATATCCCCTGACTCTGCCATTTTTAAGAGCCTTATCTAGCTTTCTCTTGAAAGCATCCAGAGAACCCTCACAGAACATTAACTTTAAATTCTCCCTGTAAATTCCAATAACCTGTGTAATATAAGACATTTTTACGGAGAATTCCTTGGACCACCTCATTTATTTAGATGATCCACTGTTATAAAATGTGTTCCCATACACCAATGTAGGCAGGGTTTAGGAGGAAAGGGTGGAATAAAAGACAGTTCTAAGACAAATGGAAGGGATGAGTATAGATTAAAAGGTTCAAATAGAGTGTTAGGCACTGCAGTCAAAGCAACAATTGAGATAATTGGTCGGGACCGGAAATTAAATATAACAAGTTATAATGTTCGTAGGGAAGCTAGGTAAAATATAAACGGATGGAGTACTCTCACTGATCAGGGTTGAATTCATGATAGCAATGGGTGAACAAGTGATCGATGGTTGGCATCTACTAGATGGGCTGAATGGCATGTTTCCAAGCTGTATTTCTAATAGAAAATAAAAGCAGTGGACTATTCATGTATTGAATTTTGTAATTAACATAGAATGGAAGATTGTGTAAAGACACTATGATTCTAGATTTGAAAAAGGCTAATCTTGATAAACAGTTAATGGGTAAATCCACAATGGAACTATGGAGAGTGTTCAAAAAGAAATTTCCTACAACAATGATTTTATCTCCTTAGAGGGCAAGCGGTCTAGTGTCAATAAAGATATCAGGTTACCCTGAAGTAATATTTACAAAAGAGAAACTATGATGATAAGCATCCTGAATATTCCGAGAAACCAATCCGCTTCTTCACCTTCTCAGGACTGAGGGTGACTTTGTTATATTCCAATTGTGTATGTGCTGAGATGGCCGATTGGACCATGGTGGGATCTGTAAACTCTTCCATAAATGGAGCAGAAGGTGTTTAATGGAAAAGCGAGTTGTTTTATTTGTGATTTGCTGTATTCCTTCTAACACTTAAGAAAAGCTCTGTGTGCTCCTTATCCATGGTCTCAGGCTGTTCAATACTATCTTGATTGATCGTTTGAGATTTACATGAGTCAGTCGAGAGTCAGTGTAGATTCAACATTTCTTCAAGGAAACTTTGAGAACATCCTTGAATCTTTTCCACTGTTCTGCTGATAATCTCTTCCCATAACAGGGCCTGGAATACAGTGTATGTTTTGGGACTCTGCTGCTGGGTATATGACATGATGGCCTGCTCAAAGTAGCCAACTATGTACGATGTGTGTCTTAATGCTGGGGATGCCAACCTGTAAAAGAACATTGACATTAGTTTCCTCATACTTTCAGTGATTTTGGAAGATTTCATAGACAGCATTGGTGATAACTTTCCAGAGTCTGAGGTGCGCAATGTAAGTTGTCTCATGGTCTCAGAAGCATATAGGACCATGTGCCAATTCTGAAGTCTTGTTCCTCATCATCTTTTTCCTCAATTGATCTAAGGAACATTGAAGTTGATTGTTAATCTATATTTGCCTTTGCCAAAGGGGAGTTCCTGAGATGTAGGACATGGTAAACATTTTGCAGGATCTCACTTTAAAACTTTACTGTTAGGGTAATGGGGGGGGGCTTTGTCTTGTGGATGTTCACTTAAGGCTTACATATACTTTAATGAATGAGCTCACAATGGTTTGGATCTCAGGCTTCATGCTTTCATCCATGCAACTACCGCCCACATCTCAGAAACATAGATTCAGCTGACTTTGGCTCTGGAGTGTGGTCGGCATATGGTGAACAATTTCACACTACCTCTGAAGATTAGCTCCACTCCTGTATTGGAGGTGATGTGCAATGCTATGGCAAGAAAAAGCGGAACAAATGTATTGGGGCAATCGCGCAGTTTTGCTTGGTACCAGTCTTCACTGTGATTGGTTCTACTCCCCTCTCCCATCAGGCCAGAGCTAAAGAACTGTGAAAACATACATCTCCAGATTCACCAGACTGAAGAAGGTCTCGACTCAAAATGTCACCCATTCCTTCTCTCCAGAGATGCTGCCTGTCCCGCTGAGTTACTCCAGCTTTTTATGTCTATCTCCAGATTCAAAGACAGTTTCTTTCCAGCTGTTATCAGGTAACTGAACTGTCCTCTCACCAGCTGTCCTCTCAACCATCCTCTCATCCTGATCTTCCATCTACCTCATTGGAGACCTTTGAACTATCTTTAATCAGACTTTATCAGACTTTATCTTTCAATAAATGTTATACCCTTTATCCTTTATTTGTACGCTGTGGACAACTTGATTTTAATCATGTATAGTCTTTTCTATGATTGAATAGCACACAACAAAAATGTCCACTGTCCCTTGGTACACTACGTGTGACAATAATAAACTAAACTAAAAAATTAAAATAAACTGTAGACCCTTAGTATCACAATTTGCATTCTGTCATTCTAATACGAAATCAGGGACTCCCCACAGTTAATGTAAACATGATAACGGTGATTTTTTTTTAAAAGATAGAAAAGAATGGCAAAATATCAGTATAGATGGTAGTCATCATAAACACAACCACTTCACCTTATACATCTGGGAAGTGCACCAATAATTAGAAATTTATAGCTCTTTGGTGTCATTAAAAATGTCTATGTTGTTACTCTCTTTACATTAGTCATAGAGTCTTACAAGGTGGAAACAGGCCTTTTGGTCCTATTTGTCCACACCAGCTAACATGTCCCATCTACACCAGTTCGACCTGCCTGCCTTTGACCCATATCCCTCTAAACCTGTCCTATCCATTCTAAACCTGTATAAATGTTTCTTAAATGGCTAATGGAGTCAAGGGATATGGGGAGAAGGCAGACACGAATTTTTGATAGTGGACGATCAGCCATGATCACAATGAATGGCAGTGCTGGCTCGAAGGGCCAAATGGCCTCCTCCTGCACCTATTTTCTATATCTAAGTAAACATTGCAACAGTCCCAGCTTAATTGTATTGTGGGAAAATCCAGTTTTGATTTTTAATATCTGCATTATCAGTAGCAATAAATGTTTTATGGTGGTACAAACCTCTACCTCAATTTAACTTTAAAAATTAGATTTTGATAACATTTCCTTATCCTTGGTTCTTCTAAAATGTTATTATCTTGGGTGCCTCTTTGTGGGAAACAAATAATTAAAATAACATCTGGCAATAGACAAAAGAGTACACCCCTCAAAGCATATTAAGTTGTCACAATTATCATCTCAGTAATTACTTGCAAGCAGGGACAGACAACTGCAGTTTAATCCAGCATGTGATTTTACAGTGCAGTCATGCACAGAATTGCTATAAAAGGATACACATAGTGCATTGAACATTAAGATATAATGCACAGCTCAAATTATATCATACATTGTGGAATTGCTTGGCTCACCTCAGAATGCATTACCATTGATTAAGAATGTAGGCAACATTTTAATACAAATTTAGATAACACTCCTGATTTTTAAAATGCTTCAATTATAGGGGAATTTAATTATATGATTGCAACAATGCATCACCCTTCAAATCTCTCTTCTGATCGATTTTTCACTGCCATCAACTAAAATCAATAATGTTTTTCTTGCTAGTTTCTATTACAATCGCCTGTAATAAATTTTGGATGTTGTACATAAAAGTGACAGTGTGCTTTGAGGCACTCAATCTTTGCTTTTTATATTTTCCCCTAAAGTCAGCAGAATACATCTCCAGACTGATAAAGGAAACTCAACAATGACCAACCATAACATGACAAATGACTCAACCTAACACTTTATTGTTTTTTTTGTCAAATTTAGGCCTTCAGAGTTTCATTCCATATATTTCTTAAATTAATAAACAACTAGGCAATCATTCTTGAAGTCAGCATAAATTTTAAAGATGATGGATGGGAAATATGGATTGGTCACATTGCCACTGGGAGTTTTGAAAGTGAACACAAGTACAAAGTTCAGGTGAATGATAGATTCAAAGAATTCAGAAAAAATCTGTTCTGACAGCAGGCCAGCTTGAGTAACTTAGCAATGAATAGGTTCAAAGAATTAATAGACCACCCAGTTAGATAACCTATAATACAACACAATACAATACAATACAATACAATAATACTTTATTAGCCAAGTAATGTTTTGCAACATACGAGGAATTTCATTTGCCAAGTCAGTCATACAAATAAAAAGCAACGGAACACACACAATATATTTTAACATAAACATCCACCACAGTGACTCCACCACATTCCTCACTGTGATGGAAGGCGAAAAAATGTTCAATTTCTTCCCTTCTTTGTTCTCAGCCTTCTCAGGGGCCTCGAGCCTTCCGTTGCCGGGACGATCTTGACTCCCGTAGCTGCCGGCGTTTGGGCCCTCCGCTTCAGGGCGATCAAGCACCCGCATCAGGGGATGTCAGCTCAGGGGATCACCCGCATCAGGGATGTCAGCTCCCTGCGCTGAGCAATCGGACCCCGGGTCGGGGCTGGTCAAACCTTCTGCATCGTTGGAGCTCCCAACATCCATGGTCTCTATCCAAGACTGCGAGCTCTCGATGGTAAAGTCCGCAGGCTGCGGTTGGAGCGTCGATCCCAGGCAGGGATCTGCTCTGATGTTCATTTAGGAGCACATACCAGGTTCAATTACAAGCACATGCAGATGCGAAAACATAAATGGGCAATATTATTCCAATAGTGAGAACAGCTGAAATCACTGGCACATATAAAAATCCATTTTAATTTCTGAAAATAGTACAATGGTGTATTTTTAATGAAGTGTCAGGCCCAAATATGTGGCTCTGCTCTTCTGACCACCACAAGAACCTCTGAGAAAGGACCAGAAGTTCAGCTCTGCATGTTGGCACAGTGCCTTACACCCAGCAAGATCGTAAAATCCAGCAAATACTTAGCACACATCTCCAATGGTCACTGGGTCAAACACAGTTACTAAAAATTAATTGAGCCTCTGGTCAGAAACTCAATGCCAGGAAATTAACCTAATTAAGTTAAACTTGTGTACAACACCTTATGACACAAAATAGTGTGAACATTGAGGTTGCTGACTGTAGTGATACTAGGTCAAGAAATTAGTATTAATATTTCTCTTTAACTCTTACTACACAACAGTCACAAGAAGGGTAACTTTAGTGTGTGTCAAATGGAGGCACAAGAGACTGCCAATGCTGAAATCTTGAACAAAACATAACTTGCTTGAGGAACTCAAGGGGTCAGGCAGCGCCTTTGGAGGGATTGGACAGGCGATATTTCAGGATGGGAACATTCTTCAGACTTAGTGTAAATCAAAGTACTCAGATTATAATACTGAATTACCTAAAAATATATTAGCTCAGATTTAGCTGCCAAATTAATAGTGTGTTAACATCACCGTGCCATAAATGATCCATAAACTGTGGCAAGAAAACAGTAACCCACAAATTGCAAATTACCTTGATCTGCAACATTGCATGAACCTTTTCACAATTAGCTTCACAGAACTATAGCTCACCTTCTAATTTCCCATTAGTTTCAAGAAATAACTGCATTTGCAAGTTGATTCTTCTTATCAAGTCAATATCACAAGATTAGAAATTGTTCAGCCAGAGATTAACACACTTCTCGGCATTTGCATACAATGGCGTCTTACGCTTCTTGTGCTTCTTGTGCGTAGTGGTGGAAAGATTGGTGGAAACAAGGCTGCGACGTAAACAACTTTCCCTGACCCCTGCAAGTTGATTGAAAACTAAACAGAAGAACATCTAACCTCATTTTTCAAAAGTTATTTTCCTTTTCTTTTTTTTTTCTGTTTCTTTATCCAGTCTTATCTTTGTTCTCTTTAGACAGAATTTTCACATCTGTGAGCAAACAGATTTGAGCTCAGCTGGAAAGTTAAATGCATTGATAATGGCATGTATCAAAAGGCGAATTCCAAGCAAACTCGAGCATAACAGGTTATATGTGAACAACCTCATCCAATGACAATTTCAACACATCAATAATTATTTAAGGGAGACGGTAACATTGTCACTTTGACTCTGTTTACATTGATGTCCCAAGCTTTGTGTAATCTGCCAGCAAAGAAGGCATTACTTTAGCACTGGATAAAGATGGACAAATTAATGGACAGTTGGGACTTTGACAGCCTCGGGCAAAATGTTGCCATCAGTATCAGCTGGCCGCATTCCGTTCCAGAAGGCTGCAGAAGTCCATCACCATCTGCAGCAATAGATGCTGGTGTTCATTCATGTCGATAAATGCAGCAGCTGCTCTCATGTTAACTCTGTCAATGATTTTGTTCACAGGTACTTTTACACTAGTTTAGAAAAGTGGACATCATTGGGCATCGTCCATCTTCATTTTTCCTGAGAAGATAGTGGTGAGCTACTACCTTGAATCATTACAGACCTTGTGATAAAGTATTGCCGTGGAAGGAAGTTCTACCATTTACATAGAACATAGAACATAGAACAGCACAGGAATGAGCCCTTCGGCCCACAATGTTTGTGGCGAACATTATGTCAAGTTAAACTGATTGTATCTGCCTGTAAATGGTCCATATCCCTCTATTCCCTGCATTTTCACCCTGGGAAAAAGTTCTGACACTGCACCCTATCCATCTCTCTCATTTTATACACTTCTATCAAGTCTCCCCTCAACTTTCAATGTTCTAGAGAAAACAATTCAAGTGTATCCAACTGTAGTTGAAACCCTCGAATCCAGGCAGCATTCTGGTAAACCTCTTCACCCTCTCCAAAGCCTCCAGATCTTTCCTGTAGTGGGGCAACCAGAAATGAATGCAATTATCCAAATGCGGCCAAACCAAAGTCTCAGAGGCCCATCAACACAGAAGTAATACCAATACACTTCTCAATCAGAATAATGTGTGATTTAGATGGGAACTTGCAAGTGGGAGCATTTCAATGTACTTATTCATTTATCCTTCTGATGGTAGATGCTGCGGGTTTGTAAATTGCTGTTGATATATCCTTCATAAGATGTTGCAGCGTGATTTTGTAGATTGTGCACAACATAGTCACAATGTTTGGAATGGAAAATCAATGTATCAAGGGGCTCTTTGTATTGAAAGGCATCAGGTCTCTTCAGTATTCTTGTGGCTGCGCTCATCCAGCTACATGGCAAGTGTTTTATTTCTCTCTTGATTTGAACATAATGGATGATGGAAAGACTTTGAATAACTTGGCATGACGTACATGGCCTCTGATCTGATCTACAGGTTTACACAGTCAGTTTTCTGGTCAATCATCGATCAGATTTTGATTCTACTCGACTCAGTATTTGATCTCAAGGTGTTTGGATCCCCTTTTGCTGGAGATAACAGGCACGGTTTGCTACAAATGTTATTTGCCGTTTTGCTGATCAGCCCATACATGTGGTCAGAGTGGGAAAATGGTGGAAAATTAATGTGGCAGGCAACAGAAAGCTCATGGTTACTCTTGCAAACTAGACTGGTGGTTCACAACCGGTCACTGAATCTGTGTTTGGTTCATTCAATGTTGAGGATATCATGTGTAGGAAAGAACTGCAGATGCTGGTTTAAATCGAAGGTAGACACAAAATGCTGGAGTAACTCGACAGGACAGGGAGCATCTCTGGAGAGAAGGAATGGGTGATGTTTCGGGTCAAAAGCCTTCTTCAGACTGATATTGAGGATATCATGCTGTGAGCAATGGCAAGTATTTACAGTATGCTTCATTTGTGCTGTTTTGTTTCCACTCTTGTATGAACTAGGTTCCACAATCAATCATCCCATCCCCAGTATATTGCTGCAGTGTTTCTTCAGGGCAGTGTTCTCAACCCAACATCATTAACTGATTCAGTCTTCTTATCGAGTCCGCACACAAGATTAGAAGTTGTTTAGCCAGTGCTGAACACACTTCTCGGCATCTGCATACAATGGTGTCTGACTTGTCGCGTCTTGTGCTTCTTGTGCGTGGTGGTGGAAAGATTGGTGGAAACAGGGCTGCGATGTGAACACTCTTTCCTTGACCCCAACTGATTCAGTAATAACCTCCCATCCAACATAACATTAGGAGGCGACAGAGAATATTTAGGTTTTCTATTAGACAATAGACAATAGACAATAGATAATAGGTGTAGGAGTAGGCCATTTGGCCCTTCGACCCAGCACCGCCATTCAATGTGATCATGGCTGATCATCCCTAATCAGTACCCCGTTCCTGCCTTCTCCCCATATCCCCTTACTCCACTATTTTTAAGAGCCCTATCTAGCTCTCTCTTGGAAGCATCTAGAGAACCTTCCTCCACCGCCCTCTGAGGCAGAGAATTCCACAGACTCACCACTCTCTGTGAGAAAAAGTGGTTCCTCATCTCCGTTTTAAATGGCTTATTCCTTATTCTTAAACTGTGACCTCTGGTTCTGGACTCCCCCAACATCGGGAACATGTTTCCTGCCTCTAGTGTGTCCAAGTCCTTAACAATCTTATATGTTTCAATGAGATCCTCTCTCATTCTTCTAAACTCCAGAGTGTACAAGCCCAGCCGCTCCATTCTCTCAGCATATGACAGTCCTGCCATCCCGGGAATTAACCTTGTGAACCTACGCTGCACTCCCTCAATAGCAAGAATGTCCTTCCTCAAATTAGGGGACCAAAACTGCACACAATACTCCAAGCATGGTCTCACTAGGGCTCTGTACAACTGCAGAATGACGTCTTTGCTCCTATGTTCGATTCCTCTTGTAATAAAGGCCAAAATGCCATTCGCTTTCTTCACTGCCTGCTGTACCTGCATGCTTACTTTCATAGACTGATGTACCAGATCCCGTTGTACTTCCCCTTTTCCCA
The DNA here is from genome assembly GCA_035221665.1 of Okamejei kenojei. Classification (NCBI taxonomy): domain Eukaryota; kingdom Metazoa; phylum Chordata; class Chondrichthyes; order Rajiformes; family Rajidae; genus Okamejei; species Okamejei kenojei. The sequence continues at coordinate 52,589,696 of CM069135.1, read as the reverse complement.
ACTTGGCGGCATTTAGTTAGTAATCCGCCTTCCTGTTTTTGCTACCAAAGTGGATAACCTCACATTTATCCGCATTAAACTTAATCTGCCATGCATCTGCCCACTCCCGCAACCTGTCCAAGTCACCCTGCATTCTCATTGCAATTGGTAAATGTACCGAGGTAAAGTGAAAAGCTTTTCTTTGCTTACTATCTAATCAATCAAATAATACTATACATGAATATAACCAAAGTACAAAAGATAAGAGTGAAGAGAAAAATACCATTCAGAGATCCTCCTTCTGAAGCAAGATCCCAACCACATTTTCCAGAGATGCTGCTTGACCGGCTAAGTTACTCCAACCCATTATGTCTTTCCTTTGTAACCAGCATCTGCAGTTCCTTCTGTCTAAAGCAAAAATCGACGATTGCCAGAAATAAATATCACTGAACTCTCATGGTTTATACAAGGAAGATAACAGCATATGTACAGAAGTTACGTCAGCGTAGCAGGATGTATTGTATATTGTAGGACCGATGTCAGCTCATCAGCTCCAAAACAATACTCAGCCTATCATTTTAACTTAATCAAACCCCACTGGGTCTGACTGCAATCTCTCTCTAACAATATGAAGAGTTTAGAGAGCTCGACCTGGAGTGAGTACAGGTTCAGTCAAGAGTCACTGTGAATTGAATTCTGCCGTTTCCTGCAAGTTCCCTTTGTCACAGTGGGCCAGGCTGTGCTGACCATCCCCTCATTTTCCTCGACTCCTAAAAAGAAAGGACAAAAGGACAATGGACATTTATTGTCACGTACACCAATTGGTGCAGTGAAATTTGAGTTACCATGCAGCACACAAATAAGATAAACACAACATTTTAGAGTTTAACATAAAACATAAAAAACATCCCCCCACAGCGGAATCAACATTTCCCGCTGTGAGGGAAGGCAACAAAGTTCAGTCCTCTTCCTCTGTTCACCGGTGGTTGGGGCCTATTGAGGCCTCCGCAGTCGCCGCAGGGCGGCCCTATGTTTTAGGTCCTTGAACGGAAGAACACTCTCAGCGGCCCGGAGTCTGTGAATTGGCCACTTCCTACCGGAGACCGCGGCTTCTGAAGTCCACAGGCCGAGCTGGGCGGAGATTCAATGCTGGCGACCTCAGTGAGGGATCCCAGGCTCCGCGATGTCAAAGTCAGCGCCGCCAGCGACTGGAAGCTCCCGCTGCCCGTGGCTGAAAACTCCGCAGATCACAGTTCCACGTTGAACACTGCCAACTCCGGCAGTCCCAGCACCCCGGAGCTCCAACACAGGCGATTCCCGGTAAGGCATCGCTCACTCCATGATGGAATCCAGTGCTGCGCCGCTGCTCAAGCTGAAGCTCTGGCTGGTCTCCGGCAGGAAAGGCTGTGCCAATCCAGATGGTAGGCCGCGAGGAGGGGGCGAAGATGTGGCTCGGAGAATAGTCACATCCTCTACCAGGAAGTGACTAAGAAAAACAGTTTCCCCTTCCCCCCACATAAAAAAGACTAAAAGACCTCCAAAAACAAAATTAAAAACAGACTAAAAATAACAAAGAGAATGAAAGGACAGACAGCTGCAGGTGAGGCAGCCACACTCGATGGCGCCTCCACTCAACTGCACAACCCAAGGCTAAATAACATTTGACCTTGACTTAGCAATTCCTCTTACAGGCCAGGAGTGCAGCAGGGTTAATTATCAAGATTGGTCCCCTAAAGAAAAGAGTACTTAAAAATAGGAAAGGGAAATATAAAAGTCAATCACCCAGTGTCTCTGCCTCCATGCAATGTTCAGCACATTTTCCTGACATTTCATCCCTGGCTAGATGTCAGAATTTCACAGATGAGAGAGGTGCAATGTAAAAAAAATATATAAAGAACATTTTACGATGCTATGTTTGTTATATGATGCAATAATTACAGGTTTTGTTGATTTGGTTGTAAATATTGTGCAGAATTAATCAATGCTCAGTTTCACCACTGAGGATATCATCTCTACCAATGTCATGATTTGATAATAATTATTAATATTACTATTACTATCATTATTCCGTATCATCTGTAATGTTCAAATTGTTATCATGCCATTATCCATCATCAAACGTATCATTATCTGAGGTGTCATTCAACAATGTAAAGGATGTAATGGAGTTCGCTTTAATCCCATATGCTCAACAAAAACAGTTAACTTTTTAGTTATAAACAGGTAGATTAGCTACATTTGTTTTAGTCAAACCCTCTCCCCATGACCTGCACCCATACATGTAAACAACTGTGGCGGCTCATGAATTTATGTTCAATGTAATCTTATTCCAATAAGTCCCTGGCTGTATTTCAAGCTAGACTGGATTCACACAAATCAGCATGCCCTGACGAAACCATGCTGTAGGGGAACAACAAATGAAAGCCCAGGATATTTATGGGTCAGGAAAGTCATGTATTCTTGAATCATCCATCTTCTGCATGTCAAAGCTCAGCTCATTGCAGCATCCAGTTGTTTTTTAAACGATACCAGGGTTTTGCCTCTGTTCCTTTGCCATGTTTTTCAGTGTTAATGAGAAGAAAATATTTGGAATATTTCTGTGTTTTACAGTCATAGAGTCATACTGGACAGAAACAGATCCTTCGGCCCAACCTTCCCATGCCAACCAGGATGCCCCATCTACACTCGTCCCACCTTTCTGTGTTAGGCCCATATCCCGCTAAACCTTTCCAAAAGCCATTTAAATGTTGTTATAGTATCTGCCGCAACCACCTTCTGTGTGAGAAAGTTACCCCTCAGGTTACTATTAAATGTTTCCCCTTTCAGCTTAAACCACTGTCCCCTGGTTCTTAACACCATACTCCAATTGTGGCCTCATTAATGTCTTGTACAAATATAACATAACATCTCAACCTCTATACTCAGTTCCCTAACTGATGAAGGCCAATGTACTGAAAGCCTTCTTGACCACCCTATCGACCCGTGAAGCCACTTTCAAGGAATGTGCCTGCACTCCTAGATCCCTCTGCTCTACAACACTCACCAAGACCCTGCCATTCACTATGAAAGTCCAGCCCTGGTTTGACTTCCAAAAATGCAACACCTTCCACTTATCTTAGACAATTTATTGATTTATCCTGAAAGTTTCCTTTTTAGTTTTTAGAAAATGTTTGAAGCGATGCTCGGCATTTAATGTTCCTACAATCTTCATAACATTTCATATCTCAATAAGTTTGTCTTCCTGTGTTCTCCTATCTGAGCCAGTTGTCACAATTTTCTCCAGTCTCTTAACAAACACATATGTCTGACAGTAAAGATAATTCACTTTATATACAGTCTTTAGTGGGCATGGTGGCGCAGTGGTAGAGTTGCTGCCTTGCAGTGCCAGAGCCCCAGATTCCGGGTTCGATCCTGACTTTAGGTGCTTGTCCGTACAGAGTTTGTACGCTCTCCCCGTGATCTGCATGGGTTTTTCCGAGAGCTTTGGTTTCCTCCCACACTCCAAAGATGTACAGGTTTGTAGGTAAATTGGCTTGGTGCAAATGTAAATGTAAATTGTCCCTAGTGTGTAGGATGGTGTTAATGTGCGGGGATCGCTGGTCGATGCGGACTCGGTGGGCCAAAGGGCCTGTTTCTGCACTGTATCTCTAAACTAAACTAAACTAAACAGTGTTGAATGTGTCCCTTGAGCAGTGGAGACTGGTTCCAGAATTTAAGTACAACGTGGCCACAGTGATATGGAGTCTGATCTGTAACCCCCATTATTTGGTCAATATAGTTTGACACCCTATTGCCTCTATTGATTGCTGCTCTGTATTGGTTGGATACATTTAGCACTGGTTTGACTGCAAGTTCTAGGGCTCTTTCATTCTCAATCCAGGCTACTGCAGCACCATTCAGTTGCCGTTGTTCTGCTCAACTATATATTACACACTCTGAAGAAGGGTCTCGTATAGATGCTGCTGCACCGCTGAGTAGCATTTTGTGTAACAGTGTTTTATCTAGAATTATTTTTATGCAGTTGATTATAAAGTTATTGAAATTAAGTAATTTCCTCTCATACTTTTGCAAGCGATGGGCCTTTGCAAACCATAATTTGAAATCCAATTCTGGCTGAAATAGTTTCATCCAGAGGTTCGATCTGCTGGCCTCCGCTCAGATTGATTTCAGACTTTATTAAATGGTTGTAAGGTTTTCTATCCGGTTTACGCAGACAGGTGGTGGATATTTGAAGAACTTAATCTTAAAAATTAGGTGACTGTCTGTCTTGCAATCTCTTGTCAATTTAATTCACTGCCCTATTGCCTCTCTGACGTCTGCCTCTGAGAAGCTCAGCGGATGCTTGTGGAATGATACCTCATCTCTCAACCAATTGTCTAGCAGGCAATTGGACTTAATATGAGGTCAGTTAACCCTACAACACCAATTCTCATCATATTTAGGATGTTCTTTGCTTTCTTCATTTCTTGTATTACCTGTTTCTTTCTCCTTGCACCATCATCCTATTATTAATTTAATCTCTCCTGTTTCCACCCTACCATTGTCCTTTCTTTGCTTCTCCCCTTCCTTACCCTCTGTTTCTTCAGTAAAATTGTTTATCTTTCTGTCTTTTAGAACATTGACTTGAAATGTTTACTCAGTTTCTCTCTCCGTGCATGCTGCCTGACCTGCCTAGTATTTTCAGAACTTTCTGGTTTATATTTCAGAAATATAAAGAGTGTGCCAAGTGTTCTGCATTCTATATAATTATCTGATCAAACACTCCCTGCAGTTTCTTAGAGAGCCATGGTTCAACAAATAAATAACAACACCATGATTTTAAATTGATCAGTATTGAAAGATAGAATGAGTAATATTGGGTAATATTGAAAATATATACAGAGAATGTTCTGGCCAATTCAGTATACTACGCTATGAAGATCTACACGTTGCACACTAGCAGCATATGTTAATTGAACATGTGCTCATCCCATTACCAAAATAACACAGGGCATTCTTTGGAGTAGAAGTGAATATACACAAATGAACAATGAACGTAAATGGAGACTCTCGATCCCGATTTTATATTGATACTCGACTGGTATAATCAACAATAAGTGAACTCTGAACAAGCAGTCCCCAGTTACCTAAGCATTTCTGAGAACAAGACAAGAGACAAGAGACATTTATTGTCACATGTACCAATTGATACAGTGAAATTTGTGGTCACCATACAGCCACACGAAATAAAAACGGGCGCAGAACATGATAGTCTTTAACATAGACATCCCCACACAGTGGAATCAAAGTTTTCCACTGTGAGGGAAGGCACCAAAGTTCAGTCATCCTCCTCTGTTGTCCTCTGTTGTTCACCCATGGTTGGGGGGTTCCCGAACCCCTCTGCAGTGGCCGCTACGGGCAGCCAGACGTTCAAGCCCGCTCGCCGGATGATGGAACTCCGACGTCGGAATGGAAGAATATTCTCAGCGGCATTGGACTTCCGAATTGGCCACTTCCTACCGGAGACCGCGGCTCCCGAAGTCCACAAGCCGAGCTGCGCGGAGATTCACGCTGGCGACCCTCAGCAAAGGATCCCAGGACTCCACGATGTTGAAGCCAGCGCCGCCCATGCTGGAAGCTCTGCAAACCACAGCTCTGCGATGTTGAAGCAGCAGGCCCAACACCCCGGAGCTTCAAACGGCGATCCTGGTAAGGCATCGCCCGCTCCACGGTGAATCCAGTGCTACACCGCTGCTGAAACTTTGGTCCGGTCCCCGGCAGGAAATGCCGCACCAATCCGGTTGGTAGGCCGCGGGGGGGGGCGATGATGCGACTCGGAGAATAGTTCTCGCCAGGAAATGACTGAGAAACGGTTTCCCCCTTACCCTACCCCCTCCTCCACATAGAAACACTAAAAAAATCCTCCAAAATGAACTTTTAAACAAACCAAAACTAAAAAAAGGCAGAAAAACAGACAGTCTGTAGGCAGAGGCTGTCATCATGCGGCGTGCAAACTGATTATTTTGTAAGTGAAAATCGCCTGCTTTCTATAATAACCTGTATCTTCTTGCTCTTCATACACTTGCTATAATTATTATATTTCCTGGAATAATCACCCAAACACTACCCTGTAATTCTTTAACTCAAGCAACACTTTCCTTCACCCGCAACCCATCATGACACCCTGCCCCTACAATACTCGGCCAATTTAGAGACAGGCATCAAGTGCTGCTGGAAGACCATCAACTCGGTGAAAGACACTCTTTGGTCTTCCTGAAACTTGTTGGTCTTCCATCACAGTGGGATGTCTGACAGAGAATATTGCTAACTGGCCCATTCCAGACTGCAGAAGTACATTCTGAAGGATTAGCTGAAGCTTGTTGCAGCCATGCCAAGGTTGTTGGGGGAGGACTGCAGTCCATGGTCCTTCCGCTGGTGAATATTGAGGGTCAGAGTCCAGTGGGGACACCTCTCAAACAAGGGAAGTGATATCACCCCAGGGGGCCACATGAGGGTATTTTCTTTGGAGGTGGGCACAAACACTACTGAATATAACACTGTTGAATGTATACTGAGAATGACACTGAGAATGTATGAAGAGTTTTTGCTTTTTTTTGTATACTTTTTACACTGAATAATGTTTATTTTGGAAAAATAAATAAATTTTCAGTTCCCCACACCCACTTGGGCCCCAAATGCTGACCCCCTGCTTCCCAACCCCTTCACCTGGCCCCAGTCCCAAACCCAGCTTGCGTTCCTGCATGTGCTGTAGAGCATGTGAATGAACTATTTAAAAAAAAACATTCAGTGGCTGCTGATCCTTTCATAACATTGCAGTTTCACTGTCAGGCTAGAACTGAAATGTTAGCAACACTGCAGCCCCATACCATACCCATTAGACCCCATAGCAATTGCTAGAACATCATTTCATGCCAGCATGCATTTTCACTAAAAGGAGATAAAAGCAACTTTGATTGTTATTGTTAGAAGCCTGAAGGAAAACGGTGTTGTGTTCCTTCAACCTCCCATGGTAGGATGTGTTCCAATTCACTAAGTGCACCTTTCAGGCTTTTAATGGTAATCACAAAATCTTCCATTTCCATGTTGGATGGAGTTGCTGTCTGATGGCATTTAGGCATTTTCTGGCTCGAACCATCTGTGATCAGACTTGGGTTATATAAACATGATAAGGAAAATTTGTTAACACATTTCCCACCTGCAGTTGCCTGTTTGTCCACTGCACAATATACATCAAAGGTGTTAATGCTCTATTGAAGATTCAGCCTGATGTTGGTAATGACACTCCTGAAGCTGGGCCAGGTCAAGCAGCAAAATAGAGCTGATATTTCAGCATTTTTCACTCAGCAAAACGCATCGCACCTCTTGTCCCTTATATATATTATTTTCGAACATATAGTGCATTTAACACACTGTAATACATAGCTGGCTAAAATAAAATATACAGAATAAAGGGTGGGTCCCAACAAACATTTTATTTTAATTCGTTTTAACTAATTCTTGAATCATGCAGGCACAATGGCCAAATAATGCAGTCCTTAAAATAAGACACAAAGTGCTGGAGTAATTCAGCAGGTCAGGTAGCATCTCTGGAAAACATTTCAGGTTGTGACCCTTCTTCAGGCTAATTGTAGGGGGGAGGAGAAAAAAATCCAGAAGAGAGAAGGGCGGGAAATTTCATGGCAGATTGTTAACTTATATGAAAAATATGCTCTCAATTGTAAAGAAGTTAATCTTAATGTTGTATTGTTACTCAGACAAACTTGATGCAGGTAGTGAATAACTGACAATGATAACAGCCAATGAGAGATACTGTTATTGATGTGTCAAGCACATGTGTGTCAATAAAGTTTCTTCTTCCAGTTTGAGCAAGACTGATGCCCCACTGTGTTTTTTACTCCTCCGGAATTATCTTCGGTCTAGCACTGGGTAGGCTGCAAGAATCGCTGCACAATTCACCTCTGCCAACAGGTTATGGGCCCAGAGTTACCTAGAGTTACCCAGAGGTACCCAGAGACAGTTATCCAGGAATTTACCACCGAGAGAAACGTCGCGACGTACCACGTGTCCGGTGAGAGTTAACATGCTATGCTAGCACCATGAGTAGACGGAGCGCCGAGTCAAGTAGCCGCTGGTCTCAGCTAGTTTTTGATGGAGATGAAAAGAAATATGAGCTGTGGGAGACTAAATTTTTGGGCCATCTTCGGTTGCAAGGGCTAAAGGATATCATCTTGGAAGAGCCTGCCGACGATGAAGCAGGAGACGAGTCCAAAAATGCAGAGGCATATGCTGAGCTAATCCAGTTTCTGGATGACAAAAGTTTGTCGCTGGTAATGCGAGAAGCAGCGGACGATGGGCGGAAAGTGCTAACTATTTTGAGAGATTATTATGCGGGTATTATTACTCAGAGGGTGGTGGCTGTGTGGAATCAGCTTCCAGCAGAAGTGGTGGAGGCAGGATCGATTTTAACATTTAAGAGTAAAGTGGATAGGTATATGGACATGAAGGGAATGGAGGGGTATGGTCTGAGTGCAGGTAGATGGGACTAGGGGGAAACAAATGGTCGGCACGGACTGGAAGGGCCGAGAGGGCCTGTTTCCATGCTGTAATTGTTATATGGTTATATGGTTATATGGGTAAGGGAAAGCCACGTATAATAAGCCTGTATACAGAACTGACTTCACTTCAAAAGTTGAGCAGCGAGAGTGTAACTGAATATGTTATACGGGCAGAGACAGCCATCACAGCATTGAGAAACGCTGGTGAGGTGTTGAGTGATGGACTGTTAGTTGCAATGATTCTGAAGGGACTGCCTGAATCTTTCAAACCATTTGCTATCCATGTCACACAAAGTGAGCAGGCAATGCCTTTTGCCGAACTTAAATCTAAACCACGGAGCTACGAAGACACGGAAAAGATGCGTGCAGCAGCATCCGGCGACAATGTCATGAAGGCGCGTGTGCAACCGAGTGTGAGACCCGCCACGACAAGTGCAAGTGACCGGGGTGCGGAGAGCGCGGACATTTTTTGAAGTGCTTCAGGTGTGGCCTAAAAGGACATAAAGCCAGAGCAGTGGTGCAGTCACTGTAAAAGCACCACACATTGGGACGCAGCCTGCAGACGGAAGCAGCGGCAGGACGATGCACGACAAGTTTCCGAGGAGACTAACAACAAGGAATATGCATTCCTGGTGAGTGAAGGGGACGCGGAGATCCAGTCAGAGCGTGGTGTCGTGTTGAAAGGGCTGATGGTCGATACGGGGGCAACTTCGCATATCATCACTGATATAGCAAGGTTCAAGAAGTTAGATGATATGTTCCAGTCCGAAACACACAGAGTGGAGTTGGCTGACGGCACAAGGTGTGATGGAGTCGCAGAGCGCAGAGGAGACGCGGAGGTTTGCTTAGTCGACAGCCAAGGGCGCCGCCACAACACAACACTGAGGCAGGTGTTGTACATCCCCTCATACCCGCAGGACATCTTCTCTGTAAAAGCAGCTACTTCCAGCGGAGCAACCGTAATCTTCAGGGACAGGGACGACGTCCTACAACACAAGGACGGTACCAAATTCCACATTGTACAAACTACTACTTGCACACGGTAAACGTTGAATGTGATGACCAATGTAAGAGCAGTTATGATATGCAGACATGGCATGAGATTCTAGGGCACTGTAATTATGAAGATATTCAAAAATTACAGAGGGTTGTTGAAGGTATGGCAATTAAGAGCAAAACAGACAAACCTGCTCTACACTGTGAAGTATGTACTCAGGGAAAGTTTATCCAAACTAGGAACAGGGACCCTGATGTAAGAGCCAAAGCAGCTTTGGAGTTGGTACACACAGATTTAGTGGGACCGATAGACCCAGAGTCCAGAGAGGGGTACAGGTTTGCGCTATCATTCACTGATGATTATTCCAGTGCAGTGTTTGTGTACTTTCTAAAGAATAAGAGTGACACAGTGCACTGAGAAGTTTCTTGCTGACACAGCCCCATACGGGAAGATTAAATGTATGAGGTCTGACAATGGTACTGAATTCATGGAAAATAATTACCAGGCACTACTCAGCAGAAATGGCATTAGACATGAGACCTCAGCACCACACTCACCACACCAGAATGGTACTGCTGAGCAAAATTGGCGCACCCTGTTTGACATGGCCAGGTGTATGCTAATAGAGAGTGAGTTACCTAAAGAGTTTTGGACCTATGCAGTGCAGACAGCAGCTGTAGTGAGGAACAGATGGTTTAACAAGCGCACAAAGCAGATGCCTTACTTGATGCTGACAAGAAAACGACCCGACCTGTCTAGGATGCAAAAGTTTGGGTCAGAGTGTTATACCTATAAACAGGACAAGAGAAAACTGGACTCAAAGTGTGGGAAGGGAATCTTTGTCGGGTACGACAAGAATAGCCCAGCTTACATGGTTTACTATCCTGACAATGGGAAAGTAAAGAAGCACAGACTGGTGAAGTTTGTGACCAAGACAATTGTAGAGCGGCAGACACAGACTGACATGACCCCCGGTGACGATGACTTTCAGGTGCAGAATAGGGCCAGTAGGATGAGAAAAAATACTGATGAAAGTCCAGGACATACTCAGGGCCAAGATCCAGTAACTAGGCCTGAGGTGAATAGCCAAGCACAGACAGGTGAAACCAAATATGAGCTGGCACGTTACCCTTCTAGAGTGAGGAAGATTCCAGGTTACTTAAGTGAATATGTATCTGGCAAGGCGAGTGATGATCATGTAATGATTAACATAGATTATGGCTGCAGATTGATGTGAAACATCCCCCTAACATTCAGGGAAGCTGTAACCTCAACTAACTCAAAGGAATGGGTTAACGCAATAGATGAGGAAATGCGGTCGCTGAGGGAAAATGACACATTTACCCTAACCAACTTGCCTGAGGGTAAGAAAACAGTGGGGGCGGTAGATGGGTATATGCAATCAAGAACAATGAGGATGGATCTGATAAATACAAGGCACGATATGTAGCCAAAGGATACAGTCAAAAATTGGGTGTAGACTATGAGGAGACATTTTCTCCTACTGCTAACCTGACCAGTATCAGAGTGATGATGCAAAAAGCAGCACAGGAAAACCTGATTTTACATCAGATGGATGCCTACCTACATGCACCAATAGATTGTGATATTTACATGGAACAGCCAGAAGGTTATGATGTAAAACCCAGCGCAAATGAAAAGTTGGTGTATAAGCTAGAAAAGTCACTTTATGGGTTAAAGCAGTCGGGTAGAAATTGGAAGAAAATGCTACACGAGTATCTGACTGAAAACGACAGTGCAAAACCCAGCTGATCATTGTGTTTACACAAGGGAAACAGAAAATGAGAAAGTGATCATGATAATATGGGTCGATGACTTAATTATTGCTGCCAGTGATGAAAAAGCACTGAAAGCTGTGAAGGAGATGCTCACAGCCAAATTCAAGATGAAAGAGCAATGGGCTATGTAAAACATGTACTGAGATATCTGATTCACAATTGAGAAAGAGTTGTGTTACAGGAAATGTGACGACTAGAAACTGGCGTTACAAGCGTACAGTGATGCAGATTAGGCGGCTGATGTAACCGACAGACGTAGTACAACCGGTTATTGTGTAAGCCTAAACAAAAATGGTCCTTTGATTTCATGGAAAACCAAAAAGCAGCCCACCGTTGCACTGTCAACTTGTGAGGCTGAGTATATGGCGTTAGCCGCAACACTACAAGAGTGTATGTACCTAGTTCAACTACTAGAAGGTATTGATGGACATCAGTACCCAACACCCAAGGTTTATGAGGATAACCAGGGTACAAAGAATCCTGTAAGTAGACAGAGGTGTAGCCATGTGGACATAAAATATCACTTTGTGAGGTCCACTGTGAATCATGGCAAAATAAGTTTGGAGTATTGCCCAACAGACCAGATGGTAGCAGATGTGATGACAAAACCTGCAACAAAATTTAAGTTGATGGAGTTTGCAAAGTTTATGTTTGGAGAGTAACCATGTATGTAAAAGTCTACATGATGTAAGGTAGAAAACCTTAGGATGTTTTATTTTGAGTTAAGATAACAATGCGAGAGCAAGTGGGGTGTAACCATATATGAAAAATATGCTCTCAATTGTAAAGAAGTTAATCTTAATGTTGTATTGTTACTCAGACAAACTTGATGCAGGTAATGAATAGCTGACAATGATAACAGCCAATGAGAGGTGCTGTTATTGATGTTTCAAGCACATGTGTGTCAATAGAAACATAGAAACATAGAAATTAGGTGCAGGAGCAGGCCATTCGGCCCTTCGAGCCTGCACCGCCATTCAATATGATCATGGCTGATCATCCAACTCAGTATCCTGTACCTGCCTTCTCTCCATACCTCCTGATCCCTTCAGCCACAAGGGCCACATCCAACTCCCTCTTAAATATGGCCAACGAACTGGCTTCAACTACCTTCTGTGGCAGAGAATTCCGCAGATTCACCACTCTCTGTGTGAGAAACGATTTTCTCATCTCGGTCCTAAAAGACTTCCCCCTTATCCTTAAACTGTGACCCCTTGTCCTGGACCTCCCCAACATCGGGAACAATCTTCCTGCATCTAGCATGTCCAACCCCTTAAGAATTTTGTAAGTCTCTATGAGATCACCCCTCAATCTTCTAAATTCCAGCGAGTACAAGCCAAGTCTATCCAGTCTTTCTTCATATGGAAGTCGTGTCATCCCAGGAATGAGTCTGGTGAACCTTCTCTGTACTCCCTCTATGGCACCCCACTAGTCACTGTCTGCCATCCTGAAAAGGACCCGTTCACTCCTACTCTTTGCTTCCTGTCTGCCAGCCAGTTCTCTATCCACATCAATACTGAACCACCAATACCGTGTGCTTTAAGGTTGTATACCAATCTCTTGTGTGGGACCTTGTCGAAAGCCTTCTGAAAGTCCAGATACAACACATCCACTGCTTCTCCCTTATCCACTCTACTAGTTACATCCTCAAAAAATTCAACAAGATTCGTCAGACATGATTTACCCTTCGTAAATCCATGCTGACTTTGTCCAATGATTTCACCACTTTCCAAATGCGCTGCTATCCCATCTTTAATAATTGACTCTAGCAGTTTCCCCACTACCAATGTTAGACTAACTGGTCTGTAATTCCCCGTTTTCTCTCTCCCTCCCTTTTTAAAAAGTGGGGTTACATTAGCTACCCTCCAATCCTCAGGAACTACTCCAGAATCTAAAGAGTTTTGAAAAATTATCACTAAGGCATCTGCTATTTCTGGGGCTACTTCCTTAAGTACCCTGGGATGCAGCCTATCTGGCCCTGGGGATTTATCGGCCTTTAATCCATTCAATTTACCCAACACCACTTTCCGGCTAACCTGGATTTCACTCATTTCCTCCATCTCATATGACCCGCGATCCCCTGCTATTTTCGACAAATTATTTATGTCTTCCTTAGTGAAGACAGAACCAAAGTAGTTATTCAATTGGTCTGCCATGTCCTTGTTCCCCATGATCAAATTTCTTCTTCCAGTTTGAGCAAGACTGATGCCCCACTGTGTTTTTTACTCCTCCGGAACTATCTTCGGTCTAGTACTGGGTAGGCTGCAAGAATCGCTGCACAATTCCCCTCTGCCAACGCAGATGTTAGATGAACACGGACAAAGAGGGATTTTTGATTAACAGATGGTTGGACAAAAGTCAGTGATGAAAAAAAGGTGTGAGACAAAAAGATTGAAGAGTTACAAATTATGAAGCCAGAGGAAGGAATGTAGGTTGGAGGGGGGGGGGGGTGTGAGGCGTATGGGAGAAATAGGTGTGTGTCCATGTGGGTCACGGGGGGAGGGTATAGTGGGGTGGTGGAAAAAATGGAAGGGTAAGGGGAAGGGTGGGATCAGGCAAAGAGCATTCACATCGCAGCCCTGTTTCCACTAATCTTTCCACCACCACACACAAGAAGCACAAAAAGCCCAAGACAGACACGATTGCACGCAGATGCCGAGAAGAGTGTTCAGCTCTGGCTGAACAACCTGTGTGTGGACTCGACAAGAAGAAGAAGGAGTAGGGTTTGTTAAGGTTTATCTAAAATTGGAGTATTCAATGTTCATAATGCGTGGTTGTAAGCTGTCAAAGTGGAATATGAGGTGCTATTTATCCAGTTAGCTTGTGGCCTCACTCTGACAAGCCCAGGACAGAAAGGGCAGTATGGGAATGAGAAGCGGAGTTAAAATGATTAGCAACCGGGCAATTGCTGTCCTCTCACAAATGCTGCTAAACCCACTGAATTCCTCCAGCAGATTCTTTGTTGTTAGTACATAAATATAACCTGGTTTAACATGTTGCTCCACTCTTTTTGAGCTTACTGAGTCTTCACAGCAGCTGAGTGATCAGGGGTGAACAGTTTCTAACAGGATCTGACCAAACAAATAAAAAACCCAAATCTTTATAGCCAGTAATAAATTGTAACAAAACTTACATCTGCTCTTCATCAAATTTTCAAATATAAATCCCAATGGTTCTGCAGAACTACCACAGGAAAGAGAAACAACTGAAAAGTAAGTTTACATATGCAATTGTATCTAATGAAAGTGGATATCAAAACTCACCATACAATATGGTGTGAGAGTCTAGGACTAGAGGTCATAGTCTCAGAATTAAAGAACGTTCTTTTAGGAAGGAGATGAGGAGAAATTTCTTCACAGTGGGTGGTGAATCTGTGGAGTTATTTGCCACAGAAGGCTGTAGAGGCCAGGTCAGCAGATATTTTTAAGGCAGCGATAGATAGATTCTTGATAAGTACATGTCAGAGATTATGGGGAGAAGGCAGGAGAATGGGGTTCGGAGAGATAGATCAGGCATGATTAAATGGCGGAGTAGACTTGATGGACCAAATGTCCTAATTCTACTCCTATTCCTTTTGACCTGATGACCTTATTAGGTAAACAAAGAATGTACAACTGTAAATCAAAGACTGAATGTCGTTAGTGCACCCTCATCCAGCCTCCGATCTTCCGTACAGCTGAAGGATAGATTTGTATTTAATTCTCTTGATGAACATTTATTCATGGGATTTCCTGATCTCCATTACTTTGGCAGAAACTCAAATGAAAAAATTTGCACCAATGTTTACTTCATTTTTCCATGGCTTCTGCTTATGTTACCATAAAAGCTTACAGAAATGTTGCATCTTTACGAGCAAAGTCATAAGAAGAAAATTTGTGATGTTTGAGCTTTAACAAGAAGCAGAGTTAGTACCCATTTTTATGTCTCTTGGTTTATTTATTTCAATCATGATCAGTGACCTATTGAACCTTGAATAGAATTTTACATAGGACCATTTGAACACATTGTGGGAAGGATGCTGAATATATGCGTTTATAACCGTGAGGTGTCAAGGAATCTGAGATTGGTCAGCAATTTCTCCATGCCATCTTCCATGATAAACAATAAGATGTTAGTATTTACTGGTTCAATAGAAACCGTCAAGGTCATGGGCAGTATATTCAATCATGGATTCACTAGTCTCGGTCAGAACTGCATCATAGGGCCATTCATCCTTTACTTTTTGATTGCTACAACAGTTAGTCAGGATGAAAAATGACTACAAAATGAACCTTTCTGTCGATTTCTTTGCAGCAAGAGAGATGTGTGTTATTACACTGAGAAGGCTTTTATTATCACAACAAAGCTGACAGACATCTGCATCTACCGGTAATCCTGGAGCAGATTGTTTTAACAGACTACATTTTGAGACCTGATGATGTGATAATTAAAGCAGTGTCGAGAATTTGAAATGAATCGGCAAGCTTTCCTCTATTAAATACACTGTAGCAATATTGGCAGGAAGATGAAACAAGAACCAAAAGGCAAAAACAAAGCCAGTTGGCTCTACTACAAGAGCAATCTTTGGCTCACATACTCAGAAATTGACTCAATTATAATATCCCAACACATTATGTGAGAACCAAGGGCTGGTGGAGCTGCTGTCCCACAGCTCCAGAGGTCCAAATTTGATCATGACCTCAGGTGCTGTCTTCGTGAAATGTACACGTTTTCCCTGTGACCGTGTGGGTTTCGTGTGGGTTTCCTGCGGGTGTTCTGGTTTCCTCCCACATCCCAAAGGTGTGCAGGTTTGTATGTTCATTGGCCTCCGTAAAATTGTGCCCAATGTGTGGGGAGTGGATGAGTAAGTGGGATAACATACAACTAGTGTGAACAGATGATCGATGGTTAGCAAAATTATGATTTTCCATTTAAAATGTAATTTATTTCTGACTATGTGACACAACACAGGTTTGGCATAGATGTCAGACATATAAGGTGCAGGACGATGGGGGTAGTTTGATTTGAATTTCTGTTTGCACAGGTCAGGAAAGAAGAAATATAGGAAAAACTGAAATTACGGGTAACAATCTGTTACCCTAAAAAAATAAGACCTGCCATCCCGGAGGATAACTGGCCAGTTGAGATGGGTAACCTGATCAATCACTATAACCATCATCAGTGGATTTGTTCCCCAAGATGCTCATATAGCCACAGAGCTCAATGCAGAGCACAATGGTGCTGAGAGAGCAAGTATCAGAGAATTAGCTGTCCTGTTTACACGAATTTCACAATCAGATAAAGACAGAAGAAATTCTGGTCTCATGCACCTATTAAACCCCGGGCACATCAAAAGGAGTTCAAACCTGGGCTAATGTCTTAGTGTTGGGAGGCAGAGGGGATTTCCATTACCATTATGAAGTGTCCAACACGAAGCATTGTCTATTCATACCCTCCAGGGATGCTGCCTGACCCCGCTGAATTACTCCAGACTTTGTTTTCCACCTTAGATTCCAGGATCTGCAGTTCCTTTTGTTTCCACTATGAATAGGGTTTGTTGAAAAAAATAATAATCCACGTCAAAACAAAATGTTAATACGGGATCTCATTTGTTTGGATAACAAGAAATGGAGAAAGACAATGGAACAATGTACGTTATTTTTATAACAATACATTTTAACATGATTAACCAAAATCAAAAGAGTAGATGTATCAAACAAGGTGCGGGTAAACAGAAACAGATAGGTTGAAGAGACATTGACATTTTGGGAAGAGTTTTATATGTTCTATCGACTGTCTTGAGTCAGTCTAAACATAATGTTGGTAATCCCATTTTTGAACACAAAAGGAAGCTTTTACTCCAGTGTAAGACATAGCGAGAGCTGCAGTGGCAGAGATGCTTTTCAAACTAAAGTTTCTTCTGCCCTCTGTGGTAAATGCAAATGTACTCATGGATTTTGATTCAAAGAAGAATCTGAGAGCTGTCTTGGCCCTAAGCCCACCAGGCAGTCATTAGACAAAAACACTGAGCAGAAATATTTGATCATCCTTTGTTGGTATTTTTGGTACCTTTCTTTGATCAAACTTCCTGTTGTGGTCATCTATACTTTGTTTTACTTGTTCATATTTATTGTCCATCCTTAATTGCCTTTGCACTGAATAACTGGTTTCAAAATACCCATCTCAACTGGCCAGTTATTCTCCTGGATGGCAGGTCTTATTTTTCAGTAAAGAGTTACGACATACCTTTGGATTCAAAGGTCATATGTCAATGAGATTAGGTATGGATGGTGGATTTTTCTTCCCAATGGGATTTTGGTGAACCACTTGATTTAATAACAACCTGAAAGCTTTATCATCATTATTGGAATTACCTTATAAATTTCATATTTATTTAATTACTGATTTGAACTCATTTCTCCAAATCAATAGTCCATACATCTGGACAGTTTTCCAGTAAGTAAGCTGTCAAGCTTTCAAACCCATATTGGTATTGAATTATCATGCAAGGTCTTAAGGTTATTAAGGCAGCTGTATAAATGCAATTCCTTTGAATGGTGACATTAACAAAGGCTTCTGCATCTAAAGAGTACAATAGTTTTTGTAACAATGTATAACTGGAAGATAGGATGATATGGGGCAAATGTACAAAATGATGCAGGACATTTGTTTGTTATGGAGAAAAAGAGTGAGTGAATTTCTGTAGTCTGGAGCTACTATATGTGCATATCAAACATTAACATCTAAAGGACTTGCAAAGCTTAAAAATCCATTAACATCTTAAAGCTCTAATAACAAATGCTGTTGACACATAATTAACTTGTCTTCCTTTTTTGCTACAACTGAGGCAGAGAGTTACATGGAAATTAACAGTTGTGAAAAATAATTTTGTCAGTTGTTCATGGATGCATATCTTTTAAAGTTTAATTTTCTATTTTATGAGCTTTAAGTATTAAATTAATTAGAAAGATGAAATATTTTGATAACTCCCAGAAACATGAACTACAATCCTTCATCAAGAATATCATATTTATTCCTCTATGAATGCTCTGTGATTAAAGAACATTTCACTTGTGCCAATTAACATATATAGTCTGGGGTACACAAAAGGCTGGAGAAACTCAGCGGGTGCAGCAGCATCTAAGGAGCGAAGGAGATAGGCTGCTGTACTGCTGCTACACCCGCTGAGTTTCTCCGGCCTTTTGTGTACGCCTATCTCCTTCGCTCCTTAGATGCTGCTGCACCCGCTGAGTTTCTCCAGCCTTTTGTGTACCCTCGATTTTCCAGCATCTGCAGTTCCTTCTTTAACATATATAGTCTGTATGGTGGCATTTAAATTTGCATCTTCTCACATCTCTCTCTAAATTATGGGCTTGCCTTCAGTATTTGTTAATGTTGTACATGTTGCATTAAGGAAGTTTTCTCACATCTGACACACCTCTTCTCATTGGTATAAATAATGTATATTTAATGTTTTATTTTGAAAATAGTACTGAATAATCACATAATCTTATAGTTTACAGACCCTATAATACACATTAGCTGCATCACTATAACAGAATTTGCACATTAAAACTTTAACCCTTGCCTTTGTTTGGATCTTTTCCTTATTGTTTCGCCAACATGACCATGTCATGTTTAATATCATACTGCAAGTGAAAACCAATCTGTGCCCAAAAAAATAGTCCCCATTTTGGCAGTGTATAACCAAACACAAGTGTACTTACAGTCGCTTAAGAATACACCCAAGCTTGGCATAAAATGGCATTATCCAGTTTGGGAAGAGAAAGTAAGAATTCAACGTACACATTGATTTAAGTAGAAAATAACCATGTCCAGGTCTAATAGACAGTGGGTCGAGGTGCTTTTTCATTTCACTTCGTGACCCAAATCACATATCTACCTGTATTTATAACATATTATTAAAAATATTATCAAAATCATACCTGAAACTCGTCAAGAAAAAAACCTGCACATATTTTTAAAACATGAGAAAACTCCAGTTTTCCGAGTAGTAATTGTCCAATCAAAGCACATTTGACATTGAGTCGGATGCCAATTGACCAATTATGTGCTTTGTTTCATGCTAGCTAGGCAGCAAGCAAACTGGTATCGTGGCTGCCTCCTAATAACATCACAATAATAGCACGGTTTCAAAGGAAGAAAGGTAATGCTAACCACTTGCTGATAATTTAGAGTTAGGTTTAGGGTTAGGGTTAGGGCAGGGGTCGGCAATCTATGGCCCACAGGCCAGATCATGCCCGTAACCCAAAAACATCCAGCCTGTAGGCATATATATTTTTTCTGAGGACTTCTGTGACGGAGCCGGTGCTATGGGGGTGCTGAAAGCGGCCCTGTGCCGAGCTGAGCAGCAGGGGGGAAGAGAGCCGGCACGAGCAGACGGACTGATGGAGCTGGCGGTGTGGGAGTGCTGAAGGCAGCCTGGGCGGCGTGCAGGGCAGTGCTGCTCCCCACCATATTGACATTCTGTATAATCGTGGCGTCGGATGGGCTGCTGTTGATGATCCAGAATGATATGCTGGCTGAGGTGGACGCGCTAAGCGGCTGGCCGAGGTTGACGCGCTGAGCAGCCACATGTAAGGAGCCCACAGTCCCAAAGCGGCTTCAGCTCCAGCCGTGAGCAGCTCTGGAAGAGGGGCGGGTTAGGTTTAGGGTTAGGCATTTTCCTCTCAGTGGAAGATGCCTAATGCCCCTGTCCCACTTAGGAAACCTGAACAGAAACCTCTGGAGACACCCAAGGTTTCCATGAGTCGCCAGGGGTGTTGGTCACTTGCCTGGAAAGCCTCGACCGAAGCGTGAGCTGAATCAACTGACCAAAGATCCAACAGGATCTTTGCTACAGACCGCACACACACGCACACACACACACACAAACACATCGCGAAGGTGGGGGCCAGAGACAGCGGAGGAGCTCTGTCTGCGCAATGAAGAGAAAGGTAAACGGCTGCCACTGCGCATGGTAAGTCCTCTAGAGAGCGCGGGAGGGAGGGAGAGAAGGGGAAAGAAGGGGAGAGAAGGACAGAGAGGGGGAGAGAGAAGGGGAGAGAGAAGGGGGGAGAAGGAGAGAGAGAAGGGGAGAGAGAAGGGGAGAGAGAAGGGGAGAGAGAAGGGGAGAGAAGAAGAGAGAAGGGGGGGGAGAAGGAGTGGAGACAGTTTTAAGAAGTTTAATAATAAAGTTAGCGGGCATTTTACCTTCCGGTGGATCTTCAAGGTCCTGAAAACCAAAGACCATACAGGATCTTTGCTGAAAACTCCATTGAGCCAATCAAAATGGCCGGTCAGTGAAGGAGATTGCCTTCGACTGCCTGGAAGTAAATAGCAACCCCACTCCACCGGCTTCGACCAAATGGCAACCTATTTTTAGTTGAGGCCGGTTTTGGATTTGTTGAAATAATCGCAGGAACATAGAAGAAGCCTCGACTATGCGGAAACCACTTTTGACTATTAGGGAGAGTGACCAAAAACTCCGGGAACCTCACGGAAACCTCACACAAACCTTGGGTGGGGCGCAAGGTCTCCAGAGGTTTCCATTCAGGTATCCTAAGTAGGACAGGGGCATTAGTCTTCCCCCAGCCTGACACTGCCCCAGTTCCACTGGCAATCAGTGGGGTTCAGTAAACTGGAGAACACACAGGATCTGTCCTCACCTGTTAATTAAGTGGGTTCAGGAGCCTGTGAAACCCAGGACCTCTGCAGCAGTGTTCCCATGTACAGCTATATATTCAATGTTCCCATATACAGCTGTATATTATTGAGCACAAGAGGGCACTGTTACTTTTTCTAATAGTCTAATTAATTAGTGTTCAACTTTATGCACTGACGAGTTATGAATTCCTTATCAATAATGTTTTATCTAAATCTGTGCCAAATTTCAAGTAGATACTAGACATGCGTCACTAAAGTTAAAATCTAGAGCCCTTTTGGCACCTCGGCCCACGGCCTATAATTGGTATGCTTTTGTGTTAAATTACCTGCCTCTGTAATTTGTTCCCAATTGTTATACATTATGCCAATTTGTAATCAACAAATGGCCCAGTAAATCCTTGGAGCAGCAAGCTATCCACACTCATGATTCTTTTATTGGAAACATTTTCACAAAATCCAGCCAGCCAGCAAAGCCTTGTGTTTTTTTTCCAAGAAGGCTTTGAAAACATCCTTGCCTCTCTTTCTTGGTCTGACTGGTAATGTCTTACTCTGTCTGAGCTTGCACTTGATTACTTGTTTTGAGAATCCAGTGTGGGCACACGATCAATGTAGCTCCCCTGCTGGAGTGGCACTCCAGCTTCATTTCTGGGGATGTTGGCCCAGATTAAATCTTCAGTCTGAAGAAGGGTCTCGACCCAAAACGTCGCCAATTCCTTCTCTCCATAGATGCTGCCTCACCCACTGAGTTTCTCCAGCATTTTTTGTCTACCTTCGATTTTTCCAGCATCTGCAGTTCTTTCTTAATCAAATCACTATTGTTGGTTTGTTTATTCTTTAAGTGGATATAAAGGATTTTGTGAAAAGCCTTGGAGTGCCTACTATATGTAATCAGAAAATGATGGAAGAGCAGAGATCACTATTGAATTTTAGACGATCAGTTCTGTGGCAGGTTTGAAGAGTTGCTTTTCCAAGCACCTTTTGCATCAGTCAGCTGAAGATTGGCACCTTGACGGTCATGATGCATTTCATCATCAATGCCGGCCTTTGCTGAAAGGTGGCTCCCAATAGAGGGGAATTGGACAATGCTTTCCTGGGGTAGCAGTGAACATTTGTTGTCAAAGGTTGCTGTGTTGTACTGTCGCTGATAAGAGCCAAGTTGGTAAAGGACCTTTAAATGAGGATGTTGAGTGTGAGGTCCATTCTGCCAGGTGTTCCAATGAGAGAGTCAAACACGGTATGCTTAACCTCTAAACATGTGCAAACACAAACCTCATGTGTATTCTAAGTGACGTTAGAGTGACCTTGCTTCTGGAGTCTAGGTAATGAAAATCCACCCCAGTCTTTCTAAGGCCAATATATGTCTCCTTCCTACACATTTAAAAGATTCAAAGTTAAGCAATCTCAAATATTAAAATATGCACGACAGATTGACATATGAATCAACTTTTGGGCATTTATGACTTGTCAGATACTTCTTTAAATTATCCAAATGCAGTTAAGTTTCAATTTTTACTTTCCTTAGAAACCAGGTTGACAAAAATCTCTATTACGTTCTGTATATGTCCAGGTACTGTTTCAAAATCTCAATTAGACATATCTACTGCAATAGTAGATTATTCAACAAGAACAATTTACCCACTGAGCATGTAATCTAATTTCATTCCACCTTAATTGAAGAGTCTGTTATTTATGCAATGCTGAATTGCTAATTCAGACATGGGATGATTACAATTTTTGTTTTACAAACGGTGTCTAACATTGAAATAACGATTATTCCGTATCTTCTGTCACTATCAAAATCCTTAATTCCTGTCAGCAGAAATTCAATTGAAGAGGAGTTAATTAAGCTCTTGACTGTTCAGTCAGAGAAGGTTGAAATACAAAGACACAGAACTGATCTTGCAATTAAAATGTGAGGTTATTTAAATAAGACTTTATCTTTCCCAATACACTTACATAAATATGTTAAATGAGCAGCAATGTCAAGAATGTCAAGAACATTAAGAGTATCCAACAACAGAACAATACAATTCTTACTTGCAGCCACCTAACAGGCCTATAAATGCAACATAATATTTCTAAAAAATCCATAAATTAATAATCATAACATTGGGTGGCCATAATAGTGCAAAAATTGAGGTCCACAGTGTACTCAAAGATACATTCCATAAAGTTCATAGTTGCCTCTTAGTGTTGTACAGTGTTAATGAGCCTACTGGTGGTCTGGAAGAAGGTGTTCTTGAACCTGGTGGTCACAGTTTCCAAGCTCCTGTACCTTCTTCCCAATAGTGGGAATGAAATGTGAGCATGGACAGTGATGTGGGTCTTTGATGGTAATGGTTGCCTTTTTGAGGCAGTGATCTTCAGCACCAGCGCTTCTTTAAAAGTTAATGCAGGAATTGGTTCCAATTTTTAATTAGGCTAGAAATTAGAAGAGAAGGACATTAGGTAATTTCACAAAAACGAATAGTATTGACACAAGATACTTGGATGCACTGTTAACTGAAATAAATTAGGTGCGGCACAGTAGCGTTGCAGTACAGCTACAGTCTTACAGCGTCAGACCTAGGTTCAATCCTGACCATGGTTGTCTGTACAGAGTTTGTATGTTTTCCCTGTGACCTGCGCGGGTTTGCTCCAAAATCTTCGGTTTCCTCCCACACTCCATAGTTAATTGGCTAGATATACTGTGAACATAAAATTGTCCCTAGTGTGTGTAGGGTAGTGCTAATGTGCGAGGATTGCTCATCAGTGCGGACTCGGTGGGCCGAAGGGCCCATTTCTGTGCTAGATGTTTTAGTATCATAGAATGACATCACTCTAATAATTTTTCCAGCACTTTCTTTGTGACCTTTTCAAATATTTAAATATTCCTGTTCTTGGTATAGGGAACCATTAAGATCAGAAGTGCAGATGGAAATTTGACCCACTGCAGCGAGATATCTAAATCACTTTTGATTATATTCTCTGTATTTTGATATGCCAAATGTATCTCAATATGTTTGTCTAACTTTACGCTTGGTTCTGTTTCAGTGCCTGACATCAGGGCACCAGCAATAAACCATGTTTGGCATTAAAGGTCAGTTAATTCAAAGAAGCAACTGCCTCTCAAGATGCCTCTGGTTCGGATAGGAGAAGGTGCTCACCTTCCACAAAGTAAATGGCTGTGATACCCGGAGTGAGTATTCTCCATGCAGATGAAAAGTTTTATTATCTGAAGGACTGTGATTGAATCCAGACTGGTTTACTAAAATGTTGTCAGTCATCTCAGCTCCAGGGGTAGACACAAAATGCTGGAGTAACTCAGCGGGACAGGCAGCATCTCTGGAAAGAACCTCAGTCTGAAGAAGGGTCTCGACCTGAAACATCACCCATTCCTCCTCTCCAGAGATGCTACCTGTTCCGCTGAGTTACTTCAGCATTTTGTGTCTATCTTTGGTTTAAACCAGCATCTGCAGTTCCTTCCTACACATTTTATCAGTTCCAGGGTATCACTTGAGGAGTTCTTCAGGGTAACATCCAAGACACAACTGTTGTTTTTTTTTTTTTTTATTTTATTTTTTTTTTTTTTTTAAATTAGAAGTAAGTATAGGAATATGGCACCAAGGTGCCTAATATATATTGACATATTACATTTTATGTACAGCTTCTTATTTTTATTTTTTTTTAATAATGAGAAAGAAAAAGAGAGAGTAGATAATAAAAGATAGAGAAACATGTGATATATAGTGTGTGAGAAAGAAAAAAGTGTTAAAAAAGAAAGTTGAGAATGAAAAAGGGAAAAGAAAGAAAAAAAGAGGAGAAAGTAAGAGATTAAGGAGATTGTTATCTATTTTCTTGACCATCCCTCACCTAATCTGGTCTGGTCTGAGTGCAGGTAGATGGGACTAGGGGAAAACAAATGGTCGGCACGGACTGGAAGGGCCGAGAGGGCCTGTTTCCGTGCTGTAATTGTTATATGGTTATATGGTTATATGGTTATATGGTAATCCTGAAACAGTTAGCTTCTACGGTTTTGTTGCACCATATGATTCCAAAAAATCGACAAATGGAGACCAACTCGTTAAAAATTGGTCTGATTTATCTATTAGGAGGAATCGCATTTTCTCAAGATGTGCAGTGTCCAACATGTTTGAAATCCACATATTAAGCATTGGTATGGTTGTATTTTTCCAAAAGTTAACTATACATTTTTTTTGCCATTATCAACCCATAACTAAAAAATAATTTTCGAGATGAGTTCAGTTTATTCCTCTCTTCCATTACTCCAAATATAATCATTTCAGTATTAGGTTTCATTTTAATCTTAAATAATTTTGTAAATATTTCAAAAATATCACTCCAGAATTTATAAAGTTTTATGCAGGAGACAAAAGAGTGTGTTATACTTGCATTTTGGGATAGACATTTATCACAAATGGGGGAAGTATTTGGACAGAATATATTCAGTCTAGTTTTTGAATAATATAATCTATGTAAAATTTTTAATTGAATTAAATTATGTCTTACATTAATCGAACATTTGTGTATATATATCAAATACTTTTCCCATGTTTCCTTTTAAATTTTATAATTAATTCTCGTTCCCACTCTTCTCTAAGTGTCTCTGTCGATGGTAAATCTATATTTAAAATACTATTATATAAATATGATATTAATTTCTGTGAGTCAGCCTTAATGATCTTTGCTTCTTCCACTGGCTCTGAAGTTATGTTTGGATATCTTTGTATGTATTTCTTCATGAAGTCACAGATCTGAAGATATTTAAAATATTGGTTATTTTTCAGTTTAAATTTTAATTGTAATTGTTGGAATGATAACAGATTTCCCATTTCATACCTATCACCGATCCTTTTAATTCCCATTCTTTCCCATTGATTATATGTTTTATCAATAAGAGATGGTTTAAATGAAGGATTATTCACTATTGGCATTAACAATGATAGGTTTATTAATTTTAAGGATAATTTTATTTGTTTCCAAATTCTTATTGTATCATGTATAATTGGGTTATTCTTATATATTGTGTTCAGTTTTATCGGGGAGAAGAGGATTGCTCCTATATTACAAGGAGAACAGTCCTCTTTCTCCATTCTTATCCATTCTGTCTGTTGGGTAGAACTGTCAAACCAGTAAATTATATTCTTAATATGCACTGCCCAATAATAATACAAAAGGTTCGGAAGTGAAAGTCCCCCAATGTCTTTTGGTTTGCACAAATGTTTTCTTTGGATTCTATGTGATCTATAATCCCAGATAAAATTGGTAATATTAGACCAATTCAACCACTATCCTTCAGATAATGAAACATTTGTTCTCGATGGAAAAAATGCACTCAGAAATTAGGATAGTGCAGAAAGGTGGTACTCATTATTTATGTTACTAAAGTGTCAGGCATTGACCATCACTATCTAGAGAGAAGGTAACTATTTCCTCTTGAATTTCTATAGGATTCACTGCCAGGTATCACACGAATAGAAAATGAACCATTATTGACATATAAATATCAAGGTTGTGAGAATAGGTCAGAGCAGAATGGCTCAATTACTGGATTGTTAAAACCTATCCATATGTATTAGGATTGTAATGGGGTCCCAATAACATGCAGGAAGCTTGACAAAATCATTTTTTTGGATTTCAGCTCTCACTTCTATCCCTCCCTCCAGAGAGAACACAGAGAGCGAGTTCCCTTGGTCCTCACCTTTCACCCTACTAACCTTCGCATCCAGCACATCATCCTTTATCATTTTCGCAAGCTGCAATGGGATATCACCACGTGTCACTTCGTCCTCTCTCCCCCTTCCCTCTCTTTTGCTTTCTGCAGGGACTGCTCACTCTGTGACTCCCTAATCCATTCCTCCCTCCCTGTCCACCTCTCCCCATTCACTGGATCTTTCCTTTGCAACAATGGAGATTCAACACTTGTCCCTACTCCCCTCCCTCACCCCAATCCAAGGATGTAAACTACCCTTCCAGGTGAGGCAGAGATTCACATGCACATACTCCAACTTGACATGTACATCAATGATCTGGATGATGGGGTGGAAAATTGGATAAGTAAGTATGCAGATGATACTAAGATAGGTGGTGTTGTGGATAATGAAGTAGATTGTCAAAGTCTACAGAGAGATTTGGGCCATTTGGAAAAGTGGGCTGAAAGATGGCAGATGGAGTTTAATGTTGTTAAGTGTGAAGTGCTACATCTTGGCAGGACAAATCAAAATAGGACGTACATGGTAAATGGTAGGGAATTGAGGAATGCTGTGGAACAGAGGGATCTAGGAATAACTGTGCATAGTTCCCTGAAGGTGGAATCACATGTAGATAGGGTGGTAAAGAAAGCCTTTGGTGTGCTGGCCTTTATAAATCAGAGCATTGAATATAGGAGTAGGGAAGTAATGTTAAAATTGTACAAGGCATTGGTAAGACCAATTCTGGAGTATGGTGTACAATTTTGGTCGCCTAGTTATAGGAAGGATGTCAACAAAATAGAGAGAGTACAGAGGAGATTTACTAGAATGTTGCCAGGGTTCCAGCAACTATGTTACAGAGAAAGGTTGAACAAGTTAGGTCTTTATTCTTTGGAGCGCAGAAGGTTAAGGGGGGACTTGATTGAGGTCTTTAAAATGATGAAAGGGAATAGACAGAGTTAACGTGGATACGTTTTTTCCCATTGAGGGTAGGGAAGATTCAAACAAGAGGGCATGACATGAGAATTAAGGGACAGAAGCTTCGGGGTAACGTGAGGGGGAACTTCTTTACTCAGAGGGTGGTGGCTGTGTGGAATGAGCTTCCAGCAGAAGTGGTGGAGGCAGGATCGATTTTAACATTTAAGAGTAAAGTGGATAGGTATATGGACGTGAAGGGAATGGAGGGGTATGGTCTGAGTGCAGGTAGATGGGACTAGGGGAAAACAAATGGTCGGCACGGACTGGAAGGGCCGAGAGGGCCTGTTTCCGTGCTGTAATTGTTATATGGTTATATGGTTGATTTAATCCATTCACTCATTTCAATAGATCCTCCTCTACAATCACAAGACCAAGCATAGACAGGGCAATTGTTTTGCAGAGCACCTTCTCAAACCTATTTGAATAAGAGGCTTCTTCAGAGGCATCTTCAGCCCCATGCCACCTCACCAACCTCCACAGTAATGAATCATTCTTTGCAATTTCCACTGCTCCGTGGATTTCACTACTAGGCACATCTTTCCTTCCCTTCCCCTATCAGCATTTTGAAGAGATCATTCTTTCCCCAATTCCATGGTCAGTTCTTCCTTCCATGCTGACCACTCTTCACCTCATAGTACTTTCTCGTGATAGGCAATGCTTGGCTTTTTATCTCTTCTTTTAAAAGTACCATTGACCCAAATAGTCCTTCCAAGTGAAGCAGTGAATCATTTGCACCTCTTCCAATCCAGTGCACTGCATTCTGTGTGCTCAGGCTGGTTTTCTTCACATGAACAAAGCAAATGCAGTTTAGATGATCTCTTTCTGTTTTTATGTCAAATGTCAAACACCTTCAGTTTTTTTCATTCTCAGAAGAATATACATGAAGCACTTCAAAATAGAAAAAAAACAGAGCTATTACATAGTGCATTGATTTAAGTTGTGAATAATGTTATTTTGTCAAAGAACAAAAGAAAGACAGTTGAAGAGTGAGCAGTAAATAAATCAAGTGGCTCTAAGACCAAGAATAAAGGCTCATGCATTGTATTAACTAATTCACAACATTAGCATACATTGTTCCTGACCCTAACTCGGGACTGGTGTGTCCAGAGAGAGTTGTGTGTAATGGGTACTAGTTAGACACCTAGCAGAGGGATTGGCTCAAATGGTAGAGGTAGTGGGAACAAGGGACAAAGGACAAAGGACATTTATTGTCACATACACCAATTGGTGTAGTGAAATTTGAGTTGCCATTGTAGCACACCAACAAAATAAACACAACATTAAAGAATTTAACATTAAACATAAAAACATCCACTCACAATGTTTCCCACTGTGAGGGAAGGCAGCAAAGTTCAGTCCACTTCCTCCATGTTCACTCGTGGTCGGGGCCTATTGAGGCCTCCACAGTCGCCGCTAGAGTGGCCCGATGTTTCAAGCCCTCTCACCGGAATGATGGAACTCCGGCATCAGAAGAACACTCTTCAACGGCTTGGAGTTCCGAAACGGCTGCTTGCCGTTCCCGAAGTCCACATGCCACGCTGGTCAGAGCTCCAACAGTGGCGATCTCGGCGAAAGATCCCAGGCTCCGCGGTGTTCAAAGTCAGCGCCTCCACGGCTGGACGCTCCGTAGACCCCACAGCTCCACGATGAAGAAGTTGGCAGTCCCTGCACTCCGGAGCTCCAACACAGCGACCCGGGTAAGGCATCACCCGCTCCGCGGTGATACCTCAGTGCTGCACTGCCGCTGAAGCTGCAGCTCGAAGCTCTAGGCAGTCTCCGGCAGGAAAGGCTGTGCCAATCCAGGTGGTAGGCCGCGAGGAGGGGGCGAAGATGCGGCTCGGAGGAAGGACGCATCCTTGCCCCGGTAGGGACTGTAAAAAACGTTTTCCCTCTTCCCCCCCCCCCCCCTCCCCCCCCCCCTCCCCCCTCCCCCACACAAAAAAGACTAAAAGGTCTCCAAAAAAAAAACTTTTAACAAACTAAAAATGAAAAAGGGGGTGAACAGCTGCAGGCGATGCTGCTACTCTCTATGGCGCCATCACTCGAACAAAGCCCCCATCCACCACATTTTAGGGGCAGCACAGTGCCCCCCAGCTGCTGCCTCACAGCGTCAGTAACCCAGGTTTAATCCTGACCCGGGCTGCTGACTATATGGAGTTTGTGCATTCTCTCTGTAACCTCGTGGGTTTCCTCCAGTTACTCCGTTTTCCTCCCACATC
This sequence comes from Okamejei kenojei, assembly GCA_035221665.1. Taxonomy (NCBI): domain Eukaryota; kingdom Metazoa; phylum Chordata; class Chondrichthyes; order Rajiformes; family Rajidae; genus Okamejei; species Okamejei kenojei. The sequence goes on along the minus strand of CM069135.1, from coordinate 52,559,834 downwards.
CCAAGATGTGAGAGTTGACAGGTTAATTGATCTTTGTAAATTGCCCCTAGCATGCAGGGATTGGATGAGAAAGTAGGATAACATCGAACTAATGTCAATGCTCAGCATAGACTCAGTCGGCCGAAGAGCATGTTACCGTGTGATATCTTTAAAACTAAAAACTCTAATCTTTAGGTATTAGTATTTTAATATGTGAAGAATTTGGGTCTAAATAACACAATGTTATTAATTGCTTTTTAAAGAGGTAAGTTAAGGTAAACCATGAAATGTGTCAAAATTATATTGGAAAATAAGCTCACCTTGTGATAAGATGTTTTTAGGTTTTGTTTTGAACTCAGCTTCAACCCATCAATAAATTACTTTGTAAAGGAAATGCATATAAATTAAAATGCAAGAATATTTGTGCATGATATCTGGTTTTCTATTTGATAATGCCTGACAACTCCTCCTTATCCACCCAGTAAACTAATTATATACTGGCACCAGAATGTTGCCTCTTAATGATCAATTAATATGTCAAAACCATGTGAAACCGATTAAAGAAAAAGCAGACTTTGCCTGGTAATTAAGTTTAACATTTTGAAATCACCAGAATGGGTTTTATTGAAGCTGAATTTGTTCACAAAGGTTTTATACAGCTACTGTAAATCCTTGGGGGTTTTTGGCTGGGAAGATATAATTTGCTGGATGGAATTTCTGAAAGATGAATACAAACTAAGATTAAATGATCAATTTCAACAACGATAAATGGTTTTAACTGTTATGCGAGGGCTGACTTTTGGCTTGGAAGTTTATATATGAAATGAACCATGATGTTGATGAGAGTGCAGACTCAAGATAATGGGATGGAAAGATTCAACAGCACTGAGTTGTTGAAAATTGCTTTCTTTTTCATGAGGTCACAAATGTGGGCTGAGTACTTGTGGTTTGCATGTCATGAATTATTGATCAATTCATCACTTTTGATGCCCCAATAGCACTATGCCTTTACTCAATGTCTATTCAACCACTCGGATAAGGAAACTTGTAGGGTTAGTCTTCAGCTTACTTTTAAAAAACCTAATCAGGATGCAGTATGGCTGTTACAACTGATCCAAGAACGATTAAGTTAGACAAGAGATTATTGGTTTTAATTTTTGCTCATAACTAATATTTGGAAGCCATATAAACCATATAACCATATAACCATATAACAATTACAGCACGGAAACAGGCCCTCTCGGCCCTTCCAGTCCGTGCCGACCATTTGTTTTCCCCTAGTCCCATCTGCCTGCACTCAGACCATACCCCTCCATTCCCTTCACGTCCATATACCTATCCACTTTACTCTTAAATGTTAAAATCGATCCTGCCTCCACCACTTCTGCTGGAAGCTCATTCCACACAGCCACCACCCTCTGAGTAAAGAAGTTCTCCCTCACGTTACCCCGAAACCTCTGTCCCTTAATTCTCATGTCATGCCCTCTTGTTTGAATCTTCCCTACCCTCAATGGGGAAAAACGTATCCACGTCAACTCTGTCTATCCCTTTCATCATTTTAAAGACCTCAATCAAGTCCCCCCTTAACCTTCTGCGCTCCAAAGAATAAAGACCTAACTTGTTCAACCTTTCTCTGTAACATAGTTGCTGGAACCCTGGCAACATGTATGAGAAAGAACAACAAGGTCATTATGCCCTTTTGTTATTGAACAACCTATTAACAAATATGCGAACAGATGCTGGCCAAACCTTAGATTGTCCCAAATGTTGTCCTGGCTCGAGTTTGGTGGGTGTAGGATAGTGGGAGCAGGAAGTGGGTTAAGTGTATGAGATGGCCTTGCAGGAGATATGAGGATTAATAGGAGAGAGACACAAAAAAGAACTTAAGCAAGTTGGCTAATTACCCCCGAGCCTTCTCCAGCATTGGGAAGATCAAAAATACAACGTCCGCCTATGGCTTCCTGAAGGCCACCACGAGCGCTGAGACAGTTTCACAATTTCAATTAAGACAGAGTCACAGATGGACGCTCTACAGGAGTAGCAGTGCTTGCATGCCATCATCTCCTTCAAGGCAAAACTGGGTAGTATAAGTGGCAACGACGCATAAGTTCTAGATGAGCTGAAGGCATTTTATGCATAGTTTGAAAGGACCAATGACACACCTACTTGACCCCGAACAGCCCTTGCTGACCCTCTGATCACAATCTCTGAGATTGATGTGAGAACATCCTTCAAGAGGGTGAATCTATGACAAATATTTGTGCCAATTTTGTTTACTTGGCCAAGTACTATAGATCTGTGCAGCCTAACCTGGCTGGAGTATTCTAGGACGACTTCAATCTCTCACTTCTGTGGTTTGACATTCCTACCTGCGTAATAAGGGCTTCTATTGCCCAAGTGGAGCACAATGACTTGTCTCAACAATCTCTGTCTGGTAGCACTTATGTCCACCATAATGAAGTGCTTCAGGAGGTTGATTATGACATTTCAAGATATTGGTTATAGCCCCTGTTTCTATTCTCTTTACACTCATGACTGTGTGGCCAAGCACTACTCCAATGCCATCTATAAGTTTGGTGCTGTCACCACTGCAGTTAGCTGAATCACATGTGGTGATGAACCAGTGTACAGGAGAGAGATTGATTACCTGGTTGAATGGTGCCACAACAACCTCTTTCTCAACGTCAATGAGAATGAGAAACAGGTAACATCAGGATGAAGAAGGGTTTCGACCCTGAAAAGTAACCCATTCCTTCTCTCCAGAGATGCTGCCTGTCTCGCTGAGTTACTCCAGCATTTTGTGTCTATCTATAAGAAACTGATCATTGATTTCAGAAAGAGGAAATTAGGTTGCCACATTCCATCTTTCATTCATTTGTTCTATATCTCTCCATATCACCTTGTATATCTCTCGTTCCCCTTTCCCCTGACTCTCAGTCTGAAGAAGGGACTCGACCCAAAATGTCACCCATTCCTTTTCACCAGAGATGTTGCCTGACTCGCTGAGTTACTCCAGCTTTCTGTGTCTATCTCCAGTTTTTATTGGTGGGTCAATAGCGGAAAGAGTTAGCAGCTTCAGATTCCTAGGCGCTAACATCTTGATTGACGTCCTGGGCCCAACACATCGATGGAATGACAAAGAAGATGCAGCAGCTCTTCTACGGTCTTAGAAAGAGATTCAATATGATTCTGAATACCCAACATATTTTTGCAGATGCACCACAGAAAGTATCCGATTGACAATAGACAATAAGTGCAGGAGTAGGCCATTTGGCCCTTCGAGCCAGCACCGCCATTCAATGTGATCATGGCTGATCATCCACAATCAGTACCCCATTCCTGCCTTCTCCCCATATCCCTTGACTCCACTATCTTTAAGAGCTCTATCTAACTGTCTCTTGAAAGCATCCAGAGAATCAGCCTCCACCGCCCTCTGAAGCAGAGAATTCCACAGACTCACAACTCTCTGTGTGAAAAAGTGTTTCCTCATCTCCGTTCTTAATGGCTTACCTTATTCTTAAACTGTGGCCCCTGGTTCTGGACTCTCCCAACATCGGGAAATGTTTCCTGCCTCTATATCCTTAATAATCTTATATGTTTCAATAAGATTCCCTCTCATCCTTCTTCATTCCAGAGTATACAAGTCCAGTCTTTCCAATCTTTCCTCATATGACAGTTCCGCCATCCCGGGGATTAACCTCGTGAACATACGCTGCACTGCTTCAATAGCAAGGATGTCCTTCCTCAAATTTGGAGACGAAAACTGTACACAATGCTCCAGGTATGTCTCACTAGTGCACTGTACAACTGCAGAAGGACCTCTTTGCTCCTACACTCAACTCCTCTTGTTATGAAGGCCAACATGCCATTTGCTTTCTTCACTGCCTGCTGTACCTACATGCTTACTTTCAAATACAGATGAACAAGGACCCCGAAATCCCGTTGTACTTCCCCTTTTCCCAACTTGACACCATTTAGATAATAATCTAATGGTTGCATCATATCCTTGGTACGGCAATTTCAAAGAATAGGAAAGGAAGCGGTTTCAGAGGACGGCGGATCCAGCCCAATTCATCATGGGCACAACCCTTCCCTTGATCGAAAGCATCTGCACGAGGTGCTGCCTGAAGAAGGTGGCATCTATCATTAAGGATCCCGACCTCTTCTCACCGCTACTATCACGCAGGAGTTTCAGATGCTTGACATCTCACACCATCAAGTTCACCAATTTCCTACATCTATCAGGTTCTTCAACCAACTTACACAACCCTAACCCTACTTCGATGATGGACATGGACTTAATTTTTTTATAATTATGCTTTTGCACCCATGTCTTGGTTTTGTGCCCAGTCACCTTTCGTTTAGATTTGTATGTGTAATCAATGTATAATTTATATAATTGACCTGATTCACCTGTAACACTGCTGCAAGCAAGACTTTTCATTATACCCATTTTCCACAGTATTTGTGCATATGACAATAAAGTTGATCTTGATCTTCGACTTCAGCGTCATCTTCCTCCCATATTCCCATATCCCTTCATTTCCTTGCTCTTCAAAAATCTACGAGTGCAATCAATATCTGAGTTGCCACAGTTCTTTCTCGGTTTAAATCGATTTCTCATCATCTCACTCTTAAATGGTCTATCTTGCAAGTTTGAATGTAGGGCTGAGATCAGCTTTAGAAGCTTGATTTTGGGTGCTGCCAGAAGGAAGGGAAATGACGTGGACAATAGGACAGATGATCTCAAGCTCAGTGGCAAAGAAGTCCATGAGTTCTCAAATGAAGGCAGATGAAAGTAAGGAGCAAGCCAATAAGTCTTGAAATTTAACCTTGTTATCTAGGCTGATAGTGTATAGATATAAGGACCTATCTAGATATCTATACACTGTAACTGCATTGATTGTAATCCTGTATTGTCTTTCTGGTTAGCACACAACAAAAGCTTTTCACAGTACCTCGGTACACGCGACAATAAACTAAACTGAACTGGTAGGTAGACAAAAGTGCTGGAGAAACTCAGTGGGTGCAGCAGCATCTATGGAGCGAAGGAAATAGGCAACATTTCGGCCCAAAACCCTCAGAGGGCTGAGTTACCAGGAATTGGGGAAGTCAATGTTGATGCCGCTAAAGTGCAAACTGCCCAAGTGGAATATGAGGTGCTGCTCCTGCAATTTCCGGTGGTGCTCACTCTGACCGTGGAGGGGGCCCAGGACAAAAAGGTCGGATTCGGAATGGGAGGGGAAGTTGAAGTGCTGAGCCACAGGGAGATCAGGTTGGTTAATGCGAACCGAGCGGAGGTGTTCGGCGAAACGATCGTTAAGCCTACGCTAGCTTGGCAATCGTTTCGTCCTCCATGGCCAGAGTGAGCACCACCGGAAATTGGAGGTGCAGCACCCCATATTCCAGTTTGCAAATTTATGGGTGTTTTAATCTAACTGATTCAAAGCTGCCTCTACTACACTCCCTTCAGCTGCAAGTTTTTCACTGTACTTCAGTACAGGTGACTAAACTAAACTGAAACTGAAACTGAAGTCTTCAGGCATGTGCAGGGCCTGATATTGAACCATGTTTTGACATTATTGATTACAAATACCATATTGAACCATGGGTACACAAAAAGCTGGAGAAACTCAGCGGGTGCAGCAGCATCTAAGGAGCGAAGGAGATAGGCGACGTTTCGGGTCGAGACCCTTCTTCAGAAGAAGGGGTCTCGCCTATCTCCTTCGCTCCTTAGATGCTGCTGCACCCGCTGAGTTTCTCCAGCTTTTTGTGTACCCTCGATTCTCCAGCATCTGCAGTTCCTTCTTTAAAACCATATTGAACCATATTTGGTTTAAAGTAACTCTATGAAAGATCACTAGCTTAGCCTAAAATGTATTTTACTGGAATCAGACTAATCAAGATTAGACTCCAGGGGTTGAGAGCTCTCTCCCTACTCTGGACTCCAGAGGTTCCGAGTTCTGTTCCAGAGAACTCCAATGGGAGTTCTGCGAGAGCCTCTCGCACTCCTGGCCCAGGGTGATTTCTGCTGCTCTCCTGCTCTTCCATCATGTTCTGACCAAGCCTCACTATTACCAAAGCACTGATTACTTTTGTGGATAGGTATATGGACGGGAATATGGACGGGACGGGAAGGGAATGGAGGGGTATGGTCTGAGTGCAGGTAGATGGGACTAGGGGAAAATAAATGTTCGGCACGGACTGGAAGGGCCGAGAGGGCCTGTTTCCGTGCTGTAATTGTTATATATGTTATATGTTACTCAAGATTGGATGCCATCCTGTTTCAGCTACCATTTCATTGTTGCCCTGAGCTGCATCCAGTCTAGAGGGTAGGAAGGAGTCATTATTTCAATCATAGTATTTTTTTGTTTACCGAGGTCTGGCTGTACAAAATGTTCCCTTGGTGCATCCAGCTCAGCACAACATAGTTTGTGGAAAAAAATCAACCATAGATTATGATCAGAATTTTTAACTAAACCAAGCTTCAGGCTGAGGCAAAGATTTCTTGGTGATTATTTCACAGCAAAGCAACTTCTAAATGGAGCATAGATCTGTTTGACATTGTTGCAACTATTACAATTACTATTTTGTCAAAGGATAAAAATTGAGTTAATTAAGGTGTATACAACAACTATTAAAAGTTGACTGCCAATCAATCAAAGCGCCCATTTGCAGTGTTTTTTATTTAGACTGCTTTTTTTTCAAAAGTCAAGAGTGTTTAATTGCCATTTCCACTGACAACAGAACAATTACATTCTTACTTGCTGCAACTCAGCAGGCCTGTAAATGCAATAACATAAATGGTATATTATAATGAAAAATACAATAAATAACCATAACGATAGGTAATCCTAATCGTACAAAAGCTGAAATCCGTTGTGCAACCAAAGACACAGTCCATAGAATACCATACTGAGGATTGTGTAGTGCAGTGCTGAGGAAAGTGTAGCGCAGTGTCAAGAACCTGATGGTTGCTGGGAAGTAGGTGTTCTCGAACCCAGTCACATGGTTTTCAGACTTCACTACCTTCTTCCGGATGGCGGTATTGCAATGAGAGTGATGAAATGTACTGGGCTGAGCACATCAATGCAATCACAAAGATTACTCTTGTACGCACAAGTTCACAAGTTATAGGAATAGAATAATGATCTATGCCTCCTAATCCCATTTTCTTACCTTCTACCCATAACCCTTGACACCTGTTCTAATCAAGAATTTGTTCATTTCTGCCTTAAAAATGTCCACTGACTTTGCCTCCACAGCCCTCTGTGGCAATGAGTTCCACAGATTAACTGCTCTGCAGATTAACGCAGCATTTGATACAGTCGACCACACCATCCTAATTGACCGTCTCCGGTACGGGGTTGGTATTGATGGCACTGCCTTGAGCTGGTTCATCTCGTACCTCAAAGATAGGAGTTTCTCTACTAACATAGGCAACTCTTTCTCCTCCCCAGCTAGCCTCTGCTGTAGGGTTCCACAAGGTTCCATCCTTGGCCCCATTCTCTTCTCCCTGTATATGCTCCCCTTAGGCCAAGTCATTCAAAGCACGACATTTCCTTCCATTGCTGTGCAGACGATACACAACTCTATCTCCCCCTGAAGCCCAACAACCAATTAAATCTACTTAACCTTATCCACTGCCTCGAGGATATAAAGTGTTGGATGGCCCAGAACTTCCTCCAACTAAACTAAGTCTGAGGTCATCCTTCTCGGCCCCTCGGACTCAATCAAAACGATAGCAGGCAGCCTTGGAAGCCTTACCTCATTACTCAAACCTCACGTCAAAAACCTTGGCATGATATTTGACTCAGCGTGAAATTTGACAAGCAAGTCAATGCTGTGGTAAAAGCTAGCTTCTTTCAGCTTTGGACGATAGCTAAAATAAAACAATTCCTCCAGTTTGACGACCTCGAAAAGATCATCCACACATTTATCTCCTCCCGCCTCGATTACTGCAACTCCCTTTACATTGGCATCAGCCAATCTTCCCTGTCCCACCTGCAACTGGTCCAAAACGCCACAGCGAGACTCCTGACGGGCACCCGAAAAAGGGACCACAACATCCCAATTCTGGCCTCTCTACACTGGCGCCCTGTGCGGTTCCGAATAAATTTCAAGATCCTTCTTTATGTTTACAAAGCCTTAATGGGCTTGCCCCCACCTATATCAAAAGTCTGCTTACCCACCACACCACCTCCAGGTCCCTCAGATCGGCCGACTTGGGGTTACTGCCCATCCCGCGGTCTAGGCATAAGCTCAGGGGCGACCGCGCTTTTGCGGTTGCAGCTCCAAGACTGTGGAACAGTATCCCTCTTTCCATCAGAACTGCCCCCTCCATCGACTTTAAGTCAAACTCAGCTTTACTTTCAAGCCTTTCTTGACGTTCTCTGAGGAAGGGCTATATGTATGTATTTATATATGTACTTAATCTATGAACCACTGTTGTATAACATTAGTACCTCCACCAATGTAAAGCACTTTGGTCAACAACGTTGTTTTTAAATGTGCTATAGAAATAAAAGTGACTTAACTTGACTCTCTGACTAAAGAAGTTCCTCCTCACCTCCTAAAAGATTGCCCTCTGAGTGTGCAGGTGGTATGGACTTGTCAGGACTGAATGGCTTCCACTTATACTCAAACCAGCCAGTGATATATTTACATGATCAACATTGAAAATAGGTAAACAAAAATGTTGTTACTAAGGATGTCTGGCAAGTGATATTTCACACATATTTCAATATCTCACTAATAATTCACACATTTTTCATCACTTTCTGCTTGAAAAGTAACTGTGAATTTGAATATGTTTAAGAAGGAACTGTAGATGCTGGAAAATCGAAGGTAGTCAAAAATGCTGGAGAAACTCAGCGGATGAGGCAGCATCTATGGAGTGAAGGAAATAGGCGACGTTTTGGGTAGAGACCTGAAATGTCACCTATTTCCTTCGCTCCATGGATACTGTCTCACCCGCTGAGTTTCTCCAGCATTTTTATCTACCTGTGAATTTGAATATTTCATTTCTCAGTAACTACCTTGTTAGCAGTGCAGACAGAATTGCCCATCTTAAATGGAATCTTCTTTGAAATTAGTTTTTTTGTACCTTCATGATGCATCCATGTAGAAAATTAGTTCCAGTTTATTTAGTATGAAGCAAACGTCCAGTGAATTGTCATACCGTGACAGTAATCGCAGATGAGGCAACTTGTGTTCTTATCTCAGCAACAAGCAGAATGATTATTCTCATGATTGACCATCACTGATATCAAAACAAAAGTCGAACACATATTTCACATGGATGTGCAGGGAACAGAGGGATATGGATCATGTGCAGGCAGAGAAGATTAGTTTAACCTGGCATCATGTTCGGAATGGACATTGTGGAATGGGGGACCTATTCCTGTGCTGTAAATTTCAATATTCCATATTACACAAATGTTAATTCATTAAATTGTATTTAATTTCATTAAATACGATACATTAATTTCCTTATATAATATTCTGTGCTCATTTAGTAAGTAAGTAAGCAGTAAGTAATTTTTATTTATTTAGCACTTTTAAATCAAATCATGTTGAAGCCAAAGTGCTTTACAGAGAAAAAAAAATAAATGACCATACATCCATATAAAATAAAAAAAGAAGAAAAAAAGACACAATACTATAGACTATAGGATTCAACATGAACGTCCCCCCAACAGCAGAATCAACACTTTCCACTGTGAGGGAAGGCACCAAAAAGTCCACCTAGTCCACCCGAGGTCGGGGCCTATTTGAGGCCTCCGCAGCCAGTCGTCGCAACAGCGGCCCGATGTTATAGGCCCTCCTGCCGGGATGATGGAGCTCCGGCGTCGGGTGAACACTCCTCAGTGGCTTGGAAATGTCTGGAGCGGCCGCATCCCTCCCCGGAGACTGCGGCTCCGGAAGTCCTCAGGCCGCGCTGGTTGGAGCTCCGACTCTGGCGATCTTGGATCTCAGGCTGCACGGTGTTTTAAATCGCTGGATGCTCCACAGTCACAGCTCCTCGGATGTTGGAGTCGGCGGTCACAGCACTCCAGAGCATACCGCACGGCGACCTGGTAAGGCATCGCCCGCTCCGTGATGGTGTCCCAGCGCTGTGCCGCCGCCGAAGCTGGGGTTCCGGCCGATCCCGAAAGGAAACGCCGCTCCAGACCGATGCTAAGCCACGAGGAAGGGGCAAAGAAGCAGCTCGGAGGGAAACCGCCTCTCCGACCAAGTAGGGACTAGGAAATAACGTTTCCCCCCATCCCCGCCCCACTCACCACATAAAGGAAGACCTCCAACAAACATTTTGCTTTAACAGGACTAAAAATAAAAATAAAAAAGGGTGAATGGACGGACTGTAGGCAGAGCAGCCATACACAACGGCGCCCCACTCCTGCAGTCCGCCATCATTTAGTAACTCTGCTGGAATAACAATAATGAAATGGCATTAGGAATTGCTCTTTTTTTATATTTTCAAACAATTGTTTTGAAATGCTTGTTTTGAGATCTGTCCAAACTTCCCAACATGAATGAGCAGAAAATTGGTAGAACTGACATGAACTCCATGATTCAAATGTTTTGTTTTGTAAAGTTTTGTTCAGGTTTTACGCCAAAATCCCACTGAATTTTACAGAGTAGAACCTGGGAGGAATTTGCAGGCTCTCAGCTTGCTCTGGGGAATTGGTCTATGACATCATCTTAGATATTCTTTGCTACTTTATCAGAAATACCCTGTTCCGCTTGAATTATAAGTTCTGCATCCACTGAAGACTCCCGTTGGATTGCAACCTTGTCGTGGTCGGGAAGCGTGTGCCTCAGTGACCCCTAGTGCTATGCCAGTGGGAGATTCGTCTCCTGTTAGGGTCTCCCATGCTGGACAGGTCGAAGGGTAGAGACGAGACAAAGAGCGATCCACTGGTCGATCCACTGGTCCTCCAGGTTGGGGGTTGAGCACAGGGCTAAAAACCCTGTCTCGTAAAACAAATATATTACGGAAACAGCAACTGAAGAAATCAACATTACTGGGCTTGCCCAGAACAGACAGGAGTGGAGGAGTGGAGTAAGTAAGTGAGTGAGTGAGTGAGTGAGTGAGTGAGTGAGTGAGTGAGTGAGTAATCTACTGAAGAGAGCTTGAATAGTCCCTTATGCTCTTTAGTAATCTTGTCATGGTTATTGTGTCTGCATCACCACTTCCATTGACCAGATGAAAATGTAACTATCACTCTATCCATTGTGCATCTGAATATAAATCCATAAGATCTTAGCTTCATCTTTCAATAAGATCATGGCTACTCTTTTACTTCAGCACCACTTTTTTACACAAACACCAATGAGGATGATATCTTACCTTTCCAGATGATGTTCATTTTTCCATCCCCTTTCCCATTCAGTTACCCTATTTGTATCTTCTGAAGCCTCTCTGAACCTTCCTCACAGTCCATATTGTTACCTAATTTTGTTTCATCAGCAAACAAACACATTAAGCTTGCTATCGTCATCCAAATCATTGATATAGATTGCCAGCAACTGGGGCTACATGTTCATACCCTATCGGAACCCAAGGGTCAGAGTCCTTCTGACTAAAAGTTGGATATTTGTTCCAACTCAATGTTTTCTAATCATTAGCCAATCCTCAATCCACAGAAGTGTTTTCCATTCAATATAGTGCATTCTAATTTACGTTCTTTAAGTTGTATAAGCTTTTGCACAGCACCTCATCCAAGACCTTCTAGAAATCCATAATGCACATTAGTTGATTTTTCTTGACCTATTTCTGCCAGGTAAAACTTCAAAGAAAATGTTAATGGATTTGTCAAATATGATTTCTCCTTCATAAATCCATTTTAACTTTACCCAAGTCTATTAATATTTTCTGTGCCTTAGATTCCAATATTTCCAGATACCAATTTCCAGATTCCAATATTCCAATATCCCCTCCAACTAATGTCATACAACTGAAATGCAAATCCCAGCTTTCTCCATCCCAGCTTTCTTCTGGAGTTGTATTTGTTTTCTTTCAATCTGCAGAAACCATTCTGGAATGTGTGGAATTTAGAAAGATTACAGTCAGTGCATCTACTATCTCAAAAGCAGTCATCATAAAACCATTGGAAAGCAAGTAATTGTATTTTGGGGATTTGTCACCATTCAGTTCCATTATTACAAGATTAATGAAGATCATTTTTAGTATTGAGTTGGGTCAGATCTCTCAGAACCTGGACAATCTCTGGAGTTATCTACTCAAGAGATCAATTGGGATATTTAAAGAGGAAGTAGCTGCATTTTTAAAAGGTCAGGCAATTAAGGACCATGGGAAAGAGTTGAGACCTGGGACAGATCATAGATAATGCCGGGGCAGTCTTGAGTTGCCAAGTGGCCTGCTCGTGCTCAGATTTTCAGATTTTATTATTTCATTAATTTCTCAAATACAAGTTTTTTGCTAATTTCACTTTCAGCTCTATGTTTGTTTAGGACTACAATTGCCAGGAGGTTTTCCTCTATAGCTTCTTCAGTAAGAATGGACAAAAATATTTGTTGATTTCCCTGCCATTTCTTAATTTTCATTTCTCTTTAATTCATCTGTAAATGATCCATATTAACTTTCCTACTTTATTTCATTTTTATCTCATTAAAATTATTATTTTAAAGCCTATTCAATGTTGGTTGCTACCCTACTCTTGTATTATATTAACACTTTCCCTATTAGTATCTTTGTGGAATTCTGAAATGTTCCCAATCATCAGGCTATCTGCATCATTTTGGTATTGATTTCCCTTTTAGCTAATTAAATCTTTCACTTCTCTTGATCGTTACAAATGAACCACTTCTTGAAAAGGATACACGGTACATGTAAACTTTCTATTATTTCTCTAAATATTACTAATTTTTAACTAAACTACCTTTTATTGTTGTTTTCCATTCTATCATATGCAACTCACAACTCATGTGAGTTTACTTTATGTTATACACATTTATGGTCCCAATTTTATATTGAAATAATTTACTTACAATCTTTATTCAAAATTCTCTCATATTCTGTTATACAGTGCCCTCCATAATGTTTGGGACAAAGACCCATCATTTATTTATTTGCTTCTGTACTCCACAATTTGAGATTTGTAATAGAAAAAAATCACGTGTGGTTAAAGTGCACATTGTCAGATTTGATTAAAAGGAATGTTTTATACATTTTGATTTCACCATGTAGAAATTACAGCTGTGTTTATTCATAGTTCCACCATTTCAGGGCACCATAATTATTGGGGCACATGGCTTCACAGGTGGTTGTAATTGCTCAGGTGTGTTTAAGTGCCTCCTTAATGCAGGTATAAGAGAGCTCTAAGCACTTAGTCTTTCCTCCAGTCTTTCCATCACTTTTGGAAACGTTTATTGCTGTTTATCAACATGTGGACCAAAGTTGTGCCAATGAAAGTCAAATAAGCCATTATGAGACTGAGAAACAAGAATAAAACTGTTGGAGACATCAGCCAAACCTCAGTCTTACCAAAGTCAACTGTTTGGAACATCATTAAGTAGAAAGAGAGCACTGGTGAGCTTACTAATCGCAAAGGGACTGGCAAGCAAAGGAAGACCTCCACAGCTGATAACAGAAAAAATCTCTCTATAATAATGAAAAATCCCCAAAAACCTGTCCGACAGATCAGAAACACTCTTCAGGAGTCAGGTGTGGATTTGTCAATGACCACTGTCCACAGAAGACTTCATGAACTGAAATACAGAGGCTACACTGCAAAATGCAAACCACTGGTGAGCCGCAAAAATAGGATGGCCAGGTTACAGTTAGCCAAGAAGTACTTAAAAGAGCAAATAAAAATGTCTTGTGGACAGATGAGACAAAGATTAACTTATATAAGATGGCAAGAGCAAAGTATGGAGGAGAGAAGGAACTGCCCAAGATCCAAAGCATACCACCTCACCTGTGAAACACGGTGGTGGGGGTATTATGGCCTGGGCATGTATGGCTCCTGAGGTAATGGCTCGCTTATCTTCATTGATGGTACAACTGCTGATGGTAGTATAATGAAGCATAATAGTAAAATTAAAAATGAGAACTTACCAGTTTGAAGTTTGATCTTTATTTTATGAGGAGTTACGGTGAACGATTACGTGAAAAAGCCCCGCCAGTGTGCATGCGTGTCAATCTTCAAAGCAGCAGCATGAAATCACAGTAACTACAGTCGAAGTGATATAGTAAGACTCAGAAGACTAGAACTACCAGATGATCTTTGCGATTATGAGGGCCGGGAGCGGAGGGCACGTAATCGCTCACCGTAACTCCTCATAAAATAAAGTTCAAACTTCAAACTGGTAAGTTCTCATTTAATCTTACAATTTTACTTCGGAGTCACGTGAGTGATTCCGTGAAGATTTCAAAGCTCTGTGATTTCATGCCGTAGATCCAGTTCCATACGACACACTGCTTCGGTTGACACAGGATAAAAAGTAATGTATTGAACATTGTTTGAATTATACAAATTAATCTCAATAACAAAAGAAGCAAGAACAACCCCTTTCTCCTAGGGGGAATTTACAAACAGGACCCAAAATAACATGCCCAAATCCTTCCGTCGAGAGGATAGGTTTGTTATAAAACCGTTGAAAATCCCTTCACCAGACCATCCTGTGGCCCCAAGGATTTCGACTAAAAGTGGCGTCCAGTGTCCTCACTGCGGTGTTGATACCACCCTGGTGGAGTGAGATTTAAACACTTCAGTGTCTGCTCCAGCAGAATCCAAACCTGCTTCAGCCACCTCGAAATGGTCTACACCGACACCTTTCCATGAGGTTTTATGACTGATGAGTATCGTTGTTTAGGAGCCTCTAAGACTCTTGGTGACCTCAATATTGACGTAGGTGCGTAACTACAAATAGTCGCCGGTCAATGGGGTATGCTCTATAGCTCATTTTTGTCCTGGACATCCCTGGCCTGTTTTGTGTAATTAGATCATATACATAATCGTAATATTACTTACAGAAAATGCATGATGTCCAGTCGTAACTTTTGCAATGTCTGGACCCCGTTGCGCTGAAATGAGCGCCATGAGCATGACCAGTTTAAGTGTTAGTTTTTTGTAATCGGAGCTTGTTGACGAAGCAGTGTGAGAACTATGCTCATATCCCAGATTCACATATATCTAGGTCTAGGAGGGTTCTTGTTAAATACCTCTCATGAATCAGGACACCAATGGATGAGATCCGACAGAATGTTGTCCCAACCCCTGCCATGAATAGGAGGAGAATGCACTCCTAGCACTATTAATGGCATTATAACTCCATTGCTCGTCAAAGTGTAATGTAACAAGAAACTCCAATACATCAGATGTGCCTGCAGTGTGATATATATTTGACTGTAAGCAGAGCATCTCCCATTTTTATATATGAGATACGTATTGTTATTTAGTATTATCCCTCCAGGCCGTAGTTATCACATCCACGGTTCGCCTCGATAGTCCGAGCCCCTGGAAAGGTCTCATCAGAATTTGCAATCAACAGATTAACATGATCATGGAAAGGGTGACTCTTTCCTGTCACAGGGTGAAGCAACAAGTTGCTGCATTTGGGGATAACCATGAATGGCTGTGTCATTAGTCTCAGATCCAATGGTAACCATGGTTGTGTGGCCCAGTCGGGGACTACCAAACGCCTGAGGCGGAGCCCTGCTCAATTTTGGTGAGAGGTTGACTGATAAGGCAGAATGGGGAAACGTAGAAGAGCATACCTCCCCAATGTAGCGGGAATACATCCACTGCTACTGCCCCTGGATCCGGTTCCTATGAGACGTATTTAGGTAACCTGTGATTTAATCTGGATGCAACAGATCTATGTCTGGCAATCCATTTTGGGTGACAATCTTTTAAAAATAATTTGTATTCAACATCCATTCTATTTTAATTTATGTGGCCTGGTGTCTGCCACCACGTTATCTCTACCTAGTAGGTAGATTGCTAAGACCCAGATGTTCCTAGTAATACAGCAGTGCCAAATGGGGTTTAGCCAGATTGTCACATGATAATGATTTAATTCCACCCATGTCATTAATATATGCATTTGTTGTGGTATTGTCAATGTTGGTATTGTTGGTATTATAGCTGAACATGTAAATCATGCATTTGTTGAACAGTACGCTTTTTTGGGCGTAGAATGCCCCAACGATTTGCAATATTTTATCCCATGCATCCATAGGAGTAAAGCCTCTTGCATACTCTTTCATACTCCATTTGTTGCGGCCGGAATTTTGTTATCAGTGGCTCCCCGTCCTGAAATACTCACCTCGGCTTGTAAAGCAGCTGAAGGTTGTTTGCTCAGAATGTTACTAGAGCAACGTGAGACATTTGTTATCCACCTTTGTAACTCGGTGATAGCTTGGGCTGTCAACTGCACCGGTCTATCGAAATGACCTGCATGTTTTTGAGTGCCTGTTCCTTAGCCTGTTGCAATATTCTCATAGTGTAGAGGCCCAGATTGCACTCCAGGGAAGGCTGCTATTAATTTGCCAATAACATTAGCCACTAGTTGGATGGAGAGTAGCTGTTCTTTTACTAGACAGCTGCAGGCCTATTTCTAAACTTTTGGCCATAGGCAGAGTCACTGATATGTTGGTTGAATCAATGAAGGTCCCGTGGGCAGGCTTTTTACTTTTAATGGCGGCATCCCTCGCCTTACTTTTCATTAGTTTTCCCATTTTGGAAGTGTTCCTGCTGGTTCCTGTAACCACCCTCACGGAACCTAAGCAAACCGCAGTAAAGTTTAAAACATTTACCTGCGGGTGTTTGAACTTACCGCTGGTGGAGCTGTGCTCTCCAGCCTGTCGGTGCACCATGCATCTGACGTAATGACGCGCATGCGCACTGGCGGGGCTTCTTCACGGAATCACTCGCGTGACTCCGAAGTAAAATTAATTCTGAAGTGTACAGACACATCCTATCTGCTCAAGTTCAAACAAATGCCTCAAATCTCATTGGTCGGCGGTTCATTCTACAGCAAGACAATGAGTTACATCGACAACTGCTTTGGTGTCACCTCCTGCACCCACACACAACTGACTGACTTCATTCATTTCACCACCAACTTCCATCCGGCACTCAAATACACTTGGACCATTTCCGACATTTCCCTACCATTCCTTGACCTCACCATCTCTATTGCAGGTGATACGCTCCTGACCGACATCCACTACAAACCAACTGACTCCCACAGCTACCTGGACTACTCTTCCTCCCACCCTGCTTCCTGTAAGGACTCCATCCCCTATTCCCAATTCCTCTCCGTCTACGCCGCATCTGCTCCCAGGATGAGGTGTTCCACACCAGGTCATCACAAATGGCCTCATTCTTCAGAGAACGGGGATTCCCCTCCCCCACTATTGATGAGGCTCGCACCAGGGTCTCCTCCATACCCCGCAACACTGCCCTCGCTCCCCCATTTCCCCCACTCGCAAACAGGGCAGAGTCCCCCTGGTCCTCACCTTTCACCCCACCAGCCGGCAAATACAACATATAGTCCTCCGCCAGTTTCGCCACCTCCAACGTGACCCCTCCACCCGCCACATCTTCCCATTTCCCCCCCTGTCTGCCTTCCGCAAAGACCGCTCCCTCCGCAACTCCCTTGTCAATTCTTCCCTCCCCTCCCGCTCTACCCCTTCCCCGGGCACTTTCCCTTGCAACCGCAAGAAATGCAACACTTGTCCCTTCACCTCCCCCCCTCCACTCCTTTCAGGGACCCAAGCAGTCCTTCCAGGTCCGACAGAGGTTCACCTGCACCTCCTCCAACCTCATCTACTGCATCCGCTGCTCCAGATGCCAGATGATCTATATCGGTGAGACCAAGCGGAGGCTTGGCGATCGCTTCGCCGAACACCTCCGCTCGATCCGCAAAAACCAACCCGACCTCCCGGTGGCTCAGCACTTCAACTCTCCCTCCCATTCCGCATCCGACCTCTCGGTCCTGGGCCTCCTCCACGGCCAGAGTGAGCAACACCGCAAGCTGGAGGAACAGCACCTCATATTCCGCTTGGGGAGTCTGCATCCTTTGGGCTTGAACATTGAATTTTCTCAATTCTGTTAACCCTTGCTGTCTCCTCCCCTTCCCACCTCTCCCTCAGCCCTCGGGTCCCGGCATTCCCTCTATCTCTATCTCCCTCCCCCACCCCAGTCGCACCAGCTTCTCATTTTCACACCACAAACAGCTTACAATGGCTTGTTCCCTTTATCATCGATACTTTTTTGCATATCAGTCTGAAGAAGGGTCTCGACCCGAAACGTTGCCTATCTCCTTCGGTCCTTAGATGCTGCTGCACCCGCTGAGTTTCTCCAGCTTTTTGTGTACCCTCGATTCTCCAGCATCTGCAGTTTCCTTCTTTAACACAATGATCCCAAGCATACTGCTAAAGCAATAAAGGAGGTTTTCAAAGCTAGTAAATTCTTGAGTGGACAAGTCAATCACCCAATCTGAACCCAATTGAGCATGCCTTTTATATGCTGAAGAGAAAACTGAAGGGGGCTAGCCCCCAAAACAAGCATAAGCTAAAGATAGCTGCAATACAGGCTAATACAGAGAAGACACCCAACAACTGGTGATGTCCATGAATCACAGACTTCAAGCAGTCATTGCATGCAAAGGATATGCAACAAAATACTAAACATGACTACTTTCATTTACATGAGATTGCTGTGCCCCAAACATTATGGTGCCTTGAAATGAGGGGATTATGTTTAAACACTGCTGTAATTTCTACATGGTGAAACTAAAATGTATAAAAATACCCTTTATTAAAATCTGACAATGGGAACTTTAACTACATGTGATTTTTTTTTCTATTACAAATCTCAAATTGTGGAGTCCAAAGTAAATAAATGACTGGTCTTTGTGGAGTCCAAAACATTATGGATGTCATTGTACTTTCTTAATGTTCCCCAATGGGCTCCAAATTACCAGACCACCAGTGCTTTCTCATTGCACAGATATAGATACCTCATTGTTTCTGTAGCCCACTGAAATGGAAAACCCTCTTATGTTCTACATAAATTCATGCACTAGACTTTTACTGCTAAGTTGGTTTGCTGAATAAAAGCTGCTTGATAATAATAATTTAAAAATATTATTTATTATTACCCATATCACACATCTGAGCTATGCTTTTACAAAATTGTATTCCCTTCGTTTTGAGTGCCAGCAGGGTTAACAGGGGAATATTTTCTTGTATTCCCCTTTCTTGCGAACGCCTATGGACTTTACGTGTTAAAACAGCGGTAAATATAGTCTTATATTCCCCTGGTCTCACATCCGGGAACTTGGCAACGTGACGGCAACGTGACGCTGCGTGGGAAATTTAGAATATTCAAACGGCAAACAGGAAGACTGCCGCGTCCATTTTGGTTAAATTTTACGTGGAAGTCCGCCGAGCTGAGATGTTCAGATTTTCCTCTAGATGTCTGATATGGGTAATAATAACAATATTGACTGTCCTCTTTCGGGGGATACGACATATATTGCCCTCACTAGATCCATATTGCCCTCGTCTTCGACTCGGGCAATATGAATCTACTTCAGGCAATATATGTCGTATCCCCCTCAAGGCCAGTCAATATTCTATTATTATTACCCATATCACATATCTGAGGTATGCTTTTACAAAATTGTATTCCCTTCGTTTTTACTGCCAGCAGGGTTAACAGGGGAATATTTTCTTGTATTCCCCTTTCTTGCGAACGCCTATGGACTTTACGTGTTAAAACAGCGGTAAATATAGTCTTATATTCCCCTGGTCTCACATCCGGGAACTTGGCAATGTGACGCTGCGTGGGAAATTTAGAATTTGTTCTCGACAAAACAAGCAAAATGGCAGCCTCCTGCGTTGGGTATTGTATAGAAGATTTTCCTCTAGATGTCTGATATGGGTAATAATAACAATATTGACTGTCCTCTTTCGGGGGATACGACATATATTGCCCTCACTAGATCCATATTGCCCTCGTCTTCGACTCGGGCAATATGAATCTACTTCAGGCAATATATGTCGTATCCCCCTCAAGGCCAGTCAATATTATTTAATTTTACACCCTTGCTAATTCGAACGATATGAAGTTCAAACACTCTAGCATTGCAACAATATGGTTCAATTTTTCAAGTTCCTACTTTGAAATGGCCTCATAGACGAGTCCCTTGCCACTGCCAGAACTAATATAGCACTGGGATTTATCCCCACTTCTCAGCAGATTTCCCAAAGACCGCTGCTATTGTATGTTTAAGAAGAATCAGCTACCCCTGTGCTCTCGACCCTTACACTGCAGTGATAAACTCCTTGTGGAGTAATGTAAAGTTTTGTACTCTTTCCATCTGAGACTGCATCAGATTATACCCATTGGAGTGACTGGTATAAATCAGATGGGGTAGTTTTATTCACCAGGTTTGCATGTTCGTGTGCTGTTGCGTATTTGTGAGCATTTTAATCTTATAGATGATCAGTGAGTATTGACAGCAGCTCAACCTGTGTGGGGGAAGTCTTCAGTGACTGTCAACGCCATTCTATGAGCACACTGGGATGGGCATTAATCTGCACTCCACCACACCAAGGGTTTGGGAGCTGAGCCAAGGGTAAATGGCTCGTGATCTTGGAGCAGCAGGAAATCTGTTCCATTTTTCTTCACAATAATTGATCATTTATAAAGCCTGCGATTAATCAATTATGAAACTAGATAAATGTGCACAATTAGCTTTGATGTTTTATCGATCGCATTGCAAAAAATCATAATAAACAAATTCCCCCTTACATTCCTGAAATTAACTACAATTTTTTTGTTATTAGATAAAAGTCAGCTTCAGGAAAAATATAAGGCAGCTCTTTGAAATAAAATATGAGACTCAATCTATTTTGCAATAAAATGTTGATAATATATTTAATTTTTACTGTATCCATTTATTACAAAAACTTCTCCAACGCGAGTGTTTATACTGTTCTAGAATCGGATTTAAAAAACATTTGCCATGTTTTGAATGGACGGTTTGCAGTGCTGCAATGTAATTTCACCTATGTAGTAGAATAGGGTTTAAAATATGCTGGAATAAAGCTTTCAAAACCTTTCTCATTATCTCTAAATCGTTTAAACTGGAAATAACAAGTAATGGACAAAACAATGGGAAATTTTACATCTCATCATTACAATTAGATGAGATGTAAAATGGAATGAAATGGAATGAGAAAATGGAAAAAAAAATATGTCTCTTAGCAGATTTTTTAAACTAATGCAAAATTTATTTTGCTAGGAAATCAGTAAGTATCTTTAAATCAAAGTCTTGAATATCAGTTTGAAAAATAAAATAAATATCATGTAAACATTCTCTTTGAGTGAATCTTTAAGCCTACTTAGAATACACAAGTTCAATTTTTATTTTCCACTCACACCTCTATATCATTTCGAGATCATTAATCTTTTTAGAATGCCTGGGGTCTCCACAGGTTTGCAAGCCATCCATCCAAATGCAAAGGAAGTTAGTAAAATGAATCATAGACTTAACCACTTGATTTTTCTCACACATCCTTTATTTATCAACTGGCTAATAGCAAGGAGGGTGGTCTGAGAATGCAGAACAACATTGATATGCCAATTAGTTGAGAAGAGCAGTGGCAGATTAAATTTAGTCCTGGTAAGTATGAAGTGATATAGGTTGGGTGATCTAGTAAGGGTAGGGCAGATACCATGAATAGTAAAGCATTGAGGTACAGAGCAATCTTGGTGTAAAAGTCCACAGATCCATAAAGGTGCAGCACAGGTAGCAATATTATTGATGAACACACATAGGATGCCTAGCACACGGGATAAACTGGGATTTAGAATATGTGAGCATGGAGGTCAAGGTATTATATAAAACGTTGGTTGACTCACGCCAGGAGTATTGTGCACAGTTCTGGTCACCACATTGTAGGAAGAACAAGGGTTACACTGGAGAAGGTACATCTCAGATTTACCAGGATGTTGCCTGATATGGATTATTTTCAGGTATGAAGAAAGTCTGGTGAGCTGCATTTGTTCTCCTTGAGGGGAGGGTCTTTGACCTGAAAAATTGACTCTGCAGGTACTGCATGATGTAATTAATATCTCCAGTATTTCTGCTTTATTTCAGATTTTCCAGCAGTTCTTTTTTCATGATTCGATTTAATGTTGCCATCATTGGCTATATGTCTAGTGTACTGGAAGCAAGCACGGCAATGACGCTTCTCTTTGGTCTTGTATACTAACGTTGTAGTAGGTGTTTAGTTTAGTTTTGTTTAGTTAAGTTTAGTTTATTGTCCTGTGTACTGAGGTACAGTGAAACGTTTTATGTTGCGTGCAATCCAAACAGTGGAAAGACTTCACATGATTACAATCAATTACAGTGGACAGGTACAGAATAATATAGCAGTGGCTTCCCATTGCTCTGTTTCCAAAATTAATTTCAACTGATCTCCAACGCCGCAGAGAAAGACAGGGATTGTGTTTGTGAAAACAAGCATGGGAGTGCTTTTTTATCTGTGTGCATCTTTGAAGAGTGGAGTTAGAGCTATACAAAGCCTTGCAATTTGCTGTCTTCTTTTTATGTATGAGAGGTCTCCGGCTCTCCATTTCAAAGACCGAAGCAATCTCACTCTATCTTGCCAGAGGCCTGCGGCAGAGAAAACACACAGTAATATAACCAGTATGATTTCTGCAACACCCAGCATGCAACTGATTGCATGCACATCACTTTGCGGGTCTACACATCAGCTCTGCTATATAGTGCAATAGAAAGAGATTCTGCTCTCTCAGCTGATGAATGCATCAAGGCTATTAATCTCGTTGACAATGTATTTATGCTGGCTACATTCATGATACCGTTTTAATTTGTGGCAATCGACAGATACACCTGAGGGTGACACAGTGGTGCAGCGGCAGAGCTACTGCCTTACAGCGCCATAGTCCCGGGTTCGATCTGACTGTGGGTGCTGTCTGTACAGAGTTGTACGTTCTCCATGTGACCTGCGTGGGTTTTCTCTGGGTGGCTTTCCTCCCTCACTACAAAGACGTACAGGTTTGGAGGTTTATTGGTTCAGCTGCAACTCCACCACTGCACCATCAAGCTAGAAAGAGGAGAAAATGAATAATGAGGATGGGACGGAGCAAGAGACACAAGCAACTGTAGATTGATTGCAGGTCTGGATCGAACCTGCCTTGTTATAATGTCATAAGGAATAGGAGCAGAATTAGGTCATTCAGCCCACCAAGTCTACTCCACCATTTGATCATGGCTGATCTATCTCTCCCTCCTAAACCCATTCTCCTGCCCTCTCCCCATAACCCCTCGCACCTGGAGCTGTGAGGTGGCACCACTACCTGCTGTGCCAATTCTGGTTGCCCTGGTGATAAACATTTGACCTTGAATTTTCATTTTGGATCCATCTTCTTCCTTGTTTTACATTCACCAATAATCAATTCTATCGTTGATTTCTTTATGATAGCTTGCAGAGGCTGTCGCTTGAATTGGATGTCGAGCATTAAGTCTGCCCTTTTAATAGTGTGATAATAGGTTTAATTTTAAATGATTCAAAACTTCCAAGTGGCTACACTCCAATCGTGATTCACCTAGCAAAAAACAGGGAATTGCACAACTTCAATTTGCATTTAAATTGCTAATATGGATTTATTTCTTCAAAGGCAGCAGAGAATCTCTTTATAAAATAAAGTAATTTGTCATTTTGTCTCCTTTTCAGCTGTTAAGTGATTTATTAACTATAATGGAAAGGATTACATCCAAAAATGTGTAAATAGTTCAAAAGGTATCACTCGACTGACATACTTGTGAAAAGCATTTTTTTTGTTCATACAGAATGTAACAGAATTTAATTTATGGAATTCCCTGCCACAGAGGGCAGTGGAGGCCGAATCACTGGATGGATTTAAGAGAGAGTTGGATAAAGCTCTAGGGGCTAGTGGAGTCAAGAGATATGGGGAGAAGGCAGGCACGGGATATTGATAGCGAACGATCAGCCATGATCACAATGAATGGCAGTGCTGGCTCGAAGGACCGACTGGCCTCCTCCTGCACCTATTTTCTATGTTTCTATGTTTCTAACCATTCTAATCAATTTCCATTCTATGTTGAGAATTAAATGGCATGGTGATTTCACCAGTTGTGAATGGTTTTGCGATGCAATCGATAATCAATGGATTCATGAGCAACAGAGGCAATTTGTCCCTAAGATATTGCAAACAACATTTGAACATTGCAGTGGGCTAATCTGAGATGTACTGTAAGTGCTCCAGTACAGGTCAGTCCAGGCCAGTGTGAGGCTTGCAGAATGTGGCAAGTGCGTCCAGCTTCAGCTGCGTGTTGGGGCACTGGAGAAGCAGCTGGATGACCTCAGGACCATCCGGGAAAATGAGAGTTTCCTAAACAGGATCTACAGTGAGGTAGTCACGCCGAGGATACGGGAAGAACCAAGGTGTGTGACGGAGAGAAAGGGTGGAAATCGTGGAGTGCAGAAGACCCAGGTGGCTGTGCCTAATGAAAAACAGGAATGCCCTCTTGGGAACTGTCCGGGGAGACGATGTTTCCAGTCCCAGCGGCGGACACGTCAGTTGCTCCAATCCTACAGATGGAACCCTAGTGGTGGGTGACTCCATTGTCCGAGCAGCGGACAGGAGATTCTGTGGCGGCAGACAAGCCACGAGGATGGTCTGTTTCCTCCCTGGTGCCAGGGTTCAGGATGTCAAGAGCCAAATTCAGAACATTCGAGAGAGAGAGAGTGAGGTGAACAGCCGGCAGTAGTTGTGCGCATAGGCACAAACGACATCGGGAAGAAGAGGAAGGAGGTTTTCCAACATGACTTCAGAGAGTTGGGAAGAAGACTGAAATGCCGGACTTCTAGGGTGGTTATCTCTGGATTGCTTCCAGTACCTCGTGCTAGTGAGGACAGGGACCGGGAGATAGGGGATCTGAATGTGTGACTGAGGGGCTGGAGCAGAGAGCAAGGATTTAGATTTATGGACCACTGGGATCTCTTCTGGGGTAGGGGCAGGTTACACTTTAACTGGAGGGGGACCGACATTCTGGTAGGCAGGTTTGCTAGTGCTACACTAGTGTGGGTTTAAACTAAATAGTGGGGGGGAGGGATTGAAAAATTGGGAGTATAAAGATGGAGTTGAAGGGGAAGTGACTACAGGAAAAATTACAAAAGATTCTCGAATTAATGGGAAGGAAAGCTCGAGAATGTACAACAGAGTAAGGTCAGGGCCAGGTGCGTGGGGGGAAGTGAATGTGGAGGTTAAAGTGCTGTATATGGATGCGCAAAGTTTAAGGAATAAAGTGGACGAGCTTGAGGCACAGTTAGAAACTGGCAAGTATGATGTTGTGGGAATTACTGAGACATAGCTGCAAGAGGGCCAAGGCTGGGAACTGAATATTCAAGGGTATACCTCCTATCGAAAAGACAGACAGGTGGGCAGAGGGGGTGGGGTTGCCCTGTTGGTGAGGAATGAAATTCAGTGCCTTACAAGGGGTGACATTGAAACGGGAGATGTGGAATCAGTATGGATAGAACTAAGGATTTGTAAGGGTAACGATACCCTAATGGGACTAATTTACAGACCCCCAAACAGTAGCCTGGACGTAGGGCGCAAGTTGAATCAGGAGTTAAAATTGGCATGTAGCAAAAGTAATGCTGTGGTTGTTATGGGTGATTTCAACATGCAGGTTGACTGGGAAAATCAGGTTAGTACTGGACCCCAAAAAAGGGACTTTGTAGAGTGCCTTCATGATGGATTCTTAGAACAGGTTGTATTGGAGCCTATCAGGGAGAAGGTGATTCTGGATTTAGTGTTATGTAATGAACCGGATTTGATAAAGGACCTCGAGGTTAATGAGCCATTAGGAGGCAGTAATCATAACATGGTCAGGTTTAATCTACAATTGGAGAGGGAGAAGGGTAGATCAGAGGTGTCAGTGTTGCAGTTGAATAAAGGAGACTATGGGGCCATGAGGGAGGAGCTGGCCAAAGTTGACTGGAAAGATACACTAGCAGGGATGACAGTGGAACAAAAATGGCAGGTATTTCTAGGAATAATACAGAAGGTACAGGATCAGTTCATTCCTAGGACGAAGAAAGAGTCCAAGGGGAGAAAGGGACGACCATAGCTGACAAGGGATGTCAGGGACAGTATAAAAATTAAAGCGAAGAAGTACAACGTAGCAAAGATGAGCGGGAAGCAAGAGGATTGGATAATGTTTAAAGTGCAACAGAAGCTAAACAGAAAGATAATACAGGATGAAAAGATGAGGTATGAAGGTAAGCTAGCCAAGATTATAAAGCAGGATAGTAAAAGCTTCTTTAGGTATGTGAAGAGGAAAAAATTAGTCAAGACCAAAGTTGGACCCTTGAAGACCAAAAAAGGTGAATTTATTATGGGGAACAAGGAAATGGCAGATGAGTTGAACAGGTACTTTGGATATGTCTTCACTAAGGAGGACACAAACAATCTTCCTGATATAGTAGTGGCCAGAGGATCTGGGGTGACGGAGGAACTGAAGGAAATCCACATTAGGCAGGAAATGGTGTTGGATAGACTGATAGGACTGAAGGCTGATAAATCCCCAGGGCCTGATGGTTTGCATCCCAGGGTACTTAAGGAAGTGGCTCGAAAAAACGTGGATGCATTGGTGATAATTTTCCAATGTTCTATAGTTTCAGGATCAGTTCCTGTGGATTGGAGGGTAGCTAATGTTATCCCACTTTTTAAGAAAGGCGGGAGAGAGAAAACAGGGAATTAAAGACCAGTTAGCCTGACATCGGTGGTGGGAAAGATGCTGGAATCAATTATAAAAGATGAGATAACTGAACATTTGGATAGCAGTAACAGGATCGGTCCGAGTCAGCATGGATTTATGAAGGGGAAATCATGCTTGGCTAATCTTCCTGAATTTTTTGAAGTAACTAGGAAAATAGACAGGGGAGAGCCAGTGGATGTAGTGTACCTGGACTTTCAGAAAACATTTGATAAGGTCCCACATAGGAGATTAGTGGGCAAAATTAGGGCACATGGTATTAGGGTTAGAGTGCTGACATGGATAGAGAAGTGGTTGGCAGACAGGAAACAAAGTGTAGGGATTAACGGGTCCCTTTCAGAATGGCAGGCAGTGACTAATGGGGTACCGCAAGGCTCAGTGCTGGGACCACAGCTATTTACAATATACATCAATGATTTGGATGAAGGGATTCAAAGTAACATTAGCAAATTTGCAGATGACACAAAGCTGGGTGGCAGTGTGAACTGTGAGGAGGATACTATGAGAATGCAGGGTGACTTGGACAGGTTGGGGGAGAGGGAAGATGCGTGGCAGATGAAGTTTAATGTGGATAAATGTGAGGTTATCCACTTTGGTTGCAAAAACAGGAAGGCAGATTACTATCTAAATGGCGTACCTTTCATCCTTTCTTCATTGCCTGCTGTACCTGCAAGCATGCAGGTACAGCAGGCAGTGAAGAAAGGATGAGAGGGGATCTCATTGAAACATGTAAGATTGTTAAGGGTGTGGACACAATAGAGGCAGGAAGTATGTTCCCAATGTTGGGGGAGTCCAGAACCAGGGGCCACAGTTTAAGAATAAGGAGGAAGCCATTTAGAACGGAGAAGAGGAAACACTTTTTCTCACAGAGAGTGGTGGAATTCTCTGCTTCAGAGGGCGGTGGAGGCAGGTTCTCTGGATGCTTTCAAGAGAGAGCTAGATAGGGCTCTTAAAAATAGTGGAGTCAGGGGATATGGGGAGAAGGCAGGAAAGGGGTACTGATTGTGGATGATCAGCCATGATCATATTGAATGGCTTGAAGGGCCGAATGGCCTACTCCTGCACCTATTTTCTATTGTCTAAGCCATAAGAGTGGAATTTCAGCACCATTTTCTCCAGTCAATTTCTGTTGACCAGATAGAAGAATGCATTTCCAAGGGGTTTCGCTCTTGAAAGATACAGCACGGAAACAGAGCCTTTGGTCCACCAAGTCCATGTCAACCATCGATCACGCATTCACACTAGTTTGATGTGACCCCACTTTCCACCCACCCCCTACACACTAGAGGGCAATTTACTGAGGCCAATTAATCTACAACCCTTTGGGATGAGGGTGGAAACTGGGGCACCCGGAGGAAACCCATGCGGTCACAGGGAGAACTTGCAAATTCACACGGACAGCACACGAGGTCAGGATCAAACCCGAGTCTCTGGCGTTGCTCAGCAGGTAGAGCTGCTGCTTCACAGCACCAGTGACCCATGCTGCCCTCTTGTCTGACTTGATTTTGTGCGACAGCAGCAGTAACCACAGGAAAATTCATACTATTAAATCATTAAGCATAGAAGAAAGTCACTTAGCCCCCGAGGCTGTGCCACTTAATCAGCGACTGGACCTTTTGCATAACTCAGCAAATGCTCCTTAAATGGATGCTCAAGGTGATTCCTCAGACCATTCCCCTGAAGTTAGAGCTGAAATTCCTCCTTTATCTGTCTGCAGTCAGAAATACCCAGAAAAAGAAAGGTTTCCAATTTATAACCCGGATATGAACTGGGAATATTTAATTAGGCCGTATACAGCCTTTTGCCTGAGTGTCATCCTTTGTCTTATTTCTGCAACAGAATATAGAGCAGGTTACCGAATCCTGATTTTACTTTGGAGTCACGTGAATGACTACGTGAATTACGTCTAACGCATGGCGCACGACTGGCTGGCAGGCGCGCTGCCCCTCCAGCAGTAAGTTTCAAACCTGAAGGTAAGTTTCGAACTTAATTTCAGGTTGTGCTTTTGCCTTTGCAGGAAGCTCTCCACAGAGTTCCTGCTGGATGTCGTTCCGGGGAATCCTGACTCCGCGGGGGAATCCTGGCTGCGGAGACCGTGGGGTATCCCGGCTCTGCGAGGGGAACCCAGCTCGGGGAAACCCGGCTGCGGAGACCGCGGGATATCCCGGCTCAGCGAGGGGACCCAGCTCGGGGGAAACCCGGCTGCGGAGACCGACGACCTATCCCGGCTCCGCGAATGAAAACCAGGTTTGGGGTAACCCGCCATGGAGACTGCCGGCTGCGGAAGCCACGGAGAATACTGGCTCCATGGGAAATACCAGCTCGGCAGGCCGGTTAACTTCGGACAAGTCCCTCCAGGTGCACCTCCTGCAGTGGGAGCGCCTTCAGACGTTTCTTTTCTGGATAGAGCATCTCATGGGAGAGATGCTCCACCTGATACTCCAAGGAAGGGAATAATATCAGCGCGGGTCTCGGGGCAGTGCCTGGTGCAGGACTGCTTTATATCTCCCTCTCTGAGGAGGGGAGCTAGGCAGTCGCAGTTTGGTGGTATGTCGTGAGGAAACATTCCACGACATGCCAGCTGTGTGAAGAAAATAGGTTTCCCCTCCATGGGTACGTCCTCGGACATTACCCAGGTGGAGCATGGATGCGTCCACATGGCGTTCATCCCACTGAGGAGATGCTCCATCCTTATATGGTCCATGGACTGGGCCATATCAGCGCAGGTCTTGTCGGGGACCTGCAGCAGCGCCTTTTGCAGGGCTGCATTATATCTCCCTCTCTGAGGAGGGGAGCGTAGGCAATCAGTGTATGACTGACTCCAAATTCGAAAGTATAGGACGGATTAATGATTAATACTCCATTCTCCATCAAACTTTTCGCACTCTTTCTCTCTATTTTTTCATACTTTAAAAAAAAATTAGAAAAATGTATAGAAACACATAATCTTAAATTTTTAATATCAGTACGAATATAAATATCACTAACTTTATGAAAGTATTATTAGTATCATGTATTTTCAATTATATAAAATATATAATTTTAAATTTTAAAATCAATGATAATACAATATTATTAACAGTATGAAAATATAATGAATATCATAAAAGTTTTACTAGTATTCGTATTTTTAAATTATATAAAATTTGGTCATACATTTCAAAATCAGTGAAATACAAATATTATCAACAGTACGAGTATATTACTAATATTATGAATGTATTACTAGTACCATGTATTCTCAATTATATAAAATATATAATCTTAAAATTTATAACTAATAATAATACAAATAATATTAATAGTACGAATATATCATTAATATCATGTATTTTCATCATTGTAAAATAATGTACTTTGTTATTATTTTGTTTCTATAATAAAAATATTTAAAAAAATAAAAAAATAAAATAAAAAATTCAAAAGTATGTCCGTGAAACATACTGGAGTGCATGCGTGAGGTCAAGAATTCTGTCATGGCATCAAGGGTTGCGATATCCACGCAAACAGAGGAGCCATTGCTAGGAAGAGTTGGCTTCCAGCCTATGGCAGAAAACCTGGAGCTTGGTAAGCATCAATGACCTCACGTCACATCATTACAGGAACAAAGTGCCGGCAGTGAACAGTGCTATCTGGGGAGACTATGGATGGCTAGACCAGCAATGTCCAGCCACTGAATCTTCTCCTTAGAGGAGACCTAGCCAAACAGGCAAGGAACCTGGATGAGGAAGTGAAGCTGTCATACCAGTCAAGGTACCTACGACGAGCAAAAGCCTCACCGTTGCGGCAACTATGCCCCAGCGCCTCCATCGGCAGTAAGTGGTTCACGGAAGCTAGTGGCAGCTTGAAAGCTGATTCTCTGGGCAGAGGTCTTGTAGGCCAATGCTCAAGCCAGCCCTGGGGTAAAATGTGCAATCCACGCACCCCAGCAGTCCTATCCTCCAAATTCAAGGATGGAATCAGAACCTGAGGACGGAAACAGATCTCACATCAGGGGCCTTAGTGCTTACCATAAGACCAATGATAATCATGGAGGTAGGTGGGTCTGGATCTTTCCGAAACACGTGGTGTGTGGACTAGTTACATGTGGTAATAGATTCCACTGTTTTGCACGAATGTCGACGAATAACAGTTTGGGTATATAAACAGATATCTAAACAAGCAAAGGTGGATGATGTTGGATTACCCTTGATTAACTCACATTCACATGTGCAGTATAATTTTTATAATGGGAAACCTCGTTACTGTCTAATAATGGATATTCCATAGGATACTTTATGGCATGCATCGATCTCAAAGATGCATACTATTCAGTTCCCATTCACAGGGTTCACCGAAGATATTTGAAATTTAGCTGGATGGGCAACGATAGCAGTTAAGTGTTGCTAAATGGGCTAACTTCAGCTCCCAGGCTGTTTACCAAATTACCAAGCCAGTGTTTGGGCTGCTCAAAGCTCGAAAATACATATTTATGGCCTATCTGGATGATATTCTAAAATGCTGAATCTTGCTAAATTAGCTGTTTCAGCCACAAAACTCATATTTGAGAAATTTGGGTTTCTCATCCATCCAGTTACATTTAAGTTGATACCAACTAGAGTTATAGATTGCGATGTACCTTAACTCTGTTAATTGTCTGTGACTCCGCCCTGGGGCAAGAGATTGTGGCCAGTGTAAATTGGCAATTTAGTGGTTGTTTTCAGCTGTGTAATTGCAGCCTTTGCATTATCAGAACTTACAACGTGCAAAGGAGCAAGCTCTCAAGTACCATGTAGGTCATTTTCAACAGATCTATGCTATTACCAGCTCAAGCTATAAGTCACAATGATGGACAAACAGTATTCAGCATTGCTCCAGTATTTTTGGTCATTTTTACCTTCAGTTATGTTACAAATTGTTGCTAGTGCTCAAAGATGGGGAATTACTATCCCATCTCTAGTCACAGAGACGGATGGGATGTGCATGAGTTACCAATCCATCAGTTATGTGGTATCAACTACCTGAAATCACTAGATGCATTCTCTGGTTTAAAGGCTTATTGTGCGAATATGCATATCTGCATGCTCACCTACAAGTTGACACACTACAGTGGTGGCATATTTTAATCACATGGGTTCAATTAAGTTAATATCCTGTGATAGTTTACCTAACCTCATTTGGCGCTGGTGTATCATCACGTAAATCAATGACAACACAATGAATGTTGGATCACAAAGTATTAATGACATTGTGGATTGATGGAACACCAAATATCGATGTTGTTTGCATCTAGTCTCAATCAACAGTTGCAAAATCATCTGGCATCGTGGCCATTCTCAGGGGCGGTGGCGATGGATGCATTCTCACTACACTGGGGAGGAATGTTCGTTATGTCTTTCTCCATTTTGCCTCATCAGTCGGTGCTTGCTTAAAAACCAGCAAGATTCCGCCTCAGGCTTGATAGTGCCTGACTGGCCTACACAGCCATGGGCCCACTCATACTGCGAATGATAACAGAGCCTTTTATGGCTGTTCCCAAACACAAAATCTGCTGGTTTACCCCGTAACTGGGGAGAGCCATCCTCTGCATGAGCGCGAATCAAATTGTTGGGTTGCAGACTATGAGAAGACCCTTCCTGGGGTACGGACTGTCAGGTTCTACGATGGATGTAATCACTGTGGCCTGAAGAGATAATACCAAGAAACAGTACATCTCCTATATCAAGGAATGGTAAGTGTCCTGTTTACAGTCCAATACATCGTATGACATGGTACGTAAATCAGATGTCTTGGTATTCCTCTCAAAGCAATATTTCACGAGATATGGAGTAATATAAATTGTGCCAGTAGTGCCTTGTTGTCATACCTCCTGCTGGGGTCGGGACACCACGCTGTCGGGTCTCGACTTCTGATATCCAGATTTATGAAGGGTATCTTCAACTCAAATTCCCCATGGCCCAGGTACTCAGAAATATGGGATGTTTATGTCCTGCTGATGCTGCGTCGCCGGTGGGCTCCAGCTATATTCCTGTCCTCGGTCTATTCAATTACAAAGTGGTTATCCTCATGGCACTGGGTTCAGCGCAACAGGCCCAGTCATTGCATAAGCAACGACTGGACAGGATGGGTACAGCTGCAAATAATATGATACTTTATGTTCATGACTTAGTCTTGCAGAGTAGACCGGGGCGTCAGGTCTCAAACTAGTTTCATGGCATACCCCGTGGACCTTTGGTTGTGGGTGTGGTCACACATCTACAACAGTCATTATGTCACCATAAGCCTTAGAGGCTCTGAACTAGCATGTTCGTTAGTTACACACAAATAAAAACCTCCAAAAAAAAACCTTAGACGTAGTTATCGGTATAGACCATCCCCAAGCGGTTTAATGGGTTGACATGTGCAGGAGTGAACACTGATGTTACAAATCTCACTGTGAATGTTTCGCTGGACCTCATCCTAGTGGCTGCAGGATGGTCAAACCAGCGAATTTCCAAATATGTTATAACAAACCCATTTGCCAGACCAAGGGTATTTGCCAACACTATTTTAGGTTCTATATATTTTAATTCCTCCTGGATGAGTGGGATTACTATTATCATCATTAAAAAGCACCAGCATGTTTCTATCTATGTCATGCTTTATTAAATTTCACTCATCCCTGGTCAATTGATGCAGTGTGTGACACATGGACTCGTTCCACGGCATGAAATCACAGAGCTTTGAAATCTTCACGTAGCCACTCACGTGACTCTGAAGTAAAATAGTAAGATTAAACGAGAACTTACCAGTTTGAAGTTTGATCTTTATTTTATGAGGAGTTACGATGAGGCATTACGTGCACTCCATTCCCACCCCTCTCTCATAAAGGTCAGCTGGTAGTTCTAGTTTCTCGAATCTTACTATATTCAGTTAAACAACTGTTATCTGTGATTTCACACTGCTGCTTTGAAGATTGACGCGCATGCGGGCTCTTCACGTAATCCCTCATCATATCTCCTGATAAAATAAAGATCAAACTTCAAACTGGTATCATTTAATCTTACTATTTATCACAGTTCCCAGCACTCTCACTTGCATTTGAGAGTTTGGGTAAAATTGAAAATAACATTTCTCTTCATCGGGTTTGCAAAATCAGTTTGCGATCAAAAGGTTTAGAATTGTCCATTGTTGAATATCAGTTAATCAGTCATAATATGGCCTTTTTTCCCCAGGATTTCAGAAAGATCCCATGTTTTTGAAATATCAAAATGCCAATACAGACTAATTGTCTTTGGTTGTGGTGTTTAGATTACTTTGCTTTTCACGGATTGAGCTACTATTTTTACGGTAGGTTACATTGTTGATAGGGTGTGAAATCCATTTGACAATGTGTCTTTTGACTCCTACGACTTCACTGCTTGAGAATGTGCCTGATAGACAAATTTGTCTTTCACTTGGGCAGAAGGCTGAAGCAGGCTACATGAACAGATAGGTCTCATCTCCAGTAATGCTGCAGATGGCAGCATTGGAGACATTCTATTTGATTTGATGAAGTGAAAATAGAACACTTTCTTTTAAGACAATCATACAGGGGTTTCCAGGTTATGGATGATCTATCTGATTTAACATAAATTCTCTCATATTTTTTCGAGATGGTAGGAGGAATAATAAAATATTCTGTGATATTTGATGAATATTTAATAAAATGAAAGAATTGTAAGAAGTGAATGTCGATCAACACAGCATAGATAGCAATAGAATACTGATGTTTCTGACACTGTGAACTTGGTTCCTCACATTTCATCTCCATTTGTTATTTTTCACATGTTGTAGTGTGTTGTAATTCCTCCTGCTTGTACGCATCATTTCAGCCATAGTGTTAAAGTTTGTGGACAGAGAAGATGTTAGAAAGAAGATGCATTCATCTGTAAAATAATCATGCCAAAGGTAAATGGAATACCAAAAATATGCACCAAGGAAAATACTTGGGATTGGAGGAGGTGCTCTTAAGTTGGTACAACAATAAGTAAAGTGGCACAGTGGTAGAGCTGCTGCCTCACAGTGCCTAAGATCATATGCTGTCTGCATGGAGTTTGTATATTGTACTAAACGGTATTCCATCATGTATCAATACACTGTAAATAGATTAATTGTAATCATGTTTTGTCTTTCTGCTGACCGGTTAACATGCAACAAAAACTTTTCACTATACCTCAGTACATATGACAATAAACTGAACTGAACTGATCGTTCTCCCTGTGACCGCATGGGCTTTCTCCAGATGCTCTGTTTTTCTCCCACATCCCAAAGACATACAGGTTTGGCAGTTGACACAAAATGCTGGAGTAACTCAGTGGATCAGGCAGCGTCTCTGGAGAGAAGGAATGGGTGACGTTTCGGGTCAAGACCAGCATCTGCAGTTCTTTCCAACAGGTTTGTAGGTTAATTGGCATTTGTAAATTCACCCCGAGTGTGAAGAGATTGGATGTGAAAGTGGGGTGAACGGGTCAGTGTGGATTCAGTAGGCTGCTTCCGCAAGGTACCTGTAAACTAAAACTAATAAAATTGAGGAAAAATCAAACAAACCTTCAGTGAAACAAATTATGGAGAAAGCTGAAAGCTTTGCAAAGAAAATGGATGTTGACAGTTTCAGTCTTTACAGTGGTTGGTTTTCAAGGTTTAAGATGTAACATATTTCCATCTCTACGCATTTTATTGGGAAGGGTTATCCACCAACACTCTAAATATGGATGAACACAGGAAATGCTTGAAGGATTCAGCATGGCAGGCTGCATCTATGTGAAGATAAGAGCTGAAGTTTCACGTTTAAGACCCTTCATCAGAACTGAAATTTCCACTTTAAAACTAGATGACTGGTATAAGCATTTTCAGCAACTTATTCATGAACATGGAACATAGAACAGTACAGCACAGGGTGAGGCCCTTTGGCCCACAATGCCCAAGCTGAACAAGATGCTAAGTGAAGCAATTCTCCCCTGATGCACATGCTCCTTGCACCTCATATCCTGCATATCCATGCCCTACCTCAAAGCATCTTAAAAGCCACTACTGTATATACATCCACCACCATAGAAACATAGAAAATAGGGTCAGGAGTAGGCCATTTGGCCCTTCGAGCCTGCACCGCCATTCAATATGATCATGGCTGATCATCAACTCAGTATCCTGTACCTGCCTTCTCTCCATACCCCCTGATCCCTTTAGCCACAAGGGCCACATCTAACTCCCTCTTAAATATAGCCAATGAACTGGCCTCAACTACCTTCTGAGGCAGATAATTCCACAGATTCACCACTCTCTGTGTGAAAAATGATTTTCTCATCTCGGTCCTAAAAGACTTCCCCCTTATCCTTAAACTGTGACCCCTTGTTCTGGACTTCCCCAACATCGGGAACAATCTTCCTGCATCTAGCCCGTCCAACCCCTTAAGAATTTTGTAAGTCACTATAAGATCCCCCTTCAATTTTCTAAATTCTAGCAAGTACAAGCCGAGTCTATCCAGTCTTTCCTCATATGAAAGTTCTGACATTCCAGGAATCAATCTGGTGAACCTTCTCTGTACCCCCTCTATGGCAAGAATGTCGTTCCTCAGATTTGGAGACCAAAACTACACAATACTCCAGGTGTGATCTCACCAAAACCCTGTACAACTTCAGTAGAACCTCCCTGCTCCTATACTCAAATCCTTTTGCTATGAATGCTAACATACCATTCGCTTTCTTCACTGCCTGCTGCACCTGCATGCCTACTTTCAATGACTTGTGTACCATGACACCCAGGTCTCGTTGCATCTCCCATTTTCCTAATTGGCTATCATTCAGATAATAGTCTACCCTCCTGTTTTTGCCACCAAAGTGGATAATCTCACATTTATCCACATTATACTGCATCTGCCATGCATTTGCCCACTCACCCAGCCTTTCCAAGTCACCTTGCAGCCTCCTAGCATCCTTCTCACACCTAACACTACCCCCCAGCTTAGTGTCATCCGCAAACTTGGAGATGTTGCATTCAATTCCCTCGTCCAGATCATTAATATATATTGTAAATAGCTGGGGTCCCAGCACTGAGTCTTGCGGTACCCCACTAGTCACTGCCTGCTATTCTGAAAAGGACCCGTTTACTCCTACCCTTTGCTTCCTGTCTGCCAGCCAGTTCTCTATCCACATCAACACTGAACCCCCAATACTGTGTGCTTTAAGTTTGTACACTAATCTCTTATGTGGGACCTTGTCGATAGCTTAGGGATAGCGGAGGTAAGGGATATGGAGAGAGGGCAGGAACGGGGTACTGATTGTAAATGATCAGCCATGATCACATTGAATGGCGATGCTGGCTCTGGGGGTTGAATGGCCTACTCATGCTCCGCTTGTCTATTTAAACCTAAGCACAATTTTGAGTGTCATATCAAAGGGTCTGAATACTTTTGTAAATGTGATATATATATTCTTTTTTTTTAGTTAATTTGCAAAAATTTCTTAATACCTGTTTTTGCTTCTTCATTCCAGGGTATTGTGAGTAGATTGATGATAAACAAAAATTAATCTAATCCATTTTAAAATAAGGCTGCAACGTAACAAAATGTGGAAAAAGTGAAGGCATCTGAATACTTTCTGAATGCAATGTATCTATGAAACAAAAGGACAGTGACTGGCATAACTGGGAATTCATCCACTCATATAAAGAGGCAAAGTGCCGACCAATTTCTTGCAGAATAAATTCAGTGCACACTATTACTGAGGCCATGAACTTTAAAGTAAACACTTCATATTCCAAGAAAGATTTATGCTTCTGATGGGAGTTCTGAGTATAAGCATGGGAAAAGTGAACAGAAGGAAATGATCCAGCCTGGTAAGCTGCTAAAGACCTTATGAAGTGAAATAAATACAGAGACTGCCAAGCAAAGGTTCATGAAAATGTAATAAACAGCTGAAGGGGTCTAAAAACAACCAGCAACAGCATAAACTGAAGAATTGTGTTCAGTCTCATTCGCATTTCGAAACCAAGCAGATCCTTGGAGTATGAAGTGAAACTGAGCCCGAAAGCACTTCCGTTTCCAAATGACATATATCACTAGTAATGATTGTTGGAAAAGTTTAATACCACTTAAGCAATATCAAAATCTCATGAGCCCATTCTCAATATCTTTTACGGGGAGCCGCAGTACAAGAGCACAGCCTCATTTCCCAAGCACTCACTCCATCAAGGGCCTAAACAATACATTCTCACAGTTGCACTTAATCACCTTTTACTTTCACATATCAGCAATCATGAGGGTATTGCTAATCTCGTGAAGTTGGGGCCGTGTGGTTGATTGTAAAGGTTGGGGGCAAATTGCCTCTTTCTCTGCAGCTGAGGAGTCTTGCCTTTGCAAATTACATTAAAGTTCCAAGAGAGAAAGGAATGATAATACATGTTAAAACTTCCCTGAAGGAAATAGAACACGCCAATTGCAAATAATCCCTGACTCTGCAATTGCATATAAATCCAAAAACTCAGCAAGGAAAGCAAAGCAGGACATTAAAGTGCCTCTGCAAGGTCAACCAAAATGTGCTGTGGTGCATCACCTAATTGAAACATATTTCAGGACACATTTCATCCTTGTAGAAAGCTTCTAATCCAACACATATGTAAAATGCAGGCATATTGTAGAGACAGGAATTGCTGGTGCTATGGGTGAGTGGTGGAATATTGCGTTCAGGGACCAGCCCTCCCATGTGACAGGGACCAAACGGGTCCCGCTTGGTCTAGTATATTTGCATTCGAGATGGTGTACAGGTATTGGAGGTTATGGGGAGAAGGCAAAAGAATGGGATTTGGAGAAAGAGATCAGCCATGATTGAATGGTGGAGTAGACTTGATGGGCTGAATTGTCTAATTCCACTCCTATCGCTTATGACCTTGTGACCTTATATCAATGCTGACATATTTTTTATTTGCTGGCAGGGCATATTATACACATTTCCTCTTCCATCGTGGATTATTGCCCAACAAAAGCAAGTGTGGGCAAGGGGCCATTCAGCCCTACAGGCCCTACTGTCCATTTAAATCTAAAAGGATGGAAAAACTGACTTTCTATTATGGATTGCCTTAAATCCACTGACTGCATTCTGTGCGGTGCAGAGAATTAGGCTGGAGATACTGAGTGAGGACTTCTCCCCGACGGCCATCTTCTTCTTACTGCTCCTCAGTCTCTGCCTCATGGTGGTTGAGCTCTGAGGTTTTCTTGCTGTAGGTTTTCTGGCATCGGCTGCTACCCGCAGGTTGCTGGGTTGTACAATGTGCAGTAAATGACTATGAAGTCCGCTTCTTGTGCTCTGATGGACACTCTTAGACCTTTGTCAGCTATAAAATCTCAACTTAAAGAGACCAATTATATTTTTCCACCCTTATCCAAGAGGTCATGCGTCTCTCATTCTCCTTCCATTCTGCGATTGGAGATGTGAGGATCCAGGGAAGCAACGGATATCTCCTGTATCTCCTAATTTGTTTTGCACTGGTGCTGTGGAGAGGTCCTGGGCAGGATATGCAAGAAATTATGATTTTGCCTACTTTAAGGGTGGCACTGCTACTAGAGCTGCTGTTTTACAGTGACGGAGACCTGGGTTCGATCCTGACATTGCTGTCTGTGCAGAGTTTATACATTCTCCTTGTGTCCTCGTGGGTTTCCTCCAGTTGATCCAGTTTCCTCCAACATTCTAAAGACGTGCAAGTGGTAGGTTAATTGGACTCTGAAAATAGCCACTAGTGTTGGGAGCGGATGAGAAAGTGGGATAACATAAAACTAATATGAACAGGTTGATGATTGATCGTCAGGAGAGTCTCGACCCAAAATGTCAGACTGAAGAAGGGTTGCGTTCAGAAACGTCACCTATTCATGTTCTCCAGAGATTATCTGACCTGTTGTGTTACTCCAGCATGTTGTGTCCTTGATTTATGGGCAGGGTGGACACCGTGGGCTGAAGGGCCAGTTTCCATGCTATGTCTCTAATCAAAAAATTAATTAATTTAAAGGTTGAACAAACAGTATCATGGTTTTTAGATTTGCTCGCATTTCAAGCAGTAAGAAATTCCTGAGGATGAAAGAATCATATCTGCTTCACTGAACTGATATATGTGCACATTGAGAGAGTGGAATCCTTTTGTTATCATAAAAGCTCAATGGCTACCTGGGAAGCCAGTAATACCAGAAAATCCGAATCCCAAGATTGTACTGAATTTGTACGTTCTCCCCGTGAACTGCATGTGTTTTCTCCGGGATCTCCGATTTCCTCCCACAGTTGGCTTGGTAAAATTGTAAATTGTCCCCAGTATGTGTAGGATAGTGTTAGTGTGCGGGGATCGCTGGTCAGTGCAGACCTGGTGGGCCGAAAGGCCTGTTTCCACTCTGTATCCCCACTAAACTAAACTAAACTAAACTAAATACCCTTTGTTCCTTGTTGAGATTAAAGTAGATGAAATCATTTATTCTTGGACATTCTGCCCAGCACTTCTCCACAGCACCAATGAGATACAGCAGGGATCTGCTGCAGTTTCTTGCAAAGATTCTAAGGTTTGGAACCTGTCAGCATGCACTTGTGGCATGCTTCTTTGTTGGTACTTGAGCAGCCTAAAAAAGTCCTTCAGGTCTCCCGATATCAGTAGAGTATCTCACAAAACCCACACAAAGTAGTAAAGTAACTCAGCAGGTCAGGCAGTGTCTTTGGAGAACCTGGACATGTGACAAGGCCCTTTTTCAGACTGGTTGTAGGGGAGGGAGAAGAAAGCTGGAAAAGGGGAAAGGCAGGACAAAGCATGGCAGCTAATGGATTGACACAAGCAAAGGGCTTTTTAGACAGGGAGATGATTGGAACAAAAGGCAGAGATAAAAACAGTGGATTTGAGACAGGTTTGAAGAGTTGCAGATTTTGCAACCAGGGGGAGTGCCTGTTTAATTTGTAACAAAAGCTGCCAATGCCCAATCCACTCCCAATTCTACCAATTTTACTGGTTAAGGAATGGAGCTTTCTGGTCCAATTGTTATTGTGGTGGAAGGGGCTGTTATGAAAATAACATCATCATTTGGTGTGCGGCTAATGTGAGGGAAACATCAGGCTTACTAATGTGGACCACCCAAAATGTCAATTCAATATTATGTCTAGTGCATTTCACCTGGAAATTATTCCCAGTATGATCTACTGCAGATAAAGTTAAGATTTGATTTTGCAGAAGCCAGAAAGTATGTTTTTACACCCTCTAGATCCTGGGCTAGTGGAGAAAATCATACCACAGCAGCTTCAATTAGTCTGCTACATGAATGGTTGGCTTCATTAAGCTGCAGTGTTCTCACATTTTCGGTGCTACTGTCATTTTAATGAATGTGGTGAACACAATGCATGGTTGGTTTTATTATGTCACATCTTGCATCTGCCATTTTTCAAGAGCTTAGGAATGTCAGTGCAAATGATTTTAGTATAATTTCATGACAAGATTCCAAAGCACCTATCACCACTTTGGGTACTGACATATTCAATGGCAGGTCTTGTATGAAGAACATGGTGACATTTCATGCACAAATGATTGAATTTGCTTTGAAACATTTGTAGAATGACAATTTTAACCTAACCTGTTTCATATTTCAGGATGAAACATGTGTTATGAAAGAATATGACAGATAAAATGTGGAGGCCAAATTCAGCAAGTTAGAGGCCTCAGTGATCTGTATGTGGAAGCGAAAAATAATTGATTACGAACAAAGATGGGAGGAAATTGCTGGATCTACTATTGCATGTAGAGATGGATCAGTTTTGGGAGATGAAGGGAGGTGTGGCATTTGTTTCAAGGAGGAGCAGATGACAAACAGCGATCAAAACAACGACCATTTCACCACTAATTTCCATCCAACACTCAAATACACCTGGACCATTTCCGACACTTCTCTACCATTTCTTGACCTCACTATCTCCATCGCAGGTGATAAACTCCTGACCGACATCCACTATAAACCCACTGACTCCCATGGCTATCTGGACTACATTTCTTCCCACCCTGCTTCCTGTAAGGACTCCATCCCCTACTCCCAATTCCTCCGTCTACGCCGCATCTGCGCCCAGGATGAGGTGTTCCACACCAGGACATCGGAGATGTCCTCATTCTTCAGGGAACTGGGGTTCCCCTCTTCTACTATAGATGAGGCTCTCACCAGGGTCTCTTCTATACCCTATGACTCTGCTCTCATTCCCCATCCCCCCACTCATAACAAGGGCAGAGTCCCCCTTGTCCTCACCTTCCACCCTATCAGCCGTCACATACACAAACAATCCTCCGACATTTTCGTCACCTCCAACGTGATCCCACCACTTGCCACATCTTCCCATCTCCTCCCCTGTCTGCTTTCTCCTCCATGGCCAGAGTGAGGACCACCATAAATTGAGGAGCAGCACCTCATATTTTGCTTCGGCAGTTTGCACCCCAGCAGTATGAATATTGACTTCTCTAATTTCAGTTAGTCATTACTTTCTCCTCCCCCTCTCAGCTCTCATTCAGCCCTTTGGCTCCATCTCTTCCTTTCTTCCCCCCCCCCCCCCCCCCCCACCCTCACATCAGTCTGAAGAAGGGTGTCGACCCGAAACATTGCCTATTTCCTTTGCTCCATAGATGCTGTCTCACCCGCTGAGTTTCTCCAGGATTTTTGTCTACCTCCGATTTTCCAGCATCTGCAGTTTCTTCTTAAACAGTGATCAAAATATATTTAGATTCAAGTCCATAGCTCCCTAAACGTGGCACCAAAAGTAGTAGATACAGTGGTAAAGAAAGCATGCAATACGGTTGCTATCATCAGTCAAAGCATTGAGCGTAAGAGTCAGGAAGTCATGTGGTAGCTTCAGAAAACTTTGGTTAGGCCATATTTGGATTATTGTGTGCAGTTTTGGTCTTCCCATTACAGGGAGGATGTGGAAGCTTTGGAGAGGGGACAAAAGAGGTTTACCAGAATGCTGCAGGGGTTATAGATTCTAGAGCTAGAAGGAGAGGTTAGACAAACTTGGATTGTTTTCTCTGGAGTGCCAGAGGTTGAGGGGAATCCTAACAGAACTATGTAACATAATGAGACGCATAGGTTGGTAAAGAAAGATGCTCTTTCCCAGGATGGAAAATCAAAGACTGGAGGGCATAGCTTTAAGGTCAGAGGGTGAATGGCAGATTAGTTTAATGGCATCATGTTTGGAAGGGTCATTTTGAGCGGAAGGGCCTGGTCCTATGTTGTACTGTTCTATATTTTGGAATGGTTATGGAAAATGACATGGAGATATCAAATATGAAAGCTGATAAAGGGTTGATTTTTTTGAATAATGGGTCCTGGTGAATCCGCGGAATCTATGATTGTGAGGTAAAACAGTGGATTTAAGTCTTAAAATTAGTGATTTTTGTACTGAACGGAAGGATATTATAAACTGGACTTTCATTCGTGATAAAAGAAAGAGGTTAATGTTAAACACATATTGGGAGCTTGTGTTAAACAGCCTGTAAGTATGACAATAGAGAATCAAGCTGAATATAGAGAATACCATGGAGAAATGAAGTAAGAAAACGGGGGACAAGAATAGATTGGTGGGAAACGGATCTCAAAAATCTTTTGTAAACACATACGTTTACTGTAGGCGTGTTTAAAGAATGATGTTTAAAGAATAATTAAGTACTAAAGTATGGCACGTGAGCTCTAAAGACAAGGTTGAAGTGTTTACAATGATGTTTAACTTTTGTCCACTTAGTGAATTATCCATCTTGGACTTCTCCTGGGATCCCCATTATCACAAATCCAGCCTTTCTGACAACTCAATTTACTCCATATTGAATGTTTGGGAGCACTGGACACATCAAAGGCAATGGGACTAGATAATATGCCACTTTAGTACTGAAGATGTGCTCCAAATCTAGC
Organism: Okamejei kenojei; assembly: GCA_035221665.1. Lineage (NCBI taxonomy): Eukaryota > Metazoa > Chordata > Chondrichthyes > Rajiformes > Rajidae > Okamejei > Okamejei kenojei. The sequence goes on along the minus strand of CM069135.1, from coordinate 52,516,138 downwards.
CACATCGCTAGCTAAGCTATTTCAGTGCCGTTACACTGCTGGCATCTATTCAATAATGTGAGACACTTGCCAAGACTTGTCCTGTGCACATAAAGCAGGACAAATCCAAACCAGCTAATACTGTTAAATTAGGCTACTCTAAATCATTAGGCAAATTATATAAAGTATTAGCAGCAAAGCTGTCAAGCAGCACTTTCTGAATGAATTGATGCCCAGTCTGTGTTTCACAAAGAGTACTGCATGCAGACCAGAGCTGAATTTGAGAGGTGAGATGAGAATAACTGGCCTTGACATTAAGGCAGTATTTAAACAGGAGACGTCCATAACATCAAGGGGGAAGCACTCCTATCATTGGAGTTATACCTGCCATATGAAAGACAGTTGTGGTCATTGGAGGATATCATATTAGCTCAGAATATTGCTGGATGAGTACCTTCTTCAGCCCAATCATTTTCAATTACTTCAGCAATGGTCCTGCTATCATCATGATTCGAGAAGTCAAGGATTTCATTAATGATTGCGTCATGATGAATACCATTCATGATTCCACAGCAAATGTGCAGTGCATTCTACTACATCTCCCGAATATAAATTACAAATAAATAAGCCATTAGCAGCAAAGTGGCAGGTGGCATTGATTCAGATTCTTCAGATTCAGATTCCTTTATCATTCAGACCTTTCATTTGTTACCAGTCATAACATGTAATAAATTAAAACAAAACACACAATAAACACATAATTTAACATCCAGTCTCCTCACTGTTCAAAAGTCCAGGATATTTAATATAACATGAGACATGAGATGACATGGAGAGGGACAGAAGTTTGGAGCGTGGAGGGGGAACTTCTTTACTCAGAGAGTGGTGGCTGTGTGGAATGAGCTTCCAGCAGAAGTGGTGGAGGCAGGATCGATTTTAACATTTAAAAGTAAAGTGGATAGGTATAAGGACGGGAAGGGAATGGAGGGGTATGGTCTGAGTGCAGGTAGATGGGACTAGGGGAAAACAAATGGTCGGCACGGACTGGAAGGACCAAGAGGGCCTGTTTCCATGCTGTAATTGTTATATGGTTATATGTTATATGGTTATAACCTAGTCTCCGTCTCTCAAAGTCTTATGGATATCTCTGACCAGACACTCCTGGGACATAAGTACACTGGAAACAGTCCAATTCACGGCTGAGTAACCTGCAATGAGGTGACGCACCTCCTGATGCTACAAAGTGTTTGATGATCAACAAGCACAAGTCATGTGTGATGAAATCCTCTCCACCTGCCTGAGTGAGTGAAGCTCCAACAATACTTAAGAAGGTCCACACCGTTTTGAGTAAATTGTCTGATCAAAGTGCTGGAGTAACTCAATGGGGCAGGCAGCATATCCGGAGAACATGGATAGATGATATTTCTTGTCGGGACAATTCTTCAGACTGATAAAAGATCCTGACCCAAACCATCACCTATCTGTGTCCTCAAGAGATGTTTCCTGACCCATTGAGTTACTCCAACATTTTGTGTCCTTTCGTGTAAACCAACATCTGCAGTTCCTTTTTTTCTAGATTGTTTGATTAGTACCCTCTCCACCACACTAAACATTCATTTCTGCCATTAGGAGCAATACCTCCTTCAATATTGTTGGTTTACACGGTTTTGTAAAAGGATGCTGCTCTTTTCCAACGTCACTTTTGCAACTTGGGAAGCATATTATTTGGAGCCCAAACTATATAAATCTTAGTCGAGCCCAAATTCCTGTCCACCTGGCATCCTAAAACAATACCTTAATGCCAGGAACTGCCATCAGTTGCTGCAATTGCCTGATCAACAAAGTGCACTGCTATCACTTGCCTGGTCTCCACCCACAACAACTCTAAAGCCTGTGAGCTCTGCCATCACAAAGGACAAGGGCATGGAACACTATCACCTTCATGTTTGCCTACAAGTGACATTCTGTCCCAAGTGGGAAATATATTGTTGTTCCTTCCTCGCTGGGTCTAAATGTTGGATTGCTCTCTTTATCAACTCTCTGGCTCAGTACCAATTTCTTTGGGGTGGTAGATAAATGAGGCTCTAGCCAGTGATGTCTATGTCCAGAAAATAAATAGATAAATAAGAAATTAGGAATACCTACTTCAATATTGTTGGTTTACACAGTTTTGTAAAAGGATGCTGCTGTTTTCCACCGTCACTTTTGCAACTTGGGAAGCATATTATTTGGAGCCCAAATAATATAATAAATCTTAGTCGAGCCAAAATTCCTGTCCACCTGCCATCCTAAAACAATACCTTAATGCCCCTGTCCCACTTAGGAAACCTGAACGGAAACCTCTGGTGACCTTGCGCCCAACCCAAGGTTTCCATGAGTCGCCAGAGGTTTCGGTCACTCGCCTGGAAAGCCTCGACCGAAGCGTGAGCTGCATCTACTGACCAAAGATCCTACAGCATCTTTGCTACCGACCGCACACACACACACAAACACATCGCGAAGGTGGAGGCCAGGGACAGCGGAGGAGCGCTGTCTGCGTGATGAAGAGGAAGGTAAGCGGCTGCCACAGAGCATGGTAAGTCCTTTAGAGAGCGCGGGAGGGAGGGAGAGAAGGGGAGAGAAGGGAAGAGAAGGGGAGAGAGAAGGGGAAGAGAAGGAGAGAGAAGGGGAGAGAAGGGCAGAGAAGGGGGAGAGAAGTGGGGAGAAGGGGAGAGAGGGGGGGGGGGGAACGGGTGTGGAGACAGTTTTAAGAAGTTTAATGAAGTTAGCGGGCATTTTACCTTCCGGCGGATCTTCTAGGTCCTGAAAACCAAAGATCCTATAGGATCTTTGCTGAAAATTCCAATGAGCCAATCAAAATGGCCGGGCAGCGAAGAAGATTGCCTTCGACTGCCTGTAAGTAAATAGCAACCCCACTCCACTGGCTTCGACCAAACGGCAACCTATATTTAGTCAAGGCCAGTTTTGGGTTTGTTGAAATAATTGAAGAAACATAGAAGAAGCCTCGACCATGCGGAAACCACTTTTGACCATTAGGGAGAGTGACCAAAACTTCCAGGAACCTCATGGAAACCTTGGGTGGGGCGCAAGGTCACCAGAGGTTTCCATTCAGATTTCCTAAGTGGGAGAGCGGACATTTCTGTTCCAGGGTGTCAGATTTTCTAGTGGTACAACAGCATAAAGCACATTAATCTCCTTTACTCGTCACATCCACGCAAGTGCAGATGCCCAACCAGGGTTAGTGAACAGCTCATTTGAATGGAACTTGCACTCAGCAGGACACTCAACAGAACAGTGATGATGATTAGAATAACTCCATTGATGCAGTTGAATGTCTGTCAATTCAGGATTGAACATAATGGGTATGGCTCTGCATTGTAACATAGTCTGAAGAAGGGTCTTGACCTGAAACGTCACCCATTCCTTCTCTCCAGAGATGCTGTCTGTCCCGCTGAGTTACTCTAGCATTTTGTGTCTATCTATAGTAGTAGAAGATTTTGTTTTATAACAATGAACAATGTGATGATAATGCATTGTTTTTTATGTGTACTATTTAAATTTCAGTATTTTTAGAAGCTATGCAACTTCTTGATTTATTTAACTATACATACGAGGTTTCAGAATGTTCTCGATTATTCCTTTGAATAATGACAAATTTATGTACTCATATATTTTTTTAATTCAGCCATTTTTCTTGGTGAACTTGGTAATTTCAGCAGAGAAACAGATGAAATACTTGATCCTGTCATTTGATGAGTATACTGTAATTCAGTTTAATTGCCATCAAAAGAGAAACAAAAGTCAGTACGATGCACTGTACAGTGTGAGACATCCACTACAGAAGCAGAGGTGTGCACGCTTGATTTTCTTGAAAGAGGAAGTTAAACAGATTTTGGTCATATTTCCTAGCAGGGATGGTGAATAATAAAATTGTAAGAACTATATTATGCACACTGTATCTTCCCCTATTGTATTGTACTTAAGTTTGAACTGATGGTATATCTGATGTGCCAAGGGGTGATCTTTTATAAGTGGACCAGGCCCATTAAGTGGACCAGGCCCATTAAGTTCATAATTTGTTCCTTGAAAAGTGGCCCTAGATCATTAAGTTACTAGTCTTCCTTATTTACTTGTTCAAATAAAACGCAGAGGAGAATAACATTAGGTAAGGTGGAGGTGCAGCGAGACCTGGGCATCCTTGTACACCGGTCACTGAAAGTTGGCTTACAGGTACAGCTGGCAGTGAAGAAAGCTAATGGAATGTTGGCCTTCATAACAAGAGGATTTCAGTATAGGAGTAAAGAGGTTCTTCTGCAGTTGTATCGGGCTCTGGTGAGACCACATCTGGAGTATTGTGTACAGTTTTGGTCTCCTAATTTGAGGAAGGAGATCCTTGTGATTGAGGCAGTGCAGCATAGGTTCACAAGATTGATCCCTGGGATGGCGGGACTGTCATATGAGGAAAGACTAGGCTTGTATTCACTTGAGTTTAGAAGGATGAGGGGAGATCTTATAGAAACATATACAATTATAAAAGGACTGGACAAGCTAGATGCAGGAAAAATGTTCCTAATGCGAGTCCAGAACCAGGGGACAGAGTTTTAGAATAAAGGGGAGGTCATTTAAGACTGAGGTGAGAAAAAACTTTTTCACCCAGAGAGTTGTGAATTTATGGAATTCCCTGCCACAGAGGGCAGTGGAGGCCAAGTCACTGGATGGATTTAAGAGAGAGTTAGATAGAGCTCTAGGGGCTAGTGGAATCAAGGGATATGGGGAGAAGACAGGCATGGGTTATGATGCATGCATGGTTTATACAGGCATGGGTTATTGATAGGGGACAATCAGCCATGCTCACAATGAATGGCGGTGCTGGCTCAAAGGGCCAAATGGCCTCCTCCTGCACCTATTTTCTATGTTTCCATGTTTCTAACACTAAGTCTGGCGACTGCAGCAGCAATTTATAGACATTTCAACAGAACTACTGCAATATATTATTTGCCTTTTATTTTCATATTCTGTACACTCTGAATTCATTTTAAAATACTTTTACAGTCAAACTCTGATAGTTTTCCAAAAACTTGAAAGTGCAGAAAAGAGCAATATGATACTTCCTTATAGCTGCAGGTCACTCATTTACCACACACTTGCCTCATTATAAACAAACTGATTTAGTTTTAAATTTTCTCTCTGCCAATTATGTAAACTTAATGTGAATCCATGAAGTGATAGGTTATTTCAGCTGCCATACTGGCCTGTTCCTCTAGGCTACAAAAGCTAATGGACTGGTATACAATAGATGTATGAGGGCACCCTCGTTGACAGTTAAATTGCTACGTCGTGCTTTTAATATTTTGCTTCTAAAACATATTATTCAGCCTAGTAAAAGAAACCGCTTCTCGTGCTTGATCTTCTGACCATATCTCTAGATTTCATTCTTAGTGACAGAAATATATCCTAATAAAATTGTGCACAGAGTTTGGAATAATTAACTTCTTCAAGATTAATTTTTATACCTGCAGACACTCAATTAAAAAATAAATTTTTACAAGGGATTCAGCGAGGCATATAATAGGTTACTGGTGGAATGGGTTTCACATCCGCAATCTATTTTCATCGAAAAATAAATCTACTGTGTGAAACTGCCACAAGTATTGCTTCATGCCTACTGTGCAGTTTTAGTTCTGATTTAGGATTGCCTTGTTTTAATGTTCCATAGCTGGGTTGATATCCAGTTTCCGTCAAAAAATAGTATTATACCTGGCACTTTTTAATCCCACAGAGGGCTTTAAAGTGTGCAGGTAAGGACTAGTTATTCTGGCTGAATAGCCTCTGGCAATAGGTAATAGAGGGCCAAGTTCTGTCAGAGCAACTACATTTGAGCAGCCATTTTGAGAATGATCAGTTTGAGGTGGAGGTCTTGTGGAAGATCAAAGTGCAGAGTTTATGAATACCAGGGTGCAGTGAAGAGAGCACTCAGGAAGGAAAAGTTGGGCTTTTAAGGTTTATTTATTTTTTACATAGAAACATAGAACCATAGAAGATAGGTGCAGATGTAGGCCATTCGGCCCCTTCAGGCCAGCACTGCCATTCAATATAGCTGACCATTCAAAATCAGAACCCCGTTCCTGCTTTCTCCCCACATGCCTTGATCCCGTTAGCCCTAAGAACTATATCTAACACTCTCTTGAAAACATCCAGAGGATTGGCCTCCACTACCTTCTGTGGCAGAGAATTCCACAGATTCACAACTCCCTGGGTGAAAATGTTTTTTCTCCTATCAGTCCTAAATGGCCTACCCCTTATTCTTAAACTGTGACTGGACGTCCCCAACATTGGGAACATTTTTCCAGCAACTAGCCTGTCTAATCCTATAAGAATTTTATATGTTTCTATAAGATCCCCTCTCATTCTTCTAAATTCCAGTGAAAATAAGCCCAGTCGACCCATTCTTTCATCATATGTCAGTCCCTCCATCCCGGGAATTAACCTAGTGAACCTACGCTGCACTCCCTCAACAGCAAGTGTGACCTTCCTCAAATTAGGAGAGCAAAACTGCACACAATACTCAGGTGTGGTCTCACCAGGGCCCTGTACAACTGCAGTAGGACGTCTTTGCCCCTATTCTCAAACCGGCTCGCTATGATGGCCAACATGCCATTTGCTTTCTTCACTTCCCGCTATACCGAATGCTTACTTTCAGTGACTGAAGTACAAGGACACTGATTTTTAAAGAAGGAACTGCAGATGCTGGAGAATCGAGGGTACACAAAAAGCTGGAGAAACTCACACTGAGGTCTTTTGCAAATCACCTTTTCCTAATCATGGAATCATAGAAAATAGGTGCAGGAGGAGGCCATTCGGCCCTTCGAGCCTGCTCCGCCATTCAATATGGTCATGGCTGATCATCCAACTCAGTATCCTGTACCTGCCTTCTCTCCATACCCCCTGAACCCTTTAGCCACAAGGGCCACATCTAACTCCTTCTTAAATATAGCCAATGAACTGGCCTCAACTACCTTCTGTGGCAGAGAATTCCACAGACTTACCACTCTCTGTGTGAAAAAAGATCTTCTCATCTCGGTCCTAAAATACTTCCCCCTTATCCTTTTATAAGAATAAAATAAGAATTTTGTAAGTCTCTATAAGATCCCCCCTCAATCTCCTAAATTCCAGCGAGTACAAGCCGAGTCTATCCAGTCTTTCTTCATATGGAAGTCGTGCCATCCCAGGTATCAGTCTGGTAAACCTGACACCATTCAGATAATAATCTGTCTTCTTGTTCTTGCCACCAGAGTGGATAATTTACCCACATTATATATACTGCATCTACCATGCACCTGCCCACTCACTCAACCTATCCAAGTTATCCTGCAGCATCATAGTATACTCCTCACAGATCACTCTGCCACCCATTTTGTGTCATCCTCAAACTTGGAGGTGTTACATTTAATTCCTTGTGTAAATCGTTAATCTATATTACTGATCTGACCACTTACTGTTGTTCTGTATATTGATTTTAGAAAAAATGCTGCCACTTACGGCTGTCATTTTTGGCTATCTTACTCAGAGTCCCCCTTCGCTGTGCAGGACAAGAGGAATTTTCCCATCGATGAAAAATAAAAGAGATATTAGTGTTTAAAAAATGTTGAGATTCTGAAGGCCACGCCCCTTCTAGAGGCACTATAAAACCCGGAAGTGTTGAGTGCCTCAGTCAGTCTCTGCAAGATGGGGGAGCGAGAGGGTCACGTCTCTCATTCTGAGCTTTGAATAACACTGAACACATGTCTACTAAACTGTGAGTGTAGTCTTACTGACCTTGAGTGCCCTTAATGTGGTTTGTAAATGAAAATGTGGTTGGTTTGAAATAAAGCACAGCAAATGGTTGGTGGTGGTTGGTTTGAAATAAAGCACAGCAAATGGTTGGTGGTGGTTGGTTTGAAATAAAGCACAGCAAATGGTTGGTGGTTGTTGGTTTGAAATAAAGCACAGCAAATGGTTAAATGTCTAAACTTGAAAACTTCCTGTTTGCACTGTATATTAATTTTAGATAAAAGGCTACCACTTATGGCTGTGATTTTTGGTCATCTTACTCAGTCCCCCTCCGCTCATCAGGTGCAGAGGATTCTTCCCATTAATGAAAAATAAAAGTGTTATTAGCATTTTAAAAATGTTGAGAATTTCTTTCCTGGCAATCACGCAATGAAGGCCACGGCTCTTCCGGTGGGAGGGGGGGAGGGATTATAAAACCCGGAAGTGTGGGTGTGGCTAAGTGTCCGCAAGATGGGGGAGGGAGAGGTCATGACTGTCTGAGTTGTGAATCAACTGAACACACTGAATATCGACTGAACTGTGAGTTTGGTGTTTATGTGGCGTTTTGTGGTGTTTTGTGTGGTTTTATGGTGGTTTCACCCTGCTTGAAATGGTATGAAACTGCATTTGAATGTGGTGGCCTTGCACCCTGCTTGAAATCGCATGAAACTGCACTTGAATTTGGTGGCCTTGCACCCTGCTTGAAATGGCATCAAATTGCACTTGAATTTGGTGGTCTTGCGCCCTGCTTGAAGTGGCATGAAACTGCACTTGAGTTTGGTGGCCCTGCACCCTGCTTGAAGTGGTAGGAAACTGCACTTGAGTTTGGTGGCCGTGCACCCTGCTTGAAGTGGTAGGAAACTGCACTTGAGTTTGGTGGCCGTGCACCCTGCTTGAAGTGGTAGGAAACTGCACTTGAGTTTGGTGGCCTTGCACCCTGCTTGAAGTGGTAGGAAACCGCACTTGAATTTGGTGGCCTTGCACCCTGCTTGAAGTGGTATGAAACTGCACTTTAATTAGTTGGCCTTGCACCTTGCAGCCTGAGTGAGCTGCCAGCACAAGAGGGTTGAGTGAGTGAGCTGCCACCCCAAGATTCTATTTGGCCCACAATGTTCATACTAGCCCTCTGGAAACCAGTCCCTTCAGCCCACAACATCCATACTAGCGCTCCAGAAAGCCCCCCCCCCCACTGGCCACCAATATTGGAATTGGTGGAGAGGTGGAATATTGCATTGGGGGACCAGCCCTCCCGTGTGAACATGGGACCCAATGGGTCCCACTTAGTCTACTATAAACTGTAAATAACTGGGGTTATTACTGAGCCTTGCAGCACTACCCTAGTCACTGCCTGCCATTGTGAAAAGGACCTGACATACCATCGGGTGGCCCCAGCAATGGCTGCCTCGTCCATAGTCTGCCTGTCCCTTCCTTCTTTGTGTTTAAATAGTATGTGTTAAATGTATGTTTTTAGTGTTCTTTAGCTTGTTTAATGTGGGGGATTGTGGTGGGGGGTGTTTGGGGACAACATTTTCAAATCTCGTACCTCGACGGAGTTGCGATTTTTTTCCGTATTCAATCTCTGCACTGTGGCCTAACATCGAGGAGTTAGCGGCCTTTGCTGGAGACCGGCCTTGAGAGCTCCACTGCGGGTGCCTGCGGACTTACCATCAGGGAGCCCACGATTCCTGTGCCAGGGTTCAACCTTGGAGCTCCAACTGTGGGAGTTTGTGGACTTTAACATCACACAGCCCACGGTTCCCCCGGGTTGGTGCCCAACTTCGGGAGCTCGAAGCCTCAGGAGCTTTGACCACCCTGACACGGGAGTTTCGATCGCCCCGACGCGGGAGCGTCTATCGCCCCGAAGCGAGAGCTTCAACTGCCGGCTGCGGGAGCTTCGATCGCCCCAACAGATGATTCTGTTTTTTCTATGTTTCTATGTTTCTATGTGATTGGTTTGTAGGGGTACCACCCCCATGCAGACTTGCCCTACAGGATTCGATGACCTATAAAAGGTAACGCCCACAAGGTTCAGGGTCGATCTTCTGGAGGAGCGCTTGGGACTGCATAACCTTTTAGAAACATAGAAACATAGAAAATAGGTGCAGGAGTAGGCCATTCGGCCCTTCGAGCCTACACCGCCATTCAATATGATCATGGCTGATCATCCAACTCAGTATCCCTTACCTGCCTTCTCTCCATACCCCCTGATCCCTTAAGCCACAAGGGCCACATCTAACTCCCTCTTAAATATAGCCAATGAACTGACCTCAACTACCTTCTGTGGCAGGGAATTCCACAGACTCACCACTCTCTGTGTGAAAAAATATCTTCTCATCTCGGTCCTAAAAGATTTTGGAAGTATATGCTTGCATGAGGCTGAAGGGCTTGGACAAGCAGAGACAAGGATCGATCCTGCAGTGTGGCTAGGTATCGTATAGGGAATTCGTAATTGTTTCATAAAATAAAAGATTTAGTGGTCTAGTACTTAACTCGGTGTTTTACTGAACTAGACTAAGGGGGTTCGCTCTAGGAGCATAATTACAGGAGGAAACCTGTCTCCCTTATCCATTCTACTTGTTACATCCTCAAAATATTTTGGGTTGCTCCTTCAGTCGGATGATGGAATTCAGGGAGCAGGCATACACCCCGACGAGTCGTCTGCAGGAAGTGTGCCAAGCTCCAGTTCCTCTCAGTCTGCATCGATCAGTTGGAACAACAATTAGATGCACTGATGCACAAACAGGAGGCAGAGAGGATTATAAACACAAGTTTCAAGACGGCACAATGAAAATCTTGCTTGCAGCAGCGACACCGGCAAAGAGATTCAGACAAACACACAAACACATAAATGATACATAAATTACACTAATTTCAACTGGACAGTAAAACGAAAGAAAAGACTAAAAAAAACAAGACGTCAGTGCAAATAAAGAAACAAATCTAGAGTCATAGTCATAGAGTCACGTAGCACGGAAACAGGTCCTTCAGCCCAACTTACCCATGCTGATTAAGGTGCCCCATTTGCACTAGTCCTGTCTGCCTACATTTGGCCAATATCGCTCCAAACCTTTCTTATCCATGCGCCTGTCCAAATGTCTTTTAAATGCTGTCATAGTACCTGCCTCAACTACCTCCTCTGGCAGCTTGTTTCATATACCCACCAGTGTGAAAAAGTTGCCCCTCAGATTATTTTTACATTTTTTCCCTCTCATCTTAAACCAATGTCCTCTGGTTCTGATTCCCCAACTCTGGATGAAAGACTGCATTCACCTGATCTATACCGTTATTATTTTATACATCTCTATAAGATGTATAACCCGCAGGGTTAGGCACTCCAAGTCCTGGCCTGCCCCTGCCTCTCCCTATTACTCAGGCCTTCAAGTACTTGCAACATCCTCCTAAATATTCTTTGCACTCTTTCCAGTTTAATAACACCCTTCCTATAGCAGGTTGACTAAAACTGAACACAATACTCCAAATACTGTAAGAACACATCCATGCCTTGTATAACTATACATAACATTCCAACTTCTATACTCATTACCCTGTCTGATGAAGGTCAATGTACAGACAGCTTTTATGACCACACTATCTACCTGTGACACCACTGTCAGGGAACTATGTACATATACTAATAGACCCATCTGCTTTAAACTGGACAAGGTGCAGAATAGGTTCACAAGGCTATTGCCAGGACTGGATGACGAGATATAAAGAGAGACCGGATAGGTTGGGTCTGTTTTCCCTGGAGTGAAGAAGGCTGAGGAGTGACCTTATATAGTTTTATCAAATCATGAGGGGTCTAGATAAGATGTATTTTCACGTCTTTTCCCCAGGGTAGTGGAGTCAAAAACTGGAGGGCATAGATTTAAGGTGAGAAAGGAAAGATTTAAATGTGAGGGTACACAAAAGGCTGGAGAAACTCAGCGGGTGCAGCAGCATCTAAGGAGCGAAGGAGATAGGCGACGTTTCGGGTCGAGACGCTTCTTCAGGCGGTGTCTTGAGTGGAGACTCCTTCACACAGAAGATCGTACATATTTAGATCAAGAGGAAGTGGTAGAGGCAAATACAATTACAATGTTTAATAAGCATATGTACAGATTCATAGATAGGAAAGATTTAGAGGGCTATGGGCCGAATACAGACAAATGGTCTAGCTCAGGATCACACATTAGTCAGCATGGATTCGTTTGCCGGAAACAGGCCCTTCAGCCCACCAAGTCCACACTGACCAGTGATTCCTGTACACCAGCACGATGAATTAATGAATGAATTAATTAATACGTTTATTGGCCAAGTATTCACATACAAGGAATTTGCCTTGGTGCTCCGCCCAAAAGTGACAACATGACATTTTAACATTTAAAAGTAAAGTGGATAGGTATATGGACGGGAAGGGAATGGAGGGGTATGGTCTGAGTGCAGGTAGATGGGACTAGGGGAAAACAAATGATCAGCACGGACTGGAAGGGTCGAGAGAGCCTGTTTCCGTGCTGTAATTGTTATATGGTTATATGGTTATTTTATTAACTTACAGTAACTTCCTTTTCTATTATTAACAAGTTTTGTTTTTTTTAATCTTGTTTGATTCTAATTTTTGTTGCTTTATTATTTTTAATGTTCCTCAGGAACAACTTAACCTGCAAACTACAGGCCCAGATGAAGTCCACTATCCCAGGAGCATTGTGTTGATTGGGATATCCAACTCCCTTATATAACATTTATTATGCTTGATGGCTTTGGATTTCATTTTTGAACATTGTACAACATTTAAAAAAATCAGGTGCATTTTATAAACTACTGTGTGCAAGACTAATGTTGAATAAGCCATTTAATTTGGACTTCTAATGAAGGCAATGACTGCACATGTAGCAGAGTTCTATATGGTTTCTCTTTCCAGATACATAACAGCAATTAGAAAACTGTTGCAGGACTTGTGGCATTGTAGCCTAACTGTAGATTTTACTTCGGAATCACGTGAGTGACTACGTGAAGAACCCCGATCGCCCGCAGTGCGCGTCATTACGACGCACGCATTTGACGAAGCACCAAACTGGCAGGCACGTCGCTCCTGCTTCGCGGGTGCTGACGAGGGAACCAGCTGCGAGCTGTGGGGAAACCCCAGTCCTACCACGGAAGCGGGTAGCTGGAGAATGTCGGGCTCGCGGAGTTCAGTCATTGACAAAACGATCAGTGACTTCTGAACGCTGGGTTCCCGGGGAGGGGAATTCCGGCAGAAGTGCGGTTCTTAGACTGCAGTGGCCCACGATATGGGGTTGAAGCTGACCAGAACAGTCAGCCAGGGTTCCGTGGGGGGGGAGGGGGGGGTTCCCCTTGGTAAGGCACACAGATGCTAGGGTTCCCCGGGGAGGGGAAACCCAACAGCAGTCCAGACCGCAGTAGTTCCTAGGATAGGGGTTAAACCGACGAATATGGTCAGCCCTGATGCCGGGAGGGTTCCCCTCAGGGTAATGTAAAAAATTTAGGTTCACCAGGATGGAGCCCTTATGGAGAAGAGGCTCCATCTAGATACACTCCTACTACAGGAGTTGTGACAGTGCTGGGCATATGGGTAAACCTGAGCCAGCAGCACCTTTGCACAGGGCTACTTTAGGAGATGTCGAGCATATGGGTAAACCTGAGCCAGCAGTACCTATTGCACAGGGCTGCTTTATGGGATGCTGAGTCCGTGGCAATGCCGGGCATATGGGTGAGCCCGAGCCAGCAGCACCTATTGTACAGCGCCGGCCTATGTGAGAGGCCACACCAGCATCACCATGTAACAGGGCGCTTTATGTTGAGGCTGAGGCTATGGCAGCACCGGCATATGGGAGAGCCACACTAGCAGCACCTTGTAGCAGGACTGCTTAATGTAGGCAGCAACATCTGTAGAAGGGCTGCATAATATTTCCCTCATGGAGGAGGTGAGCTTCCCGGGGCAGTTTGTTCTGACACTGAAGTTCTACAACTAAGAGACCATTTACAAGTGGGTAAGATTAACAATAGGTTGAACAATACAAATGATCAAGACATTTTCATCGATTTAGAGGCATCTAACCATGAAAAATTGGACAAAGCTAGCATTCTAAGCAGGCTGGAATTGGGCCAGAATTGTGTTAAGGCAGGCGCAGTACTTTGGCTAGGGTTGCCTTCGAGATAGGTTCAAAAATATGGGCAGAATTGCCTTTTGAGACAGCTCAGAATTATGGCCAGAGTTGTTTTAGACAAATTAGATTTAGCAGACAGGCTCATTATTATGGTCAGGTTTGTCTTACAAGACAGGCTCAGGAATCGGGCCAGAGTTGCCGTTCAATGCAGACGCGAAGGATGACAGGCGTGGCCTGTTCATTATGAAATATGGCCGATTAACAACTGGATTCATAGGGTGTGCCCTTTTACGGTGATCATTGGAGATATTTGGAGGAGGCATTGCTGTGATGAGGCAACATAATAGTATAATGACAATAAAGCATTCAAAGAAGACTAGTCAGAGTTGCAAAACATTTGTTAAGTCTGGATGATAATTTTTAAGGCTGTATTTTGATAAAATCCACTGTTCAGTCTCAAATCATGTTTGAGAAATTGGGCTCCTCTATTCAATTAAAATTAAGTTGTTATCAAATAGACGTGTTGGAGGTGTTGCAGAGCAGCATACCCCAAGGCATGAAAGCCGACGGGTCAGTATTAGTCTGACGCCGGGTCCATGGCAGCGTTGGCCAATTGGAGAGGCCGCGCCAGCGGCGCCTTGTAGTAGGGCTGTTTAATGTCTTCCTCATGGAGGAGGAGAGCATGCCGAGTCTGATGGTATAGTTGTGGAACATACCCAAAGGGATGAAGGGCACGTGTCAGAAACCATTACTGACAGCAGGATTTGCATTCCCAACACGTATGCAGTGAACACCGCTATCAGGGGGTCAATACATTACATTAGCTATCCTCCACGAGGGTTGGAGGATAGCTAATGTAACCCCACTTTTTAAAAAAGGAGGGAGAGAGAAAGCGGGGAATTACAGACCAGTTAGTCTAACATCGTAAGTGGGGAAACTGCTAGAGTCAGTTATTAAAGATGGGATAGCAGCGCATTTGGAAAGTGGTGAAATCATTGGACAAATTCAGCATGGATTTACAAAAGGTAAATCGTGTCTGACGAATCTTATAGAATTTTTCGAGGATGTAACTAGTAGAGTGGATAAGGGAGAACCAGTGGATGTGTTATATCTGGACTTTCAGAAGGCTTTCGACAAGGTCCCACATAAGAGATTAGTATATAAACTTAAAGCACACGGTATTGGTGGTTCAATAATGATGTGGATAGAGAACTGGCTGGCAGACAGGTAGGCAGTCAGTGAGTAGTGGGGTACAAGGCTCAGTGCACCCCAGCTATTTACAATATACATTAATGATTTGAATATATATTTTTTTTATTAGAGTATTTAGACAGTGGATTAGCAAACATATATTATGATAGAAATATTTCATTTCACATTATTAATATTATCAGTTTATAATCATTTTGGTTTTTTTATATAGGAACAGTAAGAAAAATAGAATAATAATCGTATCAAAGAAGAAAATCATAAAGAAAGGAATAATTTACTATTAAAACATCGTAGGAGATAAGATCAAAGAATGGTTCAGTTAGGGTTCCCTGCCGAACCTTTTATGAATCAATTAAAGAAGACCACGTTCTAACAAAAACTCTTGTTTGTCCAATAAGGCAAATCTGATTCTTCCCAGGGTAGGGTCTCCGACATTTCCATAATCCACATTTAATTGTGGGGGATATAGGGCCTTTCCACTTCCCAATTATTATACTGCAAAGTTAAACTTTGATGTTCCAAGTATTATTAATTTTTGGTCCGATCCATTTAGTTTAATAACTTCATTTTCTATCCATAGAGCCAAATTTGCAGATGAATCTGTTCGTCAGGTAAGACCTATTCAACAGGCAAATCCTGGAGGATGATGGTAAGTAGTTCACTGAAGCTGGTGGCAGCATGAAAGCTGGCCAGAGGTTCCACGCACTCGGCTTGTACTTGCCAGAATTTAGAAGATTGAGGGGGGATCTCATAGAAACCTACAAAATTCTTAAGGGGTTGGACAGGCTAGATGCAGGAAGATTGTTCCCGATGTTGGGGAAGTCCAGAACAAGGAGTCACAGTTTAAGGATAAGGGGGAATTCTTTTAGGACCGAGATGAGAAAAACATTTTTCACAGAGATTGGTGAATCTCTGGAATTCTCTGTCACAGAAGGTAGTTGAGGCCAGTTCATTGGCTATATTTAAGAGGGAGTTAGATGTGGCCCTTGAGGCTAAGGGGATCAGGGGGTATGGAGAGAAGGCAGGTACGGGATACTGAGTTGGACGAACGGCCATGATCATATTGAATGGGCTCGTAAGGCCGAATGGCCTATTCGTGCACCTATTTTCTATGTTTCTATGTTTCTATGGTATGATCAAGTTAATACATTCTATGTACAAGGCACCAATGCCATTCATGCTGTTACATGCTGATACCGCCGACAAAACACCCCGTCAGGCTGCGGTCAAGGGCGGAGGTGGCAGCAGTAGACGGTCGGTCAGCTCAGCTCTGGGAGCAGCCGACCATGCGCCTCCACGCCAAAAAGCCGGCGCCGATTCAACTCACCTGCCTTCATATCAGACAGGTGGGCCGCCACAGTCTGGGAGAGGACAGACTAGCGGAGAGTCCGTGCGGGAGTCGTATGATCCTACTTGGGCTGTAGGTCACGACAACCTGCCATTGAACCCTAGACAGCACCTTATGGAGGTATGGTCCGATCGTAGAAGCCCCAGTGAGTTCGCAGGGCCTGGGGAAGTCGGCTTGTCCGCTGCACATAGCAGGGACGGTCGCATAGAGCGGTTGGAGCTCTTAGTGGAGCAACTCCGCCAGCGGGACCGGGAACGAGAAGAGCGGGACTCGCGGGCATCCACTAGCCGTGCGAGGACCCCACTCAGCATCTCATCGTCTCCAGCCAGAAGCGTTAGTGATTGCCCAGCTGCTGTGTTTGAAGACGACCCGGGACAGCCAGTGACCGCTGAGCCAGAGCGTGAGGAGGATATGCTGGAAGTGGTGAGTAAGTTTGCCGCTACCACACAGACAGGTGAGCCTCTGCACCACAAATTGGCGGGCACCATTGATTACCTGACTACGCACCAACTTCAGAGTCAGGTTCTCAATGATACCTTGGAGACAATAAAAACGCCCGAGAACTGCATCAATATCAGTGTGCCCTTGGTTAATGCCCAGATCTGGGGACACTTGAGTACGGAAACCAGGATGCAGGATGTCCGCCTCCAGTGTATCTTAAAGGTTCTCTCCACAGGCCAGGGACGCATGGGCTGCAGTTGGAATTTCGGGCGTACCTTGTAGATGCCACTCTCTGCATAGTCACCCATCTCCACCACTACATCCGAGTTACAGGAGTTATCAGGATGAAGGAACAGGGGCTCCTCATCAGCCACAAACCTCCGCATCATCGGGTGACTGTACAGACTATCGCCAGGTGGCTCAGGGTGGTGCTGGATGCAGCAGGAGTTGCTACTGACATTTTTAAGTCTCATTCCACCAGGGCTGCATCCACATCAGCGGCGAGGGCCATGGAAGTGCTCATGGACCACATTCTCGCCACCGCGGGCTGGGCCAGTGAAGAAACCTCAGATTCAGATTCAGATTCAGATTCCTTTATTGTCATTCAGACCTTTCGGTCTGAACGAAATTTGTTACCTTGCAGTCATAACATGTAATAAATTAAAACAAAACACACAATAAACACATATTTAACATCCACCACAGTGAGTTCACCAGGCACCTCCTCACTGTGGTGGAAGGCAAAAGTCTTAAAGTCTTTGTCTTTTTCCCCTACTTGTTCCCTCTCTGTACTGAGGCAATCCAGGCCTTCGATGTCATCGTCCACTAGGCCCGCGGCCGAGCCTCCGAAGCCAGGCCGTCACCGCCGCCCGCCGCCGGAACGCCGGAACAACCACCACAGCTCCCAATCAGGATCGACCACGGGAACGCTGGTCTGAAGCCGGGCCGCCGCTGCTGGAGCACCGCTGGAGAGCCCCTGGAGCGCCGAAGCCCGCCCTGGAATGGGAGAGCCGCTGGAGCGCCGAAGCCGGGCCGCTGCTGGAGCACCGCTGGAGCAACTGCTGGAGCGCCGAAGCCTCGAAGCCGGGCCATTGCCGCCGCTGGAACACTGGAGCTCTGAACGCTCGCCACAGCTCCGAGGCCACCAGCTCCGCCATTAGGCCTCAGCACAGACGGAGACGGTGACGGGGGACACGACAAGAAAAGGTCGCATCCCCCGAAGGAGAACTAAAACCCTTGTTTCTCCCACCCTCCCCCCCCCCCCACAAACACAGCCTAATAAACCAAAATTCTAACTAAAACAGACACAAAAAGACAAAAAAAAAGAAAAAAACAGACGGACTGCAGGTGAGCCGCAGCTGCCACGCAGCGCCGCCACTTCCGACAGTTCTTTCAACAGTTCTACAACATTCGCAGAAGCTATCCTGGGAACCGCTCAGTGAATGTCTGTCCCCGAATTAGGGGTTATTTGTTGTTTATTTGATTAATAAATTGTGTTAATTTTTCAGCCAGTTTTGACTGAACTGCATTAACAGCCTTCCTCCATCAGACTGGCGGTAGTGTGATAAGCATGGACGTTGTCCAGGGCGTGAATTCACAGAGCTTTGAAATCTTCACGAAGTCACTCACGTGACTCCGAAGTAAAATAGTAAGATTAAACGAGAACTTACCAAGTTTGAAGGTTGATCTGTATTTTACGAGGAGTCGCGGTGAGGGATTTCGTGCCCACCGCTCCCACCCTCTATCATAAGGTCAACTAGGAAGTTCTACGTTTTTCATCTTACTATTTTTTAGTCATGGTTTGGTTCTGTGATTCCACACCGCTGCTTTGAAGGATGCTGCGCAGGCGTGCTGGCGGGGTCTTCACGAAATCCCTCACCGCGACTCCTCGTAAAATACAGATCAACCTTCAAACTTGGTAAGTTCTCGTTTAATCTTACTAGCAACGTATAAAATTGAATTATGCAAATGGCTACAACTCTGGGTAAGCTTCAATTATTGATGGAGGTTGGCGATGATTATTTTAATGCAATAACTTGCTACTTTTAATTTTTGCAGATGCATCCAGTTGCTACACCTATCCGATATTTTACACAAAGTCACAAATTTCAATCACAAAGTATGCCCCTACTTACTAAATTAAACGCCCTGATTAAATTTTGGAAAACTCTTCCGGTCTTTAATAGGCCGAATAAATCCTATAAAAATGATCTTCCTACCACAAATGTTATATTTATTTCAATCAATACCAATATACTTACCTAAAAAGTATTTGTTTTACAAATCACAAATTTTATATGGGACTACAAAACCCATAGAATTCAAAGAAGACATTTGTGCAAACCTAAAGAATTTGGTGGATTAACACTTCGCTTCTCTCTCCCATAGTTAATAATCCGTCATTTAATCCATCCATTATTGATAAATCACTTGGGAAAGAATAGGAATAAAAACGTTTGGAGACATGTATGAAAATGGATTTTTTTTTATCATTCCAACAACTACAACTTAAATACAACCTGAGAAGTAATACACAAGAATATCAAAATTTGACTCCAGACCTATTAGACGAAGCTATGAATAGAAAGGCGGACTTAACTAACTTAATATCATACTTGTATAATATCATCCAAAATATAGAAATACCATCATCCGATAGAATTAGAAGAGATTGGGAACAAGAACTAGCTATAAAAATCTCGAAAGAGAGTTGGGATAAACACTTGCTATATGTGCATAAATGCTCGATCAATGTAAGACATATTCTAATCCAATTTAAAATCCTACAGAGGTTATATTATTCGAAAACTAAAATAAGTAAAATCTTTCCAAATGTTTCCCCCATTTGTGATAAATGTCTATCTCAAGATGCAACAATAGTACTTTGTTTTTTGCATAAAAATCCAAAAATTTTGGAATGAAATATTTGAAATTTTTACAAAATTATTTAAAATTATTTATTTCCAAAAGAGTTTCCTTAATTATGGCTTAATAATGGCAAATTCTTTTTATTTGTTGTTGTTTATGTCTTGTTTTTAGCGTTAGTTTGAGTTATTATGTAGTGTATGTGTGTGGGAGGGGTGGGAGAAACGTTCTTAGTCTCTTCCTTTTGGGGGGACGTGACTTTTCTTGTCGTATCCCCCGTCTCCGTCTCCGTCTGCGCTGAGGCCTATCGCGGAGCTGGCGGCCTCCAACTTTAACTGCGACCGACCCGAGGCTCCGGAGGTAGAGCCAGCCAGGACTTAACAGCGCGGGGCTGGCCGACTTCGGGGCTGCGGCGGGTTCAGGCGTTCCGGCGGCCCGACTCGGAGCTGTGGCGGCTTTCTGGTGGCGGTGGCAGTGGCAGCAACTTCGGAGGCCCGGCCACGGGCCCAGTGGACGACATCGTTGGGAGCTCACAGGTCACAGGTTGGTGACCTGTTTTTCTGGAGCTCCTGCAGCAACAACTGCGTCCGCTGGACTGCACGGCGGCAGCTTCGGCAGCTTCAACCGCCCCGGGCTGCGGAGTTGAACCGGCCCACTCGCGGAGCGCGTTTCACCTGCGGGACTTATTTACATCACCCAGTGCGGTCACAACATCGGAGGCCCGGGTCGCCTCAGCGCAGAGGAAGAGGAAGAACAAGAAGGGAAGAGACAAAGACTAGATTTTTGCCTTCCACCACAGTGAGGAGATGTCTGGTGAACTCACTGTGGTGGCTGCCGGCCCCGATGGCATCCCCGGGCGGGTGCTCAGGGCATGTGCTGGACAACTATCCCTGGTCCTCACTGACATCTTCAATCTGTCACTGGCCCAGGGTGTCGTCCCCACTTGCCTCAAGACATCTACCATTGTGCCAGTGCCCAAACAATCAGCGACAGGGAGTCTCAACGATTTCCGGCCAGTGGCACTCACCCCTGTCATCGCCAAGTGCTTCGAGCGGCTGATCTTGGCTCACCTCAAAGCCAGCCTCCCCCCCACACTGGACCCCCATCAGTTTGCCTACCGACCAATAGGTCAACAGAAGACGCCATATCGGCCCTACACTCTGGCCCTGACCCACCTGGACAGCAATAACACCTACATCAGGCTGCTGTTCATCAACTTCAGTTCCGCCTTTAACACTGTCATACCCGCTAGCTTGATCACCAAACTCAGCGGTCTTGGCATCTCCACTTCCCTCTGCAATTGGACACTGGATTTCCTCACTAACAAACCTCAGTCTGTTAGGATCAACAACCTCACCTCCTCCACTATAACACTGAACACTGGCGTGCCACAGGGCTGTGTGCTCAGTCCTCTCCTCTACTCTCTCTTCACCCATGACTGCATCCCTAAGTTTAGCTCCAACGCCATCGTAAAATTTGCCGACGACACCACGGTGGTAGGACTGATCAGCGATAACGACGAGTCAGCCTTCAGGGAGGAAGTCCAGCACCTGACAACCTGGTGTGCCAATAACAACCTCGTCCTCAACTCCCAAAAGACGAAGGAGATCATTGTCGACTTCAGGAAGAACACAGGGGGCAGACACACCCCCATCCATATAAACGGGACTGAGGTGGAGCGGGTCTCCAACTACAAATTCCTCGGGGTACACATCTCGGAGGATCTGTCCTGGTCCCTCAACACCTCCAAGCTGGTCAAAAAGGCGCAGCAGTGCCTTTACTTCCTGAGGAGGCTCAAAAAAGCCCACCTGTCCCCCCTGATCCTGACCAACTTCTACCGCTGTACCATCGAAAGCATCCTGACCACCTGCTTTACGGTATGGTACAGCAGTTGCACCGTAGCAGACAGGAAGGCACTACAACGGATGGTGAAAACCGCCCAGCACATTATCGGTGCCCCGCTCCCTGCTTTGGATGCCCTCCACCGAAAACGGTGTCTGAGACGGGCTGGGAAGATCATCAAGGACCCCTCCCACCCTAACCATGGACTGTTTGCCCTCCTACCATCGGGGAGGCGGTACAGGAGCCTCAGGTCCCGCACCAGCAGGATGAGGAGTAGCTTCTACAATAACACCATCGCACTGCTGAACTCGGAGTCCCGCCGATAGATTCCCACATCTGTATTTATTTATCTGTATTTATCTAAACATTGCTATCACTACGTTCTGACACTAAACTGCATTTCGTTGTACCCATACTTGTATCTGTGCAATGACATTAAATTTGAATTGAATTGAATTGAATTGAATTGAATTGAATTGAAGTTAAATATGTGTTTATTGTGTGGTTTTGTTATTTACTATATGTATGACTGCAGGCAACGGAATTTTGTTCAGACCACAAGGTCTGAATGACAATAAAGTTTTCCAACAGTGATGAGGTCCTACAAGGTGAATTTAGGGAGCTAGGAGATAAACTTAAAAGTAGGACCTCAAAGGTAATAATCTCTGGATTACTACAAGTACCATGGGCCAGTCAGAGTAGAAATAGGAGGATATTGCAGATGAATACGTGGCTTGAAAAATGGTGCAAGGGGGAGGGATTCAAATGTTTAGGGCACTGGAACCAGTTCTGGGGGAGGTGGGACCAGTACAAACAGGACGGTCTGCACCAGGGCTGGAATGGAACCAAAGTCCTTGGGGGGAGTGTTTGCTAGTGCTGTCGGTGAGGATTTAAACCAATGGGGCAGGGGGATATGTACAAGAGCAGAGAGGCAGGTTGGAGTAAAATGAGGGTAGAAGCAATAGGTAGCAAGGTGAAAAGTAAAAGTGGCAGGCAGACAAAACCAGGGCAAAAATCAAAAAGGGTCACTTTCCAACATAATTGTATAAGGGGTAAGAGCGTTGTAAAAACAAGCCTGAAGGCTTTGTGTCTCAATGCAAGGAATATTCATAATAAGGTGGGTGAGTTGAACTTGCAGATAGCTATTAATGATTATGATATAGTTGGGATCACGGAGGCATGACTCCAGGGTGACGTAGACTGGGAGCTGAACATCCAGGGATATTCAATATTCAGGAGGGATAGAGAGAAAGGAAAAGGAGGTGGGGTAGCGTTGCTGGTTAGAGAGGAGATTAATGAATTGAAAGGAAGGACATTAGCTTGGAGGATGTGGAATCGGTATGGGTAGAGCTGCGAAACACTAAGGGACAGAAAACGCTGGTGGGTATTGTGTACAGGCCACCTAACAGTAGTAGTGAAGTTGGAGATGGTATCAAACAGGAAATTAGAAATGCGTGCGACAAAGGCAAAACAGTTATAATGGGTGATTTCAATCTACATATAGATTGGATGAATCAAATTGGCAGGGGTGCTGAGGAAGATGATTTTTTGGAATGTATGCGGGATAGTTATCTAAATCAACATGTAGAGGAACCAACAAGAGAGCAGGCTATTTTAGACTGGGTTTTGAGTAATGAGGAACGGGGAGTTAGCAGTCTTGTTGTACGTGCCCCCTTGGGCAAGAGTGACCATAATATGGTTGAGTTCTTCATTAGGATGGAGAGTGACATTGTTAATTCAGAAACAATGGTTCTGAACTTAAAGAAAGGTAACTTTGAGGGTATGAGACGTGAATTGGCCAAGATTGACTGGCAATTAATTCTAAAAGGGTTTACAGTGGATATGCAATGGAAGACATTTAAAGACTGCATGGATGAACTAAAAAATTGTTCATCCCAGTTTGCCAAAGAATAAATCAGGGAAGATAGTGCATCCGTGGATAACAAGGGAAATCAGGGATAGTATCAAAGCAAAGGATGATGTAAAGTAGCCCGAAAAAGCAGCATACCAGAGGACTAGTGAAATTCAGAGACCAGCAGAGGAGGACAAAGGGCTTAATTAGGAAAGGAAAAATAGATTATGAAAGAAAACTGGCAGGAAACATAAAAACTGACTGCAAAAGTTTCTATAGATATGTGAAGAGAAAGAGATTAGTTAAAACAAATGTAGGTCCCTTGCATTCAGAAACAGGCGAGTTGATCATGGGGAACAAGGATATGGCGGACCAATTGAATAACTACTTTGGTTCCGTCTTCACTAAGGAAGACATAAATAATCTGCCGGAAATAGCAGGGGACCGCGGGTCAAAGGAGGAATTGAATGAAATCCAGGTTAGTCGGGAAGAGGTGTTAGGTAAATTGAATGGATTAAAGGCCGATAAATCCCCAGGGCTAGATAGGCTGCATCCCAGCGTACTTAAGGAAGTAGCTCCGGAAATAGTGGATGCATTAGTGATAATCTTTCAAAACTCTTTAGATTCTGGAGTAGTTCCTGAGGATTGGCGGGTAGCAAACATAATCCCTCTTTTTAAGAAGGGAGGGAGAGAGAAAACGGGGAATTACAGACCAGTTATTCTAACATTGGTAGTGGGGAAACTGCTAGAGTCAGTTATTAAAGATGGGATAGCAGCACATTTGGAAAGTGGTGAAATCATTGGACAAAGTCAGCATGGATTTACGAAAGGTAAATCATATCTGACGAATCTTGTGGAATTTTTCGAGGACGTAACTAGTAGCATGGATAAGGGAGAAGCAGTGGATGTGGTGTATCTGGACTTCCAGAAGGCTTTCGACAAGGTCCCACATAAGAGATTAGTATACAAACTTAAAGCATACGGCGTTGAGGGTTCAGTATTGATTTGGATAGAGAATTGGCTGGCAAACAGGAAGCAAAGAGTAGGAGTAAACGGGTCCTTTTCACAATGGCAGGCATTGACTAGTGGGGTACCGCACGGCTCAGTGCTGGGACCCCAGCTATTTACAATATATATTAATGATCTGGATGAGGGACTTGAAGGCAATATGTCCAAGTTTGCGGATGACACTAAGCTGGGGGGCAGTGTTAGCTGTGAGGAGGATGCTAGTAGACCGCAAGGTGACTTGGATAGGCTGGGTGAGTGGGCAAATGTTTGGCAGATGCAGTATAATGTGGATAAATGTGAGGTTTTCCACTTTGGTGGCAAAAACAGGAAAGCAGACTATTATCTAAATGGTGGCCGATTAGGAAAAGGGGAGCAAAAACAGGAAAATAGCCTATTAATTGAATGGTGGTTGATTAGGAAAAGGGGAGATGCAGCGAGACCTGGGTGTCATGGTACACCAGTCATTGAAAGTAGGCATACAAGTGCAGCAGGCAGTGAAGAAAGCGAATGGTATGTTAGCTTTCATAGCAAAAGGATTTGAGTATAGCGGGGAGGTTCTACTTCAGTTGTACAGGGTCTTGCGTACAGTTGTGGTCTCCAATTCTGAGGAAGGACATTATTGCCATAGAGGGAGTGCAGAGAAGGTTCACCAGACTGATTCCTGGGATGTCAGGACTGTCTAGAAAGACTGAAGAAAGACTGTATAGGCTCGGTTTATACTCTCTAGAATTTTGGAGTTTGAGAGGGGATCTTATAGAAACTTATAAAATTCTTAAGGGGTTGGACAGGCTAGATGTAGGAAAATTGTTCCCGATGTTGGGGAAGTCCAGGACAAGGGGTCACAGCCTAAGGATAAGGGGGAAATCCTTTAAGACCGAGATGAGAAAGACTTTTTTCACACAGAGAGTGGTGAGTCTCTGGAACTCTCTGCCACAGAGGGTAGTTGAGGCCAGTTCATTGGCTATATTTAAGAGGGAGTTAGATGTGGTCCTTGTGGCTAAGGGGATCAGAGGGTATGGAGAGAAGGCAGGTACGGGATACTGAGTTGGATGATCAGCCATGATCATATTGAATGGCGGTGCAGGCTCGAAGGGCCGATTGGCCTAATCCTGCACCTAACTTCTATGTTTCTATGTTTCTAACATAACTTTGAAAATAAACGGTTTCAGGATCTGGTGAGGGGTTTGTAAAGCTATGAAGTAGGTACATCCCTTTAAACGTATCTTATTTTCTTATATTTTCTTTTTTCTATTTTTCTCTTTCCCTTTTTAATTTTTTTTATTCTTTCTCGCGTTCTATCTTTTCACTTTTTCACGCACTTACTATCTTATCTAACTTTCTCTATTTTTCTTCTTCTTTCTGTTACTTTCTTATTATTAAAGTTTAAAACAAGAAGTGGTGCATGAAATGTATTATGTTATTTTTGGCTTATACTACTGTAATGTACATTACTTCTAATAAAAATAAATTTAAAACTAAATAAATAAATAATAATAATAAATAAAAATCAAGTATCAAGGATAAGTTCTGCTCTCTTTTTCTGATGCAGCTCATCAGAACAAGTTTGCTGTGTGGTTACATGGCAAAATGTCCAAATTGCTTCTGCCACAGTGAGATCAAGAAAAGGTTGACTGCAACTTTTGCTTAATTTAGCAAAATTGGATCATTTATGCCAGGAACCGACAGAAAGTACATGGGAAACATCTGACATATTCTAGAAACAGTGGCCAAATGGCTTGTGAAGTACTTTTGTAATGAATCACAATGCCATGGGATCCAGGCCATACAGTGGCTTGCAAAAGTATTCATACCCCTTGAACTTTTCCACATTTTGTCACGTTACAACCACAAATGTAAATGTATTTTATTGGGATTTTACGTGATAGACCAACACAAAGTGGTGCATAATTGTGAAGTGGAAGGAAAATGATACATGGTTTCCAAATTTTATTACAAATAAAAAACTGAAAAGTGCGGCGTGCACTTTTCAGCCCCCCCTGAGTCAATACTTTGTAGAACCACCTTTCGCTGCAATTACAGCTGCAAGTCTTTTGGGGTATGTCGCTACCAGCTTTGCACATCTAGAGACTGAAATTTTTGCCCATTCTTCTTTGCAAAATAGCTCAAGCTCAGTCGGATTGGATGGAGAGCATCTGTGAACAGCAATTGTCAAGTCTTGCCAGAGATTCTCAATTGGATTTAGGTCTGGACTTTGACTGGACCATTCTAACACATGAAAATGCTTTGATCTAAACCATTCCATTGTAACTCTGGCTGTATGTTTAGAGTTGTTGTCCTGCTGGAAGGTGAATCTCCGCCCCAGTCTCAAGTCTTTTGCAGACTCTAACAGGTTTTCTTCCAAGATTGCCCTGTATATGGCTCCATCCATCTTCCCATCAACTCTGACCAGCTTCCCTGTCCCTGCTGAAGAAAAGCATCCCCACAGCATGATGCTGCCACCACCATGCTTGACAGTGGGGATGGTGTGTTCAGGGTGATGTACAGTGTTAGTTTTCCACCACACATAGCATTTTGCATTTATGCAAAAAACTTCAATTTTGGTCTCATCAGACCAGAGCACCTTCCTCCACATGTTTGCTGTGTCCCCCACATGGCTTATGGCAAACGGCAAATGGGACTTCTTATGGCTTTGTTTCAACAATGGCTTTCTTCTTGCCACTCTTCCATAAAGACCCGATTTGTGGAGTGCACGATTGATAGTTGTCCTGTGGACAGAATCTCCCACCTGAGCTGTGGATCTCTGCAGCTCCTCCAGAGTTACCATGGGCCTCTTGGCTGCTTCTCTGATCAATGCTCTCCTTGCCCGGCCTGTCAGTTTAGGTGGACGGCCATGTCTTGGTAGGTTTGCAGATGTGCCATACTCTTTCCATTTTTGGATGATGGATTGAACAGTGCTCTATGAGATGTTCAAAGCTTGGAATATTTTTTATAACCTAACCATGCTTTAAACTTCTCCACAACTTTATCCCTGACCTGTCTGGTGTGTTCCTTGGGCTTCATGATGCCCATAGAACATTGTTTGTTCACTAATGTTCTCTAACAAACCTCGGAGGCCTTCACAGAACAGCTGTATTTATACTGAGATTAGATTACATACAAGTGGACTCTATTTACTAATTAGGTGACTTCTGAAGGTAATTGGTTGCACTGGATTTTATTTAGGGGTATCAGAGTAAAGGGGGCTGAATACTTTTGCCCACACTTTTCATTTTTTTATTTGTAAAAAGATTTGAAAAGCATGTATCATTTTCCTTCCACTTCACAATTATGCGCCAGTTTGTGTTGGTCTATCACACAAAATCCTAATAAAATACATTTACGTTTGTGGTTGTAACGTGACAAAATGTGAAAAAGTTCAAGGGGTATGAATACTTTTGCAAGCCACTGTATACTGGCCACACAGAATTGATGAGCATACTTCTTCATCCAAGTGTCAGTAGTGCAGTGTTTTTTACAACAATCCATCATAGTCACTCTATTTAATGCCTGGCATAACTGAATTCAAATGCTCTCAGGTGCGTACATGGGATTTGAATGCACTTAATTATTCATTCACGTTTATAAATTACTGGTTCACCAGCAAAACCATTGCACCGGCTTATCTCTTCAACAAGATTGAGTAACCTTTAAAGGCTTTACAGGGATATAGATCATTTAACAATATAATATTTGAAAGTGGACTTTCTTTAAAAATGGAAGTCCTCCTTCTTTGGGTTTTAAAAACTCATGTACCAGCAGTAACGTCCAGAAAAAGGCTTAAAGTATAACATCAGCAAAGCTGTATTTTACCCCCTAAGCAGGCATTGTGACAACTGAAACATCCATGTCCCCTATTCGTGGATTATTCCAGTACAGCAATGGGCCAAAAAAGAGAACTTTGGGAAGTGCAGGAGAACTATACTTAATGCAATTTTTTGCACCTATTGGATCGATTCCAGAACAAAAAATGTCCCCAATAAGTTCTGAAATAGAAATGTGTTTCAAACCATCTCCATGTAACACAACAACTTGCACTCAGTTTGTCGAGCTGTCAGAGTTATTACTATGTATGATTAGTAAGTGCAATGCAAGAGCACATCCAAGCCGATTGAAAGTGACAAATCGATGTGCAAAAATTGGATTTTGCTTATGCTGTAAGACATTTATTTCTTAAGTAAAGAGTTTGCATTGCACAAAATCTATGGCTTAATTTATATTATCATAAGGGTGAAACACCAGTCACAAATCAATTATTATTACTCAAACCTTGTATTTCAGTTATCAGTGATGATCAATAAACATCATGCACCTGATTATGTTGTAGCTGTGCATTATGTAGAGCTGTCCTTGTCAACATTTATATGTTACCAAATCAACTCATTGAAATAATGCCATTATTCCTATTTAGAACCTGAAATCCTTAACTTGTCCATTATTTTTAAAGTTATGAGCTTTTGTCTATTCAGCAACCAAATTGAGTTGCTTTTTCAAAAGGAAAACCCACCGTAGTCTCCTGGAACCATGACAGGACTGGATAATACAGCTGCCTTTTGTGTGCATCACAGAACTAGAATCAGTTTTGACCTCCATTAATCCATATGGACTTGCATGGAAAATTAAGTGGGGAATCTCACTGTTGGTTACTCTGCAAAAGGCAATCTGCTTTATTAGCCAAGCTATAAATTAAGTACGGATGTCATAAATCCCAAAGGTCTGCAGCCTTAGCACAGCACTATGAGCCTGATACCAGATCTACAGTGTAATTGAAACAATGCCAAACAAGAAATGCAACATCAACAGTTTTTTTTCTATTCACATGACACCACACAGCGACATATTATGTTAACGTTTATCCATGAATCATGCTCTACTCACTTTCTATTTGGAATTCGGTTGCCTCTGTTAATTTCATAATTAATCTGCATTCAGAAGTACAGTGACAGTCACAACCTCCAGAGATCAGTCGAGACCCAACATTAGGAAAAGACCTGCTCTGCTCAATGCAGTTTCTATTTAAATATAGAGGCATCATTGAAATATTTTAAGACTGAAACGTATGAATATACAGTAAACAAAATGTACAAACTTTATTTCTCAGGCAGAGGTAATCTGCGCCCATTTTGTAATAATAACAAGGAAGTTGGAAAGGGTCACCAATCTTCATTGTTTATTCTTTTAAGTACTTGCAGATATAAGTTTCTCATTCAGAAGATTTTGCTGATTTCTGTTCCTTTTCCTTCTCCACGAGATTTGTTCCTGATCGTTTTTTAAATTTACGATAATTCCTTGTCATGTTTTTGTTACAACTAATAAATATGCAATGACAATATTATTATAAAACAAGCTCCATAATCCTTGGCTTACGCCACCAGACTCAAAGAAACAGAATAATCCACAGCTCGAAGGACCGAAACAGACTGGAATGAGGTTGAAAGATAAATGTCCTCTCTCAGGATTGACAGTGAATGCTGGAAAAAATAAATAAATACATCCTTAATTATGTGCATCTTCTGAGTAAACACTATTCAGCTCCTATGTTAGCACAGAATTATCATTTTAATTGTGTTGGACAGCTGCAGCACAGCTGAGAATCACAAATTGCCCATGGAGTTTCTATCATCACAGTCCTGTTATTGCAGTTTTATTGACAGGTTTCCAGCTGCATCTCAACTGGCAAGCAGTGAGGAGACTGTTGTGGAATAAAGCAACACATCTAATTAATTAAAAGAAATAGCGAAAATGCAATTTCAAAACTATGTTTTTCTTGATTTCAGAAGTATAATTATTTCTCCAAATAATGGAACATGGATAAAAATCCACACACGTGTAATTATTTCTGATTCCCCCTTGTCCATTCACATACCAATATCCTACTTAACACCAAATCTGCTGAACACACTGATTCATTGTAGAAACAAGGAACTGTGGATGTTGGTTTACACAAAAGGATTCAAAGTGCTGGAGCTACTCAGCCGGTCAGGCGGCATCTCGGGAGAACAATGTCTAGTTAAGTTTATTTTAGTTTATTTTAGAGATACAGAGCGGAACAGGCCCTTCAGCCCACCGAGTCCACACCGACAAACGATCCTCACACATTAACACTATCCTACACACTACCAGCAATTTACACATACATCAAACCAATTAACCTACATACCTGTATGCCCTTGGAGTATGGGAGGGAACCGAAGATCTCTGAGAAAACCAACGGAGGTCACGGGGAGAACGTAAAACTCTGTACAGACAATACCTGTAGTTGGGATCAAACCCGGGTCTTCAGTGTTACAAGTGCTGTAAGGCAGCAACTCTACCGCTGTACCACCATACGCCCTACGCCCTATGTTCTTCAGAGGTGCTGCCTGACCCGCTGAGTTTCTCCAGCACTATGTGACCTTTACTGATTCATAATGGCTCAACTATGAACACTCACTAGCAGGCAGCCCCTATACTTTGACAAAGATACTCACGTGAGCTGCTTGGGGCTATGAAGGGATCCTGGTGCAAGTCACTGCGCTCTGCTAAGCTGGGAACAAGGTGGAAATCCCTACCCTCCACATATAGTCAAACAGCACAGTAGAGTGTGCAGCAGCTGCTGTCTAGGCTCATGCTGGGTGGGCTGGGACATGCAGTGCAGCTGATTAGCTCTGGGATGTGGACCACATGGGAGCACCCTGGGCAGGAGATGAGTGTGAGCCAGGCTACCAGCAGCTCCATGTGTTGATTGGGAGTGGCGGCGCCACCCTGGCAACAGCGGCTCACCTGCAGTCTGTCTGTTTTTCTTTTTTTTTTGTTTTCTTGTCTTGTTTTAGCATTAATTTGAGTTATTATGTAGTGTATGTGTGTGGGAGGAGTGGGAGAAACGTTTTTAGTCTCTTTCTTTTGGGGGGGACGCGACTTTTCTTGTCGTATTCCCCGTCTCCGTCTCCGCTGAGGCCTAATGGCGGAGCTGACAGCCTCCAACTGCGACTGACCTCGAGGCTCCGGAGGCAGAGCCAGCCAGGACTTACCAGTACGGGGCTGGCTGACTTCGGGGCTGTGGCGGGTTCAGGCATTCTGGCGGCCCGACTCGGAGCTGTGGCGGCTTTCCGGTGGCGGTGGCGGCGGCAGCGACTTCGGAGGTTCGGCCGCGGGCCCAGTGGACGATATCATCGGGAGCTCGCAGGTCACAGGTTGGTGACCTGTTTTTCCGGAGCTCCCGCGATAACAGCTGCATCCGCTGGACTGGAGGGCGGCAGCTCCGACCGCCCCGGGCCGCAGAGTGGAACCGGCCCACTTGCGGAGCGCGGTTCACCTGCGGGACTTATTTACATCACCCGGTGCGGTCACAACATCGGAGGCCCGGGTCCCCTCAGCGCAGAGGAAGAGGAAGAACAAGAAGGGAAGAGACAAAGACAAGATTTTTGCCTTCCATCACAGTGAGGAGGTGTCTGGTGAACTCACTGTGGTGGATGTTAAATATGTGTTTATTGTGTGTTTTGTTATTTACTATATGTATGACTGCAGGCAACAAAATTTCGTTCAGACCGTCAGGTCTGAATGACAATAAAGTTTTCAATGATTCCATGATTCCATGATTCCATGATTACTACTTGGAACCTCTTATCACCTCCTTTTAGATATAATGGAAGCTGCTGCTGAATCATCTTTTCATTTGACAAAAATTATTTACTGGTAACAAGCTCAAAGGGTCTGAAGAATGTCCCGATCCAAAACGTCACCCATCCTTTTTCTCCAGATATGCTGCCTGGCTCGTTGCGTTACTTCAGCACTTTATGCTCATCTTCATTATAAACCAGCATCCGCAGTTCCTTTCTACCTATGCTTCAAGGTGATCTCTTGACTGAGGAGAGGGAGGAGACACAGGATGTTGCGCGAAGTGCCTCCATCACATCCAGCAGATAGAGATGAGGGTGGCTGTAGGATTCAGAGGTGGTGCCAGACCATAACAATAGCCCGTACTTATTGTTCTGACCAGAGTGCAGGCCTGAGCCCTGCATCACACTCCACAGTGGCTGCCCAACTCCATCAATTACAGATAGTCTCTCCACACTGAACTGTGGGAGCAATTTATTGTTGTATATGCATGAATTACTGGCACACCAGTGCTGTCTTAGTGCACTTCTCTATGTATGATGCTGTAATAAACATCTTCAGTGCTGATGCTGGCAGAGCTTTCATATCTGGGAAAGCATCCTCTGCACCAAGTGAGTTAGCAGTCTAGTAATTATGTGTATTGCTGTAATATCTTGAGAAACCTCAACAATATATCTGACCCAAATCTATCCATAACAATGCTTCTGGTTTTCACATTTGTCCATATTTTTGTTGTTTTTCTTCCATTATGAATGTGGACATATGAATTATAGTAAAACTGTAGGGAACCTGTGAACCTATCATCATACCCATACTTGAAGCCAATGCTGAAAATGAACTATTTTTGAAATCTGCTTCCACAAATGATGTTGGTAACCTTGAAATAACAATGTAAGAGTAAATGTCCTTGAAAATGTTCTCTGTTTAAAACAAATTTTGTTATAAGTCTTTGCACCTTATTCTGATTATCATACATTATAAGCCCAGTCCCTCAGAAGATTGCACTAAGGGTTAAATTTCATGGAGGTTCCTGGGGTGGAAGATTACAACCTTCATGTGGTCCGCCCTGTTTCGACTAATGCAATCAACTCGACGTGCACAAACAGAAGATCAAAGAGAACAAGTTGTCCTACAACTTTAGGTTGTGCACGCCACACGAAAGAAGAAGAAGAAGAAGAAGAAGAAGAAGAAGAAGAGGTTCGGCAGTAGGTTTGACAGTAGAATTGCAAAAACCCTGAAAGAAACTGTGAACAATATTGCCGCTGTTTTACTCAATTCATTCTCAAATAATTTTACGCACGCCTCTGTGATTTCCTTTATGATACCTTGACAAAATTACTTGAATCATTTCTGCTCAGAGGAAAGTAAATCCTGGCTCTATCCTTATAGAACATAAACTTTCTTCATAAACTCCTCCCACCTATCTCAGAAATTGAGAGCGGGAAAGAAAATAAAGTTCATTTAAATAATCCCATTCACTACAGGCCAACCCAAATGCTTTACAACCAATGAGGTAACTTTTGAAGTTTTGCAATTTGTGCACAACCATGAAAGACGGAATGGGATAATGAGACCGATCTAACTGGATCTGCTGTCTGATGAACCTGTAATTGAATGCTTCCCAAGTGTATATTGAAATGTAGCCTACCCTGGAAACAGATTGTTAAAGCTGAAGAAGGTAAAATGATGGGTGAAACCAGCAGCAGAAGAGAGATAAGGAGAGCTTCTGATTAATTATTTTGATTGTTAGTTTAAATGTTCTAGGTGAGTCTTTTGTTATTCTATAATTGCTCTAAAATATATTTCTATTTTTACAGCTTCAAGTCATTTTGAGTGATATAGTGCCCTCCATAATGTTTGGGACAAAGACCCATCATTTATATATTTGCCTCTGTACTCCACAATTTCAGATTGGTAATAGAAAATACCTTTGGAAACTTTTATTGTTGTTTATCAACATGAGGACCAAAGTTGTGCAATGAAAGTCAAAGAAGTCATAATGAGATTGAGAAACAAGAATAAAACTGTTAGAGACATCAGCCAAACCTTACCAAAATCAACTGTTTGGAACATCATTAAGAAGAAAGAGACCACTGGTGATTGCAAAGCGACTGGCAGGTCAAGGAAGACATCCACAGCAGATGACAGAAGAATTCTCTCTATAATAAAGAAAAATCCCCAAATACCTGTCCAACAGATTAGAACACTCTTCAGGAGTCAGTTGTGGATTTGTCAATTACCACTGTCACAGAAGACTTCATGAACAGAAATACAGAGACTACACTGCAAGATGCGAACCACTGGTTAGCCGCAAAAATAGGATGGCCAGGTTACAGTTTGCCAAGAAGTACTTAAAAGAGCAACCACGGTTCTGGTAAAAGGTCTTGTGGACAAATGAGATGAGAATTAACTTATAGCAGAGTGATGGCAAGAGCAAAGTATGGAGGAGAGATGAAACTGCCCAGGATCCAAAGCATACCACCTCATCTGTGTGTATGGTTGCTGTAGGTACTGGCTCAATTATCTTCATTGATGATACAATTGCTGATGGTAGCAGCATAATGAATTCAGAAGTGTATAGATACATCCTATCTGCTCAAGTTCAAACAAATGCCTCAAAACTCATTGGCCGGTAGTTCATTCTGCAGCAAGACAATGATCTCAAACAGGGTTACACAAAAAGCTGGAGAAACTTAGC
Organism: Okamejei kenojei; assembly: GCA_035221665.1. NCBI lineage: Eukaryota > Metazoa > Chordata > Chondrichthyes > Rajiformes > Rajidae > Okamejei > Okamejei kenojei. The sequence continues at coordinate 52,481,384 of CM069135.1, read as the reverse complement.
GGGTGCAGCAGCATCTAAGGAGCGAAGGAGATAGGCGACGTTTCGGGTCGAGACCCTTCTTCAGACCTCAAAAATGATCTCAAACATACTGCTAACGCAACAAAGCAGTTTTTCATAGCTAATAAATGGTCAATTATTGAGTGGCCAAGTCAATCACCCTATCAGAACCCAATTGAGCATGCCTTTTATATGCTGAAGAGAAAACTGAAGGGTATTAGCCCCCAAAACAAGCACAAACTAAGAATGGCTGCAATACAGGCCTGACAAAGCATCACCAGAGAAGCCACCCAGCAACTGGTGATGTCCATGAATCGCAGACTTCATTGCATGCAAAGGATATTGTTGTATATCTTTATTATCATTTTTCTGAGTACTTACATACCCAGAGGAGAACGAAAAAAACGTTTCTCAACCAGTGTCCATTCAGTGTGTGGTAAAAAATAAATAGAAATAAAGAATAAAAGTACATATATCACGAGTTCCGATCGGCAGTGGCACGACAATGGCTCTGCTTCAGTGTGTCCAGGTTGGTGTTTGGTGCGCAATACTTTAGCCTGGGGCAAAGTCCATTTATCAGTCTTATAGCCTGCGGGAAGAAGCTGAAGAGCATCCTGCTGGTTTTGCAGCTGATGCTCCTGTACCTCTTCCCAGATGGCAGGATGGAGAATATGTGATGCTATGGGTGGTAGGGGTCTTTGATGATGGAGATGGCTCTGCTAATACATCTCTTCCTGTATATGTCCAGCAATAAAGGGAGTGGAGCACCAATAATCCTGCTGGCAGTCTTCAAAATCCTGTCCAGTTGGTGCCGTTCGTACGCCTTGCAGCTCCCGAACCAGGAGGTGATGCTGTAGGTTAATGTGCTCTCGATTGTCCCCCTATAAAAAGTTTGTAGGTGTGCAGTGGGGAGACCTGCTTTCCGTAGTCTTCGGAGAGGGTGTAGTCGCTGCTGGGCTCTCTTGACCAGTGCTGTGGTGTTGGCCGTGGACGTCAGATCATCTGACAGGTGGTCCTAGGAACTTCACACTGCTGACCCTTTCCACGTCAGCTCCATCGATGTGCAGAGGTGTATGGCGTTGTTTTTCCCACCCTCCTGAAGTCAACCACCATCTCCTTCGTTTTTCCCACGTTGAGAATGAAGTTGTGGGATTTGCACCATCCTGTGAGCAGCTCCCCCTCCATCCTGTACGCCGACTCATCATTGTCACTGATGAGACCCACCACTGTTGTGTCATCAGCGAACTTGTTGATGAAGTTGTTGTTGAGTCTAGCAGTACAGTCGTGTGTAAGCAGACTAAACAGCAGGGGGCTTAGGACACAGCCTTGGGCTGAGCCAGTGCTCACGGCTATGGTTTTTGATGTCCTCCTGCCCACCCTGACTGTCTGCTGCCATTGTGATAGAAAGTTCAGGACCCAGTTACATGTGCCAGTATCAACCCCTAATAACTCCAACTTTTCCACCAGTTGCTGCGGAATGATTGTGTTCAAAGCAGAGCTGAAGTCTATGAAGAGGATCCTGGCACAAGTATTTTTCCAATCAAGGTGTGACAGTACGAGGTTCAGTGTTGTTAAGACTGCATCCTCTGTGGATCGGTTGGCTCTGTAGGCGAACTGCAGTGGGTCTAGGTCGGCAGGTAGGCTATTTCTGATATGCTGCATAACCAGTCGCTCAAAACACTTCATTACTATGGGTGTTAGAGCCACTGGTCAAAAGTCATTATGGCAGGCTGGGTTTGATTTCATCGGGACAGGAACGATGGTGGCATTACTGCCTGGCTGAGCGAGGTGTTAAAAATATCTGTGAAGACATCTTTCAAATGCTCGGCGCACGCACCCAGGAATGTTGTCCGGCCCTGTGGCTTTGCGTGGGTTGATGCTGGCAAAGGCCTTTTTTACTCTGGCTGCGGCCTGGTCACTGGGAGATGGCAGTAATGCACGTGTCTGGGTGCTGTTTTTAACCTCAAACTGTGCGTAGAACTCGTTCAGTTCATCTGGTAGAGATATGCTACAAAATACTAAACATGACTACTTTCATTTACATGACATTGCTGTGTCCCAAAAATTATGGTGCCCTAAAATGGGGGGGAGGGGACTATGTATAAACACTGCTGTAATTTCTACATGGCGAAACCAAAATGTATAAACATGGCCTTTATTACAATCTGACAATGTGCACTTTAACTAGCAATGTTACAAAATTTTGAGATTAAAAAAATCAAGTCTGCACTTTATCCCATCAGATAAAGCATAAAAAGAAGTTTAATTTGACATCTAATTCACTTTCATATCTTCAGTATTAAAAAAGTTATGGCCATTTTCATACTCGGAAATTAGCATCTTGTTCCCTATTGCTTTTCCATTAACACAAAAGCTGTGATCGAGGACAGTCAAAAGCCCATAACTTTCTTAAAAATTAAGAGAGCTGAAAGACATTTTCAGTTATTATAGATTGAAGCATTCTGAAACAAATATGAAACAATCTTACTTGGACGACCTGAAATTAAAACATATAATTAGTTAGTTACCTAATTGTAGCTAATTACAAATTTCAATTACTAGATTTAAACATCTATCCATTTCTTAAGAAAAGATTAACATTTTTAAATAGCCCAAATGTCCAAATAACATTCACACAAGAATTCACAATATAATTAGGGGTTCATGATTTTTCAAATAGGAGGAAACGGTCCTCACATGGCAGCAGTGTCAGGGCTCAACCCCGCTTTTATATATATTAATGATCGGATGAGGAATTGAAGGCCAAATGACACTAAGCTGGGGGCAGTGTTCGCGTGAGGAGGATTAGGAGACTGCAAGGTATGTTTAATTTTGGCAGATGCAGTATAATTATAAATGGAGGTTATCCACTTTAAATCATTAGGAAAAGGGGAGATGCTTGCGAGAAAGTGGTTTTGTGGAAACGATGGTATGTTGGATAGCAAAAGGATTGAGTACAGATTGTTGGGTTCTAACGTTGCGGTTTGCTCCAAATCTGTGCCAATTTGAAGATTCCCATATATCGGCAGGAAAAAACACTACGGTTCGTATGGGGCCATAATCACATTTTCGCCAATGAAATTTGGATTAATTCATCCTAAGAAGCAAGTTCATATGTAAAATAAACGACTTACCTTATGTGTTTTGTCCCCTACGTGAGATCCGTCCCGTCGTCCGCGTTGACGGCATTAGAAGTAGCTTTTTTTATTTTACTCCAGCGATTTACTCCCGCGATTTTTTTTTTAAACTTCCGAGAACGCAAGTCGGAACGAATTTTCAGCATCAGGTAGTAGCCCGAGAAAATATATCTCAGACAGGCAGGAGAAAATGGCATTTTAATTCCCCCCCCCCCCCCCAAAGGTGCCAAAGTCGCGCACACGGCCAGTGGCAGAACTGCAGCGCCAATGAAGGTAGGTATTGTAACATACCTACTTTAACCACATGTGATTTTTTTTCTATTACAAATCTCAAATTGAAAAACATTTTCTAGTGAAGGTATTTCGAGGCAAATGCAACATTAATACAAAGATTTCTACTGAACAAAGTTGGAATTTTTCTTGCCTCTTAAAATGATTTGTGAATAAACACATAAACCTGGATGTTTGAGCACCACTGTTTAAATAGATATTCTTTTATTCTTCTGTCCAAGATTAGCACTCCTCAAGTCAAATACATCTTCGGTGTGTCAGCTCATGTAATCATTCATCAGAACACTGCAGTTCATTCCCTGCATATGAAGTGCTAAGTCCTTAATGTACATTGAAAACTACTGAGCCTGCTGAATATCACTGTCTATCCCTCCAGTCAGAAAAGCAATAATTCATTCAGGGTTTCTGCTATCTGACATTTTGCCAGTTTTGTAACCTTGCCAAATTTGTTTCTTTAATTTCTGAGTTTTAATTTAGCTATATCAAATTACTTTCAGACGTATGTGCACACATTGTGAACTGCTCTCCCCTCATAAACTGTGACTTCAATAAAGACTTCAGGTAGGTTAATCAACCCTGATAAACTGTGGCATATCCCAGCTGACTTTAATTATAAAGCCAGAATTTGTCAGACCTTAACTAATTTTGTACCAAAATATTGACTGTGAAGCTGGTTGTAATTTCAGGCTTAAATTAAAGGCTTGTAACTTCACATCCTCTCCAATTTTCTGAACATGCTAGATATTTGCAATCTTCCATCACCATTCTCAGTCAAAAAGATGAATGTGATATTGTAACCAGAGCCTACAGCCATGACAATCACCATAGTTTCCATCATAATCTAGTATGTAACCCATCTGGCTGTATGCATCCTACATTATGAGCACCACTAAGTTTGCAAGTGCTTCTACCTTCCATATTCATAATGTCATCACTGTCTTCATGTTTATAATTACATTGGCAGCTCATTCTTCCCATCTGAACTATCCATTTAGTATTCCAGCTATATATTTTTTTATCTCAACACGAAGTTCCCTTTTTTTGTCCCGAAGAGCAGATCCCTTTGATTATTTTGATTATGCTTTCATGTTTATAAAAGATTTCTGAACTCCATTTTCCACTGGCCATTAATCTATTGTCAAAAGCACTCTTTGCTCTTCATTAACTTTCATAAAGATCCTCAAATATTTGTGCCATCATCTTGTGGTTTTCGCCAAAGATCTCTTTACACTACCTCATGATAATATTTTCTTCATTAACTGTCCAATAAGTTTTAGCTTTGGATGCCTGTCTTTTATTCTCGTGCAATATATTCACTTCCTCCCACCTCAGTCTCTCTCCATAGCTAATTACTGCTCACCTGCGAGATTTTAGTTCAAATTCATCAGTCAAAACCCTCCCATTCACTGAAATTGCCCATTTGTCTAATTAATCTTTGTCCTTTTCTGGAACTATTTTATATGATGTTTCTACAGTCAATGTTTTTTTCAACTGTTCCCACATTAATGAAGATTTGGCTGGCCCTCTTCAACCCTTGCTCTAGATCCAACACTTTCTCCTTGTTCATTGAGTGAAAGTATATTGAACTGGTATGTTCCCTTGTACACATTTAAGAAATACTTTGCTCTTTACATTGTTTCTTTCCTAGTTCAAATTGAAGTCCTCCAAAGGACTATAGCTGTTATATCTTTCCACCTACCGCAGCAGTCTCCCTCTTATATATCAGTCCCATTTTTTGTCACCTTATGGTGACTCAGGAGCCAGTATTGTAGGTGCTTCAATGCTGATCCTTAATTCCATGAAAAAAAATATTGCCTTTGACCATTCCGCTGTGTTTATTCTTTCCACGTGCTATTGTGGTTTATTTCATTATTACTAACGCTCCATCCTCTCTCACCTGGACCTTGTCACCTGCACCCACCAGCCAATTAAAAACAAATCCCTAACTTTCACCAGTACACAATAGGCAAAAATGATTTTGTTTACAGTTTTTCTCTTATGTGAGCTTGGCTCGATTCATTTAATCATATTCTTGGAGGCCCATTTGTCTCTATAACTCACCAACCTAATCTTCCCATAATTTAATGAGGAAGTGGTCTGGAATCTCTCGTAGCAATTTGCAGCTACTCGAGCAAGTAACCAAATGGTTAATTGAGTTGAGTTCAGTTTATCGTCGAGTGTACCTAGGCACACTGAAAAGCTTTTGTTGCATGCTAACCAGTCAGCAGAAAGACAAAGCATGATTACAGTCAGGCCATTCACAGTGTACAGACACAGGATATAGAGACAAGAAAGTGCAGGAGCTAGAATCTGGAGCAAAAAAATAACAAAGCACTGGAGGAACTAAGAACCCTGGGTGATCCACAACCCAATGGTTTGAACATCCAACCTTTTAGTTTTATGTAATTCACACAGTCCCTCTCCTTTTAATCCGCCAACATCCTCTTGACCCTCCCATCGCCAGCCATTTATCTCTTGCAGTAATATAGGTTTACTGGCTGCTGGGGTGGGCTTTAGATTTTGAGATAAAGCTTCCAATGTACAGAGTCCACAGTAAATCTTTCTAAATCATTGGTTAGACATGGCAGGAGTTTTATGCAGAGTTCTCACAATAGTTCAGAAAGGATATTAAGGTCTTGATGAGGATGCAGAACTATTTATGGTATATATCGGTGCTGTGGCTGATGGATTTATTTAGACAGACTGTAAAAGTCAATTCAAGTCAAGTCAACTTTATTTGTCACTTACAAGATGTGCAGTGAAATGAAAGTGGCAATGCCTGTGGATTGTGCAAAAACTCCAGAACAGAATAGAACAGAAACAGTATTTACATGTGAAAAAAAAAAATGTTAAAAGACACAACACAACAGTAAATTAGTACAGCAAATTAGTCCCTATTGAGATAAGAGTTTACAGTCCTGACGGCCTGTGGGAAGAAACTGTGTTTCATCCTGTTTTCACAGCATGACAGCGGAGGTGTTTGCCTGACCGTAGCAGCTGGAACAGTCTGTTGCTGGGGTGGTAGGGGTCCCCCATTAATGTTGCTGGCTCTGGATCTGCACCTCCTGGTGTATAGGTCTTGCAGGAGGGCGATTGTAGTTCCCATAGTGCTTTCGGCCGAATGCTCTACTCTCTGCAGAGCCTTCTTGTCCTGGGCAGAGCTGTTCCCAAACCAGATTGTGATGTTGCCGAACAAGATGCTTTCTACAGCCCCAGAGTAGAAGCACTGAAGGATCCTCAGAGAGACTCTGAATTTCCACAACTGCCTGAGGTGGTAAAGGCGCTGCCTTGCCTTACTCACCAGTGCGGCAGTGTGTGTTGTCCATGTCAGATCCTCTGTGATGTGGACTCCCAGGCATTTAAAGCTGCTCACCCTATTCTCAATAGTCCCATATATCTCCAGTGGTGTGTACGTCCTCGGATGTTGTGCCCTCCTAAAGTCCACGATCAGCTCCTTAGTTTTTTTTACTTTCAAGAGGAGGCTGTTGTCCTGACACCAGAGTGCCAGATCAGCCACCTCCTCCCGGTAGGCCTTCTCATCTTTATCGGAGATCTGGCCCACCACCACAATATCATCAGCAAAATTGATTACGGAGTTGGAGCTGAACCTAGCCACCCAGTCATGTTTGTATAGGGAGTGCAGTAGGGGGCAAAGGATGCAACCCTGGGGGGGTACAGTGTTCAGGGTGAGGGGGTTGGATGTATGTCTCCCCATCTTGACCACCTGGGGCCTCGCGGTGAGAAAGTCCAGGAACCAGGCACACAGGAGAGTGCTCAGCCCCAGTTCTTGCAGCTTCTCAGAAAGTCTGGCGGGGACTATGGCATTGAAAGCTGAACTGAAGTAAATGAACAGCATCCTCACATAGCCCCCTTCTGGCTGTCAAGGTGAGAGAGAGCGGTGTGCAGAACCTGGGAGATCGCACCATCCGTGGATCTGTTCGGATGGTATGCGAACTGCTGCGGGTCCATGGTGTGAGGGAGGAAGGCGCAGAAGTGGTTCTTGATCAGCCTCTCGAAGCATTTCATGACTACCAAGGTGAGGGCCACCGGTCGGTAGTCATTCAAGCAAGCTGGACAGGCATTCTTTGGCATTGGTACAATGGTGGATCCTTTGAAACAGGCAGGGACCACGGACTTGGCCAGGGAGAGGTTGAATATTGTGGTGAGCACTGGAGCAAGCAGGGTAGCACAAGACTTTAGTACTCGCCCAGAAATACCATCTGGCCCTACAGCTTTCCTCATGTTCACATGCGTCAGAGCCCTCTTCACGTCGTGCTCGGACACCGAGATTGTGTGCACATCCCGAGCGGTGGGCCTCCCTCCAGCCACGCTAGCCAGCATGCTGGCCATGTTGTTTTTAGACGGCGAGCTAGGGGTGATGTTGCCCATCTCAAATCGTGCGTAGAAAGAGTTCAGATCATCAGCTAGGGAGGTGCAGGCATTTCCGGTTGAGGGGTAGCTACTCCGGTAGTTAGTTATAGTCCGTAGCCCCTGCCAAAGGCGTCTGGTGTCCTGCTGCTCCATCTGCGACTCCATCCTGTCCCTGTACCTCCTTTTTGCGTCCTTCACCAGCCTTCACAGTCGGTAGGACTCTGCCTTGCAGTCGTCTATATTGCCGGATGCCAGGCCGGAGTTGTAAGCAGCGGTGCGAGCATTCAAGGCAATGCGAATGGACCTGTCCACCCAGGGTTTTTGATTAGGAAAGATGCTAACCCTTACCGTGGGGACGATGTTATCGGCTATTGTTGCAATGAAGTCCGTGACCGCTTCCGCAAACTCACTGACGTCGCTGAAACTTGCTTGGAACATATTCCAGTCGACATCGCTCAGTGCATCTTGCAGCATGGCCTCTGAATGGTCAGACCACCGCTTTACATCCCTCGTCACTGCCGCTTCCCGTACTATCCGTTGTTTATACTCCGGCAGCCGGAAAATGGCAGCATGGTCAGATTTTCCAAAAGGAGGGAGAGAAACAGCCTTGTAGCCTTTCCTGAATGGCGTGTTGCAGTGGTCCAAAGTTAGTTCCCCCTGGTGACACACGTGATGTGCTGGCAGAAGTTAGGCATGACCTTTTTGAGATTTGCCTTATTAAAATCTCTAGCCACCACCATAGTCGTATCAGGGTTCTTGTTTTGGTGTCGGCAATACACATTGTGTAGGGCCGATAGTGCCATGTCGGTGTCCGCATGCGGTGGAATGTAGACGGCTGTGATGGTCACTGAGCCAAACTCCCAGGGAAGGTAGAATGGACGGCATGAAATAGTCAGATGATCCAGGTCCGGCAAGCAGAAATGAGAAAACGTCTTATATTCCCAGGATTGCACCAGTTATTGTTGGTCATGAAGCAAACTCCTCCACCCTTGGATTTCCTGGATTCTTCCATTCTGTCCACACGGAAAACAGTGAAGGACTCGGTTGGGCAGATGACCTGATCCGGCACCAGCGGGGTCAGCCATGTCTCGGTCAGACAGAATATGTTGCCGTCTCTTATGTCCAGCTGGAATCTGATCCTCACCCTGAGGTCATCCAGTTTGTTCTCCTGGGACTGTATTCTAGCCAGAAGGATGCTGGTGGACGGAAGGCTTGGGCTCTCAGCCTATTCCGAACCCCCCCCCCCCCCGCTTCCCTCGATGTTTTCTCTGACTTTTTCTCGGAGCCGCGCTCCCATTGTTATTGCCGCGGCGCGCTCTTATGATCTCTGCCGGTCACGCTGGATCAGTGAGTACAGTGTTTAAAACGTCTTTGGTTACGCTAAAGTTTAATTTTAAGAGAGTTTTCCAGTCGTACATTGTTAGTGCTAGTGTGTTAGTAGTTAGAAATAAATTTAAAATAAACATACATGTTAAAAAAAACATACAGTGTGGAAGTTGCCAAAAACTTTAATTCCCCTTCCCCTGTTCCTCTCTCCACATTGCCATCTATATCTCTCATTTCACTTTCCCCTGACTCACAGTCTGAAGAATGTTCTCGACCCAAAGGTCACCTCTTCCTTTTCTCCAGAGATGCTGGCTGACCCGTTGAGTTACACGAGCTTTTTGTGTCTACCTTCGGTTTAAACCCGCATCTGCAGTTCCTTCCTACACATTTGGAGAAAAGGCTGACATAAGTCACGTCTAGAATAACAATTAGTTCCAGAAAAGTTGGGGGAATGCAAGCAAATATGTTGCATTGATAGTCCCTCAGTTAATGAAGTTCGAGAGAAAGTGACGGATATCCAAACTGCAATAGTCCAAATCTTCTCAGAATGGCCTGCATTAAATTTTTGAACCACTCATCCATTAATCTGTTCATTTGGCATCCATTTAAAGGAAAACATTTTCTGTTAAATTTAAGACTAAACACAATTACACAAAACATTTGGACATAATATTCCATGTGCATATAATTTGTAAAAATCACTCAGTCTTTAAGAATGACAAATTTATTTTTGCTGCAAAGCTAAAAATACTTTCCAAGTATTTAATTTATTACTACGGCATATAGGCCCATCACATTTTTACAAGTCATGCCTTTACTTTTTCATTTAACTTATCTGCAGTCTGTCAGTAAATCAATAAAAAGCACTTTAGTATCTCATTATACCTGCTTTGAAAAATACTGACATTAATATGGAATGAGTATTATTGATTTAAAAATCTGCTGACAGCAAAGGTACTATGCAAAAAGACTAATCAATCTAAAATTCCACTTACAATGTTTTCATAGATGTTTTCTTCACATATCAGTTAATAATAAATATGTCTGGACTTTTTGAAAATAGTGTTCTTCTCACTTCCCTCACTTCCTCTCCTGATCAATTTATCCCTTCAGTGGCCACAGATCTTCAGGACGAGATATGTCAGAAAATGGCTCTCATTTAAGTTGAGGGCTAAAATACTACCTGTAAGTCACCAAATTACATCCGTAATTATTGTTGCGTCATGTTCAGAGCTAGCTGGATCACTATTAATTGCCCATTCCTGACAGTGTCCTGTTTTCCATATTTCCCATGGTACAGATATGCCAAACGGATGGTCCTAGATTCGATAGAGAAACAAATACTGGAAATTTCAGTCATCGTCTATTTTTGATGGGAACCCTGTACTCTGCAATGCCACCATATGGCAGAAACGTTAATAATGAAGAAGAAAATCACTGACTGAAATGTATGCGTTGAATCGTCATCTATAACCAACGACCGTGATCACGATTTTAATTTTGCTTTTCGTTTTGCAATAAATTGTTTCGTTCCTTAGCCTCCCCTTCTCATTGCAGCGCTCCATCTCAAAGTTAGGCGCCTTCACGTGATCCCCACTTCTCATCTCACAAAAATTGATGGCTTCAAAAAAGTGAACCATTGCCTATGCTGTTCATTCATAATCTCTTGAGCTATGAGAGTTAATTGGGTGCAATTCGTTGGCTATGATCGGAGGTCAGTCACTTTTAGGATTTAGATACCACCCCGCCTCACCCCTCCACCTGCCCACCGTGCCCTGCCACATGCACACCTCACCTTCCTCATGTCAGAAACATGCAGGGACATTCTCTCTAGTGGCCTTGTTAATAAATCTATCTTTATTATGTGTACGTCATTTTCAAGGGACGGCGTGCCAAGCTGATGTTTATTACAGACTTTGTGAAACAAGCATGACTATTGATACAGTATTTCTCTCAGAGAGAATTGTTAACCCTATCAACTGACGTGTCCAACAAAAGACTCTAAACCAAGGTTTAGTTTAGTTCAGTACAACTTAATCTTTATTAACACTCGAGTAACTTTAAACATGCATGCAAACAATTGACTTTAATAATATCTCATTTACTTTACTATTTCAACATCACTTCTTAAACTACATCACAAAACTCATGACTTGGGGTCAGACATTAGCCGTATGAATGAATTGGCCAGATTCGCTCTGTTGGTAGGGGGAAGTCTTCTCTGAGATTCAAACTCAGTTCACCTCCTTCTTGCGATGGTTGTTCCCGGGTTGTCGCTGCCGATGTCTCGGACCTCCCTTCTTTTATACTAATTTTGGTTCCATCTTCAAAAGGAAGCCTTTGTTCTAACCCAAGGCTTTACAGTCAATCATTTCAAGCTGTCACTCCTCCAAGGGCTGAATAAACAAAACACATCTTCATTCCTTATTAGGCTAGGGAGTTCTTAATTATGTCGCCTGTTCATATCTTCTTCTCATTACAGAGTTATTTTGCAATATGTCCATTCCAGGCACCTTATCTTCTCAAGGCCGTACTGCCTTAGCCGTGGCATTACCTTCAGCTCTGCTCCCACCAGATGTCAATGACATGACCATTTTCACTGCGCTCTTTTGTTCTCCTGGCTCCAGCATTTTGCTCTGTCTGTCTCTAGCTAGTAGTATCCTCCCAAAGCCTGTCGGGATACTTGACATCCAGTCCCAGGCTATATATCACCCCTTTGATCCATTGAGCGTTTAGCGAATTGGATCACACTGAGCCTTGGCCATATTTCATCTCATACATGTTAATATCTAAGTCTTTGCCATGTTACAATTTTCTACAAAGCATAGCCATGCAAATAGTAATTAAGGTTATTATGCTACTCTTAAAGCATTATTTCCCTCATCTTTTACCTTATCTATGTATACATGTCTGATCATGCTTGTTGCCTCTATAATTTCTCAGTTCTTACTTGTTCTCTAACATTTGTCCTTTCTGATCTTTGATTACGTTTCTGCAGGTACAGTTCCACATTTAGCTTTCTCTCTATTCCCACTTTCCAACGTTTAAACATCATCAATACATACATTTGATATATTAAAATTAAAACCATCACAATGATAGCAATGTGGGAGGCAATCCTTACCCACAGGTGAATTTGTACATTTGCACCCCAGTTCCAAATATTATCCCACCAGCTGGTTTCCTTAATTTTTTTAATATTCATCTCAATTTCTCCAGTTGATTACCTTAATGAATGCACTGTGGGCATTAATTAGCTGTTTCTTAATCCATTGTAAATTCTCAGGCAGGAGCCTAACTTCAGTAATATATTTTTGGAATATTTTTGCCTAAATCTTCTTTTATTCCCTCAGTTACTTTCATCGTGATTTATTTGCATTTATGTATATTGAACAATTTCTTTTCTTCGGTATTCACCAAGGAGAAGGATATTGAACTCTGTGAGTTAAGGGGAAAAAGTAGAGTAGCTATGGAAACTATGAGATTCAAATAGGAGGAAGTACTGACACTTTTGAAAAATATAAAAGTGGATAAGTCTCCAGGTCCTGACAGGATATTCCCTAGGACATTGAGGGAAGTTAGTGTAGAAATAGCAGGAGCTATGACAGAAATATTTCAAATGTCATTAGAAACGGGAATAGTGCCGGAGGATTGGCGTACGGCACATGTTGTTCCATTGTTTAAAAAGGGTTCAAAGAATAAACCTAGCAATTATAGACCTATTAGTTTGACGTCAGTGGTGGGCAAATTAATGGAAAGGATACTTAGAGATAATATATATAAGCATCTGGATAAACAGGGTCTGATCAGGAACAGTCAACAGGGATTTGTGCCTGGAAGGTCATGTTTGACAAACCTTCTTGAATTTTTTGAAGCGGTAACTACGGAAATTGATGAGGGTAAAGCGGTGGATGTTGTCTATATGGATTTCAGTAAGGCCTTTGACAAGGTTCCCCATGGAAGGTTGATTAAGAAGGTTCAATCTTTGGGTGTTAATGGCGGAGTAGCAAGATGGATTCAACAGTGGCTGAATGGGAGATGTCAGAAAGCCTTGGTGTGCTGGCCTTTATAAATCAGAGCATTGAATATAGGAGTAGGGAAGTAATGTTAAAATTGTACAAGGCATTGGTAAGACCAATTCTGGAGTATGGCGTACAATTTTGGTCGCCTAATTATAGGAAGGATGTCAACAAAATAGAGTACAAAGGAGATTTACTAGAATGTTGCCTGGGTTCCAGCAACTAAGTTACAGAGAAAGGTTGAACATGTTAGGTCTTTATTCTTTGGAGCGCAGAAGGTTAAGGGGGGACTTGATTGAGGTCTTTAAAATGATGAAAGGGATAGACAGAGTTGACGTGGATACGTTTTTCCCATTGAGGGTAGGGAAGATTCAAACAAGAGGGCATGACATGAGAATTAAGGGACAGAAGTTTAGGGGTAACGTGAGGGGGAACTTCTTTACTCAGAGGGTGGTGGCTGTGTGGAATGAGCTTCCAGCAGAAGTGATGGAGGCAGGATCGATTTTAACATTTAAAAGTAAAGTGGATAGGTATATGGACGTGAAGGGAATGGAGGGGTATGGTCTGAGTGCAGGTAGATGGGACTAGGGGAAAACAAATGGTCGGCACGGACTGGAAGGGCCGAGAGGGCCTGTTTCCGTGCTGTAATTGTTATATGGTTATATGGTTATATCAATCAACTCGATTTTACCAAATCTGGCGGGTATTTGCGCTTTAATACAGAAGGTCATATTGGTAATAGGATATGTCTGAACACCATACTGATATTCCTTTAAAGAAGTGGTTATACAGTATTCCCCTTTTCCTCTCTATACAACCTTGGTGATGTCGACCCTCAATGCCCGAGCTTCCATTGTACAATTCAAATCTGCTATCGCCTCAAATCCACATATAGCTTGTTCATTGGCATATATAGGGTATGGACAGACAACAATCCTGTCAGTATGTTGTCATTTAGTCAGGTCTCTACCTTCCAACCCTTCTGTCTTTACTATCGCATAAGGCAGAACATCTTAATATCTTAGCCATATCCCTTCCCTATTAATGCCTTATATTTTCCACTTGGCAAACTTCCAGCCCACATTTATCCTGAGAGATGATTGGGAGTCACAGTATCATTCCCAAAGTTTTCATGGTAGCCCCCCCCCCCCCTCCCCCCCACAACCTTCCTTGAACCAGACGTTAATTAACCTGTGGAATTGACTCCCTGGTATCCTCAGATGTATTTCTCTGTTGGTTAAATTCCTCAATTGTTCATCACTAATACAAGAGGCAAAACTCTTCCTTGGCTGACCCACTCAAGATGTCTCTCAGTTGTTCTCGCATCCAATTCCTATAGATAATACACAGGGTCCTGTTTTGAGGGAGCTCGACGTATCTTTGTTTTTTTCCTTTATGATCTGATTCTTGGTTTTACATGGCTATCCAGAGCTTTGACCACTTGTTCCTTTGCCTAATTTCCCTCTGAATACTCCCTTCAGAGCCTAGCGTATTATTATTATTCAATTTTGCCAGAACTTCCTTGACTTGCTGAGTTAAGTCTTTCAGCTTGGTATCTAGATTTTCTAGATCAAGGGCATTGGCATTGGACATTCCAGGACTGTAAGCTGGACTGTAATCATTAATTATACCTCTTCTCGTACGGGTCTTAGCTCTGAGCCCCTTTTTTTTCATTTTTCCCGTACTTCTTGCTCAAGCAATGTTTGTGTCAATCGTGTATATATCTCAGATTGGAATTGGACACCATTCTGTATGCCTGTTATATCCATGTTGTGATCCCTCTTTTGTAGTGGGACATATTCCAACCTTCCCTCCACCATTGCTGACCCAGCTTTGGACCCTTCACACATTGGATTCTGTCTTTATTTGTGCATTTGCCATATAGTGTATTTATACCAGAATATGCTAGCATGGTCCAATCTGTGAGACACAACACCTCAGTAATGTTATATATCAGTCCAACATCCTGAGCTGGTCCAACACTGATCGGTATCCCCTCTGTTATCACCGCAATCAACAACTTCACTTTGCAGAACATCAATTATTATCAGAACTGAACGAGGAGGAGGAGGATACAAATGCAGGCTCAGACTCAGGGCAGATCCGTTTTCAGGGTTTAATCGGTCCAAGTCGGTACACAGGTAAGCAAAAACAGAGGCAACAGTATAATCTAGGAGCAGGCAAAAACAGTGGTCGAATAACAGGCAATGGTCGAGATCACAAAGTCACAAGATTTCTAGAACTGGAACGAGGTGATACCAAGTAGCATACACAACGAACTGGCAAAGAGAACTAACTGGCAAAGGGCTTAAATACAGACTAACAGGGGATAACGAGACACAGGTGAAACACATCAGGGCGGGGCCAACAATCACATGAGGGTCAATGACATGACAGGAAATGGGACCTGAAACAAGAGGAGATGTGAGGCACCAAAATAAAACAAGAATGCAAACTCTAATACTAAAAACCAATAAGAAACAGAAACTAGATCAAATGCGATACCTGACAATTATTTGCAAAACACAAGTAATATCTGCTCTTATTTACAGTTCATGGTACAGACTAATAAGCCAGTATTTTAATACGTCTTGACTTTATTTTTTTGCTTGTGATGGATGGGAGTCGGAGACAATGTCTCACATGCATCCACCAGGATGTGGTACCGGTGGTTACTCTGTTCACTGAATGATTCTGTCACATTGAATCATTCTGTTGGTCAGTTTTCTGAATTATGGTTTCAGGGTTCTATTCATTCTTTCAATTGTACCACTTGACTGCAGATGGTATGTTACGGTAGGTGGTTTCTGGCCTTTTCCCAATAAGGACATTACATTCTGCATGACCTGGGCAGTAAAATAGTGTTTTATGTCATTATCCATACTTGGCCACCAACACAAGATTTTAATTCATCCAGTGCTTGCCTCAACTCCGTTAGTTCATTGTCTGTAGTCTGAGCCTGTATCAGATCTTCAATCTTAGTCTGATTGATTGTGCATCTAACTGTTCACCTTTTGGTGGTTACCTCTCCTTCTTGGACAACAATCTTTGCCAATTCATCTGCTTGTGTGTTCCCTGCAGGGGAAAATTTATGATGTGCTTTTATTTTAATTATACCATATTCTCCTCCTTGAACTTCCTGAATGATGTAGTTCAAGTTCAAATTCAAGTTCACATTTATTGTCACTTAACCAATTAAGGTTCAGTTTGAAGACGCAGATGGTAAAGGTTTACCGTCCGCTGACACAAAACCGCTCTCTTCCCATAGTGGCAAAAAATCAGTTAGGCTGTTACATGCACACATGCTGTCTGAGTATATGTTGACTGTTGGAGAAACTTGTCAGGGCGGTTGACCATATAGGCTACTGCTGCTAGCTCAGAATTCTGACCCCTCATTTGATCTGGTAATTTTTAAGCTATTTCTGCTCGCGGTATGCCTTGGTCATTCCACTTCCTGTCTTCCTGATTCCTGACTATCCTAGAAAATCCATCAACAAAAATGTTTAAAGTAATATCTGTGGTTTCATTTTCATTAGCAGTTTGTCCACGGACCTCATTATTTCCTGAATCACGGAATGCTTTGCCCTACAGCCTGCCCCCATTTTGTTTTGGCACAAATGGTCCCTTGGGATCATTTGATGTCCACAATCGACACTATTGCTGTTTTCCAGTGTAATTCGTTTAGTTTAAGTTTATTGGCCCGTGTACTGAGGTACAGTGAAAGGCCTTTAGAACATCTGCAAAACAAATATGATTATGTCAAAACAATTTTCGAAAGAAACACCAAAACAATATCAGCGTGTCAAAATCTTGCTCAAAATCTTTTAAGCTTCTGGAAAATAACCATTCTTGTTAGTAAAACAACTTTTAAGATTGCTCCCCAATGTTCCAATTTCTCAAAATACCAATTTCAAATTCACAATTTAAATATACCCTAATAACCAATATCCCCAATTGACAATTTCTTACTGAAATTAGGGCATCTCATGTCCGGAACAGAGACACACACATTTCTAACACCTTAACGTGGATTCCACATGGCCAGTGTGAAATCCTGTTTTTTCTCTAATTAATTTCCAAGGAAAGAAACTATATATAAATATATATTGAAAGAATATAGGACAAAACAAAACTCTGTTTGCACTCCTCTTTCTTTAGAATTTTCAAAATAACTGGAACACTTAGAATAAAGTTAATTTCTACAGTGAAAACTTCCAACACATAATCCAACAAATAAAGGAAACAAAAAGATGGATGGGGCTCGCACACAACTCACACAACTTAAAGCACCATTACCTCCTTAACGGGTTAAGCAGTTAACAATACAAGAACAAAATCATACAAACTTTAATGAAACCATTTGACTTTAACACTTTAAAGCACAGGAATGCTGGAAGTTATTGATCAATTAATTATTCTGCATGGTGAAAGTGAAACAACCCCACATCAGACAAAACTCCAACATTCTGGATCCTTCCAGTGATAAATGTTGATGTTCTGTGTCTAGCCCCTGCTCGTGCGCACTCGAGTGAGGTGCTCGACAATCTCTAACGTAGTGTTCCTCTCGACCACAATTGTAACACTGAATCTGATATCTCGGACCCTTATTCCAATCGGCTCTCTGATATTGGTTTTCTCTCCTCCCTGCCAGGGATCTGTACGGGGGTGGTGGACCCCAGTAACAATTGCCACCTCTTCCTCTTCTCCTTCCGTCATTTTCCCATACTGGATTTATGTCCTGGGTTTTAATAGGATTCATTCTTCCCTCCTTGTTTGTTTTAAACTTTGCAGTTTCTCTAACCTCCTTCTCCTAAGCCCATACCAAACATCTCAATACCCATGCTTCTGTGTGTGTTGGGTCACTTGGGTCAAAGCTTTCAGATACCCGGCTACTATCGTCATAGGAGTGTGTTACCATGGTCGTGGTCCATCTATTATCATTAGGTGCCTGTAAGTGTCGCCAGTCCAGACCTGGTTGATATACTCCATTGAAATGTACCCATAATCGGCTAGCATAAGCTGTCAGGTGTTCCCCATTTTTCTGTCTACACCTATTCAAATCCTCCACTGGATCTAAACTATCACTTCCCACCACCATCATTATGGCTTCTTTCTTGACCTGCAGGCTCCCTCCCCCAGTGTCCTGTGGGTTGGGTAACGCTGAATGTATGATAGGGCTAAGACATACAAGCAGGAGTTTTTTCTCGTCATCATCATCTAGCCCATGCAGATCTTTCTGCTGGCGGACCCGCTCAAAGAGCTCATGGGGGTCAGCGGAAGGTTCAAAGACTGGGATGCTTTTTGCTATCTTTGTACTATTGTAAATTGTGTGCTATGTTATTTCCCCATGGCTTGCCTGTGCCCCGGGGTCTGTTCAATGTGTGGTAAATGGGTTCATAGGGATGGGTTCGATGGGTGCAGTTGGTGGAACACCCTGAGTTCCATTCCAGGGGGCTGGGGCCCCAAATCCCACTCCGATTCTCCATTTTCCTCTCAATATCTCCAGGCTATCTCATCCAATTCCCTCCAATCTACTTCACTCTCCCCTTCAACTACATCAGAAGTCCCGAAGGTGCACATCATACCTCTTTGAACTGAGAGCTGCGACTTTAACTTGTCAATTTCATATTGGCACTTGACATAATCAGCTGGTTTATGCAAATCTTCCCTTCCTACCTGGTGAAGGGTTTTTATTGCTGCCTGCAGGTTTGTGCATTTATCTGCACATTCTGACTTTTCTCTCCGTCACCTTCTTCTTCTTCTTCTTTTGTATGGTGTGCACAGCCTAAAGTTGTAGGATAACTTGTTCTATTTGATCTTATTTGATTGTGCATGCCGAGTTGATTGCATTCGTCGAAACAGGGCGGACCACGTGAAGGTTGCGATCTTCCACCCCACCTTCTCCTGATAAGCCTGTTCAAGTTGTGTTTGAAATTGATGCAGGTGTATCAGATGCAGCTGATTCTTCTGTTCCTCCTCTGCTACCTTCTCACGTAACTTACTCATTTCTTGTTTTACGGCTTCTAATTCCTGTTTTAAATGGAGCTGATTATTCTGTGCCCCTTCCAATTCCTTCTTTAACTGCAGCTGATTCTCTTGTGCTTCTTCTTTTACAATTTCTAATTCCTTTTTCAACTTTGAATTCTCAATTTCTTTCTCCATAAATCACTCATACCACTTGGTATTGCCGTAGCCTTACAAATCTTTGAGGCTTGTTTTGCATGACCTTTCCTGGCTTCTTCCCAATACTTCTGTCTTACGGGTCTTGGACCTCTAATATTTTATCTGCAAATGCGACCCACATGGGCCATTTATGATCTAGGTACTCCCGGAGCACTTGTTCCCAATCTGGGCATTCACCTATTAATGTAATGTTTCTGGACCCCATCCAAGAGCGAGGGAGATGTCCAGCAGTTCTGATGTGCAGTCAGGAGGGCGTATGATCGCCTTTGAATCCTCAGAGACCGTCGCCCCCACTAAATTCCCGCCCAGTCCCTCTGAGACACTTCACAGGACGTATGCTGAACACCCCTCAAGGCAGACTTGCAAAGTTTAATCTCACACCTGGACAATTTACTACCTTTTAACAACTTGTACTGTTTCTCGATCCTATCCAAAGAGTTCGGGAGGCGACCGGGGTAAGGGTCTGACGGTTCTGTTGTGCAGTCAGGAGGGCGTGTGACCGACCTTTGAATCTTCGGTGACTGTCTTCCCTGCTAAATTCCCACCCAGTCCCTCTATGACCACTGTTGTTCGGCACATCTGTAACCCGGGCATGGTGGGACCACATAAATTGACCACTCAACCATGCCCACCCAGAGACGCCAAAATGTTGACCCTATTACCTCTACAGGGTATCAACTGACGTGTCAAACAAAAGACTCTAAACCAAGGTTTAATTTAGTTCAATACAACTTAATCTTTATTAACACTCGAGTAATGTTAAACATGCGTGCAAACAATTGACTTCTAATAACCTCATTTGCTTTACTATTTCAACATCACTTCTTAAACTAAATCACAAAACTCATGACTTGGGGTCAGATATTACCCGTCTGAATGAATTGGCCAGATTCACTCTGTTGGTAGGGGGTAGTATTATCTGATATTCAAACTCAGATCCCCCCTTCTTGCGATGGTTGTTCCCGGGTTGTCACTGCCGCTGTCTCTGACCGCCCTTCTTTTATACTAATTTTCCTTTCATCTTTTAAAGGAAGCCTTTGTTCTAACCCAAGGCTCTCATGGGTTAATCCTTTCAAGCTGTCACGTCTCCAAGGGCTGAATAAACAAAACACATCTTCATTCCTTATCAGGCTTGGGAGTTCTTAATTATGTCGCCTGTTCATATCTTCTTCTCATTATAGAGTTAATTTCCAATATGTCCATTCCAGGCACCTTATCTTCTCAAGGCCGTACTGCCTAGCCATGAAGTTACCTTCAGCTCTGCTCCCACCAGATGTCAATGACGTGACCATTTTCACTGCGCTCCTATGTTCTCCTGGCACCAGGATTTTGCTCTGTCTGTCTCTAGCTAGCTAGCTAGTCCTCCCAAAGACTGACAGGATACTTGGAATCCAGTCCCAGGCTATAGAATGCAAAGCTGAACAACATATGTATATATGTTGAGTGTCCTATGCAATGCATTCCTTCCAGCACACATCCAGCAGAGTAGGAGCAGGGCATAAGGACAGAAAATCTGATGCTCTTTAAAGTCATTGACTGTGACATTGATGAAAACTTTAACTATCAATGTTGGAGAATACACTCACCAATATTTTCCATTAAAATTAATTATGCAGCATTAATTGGTAAATGAACCCCTTATATTCACACCAAATATGTAAAATCCAATACTTTATTTTTCTCGGGGCCTGTGCTTTGATATATCGACCGCACTTTGTGTAGCCATAATGACTCTACCAGATTGCAGACGGCAACACTAACCTCTGCCAGATAAGCACTGATCACTGTGCTTGAATTTAAAATGAAGGTTTATTGTGATTATATGATAAAATATTAAGCCTGGATTTGTGAGACTTAGCAAATAACTCTGTTACATTAGAGCTGAATAATGGGAAATTCTGCAGAATTATCCTTTCTTAAAATCCAACCCAATTAATGGAACTAATTATGGATTTAAAAGAAGAAAAATGCTGTCTAGATATTTTTTTTCTGATTTATTTGGGGAGTAATATCCTACATAGGCTGCGATAAGTTTTATGATAAATTGTACCCAGACCTCCTGTGAACAATTTGTCATTGTCATACAGCATGGAAACAGGCCCGTCAGCCCAACCATGTCAACCAAGATGCCCCATCTACACTCGGGCCATTTATCTGTGTTTGGCACATGTCCCTCCAAACCTTTCCTATCCATGTACCTGAATAGGTGGGATTTTGTTGTTGTTATATTATACCTGTCTCAACTACCTCCTCCATTTGCTCCATATATCCACCACCTTCTTTGTCAAAAATTTGCCTTTCAGGTTCCTAATAAATCTTCCCCCTCTCACCTGAAACCTAAGTCCACTGATTCTTGATTCTCCTACTCTGACTAATAGATTCCATGCATTCACCCTATCTATTCCCCTCAAGATTGTATACACCTCAATAAGATCACCTCTCAGCTTCCTACCCTCCAAGGAATAAAGTCATAGCCTACTCGCCCTCGATAGGCACAGAAAACTGGAGTAACTCAGTGGGTCAGAGAGCATCTCTGGAGAAAAGGAATAGGAAAGGTGATGTTTCGGGTCGAGACCCTTCTTCAGACCCTGACCTGCTGTTTTAAATTAGTATTTGCAGTTGCTTCCCACACAACCTCTCCCTGGAGCTCATGGTCTTGAATCTTGCCAATATCTTCATGAATCAGCCCCTGATGAGCCCCCTTGGGCTAAACTTACTCCTTCACCATCCACCCTCACTGTAGACTACCACACTTTGCCCAGATCCCATCCACCCCCCCCCCCACCCCCTTTTACCAAGATTTCATCCTGTGTCCAATGATCCAAGTCAATTGAGCTTCAATCGAACAAATTGAATTAATTAGTCTGACCCTAATAAGAGCCACATCTCAACAGTTCATTGTGTTAGAAGACACAGAGTAGTGGAGTAACTAAGTGGGTCAGGCAGCACCTCAGAAGAACACAGATAGGCAATGTTTTGGGTGGGGAACCTTCTTTAGACTAATCACTCAGCACAATCGCAAAATTATTATTAAACACACCGACATGGAAGGACCCGTTATAGATTTTTTTTTGTGATACAGCATGGAAACAGGACCTTCGGCCCATCGAGCACGCTTAGCCACTCTATCACTGAACCACTGTGCTGCAGTCTGACAGGCTGATCTCTGTCATGATCTTTACTGCAGTTCATTTTGTTAGTCTGATAATTAATCGTCACGGGTGGTCCAGTGGTTAGTATTCAGCACCCTCACCTCCATGGCTTTGGTTCAATTCCCCATCAGAAAAATGTTAGGGAGCGGCATAGTGGCACAGTATGTAGAGCTGCTGCCTCACAACATCAGAGACCCAGGTTCATTCCCAATTTTGGATGCCGTCTGTGTGAAATTCGCACATTCTCCCTCTGACCACATGGTTTCCTCCGGGTGCTCTGGATTCTCCCTACATCTCAAAGATATGTGAAGTGGTAGGATAATTGGCCCCTGTAAATTGCCCCTAGTGTGTAGGTGAATGGTAGAACCTGAGGGGAATTGATAACAAATTGCAGAGAACAAAGTTGGATTAGATTAGTATAGCATTATTGCAAATGGGTGGTTGATAGTCAGTGTGGATTTAGTTTAGTTTAGTTTGAGATACAGCATGGAAATAGGCCCTTTGCCCCACCGAGTCCACACCAATCAACGATCTCCAACACTATTCTACACACACTAGAGACAATTTTTTACAATTTTACCTAAGCCAATCAGCCAACAAATCTGTACATCTTTGGAGTGCGAGAGGAAACCGAAGCTCCCGGAGAAAACCCATGCAGGTCAAGGGGAGAACGTACACACTCCATACAGCCAACACCTGTAGTCAGGATCAAACCCGGGTCTCTGGCGCTGTAAAGCAGCAACGCTACAGCTGTGCTACTATTGTGTGCCGTAGTGAACCATGGGGCTTGATTTCATGCTGTATCCCTCTAAGTAATTGACATCTGTGTGATTACATTCATGAAGGGCCTTTCGAGTGAGTAATTATGAAAAAGGTATCAGTAAGTGGAATAATTATTGCAGCTCTAATCAGAAACCTCATTCACAATGTTGAGATAAAAATAACAGTTCTGACAATTAATATGATTCAACGATTCAGTGATTCAAAGCAATTAAAGTTCCTTTGGCTAATTCTATGAATGCATTATATTTCAAAAGATGGAAATTCATTTTTTGCACAAATTAAATTATAAATAATCTTTCTAAGCATTGCCTTGATATTAATTGGTGTGATTATATTATATTAAAGATATTTGTCAGCATTAAAATAGGCCAATAAAAATATATTAGTTATGATATTTGTTCTGCTGTTTTGGAACTGGTTTACAAGTGTTCATGAAAGATGCATTTAAAAGTGACCAAAAGGAAATAACATGTTGGCTAAATAAATATATACAATGAATTCCTCTTTTCAGAATATTTCTACAGTGATTGTGTTTTGACTTCTCGTGATAGCTTGATTTCTTTGGTTCCAAAAAATGTGCTAAAGATTTAATACATGAATGTACCGATATGATATGTTTACATGGTATGTATGATTGATGAAATGTGCTCTCCACTAAAAATAGAGCATGTGGCACTCCATAATACTCCATGACAGGTTTGATGCTAGTTGTCAATTTATTTTGGACAATTCAGCCATAAAATGCTGAAGAAGTAAAATAGAAAGGGACTGAAGTGAATTGGGAATAAGAAATATGAAGGTTAGAAGTGGAGATGTTCACTGGTGATTTTCCTTTGAATACATATGTTCAGAGCTGCTCAGAACATGTCTGCATGCAGCAAGAACTAAACAACATTCAGGTCTCAGCAGATAAGTGACAGGTAGTCAAATCAAGTTGGGTTTATTGGCATCTGCAGAAGTACAGTGATGTGCAGTTTCCAGCAGTATCACAGGCACATAAATTCAGGGAACCGATAAAAACATGAATTGTATATAAATTAGTACATTCGGTAACCTGAATACCATATATTGTAAAACAATGCAGACTTGGTTAACCCCCCACCCCATCCACCTCTCTAAATGTGCACTCCCACTGGCACTGGCACAGTGGCGCAGTGGTAGGGTTGCTGCCTTACAGCACCAGAGACCCCGGTTTGATCCTGACTATGGATGCAGTCTGTGTGGAGTTTGTACATTCTCCCCGTGTCCTGCATGGGTTTTCTCCGGGATCTCCAGTTTCCTCCCACAATCCAAAGATGTACAGGTTTGTAGGGTAATTGGCTTGATAAAATTGTAAAAAAAAGATTGTCCCTTGTGTGCGTAGGATAGTGTTAGTGTGCGGAAATCGCTGGTCGACATGGACTCAGTGGGCTAAAGGGCCTGTTTCCATGCTGTGTCTCGAAACTAAACTAAACAAAACTAAACTGCAGCATGTACAATCTGCGAAATCCTTTGTTCATCATGACGGTACCTCCCAAATCTATCGCCTCCACCTTCAAGAAGGACAAGAGCGACAGGCACATGGAAACACCATCTTCTGAAGATTCCCCTCTGTCCTGGTTTGGAAATATATTGCTGCCCTTGTATTGTTCCTGGGTCTAAATCTTGGAACATCCTCCCCAGCATTGTGGGAGTAACTTTAACATAAAAACTACAAGGGTTCAAGAAAGCGGTACTCCGGCTCTGTCACATTCTCAAGGATAATTAGGGATGCACAACAAATGTTAGTCAACAGTTTGCAGGTTCAGTAAATTTGCAGGAATAAATTTAAAAAACAATCGGTGCATGACCCCGAGCTAAGGATAATTCAATGCAATAAATTATCAATGTTTCATTCAATTACTGATCACACAGAAGTACTGAACCATGAATTTTGTGGGCAAACTGCTCGGATTGCAATCAGATCCAATAACTACATGGATAAATGTGAATGCTGCAGATGTTCTACCAATCAGTGGTGGCCAGTGCCAACTTCTTCGCTGTCATGTGCTGGGGCAGCAGGGCGAAGTCCGCGGACGCCAACAGGATTAACAAGCTCACCAGGAAGGCTGGCTGCGTCCTGGGGCGGAGGTGAATTCATGGGAGGTGGTCTTGGAGGGGAGGATTCAAGATCCTCGGCAACAGCTTCGTCCGCTGGACTGGAGGGCGGCAGCTTCAACGACCCCGGGCCGCGGAGTTTGAACTGGCCCGTGCGCGGAGCACGTTTGAGCCGCGGGATTTACTTATCATCACCCACTTAACATCAGAAGCCTGGATCGCCTCAGCGCAGAGCGAGAACAAGGAGGGAAGAGACAAAGACTTAAGACTTTTGCCTTCCATCACAGTGAGGAAGTGCCTGGTGAACTCACTGTGGTGGATGTTAAATTTTTGTGTTTATTGTGCGTTTTGCTATTTTATTAAATGTATGACTGCAAGGCAATTAAATTTCGTTCAGACCAAAAGGTCTGAATGACAATAAAGGATACTTTACTATATATTTTTTTAAGATTCAAGATTCAAGAGAGTTTATTGTCACGTGTCCCAGATAGGTCAATGAAATTCTTGCTTTGCTGCAGCACAACAGAATATAGTAGGCATAAATAAATACATATCAGATCAGTGTGACCATGTACCACTGAATATATATATACACACATAAATAAGCAGATAAAGTGCAATGGGCTATTAATGCTCCTCAAACTGCTATCAAACTATACAACTCCACCCCCTTCTGTCATGGGGTAGACTGACTCCCCTCCCCCCCCCCCCCCCCCCCCCCCCAATCCTTTCCACTTGTCACTTTAATTTCATGTTCCAAGTGTCTTGTGTCTTCTAACTGTTAGCAGATCAATTTCCCTCCTGGGATAAATAAAGTTGGTATTTTATTGTATTGTATTATATTTTAAAGTATGTCTGAAGAAGGGTCTCGACCCAAACGTCACCTATTCCTTCACTCCATAGATGTTGCCTCACCCGCTGAGTTTCTCCAAGCATTTGTGTCTACATTCAAAAATAGTTATCATCAGTTTTTGATCTGATGGTACGTCCCTAATTATTACATAACATAGCACTCCTTCGGATTCTTATACCTGATTACGATAATACCCCATAGATCATCGTCGCTGAACAGGTTCCAACACTGTTGGCACTGACAGTGTATAAATTCATGAGAGGAATAGATCGGGTAGATGCACGGAGTCTCTTGCCCAGAGTAGGTGAATCAAAGACCATAGGACATAGGTTTATGGTGAAGGGGAAAAGATTTGATAGGAATCTGAGGGATGACTTTTTCACACAAAGGGTGGTGGGTGTATGGAACAAGCTGCCAGAGGAGGTAGTTGAGGCTGGGACTATCTCAACGTTTAAGAAACAGTTAGACAAGTAAATGGATAGGACGGGTTTAGAGGGATATGGACCAAACGCAGGCAGGTGGGTCTATTGTAGCTGGGATATGTTGACCGTTATGTTGGTCTGAAAGGGTCAATTTCCACACTGTATCACTCTATGATTATGACTATGACAGGAATCAGACCCTTTGTCCTATTCATTTGTGGATGAGCTTATGAGGATCTTGGACAAGCAGCAACAAAGAGAAGCAGGGAGAGGAGCTGATTGGCTGAAGCAAGTGGGAAAGGTGAGTCAGAGGGGGAAATGTTTAAAAATAGTGCCAAAAAACAGCCAGAGTTAGCCCAGAGCTAGCCCAGAGCTTACGTGGATCTTGGACAAGCAATAACAAAGAGAAGCAGGGAGAAGAGCTGATTGGCTGAAGCCCGTGGGAAAGGTGATTCAGAGGTGAGTCAGAGGGGGAATACCATTAAAAAGAGCGCCAAAAAGCACCCAGAGCTAGCCCAGAGCTTACGTGGATCTTGAACAAGCAGCAACAAAGAGAAGCAGGGAGAAGAGCTGATTAGCTGAAGCCCGTGGGAAAGGTAAATAAGTCACAGGAGAAAAACAGTTTAAAACTGAGGAATTTTATTTGTTAATTGGTAAATTAGGCAATTTATCAGTCAATATAAGCAAGGCTGCTCTAGGGGAGCGGCCTTGTGAGGGAAGTGTGAGTCTTTGGCTCAAGAGTCTGCAGCGAGGAGGCTGAGGGAGGACACCACACCAAATGCTGGAGAGGGAAAGATGAAAGAAGGCGATGTCAAGCAAGCTGATTCAGTGTGATGCTTGCAGTATGTGGGAGGTCAAGGACACCACTGGTGCCTCTGGGTGCTACAAATGTGAGAAGTGCATCCATGTACAGCTCCTGAAGGACCTGGACGTGTTGGGGAACTGGAGAAGCAAGTGGATGACCTTGGGTTCGTCTGAGAAGCTGAGTCATTCCTCGAGGAGTCTTACAGTAAGATTGTTACACCTATGGTACTAGAAGAGAGAAGATGGGTGACGGTGAGATAGGGAAGGAAACATGGAATGCAAAGGTCCCTGGGTGTTGTACCTCTTGTGAACAGGTTCACCCACTTAGAAGCTGTCGGGACAGAAGACGTTAACGCACTGAGCGGGGCACTGGCTTGTGAAGCAAAAAGTGTTGTTGAGCCAAAACCAAAGAGGCCGACGTCAGGCAACACCGTGGTGGTTGGAGACTCCATTGTGAGAGGTATGGACAGGGGTTTCTGCAGCAACAGATGGGATTTGAAGAAGGTGTGCTGCCTCCCTGGTGCCAGGATCCAGGATGTCACGGACAGTGCACAGAAAATCCTCAAGGGCGAAGGTGAAAGTGGTAGTGCATGTTGGCACAAACGGTGTCAGAAAGAAGGGGATGAATATTCTGAAGCATGACTTTAGAAAGCTCGGAAAAGTGCTGAAAGGCAGGACCTCCAGGGTGGTTATCTCCGGTTTGCTTCCAGTTCCTCATGCTGGCGAGAGCAGGAACAGGGAGATACAGGACCTGAATGTGTGGCTGAGGAATTGGTGTGATCTGTTTTGGAGTAAGGAGCAACTGTACAAAAGGGGCAGATTGCACCTTAACAGCTGGGTTACCGGCATTCTGGCAGGCAGGTCTGCCACTGCTACACAGGTGGTTTTAAACTAAATAAGGGGGGGGGGGTCAAATGGGATAGTCAAGGATGAAGGGAAAGGGAGTAAAGGGATAGTTAATAACCCCAGAATTAACAGGAAAGAATGCTCACAAAGAGATAGGAGAGTATGGCCAAGTGTAATAGGGATCAATGTGAAAGGCGAGATGCGGAGGGAATTAAAAATATTGTATATGAATGCGCGAAGTATAAGAAGTAAAGTAGATGAGCTTGAGGCTCAGAGGTTGGTAGATATGACATTGTAGGGATTACTGAGACGTGGCTGCAGGAGGATCGAGCATGGGAACTTAATATTCAGGGTTATACATCCTATAGAAAGGACAGGCAGGTGGGCAGAGGAGGGGGGTAGCTCTGCTGGTGAGGGATGGAATTCAGACCCTTGCAAGGGAAGACATAGGGATTGACGAGGTAGAGTCAATGTGGGTTACACAAAATGCTGGAGAAACTCAGCGGGTGCAGCAGCATCTAAGGAGCGAAGGAGATAGGCGACGTTTCGGGTCGAGACCCTTCTTCAGAAGGGTCTCGACCCGAAACGTCGCCTATCTCCTTCGCTCCTTAGATGCTGCTGCACCCGCTGAGTTTCTCCAGCATTTTGTGTAACCCTCGATTCTCCAGCATCTGCAGTTTCTTCGTTAACATAGAGTCAATGTGGATTGAGTTGAGGAATTGCAAAGGCAAGAAGACACTAATTGGTGTTATCTACAGACCCCCAAATAGTAGCCCAGATGTTGGGTGTAAGTTGCAGCAGGAGTTAAAACTGGCATGTAACAAAGATAATGCCACTGTGGTGATAGGGGATTTCAATATGCAGGTAGACTGGGAAAATCAGGTTGGTTCAGGACCCCAAGAAAGAGAGATGGTCGAGTGCCTCCGAGATGGATTCTTAGAGCAGCTTGTAATGGAGTTGACTAGAGAATATGTTAAGGGAAAAAGAATAGCAGTCAAATGTGGGTCCCTTGAAGGCAGACACGGGTGAAATTATTATGGGGAACAAGGAAATGGCAGAAGAGTTGAACAGGTACTTCGGATCTGTCATCACTAAGGAAGACACAAACAATCTTCCAGAAGTACAGGAGGACAGAGGATCTAAGGGGAAAGAGGAACTGAAAGAATTTTTCATTAGGTGAGAAATAGTATTGTGTAGGTTAATGGGACGGAAGGTTGATAAATCCCCTGGGCCTGATGGTCTGTATCCCAGGGTCCTCAGGGAGGTGGCTCTAGAAATAGGTCCCCTGGGCCTGATGGTCTGTATCCCAGGGTCCTCAGGGAGGTGGCTCTAGAAATAGGTGATCATTTTCCAATGTTCAATAGATTCGGGATCAATTCCTTGGATTGGAGGATAGCTAATGTTATCCCACTTTTCAAGAAAGGAACAAGAGAGAAAACGGGGAATTTAGCCTGACTTTGGTGCTGAAAGATGCTGGAGTAAATTATTAAAGAGGTAAGAATGGGGCATTTGGATAGCAGTAAAAGGATTAGTTCGTCAAAGGTTGACTAATCTCAGGGCTGGATTTATGTATAAGCTTGACAAATTTAAGCTTATGGCCTCGAGATCTACAGGGGCCTCGCAGAGCCGGATTTACCAGTAGCCTTCATAGGCTGAAGCCTAGGGCATCGAAATCTAGGCGGCCTCCGGCCAAGGCAGGACATCTGCCGTACAACTCTGGGCGGGCCTCTCTCACTCTCACTCTCACTCTCTCACTATCACTCTCACTCTCCATTCGGCCGCCGGGCTCCGCTCTCCAGTCGCTACTCATCCGCCGGCACTGTTGTCAGCCTTGCACATGCGCACTGCTACAGCCAGCACTTCCTTCCCCTGCATATATGCACAACCACAGCCAGCACATCAACAGCCACCCGTCCCCCCCACCCTTCTTCGGACTGATGTGAGGGTGGGGGGGACGGGAAGAAGAAAGGAAGAGGAGGAGACAGTGGGCTGAGGGAGAGCTGGGAAGGGGAGGAGAAAGCAGGGATTACCTGAAACTGAAGAAGTCAATGTTCATACCATTGGGGTGTAAACTGCACAAGCGAAATATGAGGTGCTGCTCCTCCAATTTACGGTGGGCCTCACTCTGGCCATGGAGGAGGCACAGGACAGAAAGGTCAGATTCGGAAGGGGAAGGGGAAGGGGAAGGGGAGTTGAGGTGCTGAGCCACTGGGAGATCAGGTCGGTTATTGCGATCTGAGTGGAGGTGTTGTGCGAAACGATCGCCAAGCTTGAGCTTTGTCTCACCGAGGTTGATCATACGCTGAATAATCCAACCAAATATTTATTTGGAAGTGGAAAGAAATAATAGAAATTGCATTCATTGCAATGTGTAAAAAGAGTTGAGATACTGTATTATAATGTTGCTGCATGTCATTGTGGTATGTATCATGTCTTGATTGATGAATATGTTTAGTTTGTGACTTTATTTGAAGCAGAAATAATATGTGAATGCTTATTGAGCATAATTCCGACTGGTAACTAAGCACTTCGTCCGAGCACATTATCGCACGCGTCATGCAAGCCGTCTTAAATGACCACCTATCCTGTCATATGGCAACCTAAAAAGCTGCCAAGGTTGCCCGGCTGACAACAGAGGAAAAAAATGAAGTGAGAGCCTTACCAGGTGTATAATATTTTTGACACAGTCATAGGCCTTTCTTACATATGCTGTCACAACGCATTGTAGTTTCTAAACAACCCTTCAGTAATTTTGCTTTCCCTCCATTTCAGAATAATAGTGTTTTAAGCCAATAACTCGACACTAGCACTGGCAATAAATAAATAAATAAAAAGTGCAGCTTTATAGCCCCTTATCTCATTGGCCACGCTCGGCTGCAAATCGGTGTCAATCTGGTGGACCATCTTCCTCTAGTCATGGGGGTGGGTGATTGGGAGGGGCCTCACAAGTGGAACAGCTTAGGGCCTCCCTTCATCTAAATCCAGCCCTGACTAATCTTCTGGAATATTTTGAGGATCTGACAAGTAAAATGGATGAAGGGGTGCCAGTGGATGTAGTGTATCTGAACATTCAGAAAGCCTTTGATAACTTCCCGACGGGAGACTGGTGACTAAAATTAGAGCACATGGTATTGGGGGTAGGGTATTGGTTGGCAGACAGGAAGCAAAGAGTAGGAGTGAACGGGTCCTTTTCAGAATAGCAGGCAGTGGCGAGTGAAGTGCCGCAAGGCTCGGGGTTGGGGCCGCAACTGTTTACCATATATATTAATGATTTGGAAGAGGGAAGGAATTAGGAGCAACACTAGCAAGTTTGCGGATGACACAAAGTTGGGTGGCAGTGTGAACTGTGAAGAGGATGTTAGGAGGTTGCAGGGTGACCTGGTTGAGTGAGTGGGCAGATGCGTGGCAGATGCAATATAATATAGATAAATGTGAGGTTATCTACTTTGGCGGCAAAAACAAGGGGGCTGACTATTATCTCAATGAGGTTACCTTAGGTAAGGGGGAGGTACAGCAAGACCTTGGCACCAGTCACTGAAAGTTGGCGTGCAGGTACAGCAGGCAGTGAAGTAAGCTCATGGAATGTTGGCCTTCATAGCAAGAAGATTTCAGTATAGGAGTAAAGAGGTTCTTCTGCAGTTGTATAGTGCTCTGGTAAGACCACATCTGGAGTATTGTGTACAGTTTTGGTCTCCTAATTTGAGGAAGGACATCCTTGTGATTGAGGCAGGGCAGCGTAGGTTCACGAAATGGATCCCTGGGATGGCGGGACTGTCATTTAAGGAAAGATTGAAAGGACTAGGCTTGTATTCACTGGAGTTGAGAAGGATGAGGGGGAATCTTATAGAAACATATAACATTATAAAAGGACTGGACAAGCTAGATGCAGGAAAAATGTTCCCAATGTTCGGTGAGTCCAGAACCAGGGGCTACAGTCTTAGAATAAAGGGGAGGCCATTTAAGACTGAGGTGGTAAAGAACGTTTTCACCCAGAGAGTTATGCATTTATGGAATTCCCTGCCACAGAGAGCAGTGGGGGCAAAATCACTGGATGAATTTAAGAGAGAGTTAGATAGAGCTCTAGGAGCTAGTGGAATCAAGGGATATGGGGAGAAGGCAGGCACGGATTATTGATTGGGGACGATCAGCCATGATCACAATGAATGGCGTGTCGGCTCAAAGGGCCGAATAGCCTCCTCCTGCACCTATTTTCTATGTTTCTATGTTTCATTCCAAACTTCCATTTAAGTTTTCTTTGCCGACCAAGATTTATTACTTTCAACTTTCATTGACAATAATGGCCCAATCTTATTATGAGCTCTCTTTACTGTGCCCATAGTGATGGAGATAAACCCTGCGGTCCACAACAAAATCTTAAATCAGTGTATAAAATATGAATGCTGCAACATTACTGCATACAAGTAATCACTGTGTTATCTCTATTTGTCCCAAATTTACATGCTCCTTTGCACACTGAAATTTCTTTTGAAGTCATCTGCTTCAAGTGCATGGCTCCTTAACGGTCATATGCTTTTAATGACAGATAAATCATAGGAGACTGATCCAGCTCACGGTATTTTAAATGAGATTCAAAGGGCACCAAAACTGTTTCCTATTGAATCTAAACAGATTAGAACATTCAGAGGATGAAAAATAAAACAACTTATGTTCTAAGTATGAAAATTGACCTCAATTGTGTATTTTTGCTTGATTACCAAATAGTGGCTTGGAGAATTAAAATAAAATAATAAAAAATGCTGAAAGCAGGAGAGTATTATCTTTATTTGGGCCACTTACCTCAATGAGCCATTCAGTACCATCAGGGTCACCTTGAGACTAGATAAGTTTGCTGCCTTTCTCTAACCAAATGGTATTCGCTTGGAAGTCACCCAGTTCTGTTCCTCATCAGTTTTTCTGATACAGGGTTAATGTAACTGGGTGCCTGATGGTCAGTATGGACTGTGTAGAAAGTTGGAGCTGTTTTTATGTTGTATGCCTCCATACTTTCCCTTCCAGGAGGTGGGACTATAGTTGTGTTTATCCCCACTTACTTTTTTTGATAAGGGAAACATTTGCAATTTTCTGATCCTCAGACAACACACCTGAATCTGTAAATGTTTGGAGGATTCTGTCCAGAATCTCTACAGTTTCATTCTTTACTTCCCTCGCCCATTTAGGGTGCATCCTAAGTGGACTAGGTAATTTAACCACTTTAAATGTAACTGTTTTTCGAGTAGCTTGTCAATATCTAACCGATCCAGAAGCTCAACCAACTCGAATACTGGCTTTCCTTAATACCAAGTAAGGCTTTATTCTCGAGAAAGCATTTTCTCGAACAGAATGCCTCTGATTTTAGCTTACTACTAAATCAGTGATTTCTTTTTTATTTCTTTTATCCCTTAATGAGCAAACTGAACCTTCTCCATGGTAATATATATTTCAGCATATTTATTTACTTGAAATTGATTTGTGCTATTTATAAGAGAACATTAAGGGAGCTCCGAAAGACCTCCTTCATTCCATTCTGCATCATACGTCTGAATGTGAGTAACGTTACAGAAACCAACAACTTGGGAATATTTTGTCCTTGTGTAACGTTACATACTCAGGAAACATATTGGCTTTGTGGAGAAGATGAACCGTTTTAATCAATGAGAACGTGTTTACAGAGTAAGGATGAAGCTTTATAGCCAGAGAGTAATATTTCTTAATGAATAACTTCCATTGGTTAGTTCAAAGATTGACAGTTAATTTATGAGCAGTAGTTTACGGTGTGTTGTATTATGCTGCTTTCCTGTCTTCATTTCCTTTTTCTGAAATGTGAATCAATAAATGGAGTTCACCAAAGTGCCCAGAAGATGCACAGATGAACAATTCTGGAGACATAATGAATTGGATATGAAACTGCATTTAGGTAGACTGGTGGATGGATTTTGAGCCTCATCTGCAGGATATTTATAGATTCCTTTGCAAGTTCACAAGCACCCAATTTCACAAATATAATTTACCGGAATTCAGCTGAGTCCAACCCACCGCCTAGAATATTGTCTCTTGTGTTCGTATGATGTACAAAAAGTCACAGATGAAGCAACTGCTAATGGCTAGGTTGAGGACACTGCTATTAGAAACATCTGCAGTTGAAGAGCAGAGAAAATTACAAAATTGGAAGTTAAAACTTTATTCACAGAGATATATATTCCATGGAAATTATAATGTAGAATTTGCATCATGATAAGTGTTGTGACCTGGTTTTGTTCATTATTAACAAGTGCAAACAAACGTGAGCGAAAAATCCCAGCTCTATCCTCAGCAAATTCCCAGATTGGTGCAGATTAACCCATTAAGCACAGAGGAAAATGCAGTCTGCTTAAAATAAC
Source organism: Okamejei kenojei (assembly GCA_035221665.1). Classification (NCBI taxonomy): domain Eukaryota; kingdom Metazoa; phylum Chordata; class Chondrichthyes; order Rajiformes; family Rajidae; genus Okamejei; species Okamejei kenojei. The sequence continues at coordinate 52,446,747 of CM069135.1, read as the reverse complement.
AAGGCCATAAGTAATTGGAGCAGAATTAGGCCATTCGGCCCATCAAGTCTGTTCTGCTATTTGATCATGACTGATCTAATTTTCCCTCTCAAGCACCATTCTCCTGAAGTCTCCCCATAACCTTTGATGTCCTTAATCCACAGAATACAATCAAGGTTCGTCCTATTGGTACATCATTTGAAATTACCAAGACTTTTCTGCAATTAAAGGAAGAAATTGGGCAGAATTGTACTTTAAACGGTGACATTATTCTTTACTAGTTTTACATCTATACTATTACTAAAACTCTTCGTCTTGTTTGTGGCTGTGTGTGTGCCAATTTCTATTTTCCTATTTTCTTCCAAACGACCTTCCCATTTTCACACATTCTACTCACATTTTTCCCATCAAGCCGATAAACATCTTCCCGTCGCATTCCCACCTATATTTCCGCACTTTTTAATCATTTAAATTTTTTTTTAAACCGAAAACTCACCCCTTTCGGAAAAAAGAACCCGAGTGTTGTCACAATGGTCTCACAACGCAGGACGGGACGCTCCGGGAGGGAGGGCCACTCTAGCGCTCATGCGGCGGCTGCCAGCACCCGACACCGACACCTGGTGGCGAGGGTGAAGCCGGGGGCCCTGGCTGGAGCTGGGCCTGGTGCGCGAGCTGGAGTGAGCGCCAAGACCGGGGCCAAGTACGAGAACCAGACTGAGTTTCAGGCCCTGGCACTGCTCTATGACCTGGTCCTGGGGCAGGGAATGGGTGATGGGAGGAGGATGAGGGAAGTGAGGAGGAGGGAGATGGGGTGGAGGGGAGATGCCCCCTCCCTATCTACCCTCACTCCCACCCTCTCTACCCCCCCACTCTCCCTACCCCTCCCTCCCCCTCCCTCTACCCCCTCCCTCACCCCCTCCCTCTCTACCCCCTCCCTCTCTAACCCCCCCCCCCCCCCCCCCCGCACCACCGCGTCGGGCGACAGGACCCATCTGGTCCCATTTTGTCTAGTATTTTAATAAAAGTGGGACATCAAACAAATACCCCAGTCCTCTCAAAATTTGCAATCAAATTTTGCTTTATGAAAAATATAGTCAGGCTCTTGAGGTTCTTTGGTTGTTTTGAAGAGGTTAGCATTCAGCTTTTCCTCTAGACCAGAAACATACCAATAGATATAACAATATTATACATTAATTGTGGTCCTACGACTGGAACAAATAGTGCAGCTTCCAAGTCATTTTATCCTAACTTTATCTTAACCCTAACATTTGCAATTTCTGTTCTATGAAATTGCTGCAAAAAAAATCCTCTAAAAGGATTTTGTCACTGTTGATAAACAGTTGTCTCCCAGACACCATCTCAAGAATCCCTTTTGATGAATGTGAATACACATTTAACGTGTGGAGATTGTGTAGGTAAATTATTAGTTTAGTTTAGTTTAATTTAGAGATACAACATGGCAACAGGTCTTTGGCCCACCGTGTCCACGCCGACTAGCGATCCCCATGCATTAACACCATCCGACACACATGAGGGACACACGACACACATACACCAAGCCAATTAACCTACATACCTGTACGTCTTTGAGTGTCGGAGGAAACCAAAGATCACAGAGAAAACCTACACAGTCACAGGGAGAACGTACAAACTCAGTACAGATAGCACCTGTAGTTGGGGTCGAACCCGGGTCTCCGGTGCCGCAAGCGCTGTAAGGCAGCTACTCTACCTTGCCGCCCGTGCTTCATTTATGCTTTGTGCTTCATTTATTACCAATTGCAATGTCATTCAGCTGGAAAGGGAAGAGGTGTATGTTTCCAAGTTGATAAAAGTCTTGTGTATGTCATGTGCAGAACAATCCCATTACTTTTCTCACTTGATAAATAGGATAATTGATCCAGGACGCCAGTACTACGAATTGTTCCAGGGGAATGTTAGAATGTTAGTCTTTGCGCATTGTTTTCTAAACAGCAATACATTTTATCACAAATTAATGCCTCTGAAGGTTTTCCCACGCTGTATGTTATTGAGCTTAGCAAAAAAGAAGACTGAGTGAATTGAAAAACAATCTGAATATTCTCTATTGTTTATTTCATGCAACAAAGAAAAACAAATTCCACCTGCCACTTCCCTCTACGCATCTCTTGTTCTGCTGGAAAATTAAATCACTGCTGAAATGTGCAGTTTCCGAGCATGTAATTTTGAAAAAAGCAAAAAAGCATTTTACTTTGTGGAGGCATATCACCACTTTCCATATGGAAGTGCAAAACACATTAAACCCACACCTGTTTTAGGCCATTCGGTCCATCAAGTCTACTCCGCCATTCAATCACGGTTGATCTATCTCTCCTAACCCCATTCTCCTGCCTTCTCCCCATAACCTCTGACACATGTACAAATCAAAAATCCATCTATCTCTGCCGTAAAAATATCCACTGACTTGGCCTCTACAACCTTCTGTGGCAAAGAATTTGACAGTTTCACCACCCTCTGACTAAAGAAATGTCTCCTCATCTCTTTCCTAAAAGTACATCCTTTAATTCTGAGAATTAATTTCCTCATTCATCTTGAACATACATAGTTATGCAGACTCTCACATGTAGTTTAATTTGAACTTATAGTTGTGGTGTCATAGAGTCATAGAGATATACAGTGCAGAAACAGTCCCTTCAGCCCAAATTGCCCTTGGCAACCAAGGTGCTCCATCTACACCAGCTCCGCCTGAAACTCAACTCTTTGGTCCATGCTTGATCCAGGCCTAATGCAAAGTCGTCCAAGCAAAATTCAAACTGTGCAATCATTTGTATGTTATTGGTGTTCTATGCAGCTGAATAATACTATCAATAGCACTCTCTATAGCATCATTGATGATTAAGAGTCGACAGATTAGGTGGCAATTTACAGATTTGAATTCTGCTTTCCAACTGGCACTTTTCTATGTGGTCAAGCCCATATCATGATTGTTTTGAAACATCTCGTCTAGTTCTTTCTGGAGTATGTATATCTTACTTAGTATAATCGTGGAGCCACAGAACACAGATGGTGGGTATCCTCGGTGTAAATAATGGTGAAATCAGAAGAACCGTAGAAACTTTAGCACATTAAAAAATACATGTATGGCTTTTTACATTTCCTTGGGCTGCATTTATGCCTGTTTATGTCAATTTTATGTTTGGGGATATTATAATAAGAGTAAGAAACTATGTGCATTATTTTAATATCAAATTAAATATGTTAATTCTGGCCCATGCTGTGATGTCAGAAAAAGCAGCCTACCAGAGGACTGGGAGAAATTCAGAGTCCAGCAGAGGAGGACAAAGGGCTTAACTAGGAAAGGGAAAATCGATTACGAAAGAAAACTGGCAGGGAACATAAAAACTGACTGCAAAAGTCTTTATAGATATGTGAAGAGAAAAAGATTAGTTAAAACAAATGAAGGTCCCTTGCAGTCAGAAACAGGTGAATTTAATCATGAGGAACAAGGACATGGTAGACCAATTGAATAACTACTTTGGTTCTGTCTTCACTAAGGAAGACATAAATAATCTGCCAGAAATAGCAGGGGACTGAGGGTCAAATGAGATGGAATAACTGAGTGAAGTGGGAAGTGGTGTTAGGTAAATTGAATGGATTAAAGGCCAATAAATCCCCAGGATCAGAAAGGCTGCATCCCAGAGTACTTAAGGAAGTAGCCCCAGAAATAGTGGATGCATTTGTGATAATTTTTCAAAACTCTTTAGATTCTGGAGTAGTTCCTGAGGATTGGAGGGTAGCTAATGTAACCCACTTTTTAAAAAGGGAGGCAGAGAGAAAACAGGGAATTACAGACCAGTTAGTCTAACATTGGTAGTGGAGAAACTGTTAGAGTCAGTTATTAAAGATGGGATAGCAGCACATTTGGAAAGTGGTGAAATCATTGGACAAAGTCAGCATGGATTTATGAAAGGTAAATCATGTCTGACGAATCTTATAGAATTTTTTGAGGATGTAACTAGTAGAGTGGATAAGAGAGAACCGGTGGATGTGTTATATCTGGACTTTCAGAAGGCTTTCGACAAGGTCCCACATAAGAGATTAGTATGCAAACTTAAAGCACACAGTATTGGGGGTTCAGTATTGATGTGGATAGAGAACTGGCTGGCAGATAGGAAGCAAAGAGTAGGAGTAAACGGGTCTTTTTCAGGATGGCAGGCAGTGACTAGTGGGGTACCACAAGGCTCGGTGCTGGGACCCCAGCTATTTACAATATATATTAATGATTTGGACAAGGGAATTGAATGCAACATCTCCAAGTTTGCAGATGACACGAAGCTGGGGGGCAGTGTAAGCTGTGAGGAGGATGCTAGGTGTCTGTAAGATAGGTTGGGTGAGTGGGCAAATGCATGGCAGACGCAGTATAATGTGGATAAATGTGAGGTTATCCACTTTGGTGGCAAAAACAGGAAAGTACACTAATATCTGAATGGTGGCCGATTAGGAAAAAGGGATATGCAACGAGACCTGGGCGTCATGGTACAACAGTCATTGAAAGCATGCAGGTGCAGCAGGCTGTGAAGAAGGTGAATGGTATGTTAGCATTCATAGCAAAAGGATTTGAGTAAAGGAGCAGGGAGGTTTTACTGCAGTTGTACAGGGTCTTGGTGAGACCACACCTGGAGTATTGTGTACAGTTTTGGGCTCCTAATCTGAGGAAAGACATTCTTGCCATAGAGGGAGTACAGAGAAGGTTCACCAGACTGATTCCTGGGATGTCAGGACTTTCATATGAAGAAAGACTGGATAGACTCGGCTAGTACTCGCTAGAATTTAGAAGATTGAGGGGGGATCTTATAAAAACTTACAAAATTCATAAGGGGTTGGACAGGCTGGATGCAGGAAGATTATTCCGATGATGGGGAAGTCCAGAACAAGGGGTCGCGGTCTAAGGATAAGGGGGAAGTCTTTTAGGACCGAGACGAGAAAAACATTTTTCACACAGAGAGTGGTGAATCTCTGGAATTCTCTGCCACAGAAGGTAGCTGAGGCCAGTTCATTGGCTATATTTAAGAGGGAGTTAAATGTGGCCCTTTGTGGCTGAAGGGATCAGGTGGTTTGGAGAGAAGGCAGATACAGGATACTGAGTTGGATGATCAGCCATGATCATATTGAATGGCGGTGCAGGTTCGATGGGCTGAATGGCCTACTCCTGCACCTATTTATTTTCTATGTGTAGATGCAACAAGTTTCACATAGTTACAAATAAAATAGGGCATCAACAAGGAATATTATAAATGTGTAGGATGGAACTGCAGATTCTGGTTTATTCCAAAGATAGACACAAAATGCTGGAGTAACACAGTGGGATGTGCAGCATCTCTAGATAGAAGGAATGGGTGGAGTTTAGGGTCTCAACCCAAAGTGTCACTCATTCCTTGTCTCCAGAGATGTTACCTGGCCCGATGAGTTACTCCAGCATTTTGTGTCTATATTCAAGGAATATTGTTATTTCACTAAACCTTTCTAGTAGCCTATTTTGTTTCATATACCCTTCCAGAGAAACTCTCCTGTTCATAGTATACGCACATTGTTTCTCGTCATACAGATTAATTTATTTCTCCACCGAGGATATATAAAACTACTGCTGAATATAATTTTTTTTATTTGATTACTGATACCAAAATCTTTACGAAGTGATAGTTTTTGCTGAGAACTGCAGTTTTTTTTTTACTTAAAGATGCTTTATTGCTTTAACATTCACAAAATATTTTAATAAAAGAGACAATTGCTCATCAGAACCACTCAGTATTTAGTATTTCTAGTTAATGTTAATGCACTAATCTCAATATATATGCCATCAGCAAAAGGAATGTCCATTTGACTGAGCTAATTTTTCACTTTGTCTGTGTCGTTGCCTTGCCAAATCGTAATTATTAATAATGGCAATATTGACAGTTTTTATTTTATTTTTTTGAGTTTAAAATAATTTTTACACAATATATGGGTGTAAAATGTACCAACATTTTAGTTTTTTGTTTTAGAGATACAGCAAGGAAACAGGCCTTTCGGCCCACCGGGTCCGCGCTGACCCACGATCCCCGCACATTGATACTATCCTGCACCCACTAGAGACAATCTTTTTACATTTACCAAGCCAATTAACCTACATACCTGTATGTCTTTGAAATGTGGGAGGAAACTGAAGATCTCGGAGAAAGCCCACGCAGGTCACGGGGAGAACATACAAACTCCGTACAGACAGCACCCTTAATCGGGATCGCACCCAGGTCTCCAGCGCTGCATTTGCTGCAAGGCTGCAACTCTACGCTGCCTTACAGCGAATGCAACGGCGGAAACACGGGTTGGATCCCGATTACGGGTGATGGCTGTACAATTTACAATTATACCAAGCCAATTAGCTTACAAACCTGTACATCTTTGGAGTGTGGGAGAAAACCAGAGAATCTGGAGAAAACCCATGAGGTCACGGGGAGAACGTACAAACTCCATACTGAGAGCACCCATAGACAGGATGGAACCGGGTAAGGCAGCAACTCCATCGTTGCACCTGCGTGCCACCCGTATGTGATGTTTCAAGTCGGGATCCTTCTTCAGGCTGAGGAGTTCCGTCGTTCATTATTTCTACAATTAGAGATGAAGGGCAGCATGAGATAGTGAGGAATGTGAGCGTAAAATAAGGTTTTGGAGGAATAAAATACGTTGTTGATGAAAAAGTTTAAAATGCTGATTTGTCTTGGAATTATAGTGGCAAGAAAGCCTTGTGTCTGTGCTTTAAGACAAGAAGAGGTCTTTAGGCATTGGGATAATCAAAATGTATAAAAATGGAAATGATGTATTCATAAATAGATAAGTATGTTACACATACGAGTTAGGAACTGCAGATACCAAATTGTAATTTGTAATTGTTTGATCTCACTGTAAGTTTATCGTTATTTTCGAGGAGTAACGATGAGGGATTACGTGAAGAACCCCGCCTGGCGCTGGTAACGGCATACTTCAAAGCAGCGGCATGAAAAAACACAGAACATAATAGCCGGAGTAAGATAGTAAGGCTTCTCATAGATTTAGAACTACCAGATGATCATTTATTTTACGAGGGTGTGGAGTGGAGGGCACGTAATCCCTCATCGTTACTCCTCATAAAATAAAGATCAAACTTCAAACTGGTAAGTTCTCGTTTAATCTTACTATTTTACTTCGGAGTCACGTGAGTGACTACGTGAAGATTTTGAAGCTTTCTGTATTTTTCATGTCGTAGAATTTATTCCATACGACAGTCCGGCTCATTCAACACAGTGACATGAGCGATAACACATTTTTTTCCCCAAACATTGCCTCAAGTTATGTGATAAATATTTCACATTATAAGAATAAAAGTAATGCCCTTCCATTGAAAGGCAAGTTTATCGCAAAATATCAATTGATATATATATTTTGATGGTATGACAAAGCAACAATTATAGAGAAACCCAACACTCCGTGTCCTAACCTAAGACCATGATTGGTTCCTTTTTACTTTAACATTAATTTACACCCTCCTGCGGCCTTGCATCTTTGCTCGAGCGGCTCAACCCGTGCCATTCCTGTGAATGTATCTACCTCATTAACAGAGTGATTTTCCACCTTTCAGTGTCTAGTTCCACTGAGTGTATCCAATTTCTAACCATCTAGAATACATTCCTCTAGAACCATCAGTTTTTTACTGAACCTAATGTGATTTTTGTGTGTAATAAGTAGTGCTGTCTCATTACCACAGAGACTCTTACCTACTTCAACATATTTCATCAATGTTCACATACACACACACACACACACACACACACACACACACACACACACACACACACACACACACACACACACACACACACACACACACACACACACACACACACACACACACACACACACACACACACACACAACACACACACACACACACACACACACACACACACACACACACACACACACACACACACACACACACACACACACACACACACACCTACCTACCTTAAGGCTGACAGGATATGCTTATAGGTTTACCTTGGTTTCCGCTCCTCTTGGTGTGCTTTGTTTGGTAAATTCATAAACATATATGATAATGTAATCTGTATCCACATGCAATCATAACGTAACATTTGCAATGTTGCACTTATATTGATACTAAAGTCATCAGCATTATTATTTTCGATTTAACTTTTTTGAATCATTGATAGAGTTAGAGTCCATTGCCTAAGGCAATTCAGGATTATTTATCTCCCGACTTATATATTACAATTTTGGACAGATTATATTTATATTAATATCCACATATATATCCCTTTCCATATCGGGATATTATGAATGCACCTGATAACTTCTTGGTTAGTATATTGTCCGTTAATAGGACGGTAACACTCTGAGCCCTATTATTGGCTCTATCAATTAGATGCTCAGAAAAATGCAATCCACAAGGAACTCCATATATCTAATATGATAAAATAACTTTACTGTATACACAGACTTCCAATTTCTTATAACAAAATATTGTTTTTTAAACTTATTTCTGCAAATTGCAGGTATAACACTTATTTTATACATAATTATTTTATTGTTATGTTATATTAGTTAAACATTCATAGACTTCTTTGACCATCAGCTGTTGTAATGGTCTGGTCAACCTGCAGATAGTCAAATTCATATTTTCATGTCATGGATGCCTTTGTACAACAATAAATTACACAAAACTGGAGAACCCAGCGGGTGCAGCAGCATCCAAAGAGCGAAAGGAGATAGGCAACGCCTCAGGTCGAGACCCTTCCTCAGATTTCAATAAATTACTGCAACTATGAATCATCACAAGTGGTTCAACATCACTCAATATTTATGAAACCATGAAGGATCCGTATTGGCCACCAAAATGCCTCTGGCAGTGTCCTGCTACATTTTCATCAGACACTGCCCTATCAAACAAAATGAGGAACACAAAAGAACATCTTTTCCTCATGTAATTGAGAGAAAAGCATCCACCTTTCCTGTTCTTGGTTTACCCACAAGAAACATTTGAAAGATCGGTGATTTAATCTGTATGCAACCAGATTAATCGTAAGTAATCCATATTAATGACAATGTGTTTTTTCCTCCCAAATTTGTTGTCTCCGATACCATTGTCTCTTCTCAGAGATAAACAGCTGGACTAAATTTTTTAGAATATGCCACAATCTGTTTACTCAGATAATCCCATGATTGTTATTTGACTTATCTTGTGTGTTTTAACATATGCCACAGCCGTGGAATTGTTCATCTTGATATGACATGGACACTTCCATAATAAAACAATCGATATTTAACCATAACTCCTTATACTTCAATAATTAATACAAATGTTTGGAAAATTTCTTAGGACAATCCATTTATGCTCACCTGGTATTATTGTCCCGCAGTCCCAACAAGAGACGTATCAATTATTCTTATAAGAATAGATAATATTCTTATCTTTACCCAAACATTCACAGAAGCTGTACATCATCTGTAACACTTGCTTCAGTTTGCAACAGCTGTTAAGCTTATAGTTGAAGCAGCTTGTGAACCTTTTTTACATTACTTTAATAATGATAACGTATCATTTGATATTTGCATAAGCCTCTCACAAAGGCATACATTTTCTTATAAGCTGCTGTATTCCTTCTTTTGGAGCTTTATTTACCCTTTACCTAACCTAATGGAGGGACAAAGTATGTCAACAACAATGAGACATATTTGTATCGTGGAAGTCTGAATTGCAATTTTCCCCCTCTTATGGTGCTGAATTACTTCTAAATTCAGAATAGTAATTTATGAATATTTATTAATGCCTAAGCATACGCTTTAATAATGGGTCAGGTCCTTACCTGCCACCAGGTTTGTAATTGCAGCACTAATTTGCAGCCGACTCTTATAACCTTCCAATTTAAATGTAATCAAGATAACCCATGACCATGACCTCATTAGTGCAAGTGCTGATCTTTTATCAGCATAATTGTTCCTCCAGTATTCTGTTTAACAGCCTTGAACTGGTTTAATCCTTTGGACAATGTTTTAACTTGCACAGCTTGACCCATTTTAATTAATTTCAAGCACCTGTAATATTGATTAACAATTTGTTAATAGCAACTGTATTTCCATGTTCTAGATGTTTCCATTTTAATAAATGTTCTTACACTGTGAAAGTGTATATAAAATTATGTTTTGTATGGTTTATACCATCAAATCTTTACACTGAGGTAATTTTATAATATATATGTACGTACCCCTTCTTTATTGGAGTTTACTTTTGAGTGCAAACCTAAAATCAATTTTTAAGGTTTTTCTTATACAGGTGAACCAATCCTTCCTTAGTTATATTAAATTAACGATCATAAACACCTGTAATCCCCCACAATTGGAGTTTTCATGAACTTATTTTGTAACAAGATGTTTGCACCTCTTAAACGTACTTCAAGCCTTCTTTTCCAATTATATGGGTTTGGATAAGGCTATGTTGGATTATACCACTTCTGCCTTTGTTTTGATCCATTATCATATCTTTCATTGGATCATAGTTTTTCCCCCCAAGTTTAAAGATCTTTGCCTTTGTTTTGATCCATTATCAAATCTTTCATTGGATCATAGTTTTTCCCCCCAAAGTTTAAAGATCAGTAGTCTGTTCTTTTGTAATCAATATCTTTGATTTATCATAAGGCAGGTTTATTCCATAATAATCAGGAGTTTAACATAACCTGATTTATATTGATCTGCGAATCTAGAGTGCAGATTTGGTAAATTATATATATTCCTTCCCATTGAGCTCCACAAACTGATGGCAATTTATTTTATTTTAAAAGTATTAGTTATTTGCACAACGTTTTATTTTACTTCGGAGTCACGTGAGTGACTACGTGAAGACCCCGTCCAGCACGCATGCGCGACATTAGCGTTCATGCAGTGCACCCGCGACGAACGGGAGTTCAAGGCGCTCCCGCTACAAATTGAAAAGTCGGGCCGACAGGTAAGTTTTACCGTGGCCGTGTGTCTTTTTCTCTGTGGTCTGCTTGTTTTCCAGAAAGAATGAGCAAGAACAGGGGAAAGAAGTCTGCAGCTCGCCCCCATTCGTCCTCCGTTGAGGAATGCTCTTTGGAGGGGGGGCAAGAGGTGGCGGGTATAACTACCAAGCCGAGCCCAGCACCGCTTGTGCTGCCTGAGCAGCGGTCTGGAGGTACCTGCAGCCAGAACCGGGCGGTAGTGTCCGACGATTCGGATGAAGATGCCTCACCGCTCGAGAGCGACACAGGCAGCCGCCTAAGCCGCATGGAACGGCTTATGGAGCAATTGCTCCAGCGAGATCTGCTGAGAGAGCAGCAGCAGCCTCGCCAAGGGAGTTCAGGCACTCCCGCAGTGCCCTTTACGGCACTGGCCATTGCTTCACCTTCTTTTGAAGGCAGCATTGGCGACCAGGTCTGGGCTGGTCAAGAAGAGGGGTCACTGGCTGAAGATATCGGGAGTACGCAGGGTGTACAGGATCAGGAAGAGCTGCTGGGTGTGGTCAACCGCTACGTGGCCATTCCACAAGCGGGTCGGCCATTAGAGCCGAAACTTGCAGCCAGCATTAACCACCTGTCCTCAAAACCCCTACAAGAACAGGTGGTCAATGAGGCTCTTGAACTATATACAGCCCCAGTAAATTGTACATCATTGAATGTACCCGCTGTAAACAGCCAAATTTGGGGGACATTTGGGGCAGAACATCAGGAACCTGGAGTTGAAGCTCCAGAAAATCCTTAAACTCCTGACTGCAGGAATAACATCTTATGCTCGGTCCATTGATGGTGCGGACATCTTCACAAATCAGCAAGACACATTAGCTCTGCTGTGCACCACTCAATATGAAATAAACAATTTACGGAAGGAAATCATCAAGCCTGCCCTCAACCCTAAATTTGCGGGACTATGCAAAACACCGGGTTCAGAACCTCCTATTCTGCTCTTTGGGAAAGACCTTCCAAAAAAGGTGAAAGACCTAGAGGAAGAATCCAAGACCTTTTGTCTCGTGAGGGCAGGTTTGGGACCGAGCAGACCTAACAAACCCAGGCGGCAGTACCCCATGGCGGCCACCAGTCGTCGACCACACTATGGGACTGGTGAAAGCTCGGGGTCCGCAACCATTCCCCGTAAGCCTTTTTTAGGCCAGGGCCCAGAGCGGACCCCATGGAAAATGCGCCACCCCCAACAACATCAACATCAACATCAACCCTCTACAGCCCAGCAGACGCCTCATCGCCCAGCGAAGAGGCAGAAGAAGCACCAATAACCATGGAGGTAGGTGGGTCTGGTTCCTCTCAGCATATGAGCAGTAGGGGCTCTATACTAACAGGGGGGTGATTGCACTTGGTTTTGGATGCATGGGAATCCATCACTAATGACAAGTATATACTCAGCAGCGTTCATGGCTACAAAATTGACTTTGTTCATGAAAAACATTCCGCCAGTTCAGCATATACCCAAAAGGGTATTCACCCTCTCAGTCAAAGAGAAACAAGAGGGTCAAGCTGAACTGATGAGGTTACAAGCAAAAGGTGTCATTGAAAGAACAAAACACGAACCTTTGGAATTTGTGTCTAATATTTTCACTAAAATCAAAAAAGATGGTGGACGTTGCATCATCATTGACGTAACTACTTTAAAACAAGTCTGTCAGGTATATACATTTCAAGATGGATACTTTTGAAACAGCCAGACTATTGGTTTCTAGAGGGTACTTTCTAGCAAGCATTGATTTAAAAGATGCCTACTACTCAGTACCCATACACAAGGAGCATCGTAAATACTTAAAATTTATCTGGATGAAATAGCTATGGCAATTTAAAGCCTTACCAAATGGGCTAACCTCCGCTCCAAGGCTGTTCACTAAAATCTTAAAACCTGCCTTGGCATTATTGAGGAAACAAAAGCATATAGTCATGGCGTATTTAGACGACATTTTAATAGTAGGAAAACCTTGGAGCCAGCCATTTTGGCAGTAGCAGCCACCAAACGTTTGTTTGAAACTTTGGGGTTTGTCATACTTCCAGATAAATCCAATTTTACACCGTCCACTGCCATGCACTATCTTGGATTTACGATTGATACTGTTCGCATGATTGTAACTCTGCCGAAGGGGAAAGCATCAGAATTGGCACTATCATGCAACGAACTCAGGAATAAACATCAACCACCATACGGGAGGTAGTTAGAGTTATTGGCAAAATGGTAGCAGCTTTTCAGCTGTACAATTTGGGCCTTTGCACTATCAAAATTTGCAAAGAGCAAAAGTGCATGCACTAAAGCAAAACTCAGGTCACTTTGACCGAGCTATGAGTTTAACTGCTGAATCCATTCCAGAGTTACAATGGTGGGCAAGGAACGTAAGGCTCAGCTCCAGTCCCATAATAATCACCAACCCAGTATTAACCATTCAAACGGATGCAGTGCTTTGGGCTGGGGAGCAACTAACATGCAATCCAGCACAGGGGGCAGATGGACTAAAATTTGAATCATCTTGCCTACAGACACGGGGCATCAACTACTTAGAAATGTTGGGTGCGTTTTATGGGTTTAAAAGCATATTCATCTAATACGCATCATGCACATGTCCGGTTGCAATTAGATAATACCACGGTGGTGGCTTATATCAACCACATGGGTGGTGTAAAGTCGATATCGTGTGACAATTTGGCCAACCAATCTGGCAATGGTGTGTTGAAAGACATATTTGGTTATCAGCAACTTACCTACCAGGTAAGCAAAATACAGTGGCAGACACCAGGTCACGCAGATTCAATGATAACATCGAATGGATGTTAAATCCCCAAATATTTGCTGAAAATTACAAAGCAATATGGCACACCAGATATCGATCTATTTGCATCCAGGCTGAATCACCAGGTACCAACGTATGTCGCTTGGGAACCAGACCCGAGGCAGCAGCAGTTGATGCATTCTCGCTGCATTGGGGGAAAATGTTCTTTATGCTTTTCCTCCCTTCTGCCTCATCAGTCGGGTATTGCGCAAGATTCAATTGGATTCTGCTTCAGGAATCTTGATAATACCCGACTGGCCTACACAGCCATGGTTCCAGTGGCCTTCGACATGGCTGTTGAACCACCGTTGGAATTCCCCCAGCAGTCGAGAGTTATTAATCCACCCAGGTCAGGCATTAGTCACCCGTGCCATGACAGAGTCAATCTCCTGGCCTGCAGATTCTAAAAAGACCTCTACTGGGCCTGGGACTGTCTGAGGACGCCATCAACATGATGCCGCATCCCACCGGGAGTCCACCAGGAGACAATACCTGACCAACATAAGAAAATGGGAACGGTATTGCTCCAAAACAGGAACTACCTACACTACAGCTACAGCCACCAGTGTTGTGGAGTTTCTGGTTGGATTACATCGGAAGGACTCAGCTACAGCGCCATAATACAGCCAGGAGTGCGTTGTCAGCTTATTTGGTTCCAGCAGCAGGACAACTGACTTTGGGGTCCCATCCACTAGTGGTCAAAATCATGAGGGGCATTTTTAACACCAATTCCCCTAGGTCTAGGTACACTCAGATCTGGGATGTCAGCATTGTACTGACGTACCTTAGGGGATGGCCACCACCCAGGTCACTCACGCTGGAACAACTTACACTGAAATCAGTCATGCTCATGGCACTAGTGTCAGCTCAAAGGGTACAGTCCCTCCACCTTCTGAGGCTGGACAGCATGACAGAGTCATTGGACTGTATCACATTTCACATTCAGGGACTGGTCAAACTAGACCAGGTACCACGCCTCCAGTAATGGAGTTCCGGGCATATTCACCTGACCCACGGTTGTGTGCCAAGACCCATCTCGCCAATTACATAGACACAACATATAACTTAAGAGGGAGAGAAAAAGCCTTATGGATAAGCCACAAGAAGCCTCATGGTCAGGTGACGAGTCAAAACCATTTCAAGATGGCTCAAGCAGGTGCTTAAGTCCGTGGGAGTCGATACTAATGTTTACAAATCTCATTCCACCAGGGCTGCATCTACGTCGGCGGCTAGGCGAATGGATGTGCCTATGGACCATATTCTGGCCAGAGCAGGATGGTCCTCAGAGAGAACTTTCCAAAGGTTTTATAATAAGCCGCTGGCGGAACTTGCTACATTTGCAGACAGAATTTTAGAGTCTGCAGCTAATATTTAATTTAAGCCGGGGGAGCTCTCTGTTTTTTGTTATCATTAATAAACCTTTATTGTTCACAAACAGGTTATTGTTGATCGTATAACATGCTTCCTCCTCTAAGGTCTTCAGGCAGTGAGTGGAAGCATGAGCTGGTTCACGGTTCGGATTCACAGAGCTATGAAGTCTTCACGTAGTCACTCACGTGACTCCGAAGTAAAATAGTAAGATTAAATGAGAACTTACCAGTTCGAAGTTTGATCTGTATTTTATGAGGAGTTACGATGAGGGATTACGTGCCCTCCGCTCCCACCCTCTATTATACAGATCAACTGGTAATTAAGTTCTTATTTTTTCTTTACTATATTTATTTCAATTGTTGTGTTTTTTCTGTGAATCCACACCGCTGCTTTGAAGAAATGTCGCGCATGCGTGCTGGACGGGGTCTTCACGTAATCCCTCATCATAACTCCTCATAAAATACAGATCAAACTTCGAACTGGTAAGTTCTCATTTAATCTTACTTATTTTATTTTATTTTTATTTTTGAATAGTAATGCCATGCACCAGTTTGAAATGCTTTGAAATTGTATTTCTTTATATCTCATATAATTTGAGACATGGATATCATAAGCGGATTCACCGTTGAACTTTATAAAACATAAAAGTTTTATCATATTCTGCTGTTTCAATCATTACAGCTTTGGTGAGTTTTTAGTTTCCATGTTTACTTTTCATGGCCTCACTCGTCATTAGTTCTGCTGTTTTAACCATAACAGCTTTTAGTGAGAGACCAACTAATTTTGGTTTCCATGGTAATTTTCCATGGCCTCACTTCTTATTCAGGTGTTGTGCATACACCTGTGTGTGTATATGTATATGTATATATATATACACAAACTCCTTCACCGCAATGTGACCAGAGTTGAACCGACCGTTGTCACTCTTTCTGCTGTCCCTGTCCACACGAACAGTCAGAAAGTCGTCCACACTCACACTCGACTCTGGGATGTCCTCATGGAGCCATGTCCCCGCAAAACACCGAGATCACTGCACTCATGGCACTCCCTCTGAGTCCTCACCAGTGCAGCATCTCTGGAGAACATGGATTGTTGGGGTACCTGGATGGATGGCGAGAGCAGGTACAGGGACAGGTGTTTCATCTTCTGCAGTTGCAAGGGAAAGTATCTGAGAAGGGGATGGTTTGGATGGGAGGGGATGTATGCACCAAGAAGTTGCAGAGGAGGCGGTCTCTGCAGAAGGCAGAAAGGAATGGGGATGGGAGAAGGGAAAAGAAGGAATGACCAGGGTAGGAAAAGTAGTTGATTATGTTGACTGCTTTCCCAACAGCATGTAGATGGAGTCTATGTTGGGGAGTCTGGACTGTGTGTTGGAGTGGGCTACATCCACAACTCTCCACGTGTCTTGTTCCTGTTTTGATCCTTTGCTTCCCTCTTTTAAGTCAGCAGCCAATTCACCCACTCCCCAACCATAACCACTACCACCATCACCAAATGAGGCCCATTTTCAGATTTTCCTTATTTCCCAGGCCCACCACCTTCCCCAACTCAATTTCATCCCTTTGTCCCATGGTCTCAAGCCAAGCCCATCATTAGCTATTTATCCCTCCGTGCTACTATTTATACCCCAATATTTCTGACAGACACTCTTCCCACCTCGAATCCTCTGACAGACTCCCTTTATTGCCCCAAGCCTCCAGGGCATTGGAGTCACTATCTCAAATGCCTATCCTACATATTGTCTTTTCTGCATCAGACTGCTAGACTTGTCGATCCCATGCAACACGATTTCAAATACATTGCTCTTTCTTGCCGCCTGTTGTCTTGATCATCGGATCACCGTTGCAACGCCCATCGGTTGCACCATGAGGTGTGCACAAGAATTTATAGGCCAAACATTTTTTGAGTGCTGCAAATAATTGCAAACATTTGTTAATTTATACAACCAAATTGTTATTATACATTTTATCCTGACTTTACATCACCTGCTAATGAAACTCAGCTTCAATAATTCAACTAATTTACAGTTGAGAAGGCAACCAACTCTAATTGTAAGCACAATGTATGTATTTTGAGCTTTGATAAGTTGCTTATTTGTAAAAGGACACTTAACAGAAACAGACAAGCAAAACAATCACAGGATATCCAGCCTAATGACACCAAATGTTGCAGGAGTTTAATGCTTGCCATTCATAGTCAAACATCTAGAAACAGTATATGAAGATAAAAGTATAATGAATGGATATAGATCCAACCACTCTGTAAGTTCAATAGCAGCTTGGATAAAACAGCCTGCTTGACTGACCTCTTCCACTACCCAATACACTCTACACTCTTTATATTCCTATACAGCATGGAAACAAGCTTTTCGGCCCACCAAGTCTGCGCCGGCCAGCAATCCCTGTACACTATTTCTATCGCATGCACTAGTGACAATTTACAGAAGCTAACCAAGCTACAATCTGCATGTTTCCAGAATGTGGGAGGACAGCAGAGCACCCAGAGAAAATCCACACAATCACAGAGAGTACGTGCTAACTCAATTGTACAGACAGCACCCATTGTCAAGATCGAATCTGGGTCTATGTCACTGTCAGGCAGTGACTGTACCACTGCGCCATGGTGCAAGCCTACTTTTGGTGAACTGTGTGGCATTCACAAAAGTTACAAAGCTAGACTATTTTGACAACAACTCCCAAACACACAACCTCTATCACCAAGAAAGACAAAGGCAGCAGGTGCACAGAGACGCCATTATCTGCAATTGTCCTTCATTTGCACCAAATTGAATTAGAAATACACTAGCTACCTTTCATGTGTGCAATGTTATGTTAGCATCTTGAGGATGGCTCAGTGGAGCAGATAGTAGAATAACTGCCTTACTGTGCTAAAGACCCAGGTTTGATCCTGATAACAAGTGCGGTCTGTTTGGAGTTCGCACATTCTCACTGTGACCGCGTAGATTTCCCTCCGAGCGCTCCAGTGTCCTTCTTCATCACATAGACGTGCGGGTTTGTAGATTAATTGGCCTTTGTAAAATTGCCGATAATGAACCGGGAGTGGACGAGAAAGTGGGATAACGTAGAACTAGTATGAACAGGTGATTCATTGTTCACATGGTTTAGGTGGGCCGAAGGGCCTGTATAAATGTGTACCACTAAATAAATGTTCCAAATAATTGATACCTGTGAGATAGTAGAAGGAAATAAGGTGTTACTTCAAAATTATCAGGTTTATTTTACAATGCTCTTCACATGTTCACTTCTCAAGAGGAAAATCTGAGCCTCTGTTTGTAGGGAGTCTGAGAGGTAATGATCGCAGGCACTGAAAAGATCACCCCATCCAACCTCCTCCATATTTGATTCTGTATCAATGATTTTAGATTGCAAATGATTCAAATAATTCTGACTCCAGAATCAGAGGGAAAAAATCATTGCATCCTTTCACTTTTCACTGATTTGTCACAGCTCAGTATCTGCCTGATCTTCTAGAAACATAGAGAGAAAAAACATGCAGAACTGCAGTTGAATTGGCTCTGTAGCTTTAATTGCAGATCAACAATACAGGCAAACATTCCATGGGCAGGACAGTGTGTCAGCATTTTCACCCGACAGTGTCAAATGCCAAGAACTGCCATTGTGGTCAACAGGATGATTTCAAGGTTCTATCCTGCTATTTAAGTGTCAATGATTACAGAAGAAAACAAATAACTTGATGATATGTGCATATAATTTCTTCCACTTCTGATACACTTATGATGTGGCACCATTGGGATTCTGGTGGTGCTGGACTAGCATGTTTTGTGAACTGTTCAATGTTAAGTGGGAGCTCGCAGGTCCCAGGTTGGTGACAAATTCTTGGGAGCTCCCGTAACAACAGCTTCATCCGCTGGACTGGAGGGTGGCAGCTTTGTCTGCCCCGGGTCGCGGAGTTTGAATCGGCAATGTTCGCGTAGCTTGGAATTGGCCGCGGGACTTGCCATCACCCGGTGGGAGGCCCAACATCAAGGGCCTGGATCGCCTCAACGCAGCGGGAGAACAAGCAAGGAAGAGATAAAACTTTAAGACTTTTTGCCTTCCATCACAGTGAGGAGGCATCTGGAGATTCACTGTGATGAATGTTTGTGAAACTGTGTTCATTGTGTGTTCTGTTGCTTTTTTTTCTGTCATGACTGCAAGGTACACAATTTTGTTCAAACTATTGGTTGAATGACAATAAAGGAAACTATAAATCTAAATTTCACTTGTTTTACGTGTTAAACAACAATATAATATTTTTTCTAATGAACACACTGAATTTAAATGGAACAAGAAATAATATAAGCACTGGACCCCTCAGAGGTCCAGGAGCCGTTGGTGTGGGAGGAGCGACGTCCAAGCGGTAAGCTTAAAACCTGAGCACGGGGCTTTGTTTTTACAGAGGCCCAGGAGCCGTTGGTGTGGGAGGAGCGACGTCCGAGCGGTAAGCTTAAAACCCGAGCACGGGGCTTTGTTTTAACAGAGGCCCAGGAGCCGTTGGTGTGGAAGAACCCAAATCTGTAACGTTCCAAATCTGTAACGTTCCATTCGCATTTCAAAACAAGTGGGGTTGAGGAAGCCGCTATATCAGGTCATGGAGTCTGATAGCCTCCCAGACGTCCACATCTGCGCCAGGTTGCGTCGAGATAGGGCTCCTAAGGGATCGTATTAGGAACCTGGAGCAGCAGATCGATGACCACTGTCTGGTCAGGGAGAGCGAGGACGACATAGTTACAGAGAGGTGGTCACTCCAAGACCACGGGAGGCAGACAAGTGGTTCACGGTTAGGAGGGGTAAGGGGCAGAGGTATGGACTAGAGAGTACCCCGGTGGCTGTACATCTTGGAAATAAGTACTCATGTTTGAGTACTGTTGGGAGAGACAGGATACCTAGGGTTAGCGACAGCGGCCGGGCCTCCGGCACAGAGACCGGCCCTGTTGCTCAGAAGGGAAGGGAAAAGAAGAGGAGGGCATTAGTATTAGGGGTCTCTATAGTTAGGGGGTCAGATAGGTCGATTCTGTGGACGCAGTCAGGAGACCCGGATGGTAATTTGCCTCCCTGGTGCCAGGGCCTGGGATGTGCTTGAACGTGTCCACGATATCCTGAAAGGTGAGGGAGAGGAGCCTGAGGTTGTGGTACATATAGGTAACAATGACAGAGGTAGAAAAAGAGAAGAGGTCCTGAAAGGAGAATTTAGAGAGTTAGGAGGAGAGTTAAGGAGAATGACCGCGAAGGTAACAATCTCAGGATTATTGCCTGTGCCACGCAACAGTGAGAATAGGAATGGAATGGAACGGAAGCACTCAGACCCAACATGTAGGGGAGAAAGAAGGAAAATATAATAAATAGAGAATATATATAGGTGGGTTTCTTAAATGTGTGAGCAGAGAGACAGAGGGGTATAAAATGAGGGTAAAAGCAATAGGTAGCAAGGTGAAAAGTAAAAGTGGCAGGCAGACAAATCCAGGGCAAAAATCAAAAAGGGCCACTTTTCAACAAAATTGTATAAGGGGTAAGAGTGTTGTAAGGTGGATGAGTTGCAATGTGCAGATGATATATATGATGTGGTTGGGATCACGGAGACATGGCTCCAGGGTGACCAAGGCTGGGAGCTGAACATTCAGGGATATTTAATATTCAGCAGGGATAGACAGAAAGGAAAAGGAGGTGGGGTAGCGTTGCTGGTTAGAGAGGAGATTAACGCAATAGAAAGAAAGGACATTAGCTTGGAGGATGTGGAATCCATATGGGTAAAGCTGCGAAACACTAAGGGGCAGAAAACACTAGTGGGTGTTTTGTACAGGCCACCTAACAGTAGTAGTGGATTTGGGGATGGCATCAAACAGGAAATTAGAAATGCGTGCAACAAAGGTAAAACAGTTATGATGGGTGAATTCAATCTACATATAGATTGGGTGAATCAAATTAGCAGGGGTGCTGAGGAAGAGGATTTCTTGGAATGTATGCGGGATAGTTTTCTAAACCAACATGTAGAGGAGGAACCAACGAGAGTGCAGGCTATTCTAGAATGGGTATTGAGTAATGTGGAAGGGTTAGTTAACAGTCTTGTTGTGCGTGGCCCTTGGGCAAGAGTGACCATAATATGGTTGAGTTCTTCATTAGGATGGAGAGTGACATAATTAAGTCAGAAACAAGGGTTCTGAACTTAAATAAAGGTAACTTTGAGGGTATGAGACGTGAATTGGCCAAGATAGACTGGCAATTGATTCTTAAAGGGTTGACGGTGGATAGGCAATGGAAGGCATTTAAAGACTGCATGGATGAACTACAAAAATTGTTCATCCCAGTTTGGCAAAAGAATAAATCAGGGAAGGTGGTACATCCGTGGATAACAAAGGAAATCAGGAATGGTATCAAAACAAAAGATGAAGCATATAAATTAGCCAGAAAAAGCAGCCTACCAGAGGACTGGGAGAAATTCAGAGTTCAGCAGAGGAGGACAAAGGGATTAATTAGGAAGGGAAAAATAGATTATGAAAAAAAAACTGTCAGGGAACATAAAAACTGACTGCAAAGGTTTTTATAGATATGTGAAGAGAAACAGATTAGTTAAAACAAATGTAGGTCCCTTGCAGTCAGAAACAGGTGAATTGATCATGAGGAACAAGGACATGGCAGACCAATTGAATAACTACTTTAGTTCTGTCTTCACTAAGGAAGACATAAATAATCTGCCGGAAATAGCAGGGGACCGGGGGTCAAATGTGATGGAGGAACTGAGTGAAATCCAGGTTAGCCGGGAAGTGGTGTTAGGTTGATTGAATGGATTAAAGGCCGATAAATCCCCAGGGCCAGATAATCTGCATCCCAGAGTACTTAAGGAAGTAGCCCCAGAAATAGTGGATGCATTAGTGATAATTTTTCAAAACTCTTTAGATTCTGGAGTAGTTCCTGAGGATTGCAGGATAGGTAATTGTAAAGAAGGTACATGGACACCATTGGATCTTTACTACTTTAATGAACATACATTATTGCCCTAGCTGTACGTGGTCTGTCACGATCACTAGAGAGATAGCTAGGGGTGTGAAGGTTACAATTATACTAACTGGTGGGGGAGTGGTTAGCATGGACATCGTCACTATCAATTAAAGGTGTATACACGTATCATCTGCATCCTTCCTCTTCAAAAACAAACAGTGAGTGACAGGAAGACCACGTCTCAGGCGCTAGGGTAAATGCAAACAGTAAGGCACGGGAATACAGAATCACACATAATCGCCGTAACGGACTGGCGGTCTGACCAGGCAACCAGACCGGGTCTGAACCTCGCCATCACCTCTTTCCCTGACGGGAACAAGTGGGGACGATGCCAGGGCATGGGCGGGGGCTACGGACAGGAGAACCCCTGGACGATGAAGGCATTGGGAGGAACGGCGAAGAGGAGGGTGAGGAAGCTGGAGAAAGCAGGACCACAGCCGGAAGACGGACAGGAGAAGGACGAGGGGGGGACCCCAGAGGAACGGGCAAGGCACTAGGCCACGAAAGTGGCAATGGGGGGGCATACGGACCCGCCGGTGGAGGGAGAGGCTCGTTCACGAGCTGGAGATGCTGGCGGGACCGGCGGTACACCTAGCCGTCGTAGTTCACAAGGTACAAACGAGGGGAGCCGACAGAACCGACAACCACGGCCAGCTTGGAGCGGCCAGAAATGGACCTCATATGGAAGACCTGGCCGGGGAGAAGAGGGCGGAGGACACGGCAGGACCTGTCGTGGGAACGCTTCTGTATACCTTGTTTATGGGCAATGCGTTTCCGGACCAAGGCAGGTTTAAGGACAGAGAGAGACAGGGACTGTTGAGACACTGGGACCGTGGGCCGCGTGACACGGGATATGAGGCGCTGAGCCGGGGAACCCAGCGCATGAGACATGGTCGCCCTGTCACTCACTGTTTGTTTTTGTAGAGGAAGGATGTAGATGATACGTGTAAACACCTTTAATTGATAGTGGCGATGTCCATGATAACCGCTCCCCCACCAGATAGTATAATTGTAACCTTCACACCCCTAGCTCTCTCTCTAGTGATCGTGACAGACCACATACAGCTAGGGCAACTTCCCCAGCTTCGAGTCAAAACGGTCCGTGTATTCGGCCAGCGGGTTCAGGGGTGCCTCCTCCAGGTGGACATCACTGTGGAAGCTCACCAATCCGAGGTCCTGGCAGGCCTCCATGCCGAGCAGGGGGGCACATTTACCGTCTAGCAGAAAGAAAGAGAGAGGCTGAGAGGTCTTCAGCACCTTGCAGTGGAGAGTGGCCTTCCCCTCAGGACCAAGTACGCCACCCCCATAGGCACGCAAAACAGCACTGTCTGTGGAAACGAGTCATTATTTCTTATCTTCTCGAACAGGCTTGTTGACATAACATTGGCAGCAGCCCCCGAGTCCATCTTAGCAGAGAAGGCCATGCCATTCACCATGACCCGGACGGTCGGGTCTGTTATCAGAGCAGGTGCACCTCGCAGGGAAAACACACTCAGTTCGCTCTGGGAAGAGCCAGAGTCAGACAGGGGGAGTTCATCATGCTGCAGATAGGAACCAGATACGGTATCATCACGTGTCAAGTGGCGAGAGGGTTTCTGCTGTGACTGTGCAGGGTTCCCACGGGAACGACAGGCCGCTGAGAAATGGTTGGGCTTGTTGCAGAAATTGCAGGTTTTCCCCAACGCCGGGCAGACATTAGAACGATGCGAAACAAAGTTACAATTTGGACAACGTTGACACGGTTTGGAGCCCGGCACAGGGCTTGCCCTCTGTCGCCGAGGAGCAGAGTACTGGTGACCAATGAAACTGGCTGCATGGACCACAGGGTCAGGTGGCTGTACAGCGGAGGAGAGGACAGCGTCAGCTAAACGAGAGGCATGCAACGCCTCATTGAATGTCAGATCAGGCTTACGTAGCAGCTCAGAGCGCAGCTTATCATCCCGTAGACCAAAGACCAAGCTGTCACGGGTCAAAGTCTGAGGGGTCAGGACATGCAGGTCGCATCGGCGAGCCAGTTGGTGCAGCGCGGCCACGAAATTATCAATAGATTCCCCAGGGTTTTGGCGTCGGGAGAACAGTTTGAAATGCTCTAGGATGTGGTTCGTGGGAAGGTCACACATTGCCGTAAATTTAGCAAGCAGACATACCGGGTCCTGAACATTCTCGCCTCGTCCATAGATGAATGACTCCGATCACTCAAGCGCTTCGGGACCAGCCAGGTTCAGCAGAAGCGAGGCTTTGACCGCAGGGGCCACAGCAGGGTGAGCGATTGTAATATAATGCTCAAAGTCATGTTGGAACACACTCTAGCGATGAGTGATGTCTGCATCCAAAGACTAAGATGTCAGGTTTACGACAGGCAGAAGCCACAGGGAGGGGTTACTGGGACTAAGAAATTAAAACCCGATAAACTGGAGACGCAGGAAGAAATATTTCTGATGCCATGTAAAGAAGGTACACGGACACCATTGGATCTTTACTACTTTAATGAACATACATTATTGCCCTAGCTGTACGTGGTCTGTCACGATCACTAGGGAGAGAGAGCTAGGGGTGTGAAGGTTACAATTATACTAACTGGTGGGGGAGTGGTTAGCAAAGACATAGTCACTATCAATTAAAGGTGTATACACGTATCATCTACAGTAATGTAACCCCCCTTTTTAAAAAGGGAGGAAGAGAGAAAACGGGGAATTACAGACCAGTTAGTCTAACATAGTTAGTGGGGAAACTGCTAGAGACAGTTATTAAAGATGGAATAGCAGCACATTTGGGAAGTGGAGAAATCATTGGACAAAGTCAGCATGGATTTATGAAAGATAAATCATGTCTGACGAATCTTATAGAATTTTTCGAGTATGTAACTAGTGGAGTGGATAAGAGAGAACCAGTGGATGTGTTATATCTGGACTTTCAGAAGGCTTTCGACAAGGTCCCACATAAGAGATTAGTATGCAAACTTAAAGCACACGGTATTAGGGGTTCAGTATTGAAGTGGATAGAGAACTGGCTGGCAGCCAGGAAGCAAAGAGTAGGAGTAAACGGGTCCTTTTCAGAATGGCAGGCAGTGACTAGTGGGGTACCGCAAGGTTCGGTGCTGGGACCCCAGCTATTTACAATATATATGAATGATTTGGATGAAGGAATTGAATGCAATATCTTCAAGTTTGCAAATGACACAAAGCTGGGGGGCAGTGTTAGCTGTGAGGAGGATGCTAGGATGCTGCAAAGTGATTTGAATAGGTTGGGTGAGTGGACAAATGTTTGGCAGATGCAGTATAATGTGGATAAATATGAGGTTATCCACTTTGGTGGCAAAAACAGGAAAATAGCCTATTAATTGAATGGTGGTTGATTAGGAAAAGGGGAGATGCAACGAGACCTGGGTGTCATGGTACACCAGTCATTGAAAGTAAGCATGCTGGTGCAACAGGCAGTGAAGAAAGCAAATGTTTTGCTAGCATTCATAGTAAAAGGATTTGAGTATTGGAGCAGGGAGGTTTTACTGCAGACCACACCTGGAGTACTGCGTACAATTTTGGTCTCCTAATCTGAGGAAAGACATTCTTGCCATAGAGGGAATACAGAGAAGGTTCACCAGACTGATTCCTGGGATGGCACGACTTCCATATGAAGAAAGACTGGATAGACTCGGCATGTACTCGCTAGAATTTACAAGATTGAGAGGAGATCTTATAGAAACTTACAAAATTCTTAAGGTGTAGGACAGGCTAGTTGCAGGAAGATTGTTCCGATGTTGGGGAAGTCCAGAACAAAGGGCCACAGTTTAAGGATAAGGGGGAAGTCTTTTAGGACCGAAATGAGAAAAACATTTTTCACAAAGAGTGTGGTGAATCTGTGGAATTCTCTGCCTCAGAAGATAGTTGAGGCCAGTTCATTGGCTATATTTAAGAGGGAATTAGATGTGGCCCTTGTTGCTAAGGGGATGGAGAGAAGGCAGGTACTGGGATACTGAGTTGGATGACCAGCCATGATCATATTGAATGGCAGTGCAGGCTCGAAGGGCCGAATGGCCTACTCCTGCACCTATTTTCTATGTTTCTATGTTTCTATGTTTCTTAAGCTGCCATGTTCTTGATCCTTGCTGCTGTGGACATCTACCCCAGCTCAAGCTGTATATCTAGCCCCAGTCTGGGCCCTGGCCTGGCCACAGCGCGGAACAGGCCCTTCAGCCCAACTTGCCCACATCGATCAACATGTACCATCTACACTCGTCCCGCTTGGCCAATATCCCTCTAAACCTGTCCTATCAGTGTACCTGTCTAAATGTTTCTTAAACGTTGCAACAGTATCTGTCTCAATTACCTCCTCCGGCAGTTTGCTCCATACACCCATAACCCTCTATATGAAAAAGTTACCCCTCAGGTTCCTATTAAATCTTTCCCTCTCTCTGGTTCTTGAATGAATGTTGTGCTTTCTGGACCCACGGCTTAAATTAAGAGGGTCATGTGGCAGACCATCAGGATTTCTGAACAGATACTGGATTATTGGACTCTTACCGTATGTGGTTGCGGATAGATCATGTTTTATTAATTATAAATATTGCTAGTTCTAGGAGCTATTCAGTATTGCCACGTGATCCAGAGAGAGATAAAAGTGGGATTGTTTTTTGAATAACAAAGTGTTTTGCTTAGTTGAGTTTAGACATACAGCACGGAAACAGGCCCTTTGGCCCACCGAGATCAATAGACAATAGGCAATAGGCAATAGGCAATAGACAATAGGTGCAAGAGTAGGCCATTCGGCCCTTCGAGCCAGCACCACCATTCAATGTGATCTTGGCTGATCATCCTCAATCAGTATTGTGTTAACGAAGAAACTGCAGATGCTGGAGAATCGAGGGTTACACAAAATGCTGGAGAAACTCAGCGGGTTGCAGCAGCATCTAAGGAGCGAAGGAGATAGGCGATGTTTCGGGTCGAGACCCTTCTTCAGACGCTTCTGAAGAAGGGTCTCGACCCGAAACGTCGCCTATCTCCTTCGCTCCTTAGATGCTGCTGCACCCGCTGAGTTTCTCCAGCATTTTGTGTAACCCCCCATCCTCAATCAGTACCCCGTTTCTGCTTTCTCCCCATATCCCTTGACTCTGCTATCTTTAAGAGCCCTATCTAGCTCTCTCTTGAAAGTATCCAGAGAACTGGCCTCCACTGCCCTCTGAGGCAGAGAATTCCACAGATTTACAACTCTCTGTGAGAAAAAGTATTTCCTCGTCTCTGTTCTAAATGGCTTACCTCTTATTCTTAAACTGTGGCCCCTGGTTCTGGACTCCCCCAACATCGGGAACATTTCCTGCATCTAGCATGCCCAAACACTTAATAATCTTATATGTTTCAATAAGATCCCCTCGCATCCTTCTAAACTCCAGAGTATACAAGCCCAGCCACTCCATTCTCTAAATGGGACGTAACCTTGTAAACCTATGCTGCACTCCTGTAGATCAGTGTCACTCATGTTATGATTCATACTGTAACTCTGCTGTAGCCCACAGGTTTAATAGAAAGCCTGTTTTCCCTTTCTTCCCCAGTCTTGAGCTATGTGTTAAGATGAAGTTATCTATGCTGTATTGCTAATAAAAGTCTTTGGACCTTAATCATTGTTCATGAGTTAAGTCATTAGACAACAGGTTCCAACGGACTCACTACTTGCCTAATTATATTGCTTTTATTTTAGTTTGTTATTTTATCTGGTATATGTTCTACTATGGTTTCTGCTCTCAGAAAAGCAGAGATTCTGGTGTGTAATGAAGACCTCGCGGAACGGTGGCGCATATTTGAGGAGGATTTTACCATTTACATAGACGCGGCTCACCAGGCTGCTGTTCCAGGTGTTCATGCCTCAATACTCCTTAATCTAGCGGGCACAGAAGCTGCTCGGAGTGCAAGAAGATTTCATCATGAACCAGCCAGATTTGACTTGGCTGGTGTCCAGATTGCACCCGCTGAATCTATCCGGGACCCCGACTGCTTGCTACACAAATTCTGACAGTTATGTGAGTTACAAACCAATTTAGTTATGGAGAGACACTTTTTCTCTTCACGAAGCCAGAGAAATGGCGAACCTGTTGAAACGTATGCTAATGCTTTGAAGCACATTGCCAGTCGGTGCGATTTTGGAGATTTATGTGGCAGCTTAGTCCGTGACCATCTGGTCTATGGTGTCTGCAATGATAAATTACGGGACGAGTTACTGCGCGATACTGAACTTACTCTGGAGACTGCAGAAAACCGCTGCCGCATTGCTTATACAAATGTTCTGGGACAGAGCCCCCACTCTGCTCATGACATTAATGTTGGCCGGCACATTTTAACAAACCTCTCGCCATTCTCCTCAAGTGCCCAACAGCTTTATTGTCGCTGAACTCATAGACAATTGTTTTAACTGTGGGGGTTCACATGTTGCATCTCGTGATCCTTGCCCTGCGTCTGGAAATTTTTGTAATTTCTGTAAAAATTCTGCAACAATCACATTCTGTAATGTGATGTGTTTATCTGAATTGAAAAATATACGAAACACAGAGACTATCACTCCTACAGCTGCCTCCCTCTCCCATTTGCAGGAGGTCCAGTGCACCCTATCGGCAAGTTGAGGTACACTGCTGTCTTAAATCACATGTCCATAACCTGAATTTCTATGTCGTTCGTGAGAATGTGCCATCCCTGCTGGGTGTTAAGTCCTGTCTCAACCTGGGACTAGTCTCTTTCAGTCCTTCTGTTTGTCATCTGACCACCTGTTACTTTACTCAACAAATCCTGACAATACAAACCTTTGTTTGACGACAAGCTGGGCAGGTTACCTGTTAAGTACACAATTACAATTAACACTGAGGTACTTCCAGTTGTCCGTCCAGCACATAGGATTCCCCATGCTATGCGGGATCATGCTCAAAGTGAACGCCCCCTTGGATTGTGTCTCAACCATGGTTGTGGCAATAAAAAAGAATATGGACGAAATAAGGATTTGCTTCAATTCCAAGGACTTCAATATCCCATGCGCACTGTGGACGGGGTTGCAGCGCAGCTGGCTGAAGTGACTGTATCCACATACTAGATGCCAAGAGTTCATTCTGGCAGATTTTGCTGGAACACAACTCCTCTAAGTTAACTACCTACAGCACACCATTTGGGAAATACAGATTTATTTTCATGCCTTTTGGCATTAGCTCTGCTAGTGAAATGTTTCAACGAGCTATGGAGCAATTTTTTGCAGGTTACCCATGCTCCATTGTAGTGGATGAAATCCTCGTTGCTGGATGATCTATCGAAGAACACGACGCTATTCTGAAAAGGGTCCTGGACTGCGCCAATGCCATCAACCTCAAGTTAAACTCTCAAAAATGCAAACTTAGGGTAAGTTAGGTGAAATACGTAGGCAATGTGTTCACTGAGGACGGCCTAAAAACAGATCCGGCGAAAACCAGTGCCATCAACGAGCTCCTAGCACCCACAGACGTGCTCAGTTTGCAGAGATTTTGGTATGGTTAACTACCTGAGTAAATTTATTCTGAACTTCAGTGAAATATCAGCCCCGCTGCGCCAGCTTACCCACAAAGACACTGTTTGGGCCTGGCACGAACAACTGCAGAGGCCGTTCGACACTCTTAAGTAGCAGATGCCTTGTGCTCCTACTTTTGCTTATTTTGATACTAAACGGCCGGTCACACTGACTTGTGACGCTTCACAACACGTGACCTTTGAAGCACAGCATGTCTTCAAAATGACGGTAGCGGCAACAAGCCTGTCGCTATGCCTCTCGCACCATGACTGACACATAACAATGCTACGCCCAAATTGAAAAGGTGCTGCTAGCGGTCGTTTTCGCCTGCAAGAAATTTAACGACTTTATCTTCGGACATACGATCACGATTGAAACCGACCACCAACCTCTGGTCAGAATCTCTAACAAACCGATTCATGCCTCTCCAGGACGCTTGCAGTGGATGTTGCTGCAACTTCAAAAATATGACATTGTTCTGACCAACAAACGTGGTAAGAATATGCACCTGGCTGACACTCTCTCTCGTGCCCCCCGAAAGACCTGCGAGGGTCCGCCCTCACCGGATTACGACTTTATCATAATGACTGTGTCTTTTATTCCCTCGTCTTGTGTGGAGGACCTGGCTGCCCACACTGCTGCTGACAGTACCTTACAATCGCTCACCTCCATCCAGACAAACACTACAATGTACCGCTGCCAGTTCGGCCCTTTTTTGCCATCCACGATGAGCTAGTATAGCAGGATGGCATTATCGTAAAAGGCCACAAGGCTGTGGTCTATGCTTCGCTGCACAGCGAGTATTTTAATGCTGTCCATACAGGGAACACAGGCACTTAAGCCACTGTCCTACAAGCAAAAAACATGTTGTACTGGCCTGGTATGGCTGAATACATTCTCGAGAATGTGGCATCCTGTGTAGTAAGTAACAACTTGGCATCTCATCAAAAAAAGCAACCGCTTCTCTCACACCCAGCTCCTGCCCTCCCGTGGTCTACAGTGGCAAGTGACATATTTAAGTAGCAGGGCAAGCAGTACCTGGTACTTGTCAACTCGTATTCCGGCTGGTTTGACATCGATTTTCCTAGCAGCCCCACTTCTCACGGGGTAGTTATAAAACCCGCTCACCGTTTTGCAGACCATGGAGCTCCTTGCATGCTGCTATCTGATAATGGCAGTCAATTTACCAGCCAATACTTCAAAGAGTTTGCGGCATGCTCGGGTTTTCGCCACATCACCAACAGACCTGAATATCCACAGTCGAATTGTCTGAAAGAACGGGCTGTCAAGAGCTCATGGAACTAATTCCTCAGAGCTAATTCCGACATGTACCTGGACCTGCTCAATCTACGCAACATATCCCGCGACCCCATCTTGGGTTCACCTGCTCAACGTTTATTGTCAAGGCAGACCCGAGCCATGGTGCCTGTGGCAGATCAGGCATTGATCCCGCAGGCGGTCCCACCATCGGAAGTTCAGTCCAGGATGCAACTAAAGCGTGACATCCAAAAACAATGGTATGAGAAAACAAGCAGGCCGCTGCCACTATTAACCAAAGGGCAGGAGGTTCTTTTGCATACTGACTAAGGTCATGACTCTATCGGTGTAATTTCTGGAACTGCCAAAGTGCTTCCAAAGTGAATAACCTCACATTTATCCACATTAAACTGCATCTGCCATGCATCTGCCCACTCACCCAACCTGTCCAAGTCACCCTGCATTCTCATAGCATCCTCCTCACAGTTCACACTGCCACCCAGCTTTGTGTCATCTGCAAATTTGCTAATGTCACTTTGAATCCTTTCATCTAAATCATTGATGTATATTGTAAATAGATGCGGTCCCAGCACCGAGCCTTGCTGTACCCCACTAGTCACTGCCTGCCATGCTGAAAGGGACCCGTTAATCCCTACTCTTTTTTTCCTGTCTGCCAACCAATTTTCTATCCATGTCAGCACTCTATTCCCAATATTCTATTCCCTAATTTTGCCCACTAATCTCCTATGTGGGACCTTATCAAATGCTTTCAGAACGTCCAGGTACACTACATCCACTGGCTCTCCCTTTTCCATTTTCCTAGTTACTGGCTCAAAAAATTCCAGAAGATTAGTCAAGCATGATTTCCCCTTCGTAAATCCATGATGACTCGGACCGATCCTGTTACTGCTATCCAAATGTGTCGCTATTTCATCTTTTATAATTGACTCCAATATTTTCCCCACCGATGTCAGGCTAACTGGTCTATAATTCCCTGTTTTCTCTCTCCCACCATTTTTAAAAAGTGGGACAATATTAGCTACCCTCCAATCCACAGGAACTGATCCTGAATATATAGAACATTGGAAAAATTATCACCAATGTGTCCACGATTTCTAGCGGCACTTCCTTAAGTACCCGGGGACGCAGACCATCAGGCCCAGGGGATTTATCAGCCTTCAGTCCCATCAGTCTACCCAACACCATTTCCTGCATAATGTGGATTTCCTTCAGTTCCTCCTTCACCCCAGATCCTCTGGCCACTAGTATATCAGGAAGATTGTTTGAGTTCTCCTTAGCGAAGACGGATCCAAAATACCTGTTCAACTCATCTGCCATTTCCTTGTTCCCCATAATAAATTCACCTTTTTCAGTCTTCAAGGGTCCAACTTTGGTCTTAACTAATTTTTTCCTTTTCACATACCTAAAGATGCTTTTACTCTCCTCCTTTATATTCTTGGCAAGCTTTACCTTCGTACCTCATCTTTTCTCCCAGTATTGCCTTTTTAGTTATCTTCAGGTGCTCTTTAAACATTACCCAATCCTCTTGCTTCCGGCTCATCTTTGCTACATTGTACTTCTTCTCTTTTATTTTTATACTGTCCCTGACGTCCTTTCTCAGTCATGGTCTCCCCTTACTCCCCTTGGAATCTTTCTTCCTCTTTGGAATGAACTGATCCTGCACCTTCTGTATTATTCCCAGAAATACCTGCCATTATTGTTCCACTGTCATCCCTGCCAGGGTATCTTTCCAGTCAACTTTGACCAGCTCCACCCTCATGGCTCCATTGTGCCCTTTATTCAACTGTACCACTGACATTTCCAATTTACCTTTCACCCTCTCCAATTGTAGATTAAACCTAACCATATTATGGTCACTACCTTCTCATGGATCCTTAACCTCAAGTTCCTTTATCAAATCCGACCACACCGACCAGCGATCCCCACACATTAACACTACTACACACACACCAGGGACAATTTTCCATTTACACCAAGCCAATTAATCTATAAACCTACAGGACTTTGGAGCGTGGGAGGAAACCCACGCAGGTCACAGGGAGAATGTACAAACTCCATACAGACAGCACCCATAGTAAGGATCGAACCCGGGTCTCTGGCACTGTAAGGCAGCAACTCTACTGCTGTGCCACTGTGGAAAGCATTAATTTCACATCCATATTAGTGTGACACTAACAATTTATTTTGCCAATGAACATTCCAATGTGTTGACATTCCCAAGAAATCTGTAGTAATTAACCTGCAAAGCCACCATCCTAAAGCTCATAGTGCTGGTTTAATTCAGTCTGTGTTGCCAGTACTTTGTGTTCTACGCTAGATTCCAACATGTGCTGTTCCTTGTGTCCCCAAAGCTACCAACCCAATCTACTGTTAACTGCATCTTCCAGACTGTTACCATAATGTGGAGTATGCAGGGAATTCAGGGATTTTCTGCTGTAGTGAAGTTGGCAGCAATGTCACAGATATGTACTTTTAGCTCACAATGTTTATTCTCTTCCTGTCAGTCCTGTTGGTAGCCTAGACGATTATATATTTCTACGCCAAGTTATAACACAAAGGTAGATGGCAGATTTAAGCATCCCTGTAGAAAAAAAAAGGAAATGCAGATGCTGGTATACACTAAATAGTATAAAGTGCTGGATAACTCAGTGGGTCAGGCAGCATCTCTCCACAAAGTGCTGGAGGAACCCAATGAGTCAAGCATGTAGATGCTGCCTGACCCTCTGAGTTACTCAAGCACTGTGTGTTCTTTATTCTACGCATCCTTTCCCAGTTGAGCAGCTGTAAAAAGTAGTTTTCAAATTGTTTCAGTCAAAACAGACATAGTTAGCGTGACAGTAGCGATTTGAAGCCTGTAGATTCATCCACTCTCTGGTTTAATGAGTCATGCAGAGTACCTCATTGTTCCTTTCCACAACATTAAAATAACGGAACCCAGAGCTTCATATAGTGAGCGATGCAGTTCAAAAGCAAGGAAGTTATAATGAATCTTTACGAATCATTGGTTCAGTTGGAACTGGAGTACTATTGCCCATTCTAATGAAGTCTTGAAGGCCTTGGAAAGACCATAATTGATTAACTTGAATGATTCCAGTGATGAGCAGCATGTTATAGGGAAAGACTAGAAAAGGTATGGGGTTTTGTTCCTAGAGCAGAGAATGTTGAGTAAAAATGTGATAGAGATGTTCAAAATAACAATAGAGAGCAAAATTATTTATTTTGATGCGAGTGTCAAGAAGCAAGGCACAAGGATCTTAAGCAATTAGGAACCAGGGTCATGCATGGAATGGGTAGTCAGGAACAGCAGACGCTGGTTTAAACCAAAGATAAACACAAAAAGCTGGAGTAATTCAGCGGTCAGACAGCATCTCTGGAGAAAAGGAATAGGTGACGTTTTGGGTCGAGACCTTTCTTCAGACTGAGAGTCAGGGGAAAGGGAAATGAGAGATATAGATAGTGATATAGAGATAAAGAACAAATGTCTGAAAGAGATGCAAAAAAATAATGATCATATAGTAAACAGGCCATTGTTAGCTGTGGGTTAGGTGTAAACGAGTTACCGACAATGAGACTCAACAAGACAACTTTGAAGCTAGTACAACAGGTGAGGGAGGGATGGAGAGAGAGGGGATGCAAGGGTTACTTGAAGTTAGAGAAATCAATATTCATACTGCAGTATTGTAAGCTGCCCAAGCAAAATATGAGATGCTGTTCCTCCAAGTTGTGTTTGGCCTCACTCTGACAATGGAGGAGGCCCAACACAGAAAGGTCCGTGTGGGAATTGGAAGGGGAATTAAAGTGTTTGGCAACCAGGAGATCAGGTAGGTCCAGGCTGACTGAGCGAAGGTTTTCAGCGAAACAATCACCCAGTCTATGTTTGGTCTTGCCGAAGTATAAGAGTCCACACCTTGAACAACGGATACAGTAGATGAGGTTGGAGGAGATGCAAGTGAACCTCTGCCTAACCTGAAAGGACTGTCAAGGTCCCTGGACAGAGTCGGAGGAGGAGGAGGTATAGGGACAGGTGTTGCATCTTCTGCAGTTGCAGGGGAAGGTACCTGGGGAGGGGGTGGTTTGGGTGGGGAAGGATGAGTTAACCAGGGAGTTGTAGGGGGAGCGGTCTCTGCGGAAGGCAGAAAGGGGTGGAGATGGGATGGGACTAGGGAGAGGGGAAGCAAGAACGGTTCTACGGGGTACCAAGGAAACATGTGGAATGGCCTCATCTAT
Organism: Okamejei kenojei; assembly: GCA_035221665.1. Lineage (NCBI taxonomy): Eukaryota > Metazoa > Chordata > Chondrichthyes > Rajiformes > Rajidae > Okamejei > Okamejei kenojei. Next base: position 52,411,530 of record CM069135.1, on the reverse strand, counting down.
GGTGGAAGAGGGGAACCCCCTTCCCAAAAAATGAGAACATCTTGGTCTTCGAACGAGACCCTCCATAATAAACATTAAACATATTGATGAGATCAATATCAAAGTGTAAGATCAAAAGTGTATGATGTGTATGGTGATTAACTCAAAATGACACGAGGAAATGCTTTAGTATACAGCAAATGGTTGACATTGGGAATCCATAGCTGACAAGGTGGTGGAAATACAGGCAACCACTAGTGATGGGGGGAGGGTGGGGGAGGGGAGGGGAGTGGGGTGCAGTTAGAAACATAGAACATAGAAATTAGGTGCAGGAGTAGGCCATTCAGCCCTTCGAGCCTGCACCGCCATTCAATATGATCATGGCTGATCATCCAACTCAGTATCCGTACCTGCCTTCTCTCCATACCCTCTGATCCCCTTAGCCACAAGGGCCACATCCAACTCACTCTTAAATATAGCTATTTTTCAGTATACAGTTATTTCAGTTATGTTCTAAGGATATGGTCTGTATTGTGGCCTTCCATAGCAGAAAGCCACGTCATTTAGGCATGCACCAAGAAATGCGAGTTGAAAGAAAAAAAAAATTCTGTATATATTGTTTACTTTTTGTCACATAAATTCCTTGAGAGCAAATTTCTGCAACTTCCATTTGACAGCTAGAGTTCCTGTGATCTGTGAGGTCAAGCCAACTAGTGTTAAAGCTGGAAAGGAACTAAAAAGCTTAATGCAGCGATTTAAAAGGATAGGCTTGTTTACTGGGAGAAAGACAAATACCAATACGTCTCCACCTCCATTAAAGTAGGTGTATGGATTGAGTTGGCTATTGATACTTTTAATGATTTCTAATTCCCTCTCACGTAATCTATCTATATATTAAAACTCTGTGTGTGTGTGACAGCATTGTGGGTGTATGTCACATTCCAGTTTTTTCCAGATCAAATTTTTACTCTTTGATTCCATGGTCCGCCAAAACCAGAAGCTCAAACGCCTTTTACATTCACTAATGCACTCCTCATTACATTTAGACATTTTTACGTACACATTTTTATTAAAATCCTTCCCCCCCTCCCCAATACTTTCAAAATGTTAAAAAAAATCAAACTGCTGTCACCCATAGAATGTTGGTGAACTTTCCATTGTGTGATGTCACAATGACCAATGCTCACAGATGTCCAATTGGAATGGATCTCATTTACATCTGCTTTTTATCCAGCCCCGCCCCAGTCCCCCCCCCCCCCCCCCCCCCCCTGTGTCGCAGCACGTTCCATTGTGTGATGTCACAATGCCATCCCTCACAGATGTCCAATCGGAATGGATCTCATTTACATATGCCTTTTGCCATAGCCCCAGCTCCCCTCCCCACAGCCTGTGTCGAAGCGGGTGATCACGAATAGAGAAAGAGGATTGGGGGTGATTGGGAGTGGGGAATAGATGGACAGCCCCTACCCCTCCCCCTCACACTCAACCTCCCCACTCTTTCCCCTCTCTCCCCCCACCCCTCTCCCCCTCCTTCCATCCTCTTCCCCCTCCCTCCCCTACCACATCTTCCTCCTCCCCTCTCTCTCCCATCCCTCCACTTTCCCTCCCCTCTCCCCCACACCTCTCCCCCCCTTCCCGTCCCTCTCTCCTCCCCCACCCCTCTCTCCTCCCCTCTCCATCTCCCTCTCCTCACCCCTCTCCCTCCTCCCCCTCCTCCTCCCAGCCCCATCCCTCTCTCCCCACCCCCTTCTCTCTCCCCACCCCCTTCCCTCTACCCCACCCCTTCCCCCTCCCCTCCACACTCTTCCCCTCTCTCCCTACCCCATCTCCCTCCTCCCCTCCCTCCCCCTCCTCCACAACTCTTACTCCTTCCCTATCTCCCCCACCCCTTTCCCCTACCCCTCTCCCCCTCTTCACCCACTCCCTCCTCCCCTCCCCTCCCACTTCCACCACTCCCCCCTACACCTCTCCCCCTCCCTCCCCACTCTTCCACTTCTCTCTACCCCATTCCCCAGCCCTCCCAATCTCTCCCCTCCCTCCAGTAGTAGTGAAGTTGGGGATGATATCAAACAGGAAATTAGAAATGCGTGCGACAAAGACAAAACAGTTATAATGGGTGACTTCAATCTACATATAGATTGGGTGAATCAAATTGGCAGGGGTGCTGAGGAAGAGGATTTTTTGGAATGTATGCGGGATAGTTATCTAAATCAACATGTAGAAGAACCAACGAGAGAGCAGGCTATTTTAGACTGGGTTTGAGTAATGAGGAAGGGTTAGTTAGCAGTCTTGTTGTACTTGCCCCCTTGGGCAAGAGTGACCATAATATGGTCGAGTTCTTCATTAGGATGGAGAGTGACATTGTTAATTCAGAAACAATGGTTCTGAACGTAAAGAAAGATAACTTTGAGGGTATGAGACATGAATTGGCCAAGATTGACTGGCAATTAATTCTAAAAGGGTTGTCGGTGGATATGCAATGGAAGACATTTAAAGACTGCATGGATGAACTACAAAAATTGTTCATCCCAGTTTGGCAAAGGAATAAATCAGGGAAGGTAGTGCATCCGTGGGTAAACAAGGGAAATCAGGGATAGTATCAAAGCAAAGGATGATACGTACAAAGTAGCCAGAAAAAGCAGCATACCAGAGGATTGGGAGAAATTGGGAGACCAGCAGACAATGGGCTTAATTAGGAAAGGAAAAATAGATTATGAAAGAAAACTGGCAGGGAACATAAAATCTGACTGCAAATTTTTTTATAGATATGTGAAGAGAAAGAGATTAGTTAAAACCAATGTAGGTCCCTTGCAGTCAGATACAGGTGAGTTGATCATGGGGAACAAGGATATGGTGGACCAATTGAATAACTACTTTGGTTCCGTCTTCACTAAGGAAGACATAAATAATATGCCGGAAATAGCAGGGGACCGCGGGTCAAAGGAGGAATTGAGTGAAATCCAGGTTAGTCGGGAAGTGGTGTTGGGTAAATTGAATGGATTAAAGGCCGATAAATCCCCAGGGCCAGATAGGGTGCATCCCAGAGTACTTAAGGAAGTAGCTCCGGAAATAGTGGATGCATTAGTGATAATCTTTCAAAACTCTTTAGATTCTGGAGTAGTTCCTGAGGATTGGTGGGTAGAAAATGTAACCCCTCTTTTTAAGAAGGGAGGGAGAGAGAAAACGGGGAATTACTGACCAGTTAGTCTAACATCTGCTAGTGGGGAAACTGCCAGAGGGGGTTCAGTATTGATGTGGATAGAGAACTGGCTGGCAAACAGGACAGCAAAGAGTAGTAGTAAAGGGGTCCTTTTCAGGATGGCAGGCAGTGACTAGTGGGGTACCGCAAGGCTCAGTGCTGGGACCCCAGCTATTTACAATATATATTAATGATCTGGATGAGGGAATTGAAGGCAATATCTCCAAGTTTGCAGATGACACTAAGCTGGGGGGCAGTGTTAGCTGTGAGGAGGATGCTAGGAGGCTGCAAGGTGACTCGGATAGGCTGGGTGAGTGGGCAAATGTTTGGAAGATGCAGTATAATGTGGATAAATGTGAGGTTATCCACTGGTGGCAAAAACAGGAAAGCAGACTATTATCTAAATGGTGGCCGATTAGGAAAAGGGAAGATGCAGCGAGACCTGGGTGTCATGGTACACCAGTCATTGAAAGTAGGCATGCAGGTGCAGCAGGCAGTGAAGAAAGCGAATGGTAGGTTAGCTTTCATAGCAAAAGGATTTGAGTATAGGAGCAGGGAGGTTCTACTTCAGTTGTATAGGGTCTTGGTGAGACCACACCTGGAGTATTGCGTACAGTTCTGGTCTCCAAATCTGAGGAAGGACATTATTGCCATAGAGGGAGTGCAGAGAAGGTTCACCAGACTTATTCCTGGGATGTCTTGACTGTCTTATGAAGAAAGACTGGATAGACTCGGTTTATACTCTCTAGAATATAGGAGATTGAGAGGGGATCGTATAAAAACTTACAAAATTCTTAAGGGGTTTGACAGGCTAGATACAGGAAGATTGTTCCCGATGTTGGGGAAGACGAGAACAAGGGGTCACAGCTTAAGGATAAGGGGGAAATCCTTTAAGACCGAGATGAGAAAGACATTTTTCACACAGAGATTGGTGAGTCTCTGGAACTCTCTGCCACAGAGGGTAGTTGAGGCCAGTTCATTGGCTATATTTAAGAGGGAGTTGGATGTGGTTAAGGAGATCAGGGGGTATGGAGAGAAGGCAGGTACGGGATACTGATTTGGATGATCAGCCATGATCATATTGAATGGCGGTGCAGGCTCGAAGGGCCGAATGGCCTACTCCTGCACCTAATTTCTATGTTTCTATGTTTCTCTCTGCACTCACTCTCTAACCCCCCCCCCCCATCCCCCCCCCCCCCCATCCCCCCTCTAGGCGCGCCAGCGAGTTGGGGGCTATGCATCAGTGGACAGGGCGGTTAAGGGGTAAAAGGAGTAAATTAATAACATTAATATAATATCAAGGGGGGTCGTTAGCGTATGTGTGGGGTGGTAGTTAGTGTGTGTGACGCCTCATGCTGCCCCCCCCCTCCCGCAAACCGCACGTTAGGGGAACAGACCCAACGGGTCTGCACTTGGTCTAGTATCATTTAAAATTGAGTGTTAAACATCCCATCTGTGCCAGAAGGTTGAGAAACATGCAGAATTACCAATTTATATATTAGTTAGGGTGAGAAAAAAAATTAAATCAAAGAAATGTGTCATTCTAGAACTTGCCATTAACAATATGGCAACAGATCAACTATTTCCTGAAAGAATCACATGATAACAGAGGGGAATTCACTCAAAAGTGGCCTGAGGATGTAAAACAGACATCACATGGGCCACCCAAAAACTAAAGCAGTGCACAAACCTATGTGTAAGTGATAAAAGTTGGGAAGATTTAAACAAAAAGGTGTAATTCAATTCAATTTCAATTCAATTCAATTTTTAATTGTCATTGTGCAGTGTACAGTACAGAGACAATGAAATGCAGTTAACATCTCACCCAGAAGAGCGAACATAGTATAATGAACAGTATATATGTACAAACAGTATCAGTAGTGACATTTTACTCGGGGAAGGAGTGTGACAGGCAATCACCGAGGTGCAGAGTTAAGTAGTTTTACAGCCGCAGGGAAGAAGCTGTTCCTGAACCTGCTGGTCCGGCAACAGAGGGACCTGTAGCACCTCCCGGATGGGAGGAGGGTAAACAGTCTGTGGGTGGGGTGAGAGCAGTCCTTGACGATGCTGCGCGCCCTTCGCAGACATCGCTTGCTTTGGACAGACTCAATGGAGGGGAGTGAGGAAACGGTGATGCGTTGGCCGGTTTTCACCACCCATTGCAGTGCTTTCCGGTCGGAGACAGAGCAGTTACCATACCATACTGTGATACAGTTGGTAAGGATGCTCTTGATGGTGCAGCAATAGTAGTTCACCAGAATCTGAGGAGACAGATGGACCTTCTTTAGTCTCCTCAGGAAGAAGAGCCTTCTTGACCAGTGTTGAGGTATTGTGGGTCCAAGGAGGTCATCAGAGATGTTGACCCCCAGAAACCTGAAACTGGAAACACGTTCCACCTCCGTCCTGTTAATATGGATGGGGGTGTGCATGCAGCCCCTAGACCTTCTGTAATCCACAATGAGCTCCTTGGTCTTCTTGGAGTTAAGGGCCAGGTCGTTGTCAGCGCACCATGCTGCTAGGAGCTGAACCTCCTCCCTATAGGCCGACTTATCGTTGTCGCTGATGAGGCCAATCACCGTTGTTTCATCTGCATACTTGATGATGGTGTTAGAACCATGTACAGGTGTGCAGTCGTAGGTGAAGAGGGAGTAGAGGAGGGGGCTCAGTACATAGCCCTGTGGAACGCCGGTTGAAGAGGTGTGTTGTCTGACCTAATAGTTTGGGGTCTGTTAGTTAGAAAGTCCAGTAACCAGTTGCAGAGGGAGAGGTTGATGCCCAGCTCGCTGAGTTTGGTGATCAGTTTTGTGGGGATAATGGTGTTAAATGCTGAGCTATAGTCGATGAACAGCATTCTCACGTAGGTGTCTCTCTTGTCGAGGTGGGAGAGGGCGGAGTGGAGTGCCGTTGAGATGGCATCCTCCGTACTCCTGTTCCTGTAGTTGGCAAACCGATAGGGGTCCAGTGTGGGAGGTAGGCAGCCTTTAAGGTGTGCCAGGACCAGCCTCTCGAAGCACTTGGTGATGATGGGAGTAAGTGCAACTGGGCGGAAGTCGTTGAGGCTCGCCGCAGTGAGTGTTTTAGCACCGGCACGATGGAGGTGGTTTTAAGGCACGTGGGGACAACTGCTTGGGCAAGTGACAGGTTGAAGATGCCAGACGTCTCTGTCAGCTGCGCAGCACAGGTCCTGAGGACGCGCCCGGGGATGCCGCCAGGGCCAGCAGCCTTACGTGCATTAATCCTGCTCAGTGCTACATACATGTCATAGGGGGTGAGTGTGAGGGGCTGGTGATCAGCAGGGAGCACAGCCTTGATGGCCATCTCTTGATTGTCCCTGTCAAAGCGGTCATAAAAGTGGTTAAGCTCCTCAAGGAAGGATGCGTCGCTGGATGTGGGGGTGGTGTTGGTGGATCTATAGTCCGTGATGGCCTAGATGCTTTGCCACATGCGTCGGAGGTCTGAGTTGTTTTTGAAGAGCTCCTCAATCCTAAACTTGTAGCTATGCTTGACCTTCTTGATGCCCCTCTTCAGGTTAGCCCTGGATGAACTGTAGGCTCGAGCATCACCTGACCTGAAAGCGGTGTCCCGTGCTTTCAGCAGTAGCTTGACCTCGCTGTTCATCCATGGCTTCTGATTCGGGAATATAGTAATACGTTTGAGGGTGGTGACACTGTTGATGGTGGAGTTGATAAAGTCCAAAACAGAGGATGTATAAGAGTCAATGTCCGTGTGGGAGTCAAGGGTGGCCTGAGCTGCAAACACATTCCAGTCAGTGTTTCCAAATCGCTGCTGAAGTGTGGAGTCCGCCTCCTCTGTCCAAACTTTAACTGTCCTCACTGTGGGTTTAACACGTCTGATGAGTGTAGAGTACTTTGGGAGCAGGAACAATGAGAGGTGATCAGACTGCCCAAGGTGGGGGAGGGGGGTGGCTTTGTAAACTTCAGCCATATTTGTGTAAACTTTGTCCGGTACCTTGTCTTCTCTAGTGGCGAAGGATACATGTTGGTGGAATTTGGGGAGTACAGTCTTCAGGTTGGAGTGATTGAAGTCACCCGCAACAATGAAGGCTGCCTCGGGGTTGTGAGTCTGTTGTTTGCTAATGGCAGTATGCAGTTCTTTCATTGCAAGCTTAGCATTAGCATCAGGAGGAATATAGGCTGCAGTCACAACAGTGGAAGTAAACTCTCTGGGCAGATAGAACGGTCTGCACTTAACCAAGAGGAACTCTAGGTTAGCTGAGCAGTGACTCTCGATGATGGTGGTGTCCGTACACCATGTTTTATTTACATAAATGCACAGACCCCCCACCTCTGGTCTTACCGGAGCCTGGTGTTCTGTCCGCTCGGAGAATATGACGCCCCGTTAGCTCGATGGCGCTGTCGGTGTTGAGCCAGGTTTCAGTGATGATCAGGATGCTGCAGTCTTTGATCCAGTTGTGGGAGGTAAACAGTAGCCGGAGTTGGACCATTTTGTTTGCCAATGAGCGTACGTTGGCGAGAAAAAGGCTAGGAATCGATGGCCTGTGTGGGACTCGTTCTAACCTAGCCTTTAACCCACTTCAGCATCCTCGGCAGTGCTTGCGTTCTCGTCGCCGTCTGTGGGTGCTTCCGGCCGGTTGAGCTGACTTGGTGCGCTCCTCTGATCCGCCGCACCGCAGCTCCGCTGATCCGCCGCCTCGCAGCTCCGCTGTGCTGGCACGTTCGGGAGGGAGACGGAGTTCATCCAGAAAGTTGTTGTAGCCTCAGGAACCAAAGTTCACAAGTTCCTGCCGGCTGTATGAGAGGAGTGCGAGACTGATCCGAGTGAGCAGACTTAAAATAAGTAAGTAAATTATAGCTAATTCGCAAATTCTCGGGAGACACAGGGCATCGCGATGCGCCCGCGCTGCAGCCATTTTTGATTTTTTATTTTACAGGACATGCCAGGCAGATTCATCATCACCGTACCAAAATCGGCATCAAATTCCTTCAAACATTAAACTGAATCATTGTTGATATGCCAATCTTTCTTTTGATCAATTGTTTTTTTACACAATCTGGACCACAGAAAGAGAGCCCACAAATACTGAACATAACAGCAAGATGAGAATTGCGTAAATCATCTAAAAGTGGGAACTCTTGTTTAAAGGATAGTCTAGAAAACTAATACTTTAAATTCTAATATATTGTTTAACCATTATAATGCAAATGTTTAACATATCAGTCATTATAATATTGTAGCAATGAATGATTTTATCAAAGTCTATGGAAAGTTTTCATATTATTTGGCCACAGTACAAGCAAACTCGCCAGAATATATATCATGAAGAGAATTTGAATAAACTTTCACAATTGTTGGAAACACCGTTCTGTGCAGCGTCCATTTTTAAATGATTACATAATGGCATTTACTTGTGACTAACTAAAACAACTCTATTTTAATAGCTTTTAAAAATATCCTTTTAACCCTGCTCACCTTCTTGACCTGTTGGAATGCAGAAATAAACTTTTTGTGTAGGAAGGAACTGCAAATGCTGGTTTAAACCGAAGATAGACTATAAAAGCTGGAGTAACTCAGCGGGACTGGAGAGAAGGTATAGGTGATGAATGGATTTCTTCAGACTGAAGAAGTATCTCGATCCGAAACGTCACCCATTCCTTCTCTCCAGAGATGCTCCCTGTCCAGCTGAGTTACTCCAGCTTTTTGTGTATATCTTGGAAAGAAACAGTTTGGTCTTTCTTCTTCATCCCAATCTCTTTTTAATGTAACTTTTAGATCTACTTCCACCACCCTTTTCGGCAATGCATTCCAGATCACAGCATTCTACACAAACTAAGATTCTCTAGGAACTCAACCCCTGTCAATAGTGCTGAATGGAATTAATTACAGAGCGCAATGCACTGATGTTACGATATAGAGCATGTCATGTGGCTGACTGCAGCCGACTTTCCAGACGAAACTCACCACATCTTTCCTCCGTTTTTTTTGACAATTACTTCAAATCTATGTCAACTCTGAGCTTGTCAACTCTTCTGTCAAATCTGAACTCATCAACTCCTCAGTCGCCCAATATTTCTGCTTATTTAATCTATCAAAGCACTTCTGAACATCCATATCATCTCTTTCATTAGCCTTCTCTACTGCAAGGAGAATAAACCCAGCTCATCCAGTCCACACAGTTACAATGGAATTTTGTGCATTGAAATATAGTTTGAAAAACAAAGATAATACAATGAAAGATGCCAAATATGTGATATATGTAAGCCCATGAGATCTCTCTGACTAATGATTTGTTGTTATTGGGATGGAGTGTTCTCCCAGTGGGAGATTCAAGTCAATATGTTCTGAAACTGAACAATTATTTTATTTTTAAAAATATTTAAAAATCATTACTGAGATGTGTGCAATCTGCACAGTTTGCAAATTTTAAGCTTATAATTGTTTTCAAATAGCATTAATCAAAATAATTGGATATATGTATGGTCATATATTTTAATACTTTTGTTTTGCTTAACAATGCACATATTTAAAAAAATATATATAACAATATCCCATTCTGAAAGTAAATATATTATAGGAAGAATTCCCAATGTGCACAAGGGAATGGTGGTGTTCTGTTGAGTTATGCTACAGTATTTTATGCCAGTACCTATGCTCTATGCTAGTACATATTTTTCACACTTTGAAGTAATTCCAGTGACATAACAGATACTGCTGATATTGTACTTGCCATAAATCTCTCAAAAACTCAGTTCTTTGCATCTGTGATCTTAATCTTGGAAATTTGAGGGACTAGATTTTACAGCCTCTGCAAAAAGAAAGTCAAGGCACTTTGCAAGTCACAAGGCTGTATTTATCATCCCATTCCTGTCCTTATTTTGTTTGGCACCTTTATGTGCCTAGTCTTGGCACCTGCCTGTTTCAGATGGGAGAGAAAATTAAAAGTTTCATCTTGTAGTGCCTTTCATGGTCTTCATAAAGTATCTTAACAGTCAAGAAAGCGTTGAACTGCAGTTACTTTTATAATGAAGGAACTTTGTGATAGTATGTGAATAATATTCCTTTTTTTAGAAAGTGTTGTTTCAAAGTTACTTTAACAAAAACTGAAGGTGCAATTTGCACACATTCATTTTGGTTTAGAGTGGGCACATGAGCAGAATTGTTACTTTCAAGAAGTATTCTAGAGACTCAGACATGATCTGGATTTGTGATTTCAAATTCCAACTCTGTACAACATAAATTCTGTTGCTTAAGATAAATCTGGAATAAATTGCTCTTAGGGCAAGGACATCTGCTAGCCTCACAATCTGGCCCAAACCTAAAGCAATAAATTGATTATTAACTGCTCCTTGAAATATCCTAGCAAACAAATCATTCCTTTAAAAGCCAAGGCTTCTTCAGCAGCAGCTGCCAAATCCATATCTTTCACCAGCTAAAAGTACAAAAGACAGCAGGTAAATGGGAACAATATCTCTTCCAACCTGGAAATATATCATCAATCATCAATGCTGGGTGATAGTTCGAATAGATTCTTATTGAAAATCACTTTGGGAGAATGTTAACCATGAGAACCACGACAATTTAAGGTGCGAGCTTATTGCCACCCGGTCAAAGTCAAATTGGTATAGATAATGAATGTTGCCTTTTCCAGCAAGAGTGGTCCATGAATGAATACCACGAATGAAGTCCCACGAATGAATACAAATAAGATGTGCGAAGATACTGTTTCCATTCAAATAACATGAATAACAAACCTATTTCTCATGGTGTCGGGGCCTTCACTATCCTCATTTAAATAATGCTTCCCCATTTTTATTCACCACTTCCAGAGTTTCAAGATTCCCCACCGCACTCAAAGAGTGGACAGCCTCTGCCACTGATCCAGCAGCATTCATAGCTCACCATGCATACTGACATAACACCAATTAGTAAATTAGCTTAGTTCTCCCAGCAAGGGCACTGGGTGGGCAGGGATGTGACTGTGCTGCTTACTCTTTAACCACTGTCTCACTGTGCAAGTTGGCCCACGAGTGACCCCGAGTTTTCACTCGTGGTGATCACGTAGCGGGAACGTCGGAACTCGCACGAGCAACTTATCGACTCGTGGCGCTAACGGCAGGTACTCGGGAAACTTGTTAACTCGTGAAAAAATCAATCATGTTTGATTTTTTCCACGAGTCAAATTAACTATTCAAGTGTAAAATGGAAACATTTTAACTCGTTGTAATAACGTAGTGGCCCCGTGCGTTTATATTAGTGTCTCGTGAGTGTACCGTGGGAACTTTAATAATCTGTTCTTTTGTCGTAAAAGACTGAACCAAAGATAGACACAAAATGCTGGAGTTTATAACTCAGCGGACCAGGCAGCATCTCTGGAGAGAAGGAATAGAGTCGAGACCCTTCTTCAGACTTTCCTTCGCTCCAGATGCAGCTGTCCCGCAGAGTTACTCCAGCATTTCGTGTCTATCTTCGGCCTTTCTGCCACTTGTCCCCGTGGCTTCACTCTGTCTCAATGAACGGCTTAAAGACCTGCCGTAGGGCAAGTCTGGGGTGGTGGGATGGGATGTGTCCACGTGTGATGCTCCATCCACCCCCCCCGGGGCCGAGAGTGTGGGATTGGGAAGGAACTGCAGATGCTGGTTCATGTGGAGTACTCGGCGGGACAGGCAGCATCTCTGGAGCGAAGGAATGGGTGGCATTTCGGGTAAGTCTGAAGAAGGGTCTCGACTCTATTCCTTCTCTCCAGAGATGCTGCCTGGTCCGCTGAGTTGTGTGTGTGTGTCTCTCATCTGCTCAAAGTCACCCGCTGTTGTGTGTGTGTGTGTGTGTGTGTGTGTGTGTGTGTGTGTGTGTGTGTGCTGTGTGTGTGTACTGTCGGGTCCGGTGGCCGCTCAAAGTTGCTTAATTCCTCTGAAGTGGTGGCCAGCTGCTGTCTGTGTGTATCTCTGTGTGTGTGTGTGTGTGTGGTGTGTGTGTGTGTGTGTGTGGGTGTGTGTGTGTGTCTCGTCTATCTGTGTGTTTCTGTGTGTGTGTCTGATGTCGGGTCCCGGTGGCCGCTCAAAGTCATCCGAGCTGCCTCATTCCTCTGAAGTGGTGACCAGCTGCTGTCTGTGTGTGTGTGTGTGTGTGTGTGTGTGTGTGTGTGTGTGTGTGTGTGTGTGTGTGTATCTGTGTGTGAGTCTGATGTCGGTGGCCGCTCAAAGTCATCCGAGCTGCCTCATTCCTCTGAAGTGGTGACCAGCTGCTGTCTGTGTGTGTGTGTGTGTGTGTGTGTGTGTGTGTGAATCTGTGTGTATCTGCTGTGTGTGTGTAAAGTGAAGTGGTGACCAGCTGCTGTCTGTGTGTATCTCTCTCTCTCTCTCTGTGTGTGTGTGTGTGTGTGTGTGTGTGTGTGTGTGTGTGTGTGTGTGTGTGTGTGTGTGTGTGTGTGACTGTCGGGTTCAGTCACCCGAGCTGCTTAATTCTCTGAAGTGGTGGCCAGCTGCTGTCTGTGTGTATCTCTCTCTCTCTGTGTGTGTGTGTGTGTGTGTGTGTGTGAGCAATGTCAGTCACCCGGGCTGTATTTAAAATAGGCATAAAAAAACAAGAAATGCTTGGTAGAATGCGCATTTTCCCATTGTAGGTGATGCGGCCGCGATGAAATAACTCAAAACCACAGGATGGAGATGTATTTTAACATGTTGGGTTGGCTCAAGAGTAACGGGAGAGGAACTTGCTAACTCGGCCTAACTCGGAGAGGAACTTGCAACATCGCAGCAATTACCCCGTGGGAACTTTGAGCAGTCTCGTGCGCAGCTCGAGTCTATCACTCGGGGTATCGCACAGTGAGACAGGGGCATTACTCTTTATCCAATGTGACTGTGCTGCTTACTCTTTATCTACTACCAAAAGGTAAGGACATTTTGGTAGTGACGTAGTGTTTTCTAAATGGTGAGAGATTCCGGAGGTGCAAAGGGACTTGGGATTGCAGGATGTTAATCTGCAAGTCGAATCGGTGATAAAGAGAAACATATCAATGCTAGCAGGGCTTGGTAATGCTGAGGCTCTATAAGGCGCTGGGTCAGGCCGTATTTTCTAATATTGTGAAATTATAGGCATATCTGAGGAAGGATATAGGGTCCAAAGGAGATTACAAGAATGATCCCAGGAATGAGTGGTTAACCTATGATGAGCGTTTGTCATGCCTGTATGCGCTGTAGTTTAGAAGATAGAGTGAAACATATCGATAGTGAGTGGATGTGGAGAGAATGTTTCCATTAGTGAGGGAGTCTATTACTAGAGTTCATAGCCTCAGAATTAAAGGATGTTCTTTAAGGAAGGAGATGAGGAGAAATGTATTTAGTCAGAGGGTGGTGAATCTGTGGAATTCTGTGCCACAGAAGGCTGTGGAGGCAGTTAATGGATATTTTTAAGGCAGAGATTGATAGATTTTTGATTAGTACAGGTGTTAAATTTTATGGGGAGAAGGCAGGAGAATGGGGTTAGGAGGGAGAGATAGATCAGCCATGATTGAATGGCAGAGTAGACTTGATGGGTTGAATGGCCTAGTGACTTTTTTTAACCAGCTGGGTTTTCTTTTGTGATTTCACAGTCATTAGCTTTGTAATTGCAAATTCCAGATTTGCTTTATTAACCACATTTAAATTCTACAGCTGCTCTTACGGGTGTTGAATGCTTGCCTCTGAATTATCAGTACAAGCCTTTGGTCGTCCAGTATATTAACTCTAAACAGAAATATTTATAGCAACTCTATATATGTAAAATTTACAACATGAAGATAACCAAAGAAAGTTTCATCTTTTAAACAATAACACAACAGTTTAAAAAGCAGAGCTATTGACTCATTGTGTGTATAACAGTAAATCTTTTGATGTAGCAGGCTGCCCTTCATTCAATCTGTGAATAGTCATTATGATAAAATTTGTTAGAATTATCATATTCTCCCTTTACCTTACACCTCATTACCTTGCCTGATTGAGAGATGAATCTGGAGCTGTGCTCTTCAGATTTTATTGCTGCCATTCAATGTCAGCGCTTTCATTGTTTGGACACCAATCTACTGAAGCGAATTTCCCTGTGTATAAGCTATTCACTTTTCATTTTTAAAAAATGTATATAAAATGTATTTGAACTGAACAGTACAATGTTAAACTGAACAGTACTTGGACCCCAAGATCCCTCTGTTTGATGTACAGAGGGATCTTCGGGTCCAAATCCATAACTCACTGAAAGTGCCAACACATGTAGATAAAGTGGTAAAGAAGGCAGGTGTTATGCTTACTTTCATAGGTCAGAGCATTGAGTACAAGTGTCATGAAGTCACTTTGTAGCTTTAAAGGACTATAGTTAGACCACATTTGTAATATGCAATACGGCTCCAGTCGCTTCACTACAGGAAGGACATGGAACCTTTGGAAAAGGTGCTGAGGAGGTAACCAAAAGGATTCCTGGTTTAGGGGTTGTTACATACAGGGAGAGGTTGTACAGACTTGGATTGCTTTATCTGGTGGGGAGACCTGATGGAAGTATATACAATAATAATAATAATAATAATAAGACCGACTATAATCCTACTGACTCCCATGGCTATCTGGACTACACTTCTTCCCACCCTGCTTCCTGTAAGGACTCTATCCCCTACTCCCAATTCCTCCATCTATGCCACATCTGCACCCAGGATGAGATGTTCTAAACCTGGGCATGGGGGATGTCCACATACTTTAGGGAACGGGGGTTCCCCTCTTTGACTGTAGATGAGGCTCTCACCAGGGTCTATTATATACCCGATAACTCTGCTCTCATTCCCCATCCCCCCACTAGTTACATGGGCAGAGTCCCCCTTGTTCTCACCTTCCACCCTACCAACCATCACATACAATAGATAATCCTCCGACATTTTCGCCAACTCCAATGGGATCCCACCACTGACCACATCTTCCCATCTCCTCCCCTTTCGGCTTTCCACAGAGACCGCTCCCTCCGTAACTCCCTGGTCAATTCGTCCCTTCCCTCCCAAACCACCCCTCCCCTGGTATTTTCCCTTCCAACCACAGGAAATGCTACACTTGTCGCTTTACCTCCCCATTGACTCCATCCAAGGACCTAAGCAGTCTTTCCAGGTGCGGCAAAGGTTTACCTGCACATCCTCCAACCTCACCTACTGCATCTGCTGCTCTAGGTGTCAGCTGCTCTACATCAGTGAGACCAAGCGGAGGCTTGGCAATCACTTCACCCAACACCTTCGTTCATTTCGCAATAACCGACCTGAACTTCCGGTAGCTCATCACTTTAACTGCCCCTCCCATTCCGAATCTGACCTTTCTGTCCTGGGCCGCCTCCATGGCCAGAGTGAGTCCCACCGTAAATTGGAGGAGCAGATCTCATATTTCGCTTGGGTAGTTTACAACCCAGCGGTATGAACATTGACCTCCAATTTCAGGTAGTCCTTGCTTTCCCCTTCTTTCCCCTCCACTTCCCAGCTATACCACAGCCCACTGTCTCAGCCTTTTCCTTTCTTCTTCCCACCCCCACCATCCCCACATCAGTCTGAAGGAGGGTCTCGACCCGAAACGTCACCTATTCCTTTGCTCCATAGATGCTGCCTCACCCACTCAGTTTCCCCCGCATTTTTATCTACCTAAAATAATGACAGAACCTTTCTAACAGGATGAAAAAATTAAATACTCCATTTGCTGGTGTTTAGCCACTGTAAACAGCTACTGCAAATTACCCTGTGTGTGTGTGTGTGTGTGTGTGTGTGTGTGTGTGTGTGTGTGTGTGTGTGTGTGTGTGTGTGTGTGTGTGTGTGTGTGTGTGTGTGTGTGTGTGTGTGTGTGTGTGTGTGTGTGTGTGTGTGTGTACATGGGAGAGGAGGATTCGGGAGAATATAATGGAGTTGATGTGGCTTGATGGGGTTGGAATATCTTATTCATTCTCCTGAATCTTATGTTAATAATGAATCTTAATAACTTATCCTAAAAGATAAAGCTAAAGTGATAATATTCTGCATTGCATAGCATGAAATACAACATTCAAAATAGGAAAAATAACACATTTTATTTTCTCCTTGAGCTGTAGAATATGAAGAGCTCCCAGAGGCATCTTAACAGAGCAGAACAGAAATCAAATTCTACAGTAAATTGAGTTTGATGGATGAGAGATTCTACATGATCATTTGTTTTAGATCGGTTTTATCATTTATCTATATCTGAACTAATTAACCAAGCAAAAGATGCAAATAAAAGATGTTTGTATCTGTTTTATTGGGAAGGCAGTTTATGACTTCTCTCAGAGTAAACAGTGAAAAGAACGATTAAGGTGAAAAACATAATGAATGATTGGATACAATTGCGACCAAACAAACTTTGTTTATTAGCTTTCTAACTGTTAGTGTCTTCACAAAGGAAGACCCAAACAATCTCCCAGATGTACTGGAGGACAGAGGCTTGAGGGGGCAGAGGAACTTAAATCAATTTTCATTAGGCGAGAAATAGTATTGGGTAGGCTAATGGGACTGAAGGATGATAAATCCCCTGGGCCTGATGGTCTGCATCCCAGGGTCTTCAGGGAAGTGACTCTAGAAATAGTGGATGCATTGGTGATCATTTTCCAATGTTCAATAGATTCAGGATCAGTTCCTGTGGATTGGAGGATAGCTAATGTTATCCCACTTTTTAAGAAAGGAGCAAGAGAGAAAACGGGGAATTACAGAACAGTTAGCCCGACCGGTGGTAGGAAAGATGCTGGAGTCAATTATTAAAGAGGTAATAATGGGGCATTTGGATAGCAGTAAAAGGATTAGTCCAAGTCAATATGCATTTATGAAAGGGAAATCATGCTTGACTAATCTTCTGGAATTTTTTGAGGATGTGACAAGTAAAATGGATGAAGGGGTGCCAGTGGATGTAGTGCATCTAGACTTTCAGAAAGCCTTTGATAAGGTCCCGCACGGGAGACTGGTGACTAAAATTAGAGCACATGGTATTGGGGATAGGGTGTTGACATGGATAGAAAATTGGTTGGCAGACAGGAAGCAAAGAGTAGGAGTGAATGGGTCCTTTTCTGAATGGCAGGCAGTGGCGAGTGGAGTGCCGCAAGGCTCGGTGTTTGGGCCGCAACTGTTTACCATATATATTAATGATTTGGAAGAGGGAATTACGAGCAACACCAGCTAGTTTTCAGATGGCACAAAGCTGGGTGGCAGTGTGAACTGTGAAGAGGATGTTAGGAGGTTGCAGGGTGACCTGGACAGGTTGAGTGAGTCGGCAGATGTGTGGCAGATGCAGTATAATATAGATAAATATGAGATTATCCACTTTGGCGGCAAAAACAAGGGGGCAGATTATTATCTCAATGGGGTTAGGTTAGGTAAGGGGAGGTGCAGCGAGACCTGGGCATCCTTGTACACCGGTCACTGAAAGTTGGCATGCAGGTACAGCAGGCAGTGAAGAAAGTTAATGGAATGTTGGCCTTCATAACAAGAGGATTTCAGTATAGGAGTAAAGAGGTTCTTCTGCAGTTGTATAGGCTCTGGTGAAACCACATCTGGAGTATTGTGTACAGTTTTGGTCTCCTAATTTGAGGAAGGACATCCTTGTGATTGAGGCAGTGCAGCATAGGTTTATGAGATTGATCCCTGGGATGGCAGGACTATCATATGAGTAAAGATTGAAAAGACTAGGCTTGTATTCAGTGGAGTTTAGAAGGATGAGGGGGAATCTTATAGAAACATATAAAATTATAAAAGGACTGGACAAGCTAGATGCAGGAAAAATGTTCCCAATTTTGGGTGAGTCCAGAACCAGGGGAAGGGGAAGCCATTTAAGACTGAGGTGAGAAAAAACTTTTGGCAGTGGAGGCCAAGTCACTGGATGGATTTAAGAGAGTTAGATAGAGCTCTACAGGCTAGTGGAATCAAGGGATATGGGGAGAAGGCAGACACAGGTTATTGATTGGGGACGATCTGCCATGATCACAATGAATGGCGGTACTGGCAGGGTCGAATGGCCTCCTCCTGCACCTATTTTCTATGTTTTTATGTTAGTCTTGTTTTCCAGAGTAAAAATCTTTGTCAAAATATCCACGACCGAATATTTTCATTTTCAGTTGAATATAAAAGAGAATATGGTTTGAAAATGCTGGATATCAAATAATTAATAAGAAATAAGTGCAATATATTGAGCAAGCAATACCCAGCTGTCTCCACATTTTGTACCAAAATGATATTGAATGCATCATTGGCTGGCGTCTCAGTGAATGCATCTCTCTGGAGCTTTATTCATTTGTCTGTGTTCTTTGCAAGCAACTAACGGCACCAAAAGGAGAACATGAGCAACAATCTGCAATCTCACTCCATAGTTTTTTTTTGTGCTGGGAAGTCAAAACGTTTGCAGTGTGTGGGTGGGGGTTTTGCCAGGGGAAGTAAGATATGAGGAGGAGGCAGAAGCAATAACAATTCACTGATTGAAAGACTGACAGTGTTGAAAGGATAAAGAAAATTCTCAGGTAGGACTATTTTTCCTCAGAATCTCATTGTTTTGTAAACAGCCATATATCTTCGTCAAGTTTCTCCTTTGTTGAACCATCCTCATCCAGTGGCTCTCTGTATGAGTACTTACCACATTGGGAGACAGTCACCAGAATCTACTGAGGAACACCAAGCTATCCCGGCAGCAGAATTGTTTCTGATGCACTGCAGTATAAGGCAGGCTCACGTAAGTTAAAAGGCTGGGGATACAAGTCCCATTCCTGAGATATGCGGAAATATATCCCTGCTGAAAGTCCAGGGCAGTACCAAGCGACCACTGCAGTGTCAGTAGGCAGCTTCTAGATTAGACCAACATCCAAATTGACTTCTACTCCCTCGGTGGAATGTAAATTCACTGATTTGCGGTGAACCATTGGAATACTTCTTAGTTTCTAAGATAACAATTATCCCTGAATCAACATCACACTAAAATAAATACTTTTGTTACCACATTACAGTTGGAGGAAGATTGTTTAGCATTCATTCGGATGATTTTCAGTCAGAGTCGGCTGCATTAAAACAAACATTAATGCCACAGTTCTTCAAGCCATGATCATTTGGGATGCTCTGGGTCCATGAAAGGCATGAAACAGGGTCTCGACCCGAAATGTCACCCATTCCTTCTCTCCAGAGATGCTGTCTGTCCCGCTGAGTTACTCCAGCATTTTGTGTCTACCTTTGTTTTAAACCAGCATCGGCAGTTCTTTCCTACACATGATGATTTTATAGTTCTTTCTCCTTTGAACTAGATGGTTTGCTCAGGAGGGGAAATGGTGTCACTTCAAACTCACCTCAGCACCCATTACCTAGTTACAATGAAATGCACTGAGTTAGCTCTTATTCCAAAGGTGCAACCATTGATGTAATGATGTGGGTGAAAGACTTAGGTCATGAGTGGGCGCAGCATCTACAGTAGAAACAATAATTGGAAAGTTGCGTACCATTATTGATGCATGTGTAAAGGCCACTCAGGTGTGTCATGTATCACTGATCATACATATACTATAAACCTATTTTACTTCGGAGTCACGTGAGTGACTACGTGAAGAACCCGCCTCACGCTGGCAACGGCATGACGTCAACGCTGACGGCGCAAGGAGGAGCTGCAGTAAGGAGCAGCTCCTCGGCAGCGGTCGGAACGGCCCGCAGGTAAGTGCAGTTAGACCGGGGCGTTTTTTAGGTTACGCTGGGTGGCTCCAGCAAACGAAACCAAAAGTAAAATTTAGAGCCACGTTAACGTGCTGATTGAGCACTGATTATTAAAGAAAAATGGAGAAATCGGGAAAGAAGTTTTCGCGGGTAAAAAGATGTTCCCGGGGTGAAAGTAAAAATACGGGACGCGAAGTTAGTGCGGACCCGGTTCCGATACCGTTGGCCGCCGATTTACCCGATAGTGAGTTTCCAGATTCTCCAGAAAATATAACCACGGAGGAAAATGTTCCTAAAAAATGCAAAAAGAAATCTGAGAGGCCCGTGGTTTCTGATGACTCTGATACTGAAAGACCTCCAGACAATAAAACTATGTGGCTAAAAATGGAGCATATGGAAAAAGTTCTCCAAACAATAAGAGACAAGGGTCAGAGTACCCAGATGAATCCCCAAAAAATCCCTGAGGGGTTTGAATATGATGAATATGGCTGTGGGCCAAGTTGGGGAATATGATACTCCGGACCCAGGATTTGGGCTGGAAGAAGTCTCATGGGATGATATACCCAATTGATTTAGGGCTGCAGAAGGCAGACCCTGCTGGTGGCTATATGGCTTTGAAAGCACACCACAAAGTAAAAAGAAAAGGCCTAATGTGCCTGGGATAGCACAAGATTTTGCTATACCTGAAGGAAGTGTGAGGCTATGGAAGAAATCCTAGCTGGCAAACATAAATTATCTTGGTATCTCACCAACTTCACAATTCTGTGATGAATGAAACATCAGAATTATATAAAGCTCCAAGAAGTTTGTGCCTCATTGGAAGTACCTACGGTGAATCCGATGATATGGGACGTCTATGACTCCAAGTATGAGAGCCCAAGAAGTGAAGTTTCAAAGGTGCTCAAATTAATTTCTGCTGCCATTACGGCCTATGGCAGGCAAATGGAGAATCTGGAAATGGAAAAGATTCAAAAGGATACTTTGGGGCTTATTATGTAATTCATTCTATGAAATTAATTGTATGAGGAAAATGGCGATTCGGCCCATATTTCACCCCTAGATTTGCAAGCCTGTGTCAAGAAAGTGGAGTTCAAGCTCCTGGGTATTTGTTTGGAGAAAAATCTGCTGAAACCAGCTGAAAGAGTTGGATGAAGAAGCTAAATATTTAGCAATGTTAAACCTTTTGTTTTTTTGGACAAAAGAAGGGTTTTTTTTTCGACCCGAAGGGGTTTCGATTTTCCGTTATAGAAGCAGAAGTTTGTCACGAAAAATACTATCGTGCTGTGCAGGCGAGTGCTTCCCTGTATTCGGGAAGAAGGAGACCACCACGCTCATACGGAGAGGTATTAAAGACTTATATACTTAAAGAAACTGTGGATGACTCTCCAGTTGGAGGGAGATTGCAAAAATTTTATAATGCCTGGCTTAACATTACTTCTGATCGATATGTAATTACAAGCAGTTTCGGGAGCCATTATTATTTTTAAAGAAGGGGTTAATCCTCCTGAACAGAATAGACCTGCTTATGCTTATGTGTTTTATTTCTGCAGAGGAAAGAATGGAGATTAATGTGGAAAATTGACAAATTATCTGGAAAAGGCGTAATTGAAAAGACTTATGAACATAAGCATCAATTGTCTCTAATATATATTTCGAAGAGATAAAAAAGATGGTGGTTGCAGAATTATTCTGGACCTTACAGATCTGAATAAGTTTGTAGAATACAAACATTTTACGATGGAGACATTCATACTGCAAAATATCTTATCTCAGCAGGGTGTTATAATGGCTAAGATTGATTTGAAGGAATGCCTATTATTCTGTAGCAATTCATCAATGCTTCAGGAGGTATTTAAAAATTTAATTGGCTGGGACAATTATGGCAGTTTAAAAGCTTACCAAATGGATTGAGTTCGGCTCCTAGACTCTTTACAAAACTGTTGAAACCAGTTTTAGCCCAATTACGAGCACAGAAACACATTGTTATGGCTTATCTGGATGATATTCTGATCATTAATGATACTCAAGAGTCAGCTGAGCACTCAGTTTCAGTTTACTAAAGCTTTGTTTGAAAAGCTTTGGGTTTTTGATTCATCCAATTAAGTCCCAGCTGCAGCCAGCACAATCAATTAACTTTTTTGGGTTTGTAATTAACCTCAGTGACTATGTTAGTTACTTTGCCAACAGAGAAGGCCAATGACATCTTGATGACTTGTAATTACCTCATTCACAAACCTTATCCCTCCATCCGAGAAGTGGCGAAAACCATTGGGAAACTGGTAGCAGCATTTCCGGCAGTGGAATTTGGTCCATTATCAAAATCTTCAAAGGGACAAAATAAGGGCTCTTAAAGAGAAGGCAGGTCACTTTGACAGGCCTATGCAATTGACAAAAGAAGCCGTGTTGGAATTACAATGGTGGGTTGAAAATGTCCCCACAAGCTGCTAAGAATATCATGATTAAGCAACCTGAAATGGTTTTACAAACGGATGCTAGTGCTCTCGGATGGGGGGCTACAGATTCGTCCTCCGTTGGTGGAGGTAGATGGAAAGCTCAAGAAGAAGCGTTTCTTCAAGTTTATGGTATTAACTATTGGAGTTATTGGGTGCTTTTTATGGACTTAAAGCATATTGTTGTGCTAAACAAGGTCTACATGTGTTTATACAGTTAGACAATAAAACGGCTGTTGCATTACATTAATCCACATGGGGGGGAGTTAGGTCAGTATCATGTGATTGTCTGGCCATAAGAGCTATGGCAATGGTTATTGGTCGCCAAATATGGATTTCAGCAAGCTACATTCCGGGGTAGGGACAATGTGGTAGCAGATGAAAGGTCCAGGATTTTTAAAGATAATACGGAATGGATGCTTAAGCCAGCAATATTTAAGAATATTGTAAACCAATTTGGGTTGCCAGAAATAGATTTGTTTGCATCTAGCTTAAATCATCAGTTTGCCTACTTATGTGTCTTGGGAACACGATCCAGATGCAGTAGCAGTATATGCTTTTTTCATTACCACTGGGGAAAGATGTTCTTTTATGCTTTTCCACCATTTGCTTTGATTCAGAGATGCCTGAAGAAGATACAACAAGATTCTGCTTCTGGATTATTGGTAGTTCCAAATTGGCCAACTCAAACCTTGGTTCCCAGTAATGCTGAATATGATTAAAGAACCATATATGTCGATTCCTAACTGTAGTGATATCTTGACTAATCGGTAACTAAAGAGATTTACCCATTGTATGCATATATGAATTTGTTAATCTGCAGGTTTTGACCAGACCACTACAGGAGCTGGGATTGTCGGACCAAAACTATGGAAGTTATGGTTGCATCATGGCGCAATAGCACACAAAAGCAATATATGACACATATTAAGAATGGGAAGAACTTTTGCACACAGTCAAAATATTTCTTATGATACTGTTAAATAATTGCAAATGTTTTGGAATTCCTTGCCAATTTGCATTTTCAGCAACATTTAAGTTACAGTGCCATTACACACTGCACGCAGTGCCTTGTCGTCCTATTTAGGGCTTATGACTGATCAGAGATCAATTGGGTCGCATCCATTAATATCTAGATTCATGAAAGGAATCTTTAATATTAATCCCACCCAAACCAATATACACAGAGATTTGGGATGTGAGCAATGTACTTACGCTACTTAGACAATGGACTCCAATTGAAGGGTTGACATTGGAAAGATTGACATTGAAATTAGTCATGTTAATGTCACTGGTCTCAGCTCAAAGAGTGCAAAACTTTACAAATGTTGCGTTTAGACTGTATGGCATGTGACTACAGATAATGTTGTGTTCTATGTTTACGAGTTGATCAAACAAAGCAGACCAGGAGATCTGGAACAAAGGTAACCTTTCAAGCTTATCATATTGATCCTACTTTGTGTGTGGTTAAACATTTGAACGAATATATTAAAGTTACTGACACCCTTCGAGGAAATGAAAAAGCGTTAATGGTTACGCACAAAAAACCACCACACAAAAGCTTCAGTTCAAACTATCTCAAAATGGTTTGAAACAGGTGTTGGTTTTAGCGGGAGTAGACCACTACTGATGTGTTCAAATCTCACTCCACCAGGGCGGCAGCTACGTCCGCGGCGAAGGGGCGGGACGTACCTCTCGAGCATATTTTTAAAAGTCGCAGGGTGGAGTAAAGAAGAAACTTTTTCAAAGTTCTACAATAAACCTGTTCACACTATGACAAGCTTTGGACAACGCGGTGTTGGGAGCACTATAATCAACCTGCTTTGTTTACTATTAATTGCTATAATCAATGGTGTAGTCACTTCTATCTTTTATCACTTGTAATCATTTTCCCTCAGATATAGGAGGGTTATTATATGGTCTTTTTAAACCATTAAAAAGTTAATTGTGAAATGATCTAACATTAGTCTGGTTTCTCATGTAATGTGTTTACTTAGCCGGACTGTCGTACGGATTGATTCTACGACATAAAAAACACAGAAAGCTTTAAAATCTTCACGTAGTCACTCACGTGACTCCGAAGTAAAATTAGTAAGATTTAAACAAGAACTACCGGTGTTCGAAGTTTGATCGTTATTTTATGAGGAGTTACGATGAGGGATTACGTGCCCTCCACCTCCCACCCTCATAAAATAAATGATCAAATGGTAGTTCTAAGTCTTTTATGAGCCTTACTATGTTACTCCGGCTTTTGGTGTTCTGTGTTTTTCATGCCGCTGCTTTGAAGTATGCCGTTGCCAGCGTGAGGCGGGTTCTTCACGTAATCCCTCATCGTAACTCCTCATAAAATAACGATCAAACTTCGAACTGGTAAGTTCTTGTTTAATCTTACTATTAATCTCAATGAGAAAAGATGTAGAATTGGTAAAAGAGGAAAATCCCAAAGTTCTGCATGACAATAAACCTACATGATATCTTCAATGGCATGTTCAATAAAGGCATATCAACTTCAACGTTTTAAAATTAATGATTTGTTCAGAAGTAGTGGACGGATTATTGATTGTGTCAGCAATCACTGAAAAGTAATGAAAAAAAATGTATAATGCAAAATTCTTTAATTTTTTCTGGCAACAAGAGTTAAATATGAATTGGCTTTAGGTGCCAAGAAATTCAATTACATAACTTTTTTTTTAGCATTATGCAACAGATAAAGCAATTCTATTTCCATATTGAAAGATGATAAGGGCACAAGTCATCTTTATGCCCTTGTTCCATGTGCCATAGGAATTCTCCATGCAGCACCACCTTTGGAGCCTTGCAGGAGAACATTGGGCAGGATCATCGGGTGGCACGTTCGCGCAGCTGGTACAACTTCTGCCACACAGT
Source organism: Okamejei kenojei (assembly GCA_035221665.1). Taxonomy (NCBI): domain Eukaryota; kingdom Metazoa; phylum Chordata; class Chondrichthyes; order Rajiformes; family Rajidae; genus Okamejei; species Okamejei kenojei. The sequence goes on along the minus strand of CM069135.1, from coordinate 52,386,365 downwards.
GCCAGAGACCCCTGTTCAATCCTGACTCCGGGTGCTATCCTTGGGTGTGGAATTTGCACGTTCTCCCTGTGACTGGGTTTCCTTTGGGCACTCATGTTTTCTCATGCATCCCAAATACGTGTGGGTTGGTAGGCTAATTGGCGTTGTGTGAGGTGAATGCTAGAATCTAGGGGAAATTGATAACAACATGAAGAGAATAAAACAAAAATTGGATTTGATTAGCGTAGGCTTCAAGTAAATGGGTAGTTGATGATCAGTGTGGACTCGACAGGCCAAATGGTCCATTTCCATGCTGCATCTCTCTAATATACACTGCGGTGGCCTATGGCTGTCTGTCGTTGGGCGCTCTCATAAACTACTTGGTCTTGCCTGCACAATGCCTGGAGAGTGAATAACTTACTTTCTTCCTTTGCCCCTCAATATAACCACTGCAATCCCCACCTCCCTTTCACATCCTCCCCATACATCTACCCCGATCCTGTTCCCAACTCCCCAAGATTCTGATCACCAATTTCCCACAAGATGATCTACAGTTGCACCATCCAAACTATCTAAGTTTCCTCTCAGCCATCATCCAGACTGTCAGCTTCTCTCAACCCACACCAACCGCCACTAGTTCCTTGTTATCATCCAAGCTTACTGCCATTTGACTTGGTCCCCTCCCTGACCACAATTAGGCTGATGCTGCTGCTAACCATTCTGAGTTGAACTTCTGACTGTAGCATCGGTAAATATGATTTTAGTGTGGAAAATGCACAATACCTGGAAGATTCAGTCTAGGTTTTGGGATCAGGCACAGTATTCATTTCAGCAGAGGACCAATGACAACAAAACCTGACTGCCACCTGTCTGTCATGCTCATCAACACCAACCAGTGTATCGAAAGTTCTCAGCCTGGATTCTTTCATCAGTTCTGTAAGGATTCGGAATACCAGCATGAAATTAATAATGTACTTTCAATTTACTTTTTCTAAAAGTTAGTTTTCTTTTCCTGTTTAAGGAAGCACCATATTCTTCAAGCCTGGCATTTATACTGGCTGAAGGTAGACACAAAATGCTGAAGTAACTCAGCGGGACGGGCAGCATCTCTGGAGAGAAGGAATGGGTGACGTTTCAGGTCGAGACCCTTCAGTCTGACTGAAAATGTGACCCATTCCTTCTCTCCAGAGATTCTGCTTGTCCCGCTGAGTAAATTTAGCATTTTGTGTCTATCTTCGGTTTAAATTGGCATCTGCAGTTCCTTTCTACACTTAAACTGGCTGGCTTGCTGAGTATCTCAAGTCAACAGTGTTTAATTGTCATATGTACAGGCAATGGAACCATGAAATGTCCAATTTGTGGAGATGCAAGCAGTAAAAAGAAGGAAGGGGTCCCGACCTGAAATGTCATCTGTCTATTTCCCTCTGCAGATACTCTCTGATCCACTAAGATTCTCCAGCAGTATTTTTTTTAACTGATTTGATATGCAAGGCCAAACAGAATTAAGCTCGATGTTCATAACATTCAAAGTAACAAGAACACTATTGGAATTTTTATAGGTCGGAGAAACAATGTTTATAATGCCACAAACACACAACGAGAGGAAATCTATCACTGTATCTTTTTAGTGGTCTGTAACTGGAGTAAATTCCAACCAGGTCTAATTAAATATGAGATAGAATATTTGTGTAATAGCAGCATGGAATATAACACAACTACTTTAATTGACTTCAGAGACGCTGACACCACATCAAATTAGACATGAAATTTAATTGTGTTATATTTATCTCGTACAAATAGTTTCCCCAAATGTCTTTATATTTGAAGAAATAACTGAAAGAGATTGAGCACCAATTATGTCAGATTATAACATGGGAAATCTTACCTTTTAAAAATACTAAAGTCTGACATAATGCATTATTTCTAGCACCAGATAGCATCTCATGCTGCAAATGACACTAGGGATCGCTAAGAATTGAGCAGAATATAGTGAAGCTGATTTATTCACAAAAAAACAGACGGACTGTAGGCGGGCCGCAGCTGTTAAGCCAGCGCTGCCATTTTGAAATTGATGATGTATCTACCCTACCTTTCACCAATCCAATCCCACAGCAAATAGCAAGAGTGCCGACTTACTACAGGGATTGAAACATCAAGTCCTATTAGCTCTGCAAAAGGACACAAGTATTGAAGTAACTCAGCAGGTCAGGCAGCATCTTTGGAGAACACAGACGGGTGACGTTTCGCGTCTGGACCCTTCTTCAGACTGATTTGTTGTTTGTGAATCCAGGGAGCCATCCCTCAACACTGTAATAAAATATGTATATTTGGGGTGTCTGGGTTCTGTCCTCAGAGGTTCTAGACCATCCATATAAATTATCTTGTCTCAGCAAAGATGTTTGATTATTCAGAGCTGTTTTGGAGCTGCTGTGAGAACCCATTGCAAGTACGCAATTCTGCAAAGTTACTGGTCTATGCTCAAAATTTGAAACCTAAGTAGATAATTTTCACCATTGAAGCTGTAATCATTTATTGTTGTCTTTATTTTCAACGAATATAAAAATTGATGTAATTTGAGTTTGGCGATTCTAATGTGAGGATCACCAGGAGGATATCTGTTTCTTTTGATGAATAAAAACTTTTATATCAACCATCTTCAGCCTCCGGCGGCAGCAGTAGCGACGACCCGACCTGGCCTTGGAGTTGTGGCGGTGGCAGCGGCATTCCGGCAGCGGCCCTACTTCAGAGGGTCGGCCGCGGGCCCAGTGGACGACATTGTCGGGAGCTCGCAGGTCACAGGTTGGTGTCCTGTTTTTCGGAGTTCCTGCAACAACAGCTTTGTCCACTGGTCTGGAGGGCAGCAGCTTCAGCAGCTTCAACCACCCCGGGCCACAGAGCTTGAACCAGCCCATTCAGGGAGCACGGTTGAGCCACGGGACGTACTTACCATCACCCGGTGGGGTCATAACATCTGAAGCCTGGATCGCCTCGGCGCAGAGGGCAGAACAAAGAGGGAAGAGACAGAGACTTTAAGATTTTGCCTTCCATCACTGTGAGGAGGTTGGTGAACTCATGTGGTGGATGTTAAATTTGTGTTTAATGTGTGTTTTTGTCATTTTTATTATATGTATGACTGCAAGGCAACGAAATTTCATTCAGACCGAAAGGTCTGAATGACAAAAATAAAATTCAATTCAATTCAATTCAATTCATCGGGGTCATTAGGTGGGCACACTCCGTCTTTGACAAGCCCACAACATCTCCAGAGGGATCAACGGTGATACCTGGCGTTCCAGTTACACCCCCCTCAATTCCATACCTTCCTGTCTTAATATTGAGGCCCAATTGTTATCTCTCCTTTTGATCCAAATCCAATTGCTGCTTTTTTCTGCAGAATTTGATAATGGCGGTGCAGGCTCGAAGGGCCGAATGGCCTGCTCCTGCACCTAATTTCTATGTTTCTATGTTTCTATATGCCAACTTGGCTGTTATGGACCACAGGACCATGTCTGACCGGAGTGTTGTAGCCACAATGTCTGGGGGAAATACAAGCTTTTTTTCCAAGTCCACTTCCATTTTCCAATCCCGAGCAGGCTGCAGAATGCTTGCATCCTTTGATGTTTTCTGGTGCTCTGGAGGTTGGCCTGCTGGTACAAATGTTGCGGTGGACATTTCCTGCCTATGTTTGTGGGGAAGCATTTGTGATCTTACGCCTCTGTTCCAGGATTGATGCCGGCTGTCTGAGAACTTGGTTATGCCACCAAGTGTAGCGCCCTTGGACGAGGCTCGATGTGCATCCTGTTAAAATGTGCCTTAGTGATGCAAGTGCTTGGCAAATGAGCCAAAGGGGTCTTCTCCGAACCACTGCTTCAGGTTCTGGGGTGATGGTAGAACATCATACGTGGCTCTGATGACAAACTTAACCGATATCCTTCCATTTGCCAGATGTCATGCCAGCTGAGTTTCCTGTTTTCCAGGCTCTCTTTTTCCTCTTTTCTGAAACAGTTGGAACAGGTATTCCGTTAATATGAAATCTTTGATCCTTGACTTGACCTTTGACAATGGAGATGCTTCTGCACCTGCTGGGTTTAATCTTCATCCTTGCCCATGTGATGTTTTGATGAAGTTTTTCCAGAAGTCTCTTGGTGCAGGGGACAGTTGTTGTTAGTGTTGTTATATCGTCCATATAGGCTCGTATCGGGGACAATCGCTGACAACACTGTAGCCGTTTTCCTCCCACAACCCATTTTGATGCTCTGATAATGAGCTCCATTGCCATAGTGAAGGTCAATGGGGAGATGGTGCACCCCGCCACGATGCCTACTTCCAGTGGTTGCCACGCTGTGGTAAAGTCTGATTTTGTGAGACAAAATTGCAGATCCTGGAAGTAGTTTTTTTTACCAGATTTGTTATTATTGCAGGCACCTGAAAGAATTCAAAAGCAGTCCATTGTAGTGAATGAGGAACTGATCCATAGGCATTGGCCAGGTCGAAGAACAAGACTTGCAGATTTTTTTGTTCTTTCTTAACAGTCTGGATTTGAAGCCTTATGACACTGGTATGTTCAAGGCATCCCGAGAAGTCTGCTATGCCAGCCTTTTGGATTGACGTATCAATGAAATGGTTTTGTTTCAGACACTTTGTAAGTCTTTTCGCCACCACACTGAAAAAGATCTTGCCGTCTATGTTAAAAAGGCTTATTAAACAGAATGTGCCATTCCTTCTTTTCCACAGAATATTATATGACCAAATAAACTGTGTGTTGAATGCAAGAGTCATGCCTTTAACGACGTGTTAATACACAAGGTCACAAGGAACTACAGATGCTGATTTACAAAAAAAAACACAAAGTGCTGAAGTAATTCAGCAAGTCAGGCAGCGTCTCTAGAAGACAAAGATAGGTGATATTTAGTCATCTTTGAGGTATGGTGGCCGATAAGGAAAAGGGGAGATGCAACGAGACCTGGGTGTCATGGTACACCAGTCATTGAAAGTAGGCATGCAGGTGCAGCAGGCAGTGAAGAAAGTGAATGGTATGATAGCATTCATAGCGAAAGGATTTGAGTATAGGAGCAGGGAGGTTCTGCTGCAGTTGTACAGAGCCTTGGTGAGACCACACCTGGAGTATTGTGTACAGTTTTGGTCTCCTAATCTGAGGAAAGACATTCTTGCCATAGAGGGAGTACAGAGAAGGTTCACCAGACTGATTCCTGGGATGGCAGGACTTTCTTATGAAGAAAGACTGGATAGACTCAGCTTGTACTCGCTAGAATTTAGAAGGTTGAGGGAGAATCTTATAGAAACTTAATAAATTCTTAAGGGGTTGCACAGGCTAAATGCAGGAAGATTGTTCCCGATGTTGGGGAAGTCCAGAACACAGGGTCACAGTTTAAGGATAAGGGGGAAGTCTTTTAGGACCGAGATGAGAAAAACATTTTTCACACAGAGAGTGGTGAATCTGTGGAATTCTCTGCCACAGAAGATAGTTGAGGCCAGTTCATTGACTATATTTATGAGGGAGTTAGATGTGGCCCTTGTGGCTAATGGGATCAGTGGGTATAGGGAGAAGGGAGGGTACTTAAAAGGCTGGAGAAACTCAGCGGGTGCAGCAGCATCTAAGGAGCGAAGGAGATAGGCGACGTTTTGGGTCGAGACCCTTCTTCAGACTGGTCAGGGATCAGGGAAACGAGAGATATAGATGGTGATGTGGAGAGATAAAGAACAATGAATGAAAGATGCAAAAAAGTATCGATGATAAAGGGAACAACCATTTTAAGCTGTTTGTGGTGTGAAAATGAGAAGCTGGTGCGACTAGGGTGGGGGAGGGAGATAGAGAGAGAGGGAATGCCAGGGCCCGAGGGCTGAGGGAGAGGTGGGAAGGGGAGGAGACAGCAAGGGTTAACAGAATTGAGAAAATTCAATATTCTAGCCCAAAGGATGCAGGCTCCCCAAGCGGAATATGAGGTGCTGTTCCTCCAACTTGCGGTGTTGCTCACTCTGGCCGTGGAGGAGGCCCAGGATCGAGAGGTCGGATACGGAATGGGAGGGGGAGTTGAAGTGCTGAGCCACCGGGAGGTCGGGTTGGTTAATGCGGACCGAGCGGAGGTGTTCGGCGAAACGATCGCCAAGCCTCCGCTTGGTCTCACCGATATAGATCATCTGGCATCTGGAGCAGCGGATGCAGTAGATGAGGTTGGAGGAGGTGCAGGTGAACATCTGTCGGACCTGGAAGGACTGCTTGGGTCCCTGAAAGGAGTGGAGGGGGAAGGTGAAGGGACAAGTGTAGCATTTCTTGCGGTTGCAAGGGAAAGTGCCCGGGGAAGGGGTAGAGCGGGAGGGAAGGGAAGAATTGACAAGGGAGTTGTGGAGGGAGCGGTCTTTGCGGAAGGCAGACAGGGGGGGAGATGGGAAGATGTGGCGAGTGGAGGGGTCACGTTGGAGATGGCGAAACTTCGGAGGACTATGTGTTGTATTTGCCGGCTGGTGGGGTGAAAGGTGAGGACCAGGGGGACTCTGCCCTGTTTGCGAATGGGGGAATGGGGAGAGAGGGCAGTGTTGTGGGGTATGGAGGAGACCCTGGTGCGAGCCTCATCTATAGTGGGGGGGGGGGGAATCCCCGTTCTCTGAAGAATGAGGCCATTTGTGATGACCTGGTGTGGAACACCTCATTCTGGGAGCAGATGCGGCGTAGACGGAGGAATAGGGAATAGGGGATGGAGTCCTTACAGGAAGCAGGGTGGGAGGAAGAGTAGTCTAGGTAGCTGTGAGAGTCAGTTGGTTTGTAGTGGATGTCGGTCAGGAGTGTATCACCTGCAATAGAGATGGTGAGGTCAAGGAATGGTAGGGAAATGTCGGAAATGGTCCAAGTGTATTTGAGTGCTGGATGGAAGTTGGTGGTGAAATGGATGACGTCAGTCAGTTGTGTGTGGGTGCAGGAGGTGACACCAAAGCAGTCGTCGATGTAACGGAGGTAGAGGTCGGGGATGGAGCCCTGGTACGTCGAGAACAAGGATTGTTCAATGTACCCGACAAAGAGGCAAGCGTAGCTGGGGCCCATGCGTGTGCCCATAGCTACGCCTTGTGTTTGGAGGAAATGGGAGGAGTCAAAAGAGAAGTTATTGAGGGTGAGGACCAACTCCACTAGGCAGAGGAGGGTGTTAGTGGACGGGTATGGGTTGCTCCTCTGGTCGAGGAAGAACCGGAGGGCTTTGAGACCATCCTGGTGGGGGATGGAGGTGTAGAGTGATTGGACGTCCATGGTAAAGATGAGAGGATGGGGGCCTGGAGAATGGAATGCGCGGAGCCGACGGAGAGTGTCTGATGTGTCTTGAACATAGGTGGGGAGGGATTTAACAAAGGAGGATAGGATGGCGTCGAGTATGTGGAAATGTGTTCGGTGGGGCACGAACAGGCAGAGACAATGGGTCTGCCAGGGCAGTTGGGTTTGTGGATTTTGGGGAGAAGGTAAAATCGGGCCATGCGGGCGTATAGAGAGAAGGCAGGTACAGGATACTGATGATCAGCCATGATCATATTGAATGGTGGTGCAGGCTCGAAGGGCTGAATGGCCTACTCCTATTTTCTATGTTTCTATGTTTCTATGTATGAAAATCTAATGGGCCTGTCCCACTTAGGCAATTTTTCAGCGACTGTCAAGTTGCCAGCAGTCGCCCGAAAAACTAGCAACTGGAACGGCGACTGTCAGAGTGGAACAAACACATTGCTTCCTTCACCAGCCCATTATGCAGGCGGGGGACAGGGCAAGCGGGGGGAGCGTTGTCTAAAAAAATTCACATGGTGCAAAGTCAAGGTAAAACAGACACCCACCGCGATGAACACGAAGGTTGGCGCTGTAAAAAGATGGCTAAAGCACAGTGTACGGTAAGTCCTTTAAAAGACGGGGGAAGAAGGGGAGGAATGGAGAGAGACAGGGGGAGAAGGAGTGGAGACAACTTTTAAGAAGCCAGAGATACATGGCTGTGAAGCTCGGCAGACATTTAACATTACCGGTCGGTTATCCTTGGTTCTGTAAACTACTGCTTACCTTTTTTGCCCAATGAGCCAATGAAATTCACCAGTCAGCACTGGCTACAACTTACGAGAACCTCCGAGAACCTTCGACCTCTCGCTACCCATTGGGACCTCCTGGCGAACCACCTACAGCACGTGACCTCTCGCTACTCTCCATGGCGGCTTCATTCTAGTCGCCGCAATTTTTTCAACATGTTGAAAAATTCACGGCGACCATAATGAGGCTGCGACTAGTTTCCAAAATGCGGGAACTCCTCACAACCATGAAGGCAACTCCCCGGCAACCAACCGCTAGCATGTGGCGACTATGTGGCGACTGCGTAGTCTTCTGCAGTCGCCTAAAAAGTTGCCTACGTGGGACAGGCCCAAAATAGAAATGCATTTTTTTTTACCTAGGCCTATTAATGGAGATCATAGTTTTCACATAGTTTGAAATCGATGTAAATCAAACAATGTCGCAGTTACAATAGTTCCTGTGTCCCTCACCCCACAATTTAGGAGATGTAGCAATCCTGACAATATAATGACCTTCCTCATGATTTGTTTTGGAGCACCATCAAATGATAGAACCTGAGCTGTCATAGCAGAGATGGAACTAAAGGCAGGCCTTCCAGAAGAATGCACAACAAATTCATTATTTATGAGGCAGTAAAGCTTCATGATAATAGTACCTGGGATGAGGGGTTTTTGTACGAAGAAATATTGAATAGAATGAGGCTAACCACAGGAGTTCAGAAAAAGTGGCCATTGTGTTAGAACGCATCCATTCGATTCGATACGATACGATACAATACGATAATGATACGATACGATATGATACGAGAGGGCACGGTAGAACTTTATTTATTCCAGAAGGGAAATTGGTCTGCCAACTGCCATAAAATGCAACAAGATACATGAAACATAAAATTAAAGTGACGAATGGAAAGTCTAGGATTGGGGACGTGCAAAGATTGGGGAGGGGGCAGGGGAGAGGGGGAAGGGGGAAGGGGAGTCAGTCTGCCCCATGACAGAAGGGGGAGGAGTTGTACAGTTTGATAGCGACAGGGAAGAAGGATTTCCTGTGGCGTCTGTCCTGCATCTTGGTGGAGCCAGTCTGTTGCTGAAGGTGCTCCTCAGGTAGACCAGTTTGTCATGGTGGGGGTAAGCTGTATTGTCCAAAATGCTCCACAGTTTGAGGAGCATCCTCCCCTCCAAGACCACCTCCAAATATTTGTGATAGATTCTACCAGGATGATCCAGCTCTCCTGTTGTGCTGACTAATTAATCTGATTTCCTTTACACCCTTCCACATCTCCGTTGCCTTCAGAACATGTAACATAAGAAATTATATTTGGAATTCATTGTGCAATTCTCAGATCCATTCTATTCAAGTAGGATGCTGGAGAGCTTTAGGGCACTGTGGTCTGAGGACAATCTCAAGCAATTCAATTGAAGGAAGTCATTTCACCAGGATTTATTGCCTCGATAAAATGGTCTAACCAAATTGTTCCTTTCTACTAGGGATGTATGATGAAATACAACTGGAAAGGTGAAAGACGTGACTGTATTTCTTTCTAACTCTGAATGCCACTAACAGACCAGACAATTCTCTTGTGCTCCTTAAAGCTTTATGGGATTTATTCTGAGCTTTATTCTCCATTGAAAGGCTGGTGCATATCAAGCCCTCAAATTTAATGGCTCTGAATATGCATAATTACTGGATATGGCTTCCCCCCTGTTATGGAGCCCAATATACATCCCCTCTGCAACACATTTCAAAAATGCACAAAATGCAACTAACATTTTGAGCATGTATGACCAAACATGGCAACAATCATAAATTAATACTAAATATTTGATTACTCCAGATTTTCAGGAATATGATAGAATTGCATGACCTATTACCACAATGTTGGCCTCAAAATGACTTGATCTAAGCCAATCTAGTTATAAGAATGAATAGATAATGAAGACTATGTGAAATACACACAAGATGTACATGAATAGAAGCTGTAGAGTAAGATACAACCAGGCTTTATATTAGTAAACCACTGTCTATGTCGCATTATAACAACTAATGCATATGCGTTATTGCCTGCTAACAAACTTGAACTAATTATGTTTCAATGCAAGTGCATTATTTATATTACAATGAATTAAGCAATTCATTACTATATTTTATTCCTTTAAAAATTCCCCTGTACCCATCAAGAAAAAGAAATGGGGGGTACACAAAAGGCTGGAGAAACTCTGAACAGGAAAACTGAAAGACTGAGCTTGACTGCTGGATTGCTTGAAAAATACTGAAACACCACAATCTCCTCACTTATTTTGGTTAATGCAATTGAGAATTCAGAGTACCTGCTTAATAATGTATACTCATTAAGGAGCCAATCATTTCTACTAGACTGCAATATATAATTTGCTGACTCGGGTTAATAGACTGGCTGCTAATTATTGAGACACGTGAAAAAAGTAAAATTGTAAGGAATTAATTATCCATTTTATTTCCTTCACTTTATTAAACTACCTGGAACAACCTTTCGTTTTGTGAAGACAACATGACATTTTTCAAAGCATGAAATAAATAAATTGAAAATGTTATCACACATAACAACAAATAAAACATATTGTTCATTTATTGAAAGAAGTGAGGGAAAACTAATAGTGTATCTCACAAGTTATTCTCTTGCTTGTGAAATTTCATTGTATTGATATTGTATTCCCATCAAATCTGGTTCCAATTCTCTTAATAATTTAATCCACAGACCTGAAGACCAAGAGTTACTAATATTATAGAAGGAATCAAAGATAGACACAAAATGCTGGAGTAGCTCAGCAGGACAGGCAGCATCTGTGGAAAGAAGGAATGGGTGACATTTCGGGTTGAGACCCTTCTTCAGATCTTTATAGGAGCAATCACTGGGATGCTCAGGGACCAGTGAGATTGTTCGAATGGGAAAACTGAAGTAGAATGATTTAAGGTGAACTGTGCTTCATTTTTAAAGGGATTGGAAGACCTGCTTTGTTTCTTCCTGCTTTTCTTAATAACACCAAATATGAAAGTTCCATTATCAACCTTGTCTGTTTTTCTTTGGAAAGTGGAGAAGAAGACATTACTTGAAAATTATTAATCACTAGCAATTCTGAACAGCACTTTGACAGCCTGATAATAAAAAATTAAATCATTAACATGTGCATAACTCAGCCATTGTTTGTCATTTATATTAACCTGTGATAATGTAACTGCTATTTGATGTACTGGCACTTGACTTGCGAATAGAGCAAGATTATCAGAGAACAATTACCCACCATTTAAGGAAAGGGCAACATCCAAAGACATTTGTTTGCAATTCAGACCTAAAATGTTATTTTTCATTATTATTAATAATTCAACCATGCTGTGTGTTTCTATTATTTCTGTTCGGGCTTCCGATTCCCATAATCTGCATTATTTGGTTGGGCAAATGCATTTACCTAGCACCCTCAGCAGGGAATCACTCTGAAAAAGAGTGCTTGTTGGACTGCGATTTAACCCCTGTCTCCAACCTTTTCCACTGCAGGAAAATCATCCATGTAAGGAATTAACAAAGAGTTGAGAAAATATTAGAGGCTTCCGGGGCGATGAAAAACCATGCGCCTGTTTCAAAATTAGGAGCTATACCTCTGAGCCTCTGCAAAGTCACATTGCCATTGCATGTTCATTTCTTTCACAGCCCCAATAAAGCACATTTAGGCTGCATGAGTTATGACCTAGAGATTGCACTGCTATCCCACGTGATCAGGGTGGAATATGAGGAATTTTACATTCCATAGTAGAAGGTCAGAAGACATCAGCCCTTGGCTAAAGAATCTAATCTCATAGATTCTATTTTTAAAAGACCGATACTTAGAGCATGATATCAAATGAAATAAGGAGATAATTCTATCACTTTGTAAATAATTGATACATCTACCGTTAATACTGAGCTCAGTGGTACAAAAAGAATATTACGGCAATTGAAACGAGACACCAAATACAGACTGATTGAGCAAATGGAGGAAATGGATTGCAAAGAGTGGTTCCATATATTGAGCTGATTCTCACGAAAAATCCGAACACCGAAAGATGATATGATGTGATTTTAAGGATTGTAAAAGGATTAGGTAATGTGAAGCAGAGCATGCTGTTTCACCTGGCTCTTTGTGGAACATGAGAATGGAAAGTAAATTAGTCTACAGTATCGTTAATGTTTCATTTATGGAACTAGCTCCCTATAGAACAAAACACAAAATACTGGAGTAACTCAGAAGTTCAGGCAGCATCTGAGGAGGGAATAGATTACAACATTTCGACTGAGACTGAGGAAAGGTCCCAGCCCGAAACATTGCCCGTTCTTTCCCTCCACATTTGCTGCCTGACCCAGAGTTATTCCAGCATTTTGTGTTTCCTTAAGATTCCAGCACCTGCTGTGCTGTGTAGCACCTTACAGAAATCGTGGAAGCAACTAATGCAAATTGGACAGAACTCTTTCATATTACTTACAGTTTAAGTAATATGAAATATGAAAGATAATTGTAGTACTCTTAGAACAAATATCATTGTCACCTTTGTTTCTCAAATCTTTCTACTTCGAAGTGTTGACCTCTGTCAACTCTTTATGCGCTCCGTTTTCCAAATAAAGAATCCACATTTAGCAACATTGATGCCATTAATGCCTGGAGAATGTGGGCATTTTTAAGAAGCCCGGTGCAGTCAGACTGCATTTAACATCCTTGTTTTGTAATACACATGATAGATGCTCAAATACTAGATGGCATAACTAAGATGATAGGGGTAAAGTTTAAAAGAGATGTGCGTGGCTAGTTTTTTTTTAATACAGTGGGTGGTGAGAGCCTGGGCTAGTGACAGAGGCATATATGATAGTGGCATTGAAGAGAATTTTGGATAAGCATTTGGATATGCAGGGAATGGAGGGATGTGGATTATATACAGGCAGATAAGAGTTGGACATTGCATCACATCTGGCACAGACATTGTGGGCCAAAGGGCCTGATCTTGTGCTGTCCTGTTCAATGTTCTATGATTTTCTGCCATACCTAAAATGTTCTTATTGTTGCAAATAGAAGCCAATGTTAAAGGCTTAGGAAGAAGGAAAAAAAGCCTGGCAATTTATCCTTACATCTAAAACCTACAATAAATTTTCTGATCACTGATGTTGGTTGTCACATATAAAGGAACCATATAAAATATTCTGAATTGGAAATCCTTCATAATTGGAAGTTTGCAGTATACGGGATTAGTACTGGTGTCAGGGGTTATGGAGAGAAGGCAGGGGAATGGGGATAGGAGTGAGAGATAGATCAGCCATGATAGAATGGCGGAGTAGACTTGATGGGCCGAATGGCCTAATTCTGTTCCTATCACATATGAACATAATACATTAAACGTAATAATTTTAACAGAAATGACTGTTAGCACACGATCAATGTTAAACCATGGAAGCAAAATGGTAAAATCACCACTTCATTTCATACAATAGATCACTAAGATCTATTCACAACAGAGGAATGCACAAACCTGACGGCTTCTCAGAGTCTTACAGTTTGAAGGATTAAGGTGTTTGCCTCATAGTTGAAGGTGCCAGTTTAGCCAAGATTTGCATCTCTTTATGATTTGAATGTATTCGGCACTGTTGCACGCAAGGAAATGTTTCCTCCTGTGAAAGAATTTAGAATTAAGGGCGACAGTTTCAAAGTAAGTGCTGTCTGCCCCACTTAGATCGACAGCTTAACAGAACAAGTAACTACTTCTCAATAGGCAGTAGCATTGGAGATGAGCTAAACTACTTGCAGAAACATGTAGACCAATGATTAATGACTATGAAAAGAAGATATGGTAAAATATATTATTACTAGATTTTAGATTTAAGTTTATACTATACATAAATACAATCAAGCCAAACTCAAGTACAATAGGTGCAGCAAAGGGAAAGATAACAAAGAGAAAAGAAATGTAAAAAAAGTAGAGAGCTTGTATCGGATGGTAGTAGATCCTCCTCTGGGATCAGTGTGCAATTATAGATACCTTGATTTAATACAAAGTGCTTCTTGGAAAACTGCAGTAGTACCTTGTCACTTTGGCTGCAGGAGTGATGTAAAATCTAGAACATTTCTCTTGTTGCCACTGAGGCTGCCACACCAGAAAAATCTACAGCGTGAGCAAAGCACCTCATTCAATCTCTGAGGACCAGGAAGGAATGCGTAATTTAAACTATCAATAAATGCATTTTATTGATGAAACATCTTAACGAGGCAACAAGCGTCCTTACATCTGCTTTATTTCACATCACCTTCCAGAATTTTCTGTCCGAAAACTCAGTTATGACATTAGTCAGCAATTAGTCACGTGAAACAATCTTCAAAGTATTCAATACATGAAGTGGAATTACTTAGCATGCCTGGCAGTACCTCTGAAGAACATGGAAAGGTGGTGTTTAGGGTTGAGACCCTTCTTCAGCGCACTCCTACCACTTGTGTGCTTTTGTGTATGAACCAGCATTTGCAGTTAATCCTCCAAGTGGTGGCTGTAAAGGAACAAATATTATCTACAGGTTAAATTTGCACATGATGATAAAATACAAAGCAAATTATCAGCCAGAGAGAGTCAAAGGTGCATCATAGGATACAGGTAATAGGACATCTCATAAGGTCATAAGGAATAGGAGTAAAATTAGGCCATTCGGCCCATCAAGTCTACTCCGCCATTTAATCATGGCTGATCTATCTCTCCCTCCGAACCCCATTCTCCTGCCTTCTCCCCAAAATCTCTGACACCTGTATGAATCCATCTATCCCTGCCTTAAAAATATTCACTGACAGCCTCCACAACCAACTGTGGCAAATATTTCCACAGATTCACTCTCCTCTGACTAAATACATTTCTCCTCATCTCCTTTCTAAAATAATGTCCTTTAATTTTGAAGCTATGACCTCTAGTCCTAGACTCTCCCACTATTGGAAACATCCTCTCCATATCCACTATATCCAACCCTTTCACTATTCTGTATGTTTCAATGAGGTCCCCCCTCATTCTTCTAAACTCCAGCAAGTACAGGACCAGTGCCGCAAACACTCATCATAGGTTAACCTACTAATTCCTGGAATCATTCTTGTAAACCTCTTCTGTACCCTCTCCAGAGCCTTCCTCAGATATGGTGCCAAAAATTGCTCACACTATTCCAAATACGGCCTGACCAGTGCCTCAACATGGCTGAGGACTGCTAAGTATGGAGAATGTGTTCAGCAGTAAGGTTGCCAACTGTCCCGTATTAGCCGGGCCATCCCGTATATTGGGCTAAATTGATTTGTCTCTTGTCCCATATTTGACTGCTACTACTCGGGTCGAGGGGACTGTCGGGTCGGAGCACCGCATCCGGCCCTGCCCCACCCGTCCCGATGTTGTGCAGGCCATGTCCAGCAGCAGCGCCTCACCCGCGGCCCCATCAGTCGGCAGACCGGCCAGCTGTCTGACCTTCAGACCTTCACTTAACACCGACACCACCACCCCTCCTTCTCATGGCCGATCATTGGTTCATGAGCTGGATGGTGTGCCAGGCTTTGCATGCAATGTCGTGCGCAAAGTCCGGCACCAAGGCCAAAACTCCTTAGCTGGCCCGCCGGCTGGACTTTATGTGCAGTCCAGCACCCGGGCCAACACATCATTCACCCAGCCACAGCCGAGTCGGTCAACGAATTGCCATCGGGAATTTGTCCCTCATTTTGTCCCTTATTTGGGTGTAAGAAAGTTGGCAACCTTACTCAGCAGACAAGCTGGCAGTCGAACTTCTGACACCCAAACAAGACACAGCTCTAAATTCCTATCTTTAGCTGTTGAAGTCAGATTTTTTTTTAAATAACAAAAATACCAAAAAGAAACAAAAAGAAAGTGGCAGGCAGGAACAGCTACACAAAGGCAATGGAGTTAATAAGCAAGACCATAATGAATGATTTATCATGTACAATATCACTGGAGCTTATATGGACTAGATTTTTTTCTTTGAACACTTATTTTTTTCTCCGTTGAAATATTAAAACAACCAATCTTACTAAAACTAATAGAATTTTCAGGTTTTCAGTTGTGATGAAAATTGTTATTTTTCCGTATGTTGGACAGAAACTAAGTGCACAGTCATGAGCTATTTAATTAAATTAGTAACTTATCCATCAGCCTTAAGATGAGAGCCATTTCCATCTTCTCCATTCACACTTAATTTGATTAACTGATTAGAGCTGTTTCTTGTTCTTGACATACTTTTATCAAAATTACTACACTCATGTTGTACACTAGCTCCCACAGTTGGAGTATCTTAAAACAAACGTAGGAAAAATAAAAGTGTGTTTGTTAACTAAAGCTATGATTTAATTATAACACAAAGGATATTGCAAACCCAGGCTGCTGATTAATGGAATTGCACCTGCGGTATTTATTTCATTTGTTAAATCAGTGATCCCTTATTACTCAAACTAAAAGCTAGAAACATTATTTCAATTGGTGTAACTGCAACTCATCCATGTTCTAATTGCCTCCTTGTTTTCATACGCTTTAATACCGTCACTAAATCCTCCACAAGCTGTTGATAGAAAAAAAACATTCCCCCACTCTTTTCTCAACCTCCTTATATATTTATCACAATGACTGAACAAATCAGACTTAATCTCATTCTTCCTCTTCTTATGCACCTGCACCCTTGCTAACCTTTTCTCTCTTATTTTGCCATTCACCTAACCTAAGACATAATTTCTAGCATCTAGGTAACCCATCAGCAACATTTTGGGATGGTGGGAGGGGAAGATCGAAATGAAGCATCTGGAGGAAATCAAGATAGTCACAGAACTAATTTTTAAACCTTCACATAGACAGCACCTAAGGTCAATATCAAACTTGGACAATTCCAGCTGTGTGATAGGAGTACTAACTGCTGCAGCACCATGCCACACAGACGAGCTGTGCAAAATGATCACGTTAATAATCGTGAGATTAACCTAGGACATCCCATTCTGATGTACCGGACAATTATTGAGGTCTGATGGGATCAGCAGCAATGATGCCCAGAGGTAAACAAAGTCTTAAGCCAGATCATCCCTGTACAGCTTCAACATCAGCATCTACATGTAATACTGCGCAAGTATGTACTGAACAAACAACAAGACAATACTCCAGCCAATTCCCATTCATGGTATAATCTCAATCTACAACTGATCAAAAAAATGTGTTACCAAGTAATACCTTTTCAAAAATAACTGGCTAACCAATACTCAGTAAGAATTCCACCAGGACCACATGAACGGGTTTCATTTTGATTTTGGTCCACGCATGGGTGAAGGAGCCAAATTCTAGAGGAGAGGTGAGAGTGGAGGGCCTGTCCCATTTAGGCTATTTTTCAGCGGACTGCCAGTGAGTGTCAAGCTCGCGGCATTCGCAGAAAAACCGGGGAGTGGAACGGTGAGTGTCAAGAGTGGAACACACACACACACACGCACACGCACACACACACACACACACACACACACACGTGGGGTCCAGGGAAAGAGGGGGAGCGTTGTTTGAAATTCACACGGTGCAAAGCCAAGGTGATACAGACACACACCGCGATGAACAGGAAGGCTAAGATGGCTAGCACAGTGTACAGTAAGTCCTTTAAAAGAGCGGGGAGGGGAGAGGGGGGGGAGAAGGGGGGGGGGAGAAGGGGGAGGAGAAGGAGTGGAGACACTTTTAAGAAGCCAGACAACTTTTAATAAGCCAGAGATGCACAGCTGTGAAGTTTAGCGGACATTTAACATTACCGGTCGGTTTTCCTTGGTTCTGGAACTCGTGCTTATGTTTTTTTCCGCCAATGAGCCAATGAAAATGCACAGACAGCAAAGGAGATTAACTAAAACTACCTACGGCTACCTCGACTACATACAACTACATGGCGACCCCACTACCACTGCACCAACGACTACAAAAGTATCAATTTTCTCCATGGCAACCAATTTTTGGCCGCAGAAAAATTGTGAAAAATTTGTTGCCACCATACTGAGGCTGCGACTAGTTCCCAGAATGCGGGAACTCCTCATGACCATGAAGGAGACTCACCAGAGACCACCAGCGAACATGTGGCGACCATGTGGCAATCATGAGGCGAGCGCAGAGTCTCCTGCACTCGCCTAAAAAGTCGCCTAAGTGGGACAGGCCCTTAACTGCTCCTGGTAACAAGACAGTATTTACCGAACTGCGACGTCAAAGACTCCTTGTGAAATTGAAAATAAGAAGAATCAGGAGAACTATTCTCCAATGGTTGGGAACATGTGCAGCATAAAGCAAAATTGTTTGAAGTTGATCATCTCAGACCCAGTATACCACAATATATGAAGTAGCATTTGAGGCCCAATTTATCATCAACTGAATCAAATGACCTTCTCTCCATACTATCAGAATAATTATACAGTGTTCAGTTCTAGTCATTATTCCTGATATCATTTTGTGCCATTATTCAGCATTGGCTTAAATCTTGGACTGATAAATTATGTAAAATTCATATGATATAAGAGCCAGACAATGACCAATTCTACCAACAGTGGACCCAACCACTCACAATGACATTCAACAATACCATACCCCCCAGTTACTATCTAATATTATTCTGCTAGAGAAGTCTCTCTGGCTACAATTCTTGGAGTGACAGATTTATGCAGGCAGAATCTGTATGAGTCACCAGCGATCCTACTTAAATAGCTCAAGGCCAGCAAAGAAAATGTAGCACACTTTAAAGACACCATCTTACGTTTTTCTGAATTCCACCTCAGAAGCAATGTGACTGCAGTGTGTACCATCCATAAGAAGCACTACAGCTAATTGCCAATATGAAAGTACCGTACAAATCTATAAATATGATGACTTAAAAATGCCAGGGAAGTATCTCCAAATATTATTCAAATATCACCAAAACCAATGAACCCAATAGAATTGAGTACATCCAGCACCCAGTGTTAGTGATACGAACCAACAAAACATTTCTCCCTAAGCTTCTTCTTGCACTTGACATCTGATTCTCAAGCATGGTTGGTGATTTTGAATGACCTGTGACCCAGATTAGTAACAACAGCAGCAGCACTGATCAAAAAGCTATTTCTATTTTGTCGGAACTAGCATTCCAAGAATTATGGAATAATTAATACTTCAAAAATGACATTTAAGAGGCTTAATTTAGTCTCTGACATTCTGAAAGAGGTTAAGGATTATAAATGTATGAAGATTAATATTCAATTTGAATACATAACAATTTCTTCACCATCTGTTGACCAATTTACCGATTACTTCTTTATATAGCGTGGAAATATTTTAACCTCAGAGCACAAATC
Source organism: Okamejei kenojei (assembly GCA_035221665.1). Lineage (NCBI taxonomy): Eukaryota > Metazoa > Chordata > Chondrichthyes > Rajiformes > Rajidae > Okamejei > Okamejei kenojei. Next base: position 52,366,988 of record CM069135.1, on the reverse strand, counting down.
CAAAACAAATTCTTAGCCGTGTACCCTTTCTTTAGATGTAATGGGGCAGAATTTTCTATATTTCATTAAAAAAAAATGAAACACATTGCAGAAAATTAGAGCTGCGAAAAGTAGAAATTTTAAAAAGCAATGACAACTGTACTGGTGAAATTAACAGAATGGCAGTAATATTCTCCTGACACATTTTTCAGATTCTTGAGTCAGTAAAGTTGAAATAGATTTGCCTTCCAACATCTTTCTTTAATTCAAGAATCCATGCCATACAAATTAGCCAGAAAAAGCAGCCTTCCAGAGGACTTGGAGAAATTCAGAGTCCAGCAGAGGAGGACAAAGGGCTTAATTAGGAAAGGGAAAATAGATTATGAAAGAAAACTGGCAGGGAACATAAAAACTGACTGCAAAAGCTTTTATAGATATGTGAAGAGAAAAAGATTAGTTAAAACAAATGTAGGTCCCTTGCAGTCAAAAACAGGTGAATTGATCATGGGGAACAAGGACATGGCGGACCAATTGGTTCTGTCTTCACTAAGGAAGAGATAAATAATCTGCCAGAAATAGCAGGGGACCGGGGGTCAAATGAGATGGAGGAACAGAGTGAAATCCAGGTTAGTTGGGAAGTGGTGTTAGGTAAATTGAATGGATTAAAAACCGATAAATCCCCAGGGCCAGATAGGCTGCATCCCAGAGTACTTAAGGAAGTAGCCCCAGAAATAGTGGATGCATTAGTGATAATTTTTCAAAACTCTTTAGATTCTGGAGTAGTTCCTGAGGACTGGAGGGTAGCTAATGTATTGTAGCATATTTTTTAAAGGGAGGGAGAGAGAAAACTGGGAATTACAGACCAGTTAGTCTAACATTGGTAGTGGGGAAAATGCTAGAGTCAGTTATTAAAGATGGGATAGCAGCACATTTGAAAAGTGGTGAAATCATTGGACAAAGAGCATGGATTTATGAAAGGTAAATCATGTCTGACGAACCTTTTAGAATTTTTCAAGGATGTAACTAGAAGAGTGGATAAGGAAAAACCAGTGGATGTGTTATATCTGGACTTCCAGAAGGTTTTCGACAAGGTCCCACATAAGAGATTAGTATGCAAACCTAAAGCACACGGTATTGGGGGTTCAGTATTGATGTGGATAGAGAACTGGCTGGCAGACTGGAAGCAAAGAGTAGGAGTAAACGGATCATTTTCAGAACGGCAGGCAGTGACTAATGGGGTACCGCAAGGCTCAGTGCTAGGACCCCAGCTATTTACAATATATATTAATAATATGTACGAGGGAATTGAATGCAACATCTCCAAGTTTGCGGATGACACAAAGCTGGGGGACAGTGATAGCTGTGAGGAGGATGCTAGGAGGCTGCAAGGTGACTTGGATAGGTTGGGTGAGTGGGCAAATGCATGGCAGATGCAGTATAATGTGGATAAATGTGAGGTTATCCACTTTGGTGGCAAGAACAGGAAAGTAGACTATTATCTGAATGATGGCCGATTAGGAAAAAGGGAGATGCTACGAGACCTGGGTGTCATTGGACACCAGTCATTGAAAGTAGGCATGCAGGTGCAGCAGGCAGTGAAGAAAGCGAATGGTATGTTAGCATTCATAGCAAAAGGATTTGAGTATAGGAGCAGGTAGGTTCTACTTCAGTTGTATATGGCCTTGGTGAGACCACACCTGGAGTATTGTGTACAGTTTTGGTCTCCTAATCTGAGGAAAGACATTCTTGCCATAGAGAAGGTTCACCAGACTGATTCCTGGGTTGGCAGGACTTGCATATGAAGGAAGACTGGATAGACTCGGCTTGTACTCGCTAGAATTTAGAAGATTGAGGGGGGATCTTATAGAAACGTACAAAATTCTTAAGGGGTTGGACAGGGTAGATGCAGGAAGATTGTTTACGATGTTGGGGAGGTCCAGAACAAGGGGTCACAGTTTAAGGATAAGGGAAAATTCTATTAGGACCGAGATGAGAAAAACATTTTTCACACAGAGAGTGGTGAATCTGTAGAATTCTCTGCCACAGAAGGTAGTTGAGGCCAGTTCATTGGCTATATTTAAGAGGGAATTAGATGTGGCCCTTGTGTCTAAAGGGATCAGGGGGTATGGAGAGAAGGCAGGTACAGGATACTAAGTTGGATGATCAGCCATGATCATATTGAATGGCGGTGCAGGCTCGAAGGGCTGAATGGCCTACTCCTGCACCTATTTTCTATGTTTCTATGTTTCTGTTTCTATCCCCCTTTTTTTCCCAAAACCTTATTCAGCACGATCACATAATACATCACATCAAAAAGACAATCATACATTACAATGCATCGATTACTCATTATATTACAATGATGCATTAATTATTTACGATACTCTCAACTCCAAATGGTGACCATCGCCCACGGAAGGCCTCCAGAATCCCTGTGGACACCGCGAGTTCCCTCTCCAGGGACACGCGCGCATGCACGTAGGCCCGGAAGAGGGGCAGGCAGCCAACTCTAGCACGGCCATCGACCGCCCGCTGCCTCGACCCGCCAATGGCCATCTTGGCCAGGCCCAGGAGGAAACCGACAGGGAGGTCCTACCCCCCTGATCGGCTCTCCCCGCTCCCTGCCTTGTGTCCAAACACTAGAATCGTGGGACTAAAATGCAACCAGAACTTGAAGAACAACCCCTTCAGAAATTGGTACAGGTGCAGTATCCCCTCACAGTCCTAGTATGCATGGAACACGATCTCATCCTCACCGCAGAAAATACAGGTGGCCGACGAGCCCATGAACCGACTCAATAGTTTATTACACACCACCGCTCTGTGCAACACTCTCCACCCCAGGTCCCCAATGTAAAGGGGGACGACTCCCTTATAGAGAGACCCTCACTGGGGACCGCCGCCGCCTTCAGGTGGCAGCATAGCCCGCCAAGTTGTGTCAGGACGGAAGATGAAGGCAACGAGGTGCAGAATATGCAGAAGCATTCTGTACAGTATGCCTCTCCTCACATCACGAAACGGCACGCTGGGCATCTCGGAAAGGCGGCTCACTTTGTGTGGAGCCGGTGCCAGAAAAATATCCCGGAGCTTAGAACCGACGAGCAAATCCGACAGTGCGGGGCTAGATCAGTCAGGACCACTCTAGGTGCACGCCTCTCCTCAACACTCGCCATGCCAGGGTGAGGACCAGCCACACCCGCAGCCACAACACCCCCCTCCCCCTGTGGAGCAACACGCTGGCTGAAAACAACCGAATTCCTCACTCTTAGCACATCACGATAGAAACTATGCAAACCCCGTAAGGCGGGTCGACTGATGCCCGCCACCGGGAGCCGCAAAACCCCCCCTTAGGCAACGATCCCGACGGAAAAAATACGTGGCCAGAGCATGCCATCTGGGGGGGTTCTCCGCATACATATACCTCCGCAGAGTCCTGAGACAGAGCGCCGCCACCTGGGTACGCACGCATACCAAGGACTGGCCACCCTCCTCTAAAGGGAGACTCAGGACCGCTGCGGAATCCCAGTGCTTCCTATTTCCCCAAATTAAATCCACCAGCTTTTTCTGTAAAGCATTTGCAAAGATACAGGGTGGGACAAGCATAGCCAGCCAGTACCATAATATGGAGGCCAACAGCTGGTTTATGACCAGCACCCCCCCCTGAAAAGAAAGAACTCCAAGCAGGCCTGACCAGCGCCCAAGCCGGGCAAGGACTTTCATCTCCAGATCCAGCCAGTTCACCGCCAAGCATCCTCAGTGGGACTCAGTTAAACATAGAAACATAGAAAAATAGAAAAATAGGTGCAGGAGAAGGCCATTCGGCCCTTCAAGCCTGCACCACCATTCAATATAATCATGGCTGATCATCCAACACAGTATCCCGTACCTGCCTTCTCTCCATACCCCCTGATCCCTTTAGCCACAAAAGCCACATCCAACTCCCTCTTGAATGTAGCCAATGAACTGGCCTCAATGACCTTCAGTGGCAGAGAATTCCAGAGACTCACCACTCTCTGTGTAATGGATGTTTTCCTCATCTCGGTCCTAAAGGAATTCCCCCTTATCCTTAGACTGTGACACCTTGTTCTGGACTCCCCCAAATCGGGAACAATCTTCCTGCATCTAGCTTGTCCAACCCCTTAAGAATTTTGTAAGTTTCAATAAGATCCCCCCTCAATCTTCTAAATTCCAGTGAGTACAAGCCGAGTCTATCCAGTCTTCTTCATATGAAAGTTCCGACATCCCAGGAATCAGTCTGGTGAACCTTCTCTGAACCCCCTCTATGGCAAGAATGTCTTTCCTCAGATTTGGAGACCAAAACTGTACTCAATACTCCAGGTGTGGTCTCACCAAAACCCTGTACAACTGCGGTAGAACCTCCCTGCTCCTACACTCAAATCCTTTCGCTATGAATGCTAACAAACCATTTGCTTTCTTCACTGCCTGCTGCACCTGCATGCCTACTTTCAATGACTGGTGCACCTTGATACCCAGGTCTCGTTGCATCTCCCCTTTTCCTAATCCGCCACCATTCAGATAATAGTCTACCCTCTTGTTTTTGCCACCAAAGTGGATAACCTCACACTTATCCTCATTATACTGCATTTGGCCATGCATCTGTCCATTCACTCAGCCTATCCAAATCACCCTGCAGCCTCCTAGCATCCTCCTCACACCTAACTATACCACCCAGCTTGGTGTCATCTGCAAATGTGGAGATGTTGCATTCAATTCCCTCTTCCAAATCATTAACGTATATTGTAAATAGCTGGGGTCCCAGCACTGAGCCTTGCGGTACCCCACTACTCACTGCCTGCCATTCTGAAAAGGACCCCTTTACTCCTACCCTTTGCTACCTGTCTGCCAGCCAGTTCTCTATCCACATCATTATTGAACCACCAATACCGTGTGCTTTAAGTTTATATACTAATCTCTTATGTGGGACCTTGTCGAAAGCCTTCTGAACTTCCAGATATAACACATCCACAGGTTCTCCCTTATCCACCAGTTACATCCTCGAAAAATTCTATAAGATTCGTCAGACATGATTTACCTTTTGTAAATCCATGCTGAATTTGTCCACTGATTTCACCACTTTCCAAATGCGCTGCTATCCCATCTTTAATAATTGACTCTAACAGTTTCCCCACTACCGATGTTAGACTAACTGGTCTGTAATTCCCTGCTTTCTCTCTCCCTCCTTTTTTTAAAAGTGGGGTTACATTAGCTATCCTCCAATCCTCAAGGAACTACTCCAGAATCTAAGGAGTGTTGACCCCTTGAACCCCCAGATAGAGGAGGTGGGTGGTGCTCCATGCATACAATGTCATCACCTCCGGCAGGGAGTCTACCTGCGGTCCAAATCCGAAGGCTTGCAACGTCCCAAAGAGGTATTCACGCTCTACCCTGTCAAAAGCCTTCTCCTGATCAAGAGACAGAAAAGCAACTGACTGATCAGTACCCTTAGATAAATGAATCAGGTCCCTAACCAGGTGGATGTTATCCTGAATGGACCGGCCAGGGACTGTATAGGACTGGTCAGGGTGAATCAGTTGAGACAGCACAGTGCCAAAAAAACTTTGTACATAGGAGAGAGACCGGGCGCCAGTTCTTCAACATGCGGAGTTCGCCCTTCTTGAGCAGCAAGACAACGACTTCCCTACGCCACGAGAGGGTCATCTCCCCGGTCGCCAGACACTCGCCCAGAACCTTCATGTAATCTCCCCCCAGGATATCCCAGGAGGCTCTGACAAATTCTACCATCAACCCATCCAGCCCAGGGGACTTGCCCCTCCTGAACTGGTGCAGGGCACGAGTCAACTCCACCAATGATAAGGCGTCATCAAGAGGTTCGGACACCTCCCTATCTACAGTCCGTAGACCCTCCCACAGGACCCGCTGAGCCTCCCCGCAGAATCCATCTGCGGAGAGCAGGGACCCATAAAAGGACCAGACTAAATCACTGATCGTCTTTGGATCTGTCACAGAGGAGCCATCATCCATGAGCAGCTCCACGAGCAGTTTGCGGGCTCCCCGCTCTTTCTCCAGAGAGAAAAAGAAAGGTGAAGCGCGGTCCAGATCCTGCAACATCTGGACCTGCGAACTCACGTATGCGCCCCGAGACCGCTCAAGCAGCAGGCTCCTCAAGGCTTCCTTCTTCTCCTGAAACTCTCCCCATTCACAGGAGTCCTCACCAATCTGACCCAGGCGAGACTCTGTGTCCAGTAGCTCCCTCTCAAGCCTCTCGACCGCAGGGTCCCACCTTCCGGTCGACCCCCATGTGTATTCCTTACAAAAGAGACAGATATGAGCTTTCCCCACATCCCACCACTGCCTAAGGGAAGAGAAGGTCCACTGCCTCTCTCTCCCCTTCACCCAAAGCCGACTGAATGACTCCCGGAAACACCGATCCTCCAGCAGCCGGTTATTAAAATGCCAGTACGCGGACCCAACCCATGTGCACGCTGGATTAAAGTCCACACACACCAGACAATGGTCCGAGCTCAGCACCAGCCACATTGAGGCCACTGAGACATGGGAGACATATGCACCGGAGTTGTACATGTGATCGATGTGGGAACCAACCCCCTCAGACCTCCGCGAAAAAGCATTGGAATCAGGGTGGAGGTTCCGCTATGCATCAACCAGCTCAAAAGAATCACTCAAACCTCTCAGCTTCTTCACTACAGCAGGGGCACACTGAGTACCAGAACGATCTTGCACCTCAAGTGTGCAATTGAAATCCCCCCCAAGGAAGACACACTCTCCGCTATCAATAATGCTCAACAGAGCAGTCACCTCCTGAAGTAGGCAGGCCTGCATCGTGCCAGTGCTGGGGGCACACATATTAATGAAATGCAATGGCATGCCATCCAGGCTCACGGCCAGATAGAGCAAACATCCTGCACCTTTAGTATCTCTGGCTGAAAAGTCGAGGCCAACAGAAAAGCCACCCCACTTGAATTTGTGCTGAGGTGGCTCATGTGGACACCCCCCTCCCCCTTCCCACTCCAGTCGCCAGGTGGGTTCATCACTGACAACAGTATGCGTCTCTTGCAGAAAACTCACTGCATATTTCCCCTCTCTGAGGACTGACAGATGATGAAATCTACGAAAGCTCGCTCTACTACCATTTAAATTTAAAGTAGCAACTATGAATGTGCAAACACACTAGATTGTGCTCCTCACACTCCTCATGGACTCGGATACTTTCTCTCTGAGGAACTTCAAAAAGTCGCTGAGTTACTGACGCTTTCAGTCTCAGGAAGTTCAATGTCTTTGCTGCCAAGGATAATATCAAGAGTCTTAATAAATCCCGATCTGTTCACCGTCTCCGAACTGCTTAAATTCTAGTCCTAGGACTGTTTGTTTTTAGAAAGTCCCGAACCTCACAGATAATGACTGTTCAAGACACAGCCCTGGAGTCCGGGCACTCCGCCAACCCACTCACACCTGGAGCAGCATCCTCCCCTGTACTGCGCTCAAGGTCATTATCAGATTTCGAAGGACTACAGCTCGCTGAAATCTCATTCACCCCACTGCACAAGCCGACCCCATCACACTCCCCCTCCTCCGGCATGACACCACCCCCAGGATCAATTCCGAGGAAGGTCCCTGAAACAGAGGCCCAACCTCCGGCCCAGAAGACACCAGTTCGTGGCCAACATCCTCATCAGGGGTGGAGGGTCTCGAAGTAGGCTTCCCCCTTACTTTGGGCCCACGACCTTGCTCTCACTCACCGGGAGCACACCTTTTTTTAGTCCCGCTGGCATGCGGCGGTGCGGTGACCTCCATAAAGGAAGGGTCCTTCGCCTCCACACTACCCGCTGCCTCTTTTCCACCCCACCCCCCTACCTCCCCTGCCCCCTTCTGAACCACCTCAGCTCCTTTCTGAGCCATACCAGGTGCATCCCGGACCTCGCTGGGGCTAACAGGCACCCCTTAGATGGGCTCAGGTCTAGGCAAGGGCCCATCCGCTTGCATTTGACTCACTTGGAGGAGCTTATTCTTCTTCTTAGACCTCTGCTTCTTCTGCACCACCCAATGCCTCTCCCTCCCTTCGCCCTTCCCCTGTGCCTCGCCATCAACCACCACCACAGGTTCAGGATGTAGGGGGCGGGGGGCATAACTGCCCTGGGTCACCGAGGCGGAGCTAACAGCCCCAGCCAAGTCATCATAGAAACATAGTAACATAAAAAATAGGCTTGTTTTTACAACGCTATTACCCCTTATACAATAATGTTGAAAAGTGGCCCTTTTTGAATTTTGCCCTGGATTTGTCTGCCTGCCACTTTTACTTTTCACCATGCTACCTATTGCTTCCACACTCATTTTACACCCCTCTGTCTCTCTGCTCACACATTTAAGAAACTCACCACCTCTTATTCTCTGTAAATTTCCCCACCAGGATATTGGTCCCCCTCGGGTTTAAGTGCAACCCGTCCTTTTTGTACAGGTCACACTTCCCCAAAAGAGGTCCCAATGATCCAGAAACTTGAATCCCTGCCCTCTGCACCAATCCTTCAGCCACGCATTTATCCTCCACCTCGCTCCATTCCCACTCTAAAGTGTCGCGTGACACAGGCAGTAATCCTGAGATTGTTACCTTTGCAGTCCTTCTCCTTAATTCTCCTCCTAACTCCCTAAATTCTCCTTTCAGGACCTCGTCTCTTTTTCTACCTATGTCATTGGTACCTATATGTACCACGACCTCGGGCTCCTCTCCCTCCCATTTCCGGATCTCTTGGACACGTTCAGACACATCCCAGACCCTAGCACCAGGGAGGCAAACTACCATCTGGGTCTCCTGACTGCGTCCACAGAACAGTAAGATTAAACAGTTTGAAGTTTGATCTTTATTTTATGAGGAGTTACGTTGGTGATTACGTGAAGACCCCGCCAGTCTGCATGCGCGTCAATCTTCAAAGCAGCGGTGTGAAATCACAGGTAACAGTAATTGAAGTAACATAGTAAGATCAGCAACTTGAGAACTACCAGATGACCTTTGTGAGAGAGGGTTGGGAGTGGAGGGCATGTAATCACCAACGTAACTCCTCATAAAATAAAGATCAAACTTCACCAAAGTTCTCATTTAATCTTACTATTTTACTTCGGAGTCACATTGATTCTGTGAAGGTTCAAAGCTCTGTGATTTCATGCTGCAGATTCAAATCCCGGCATCTCACTGCATCGATTGACTCAGGATGAGTGAATAATCAACAATGCATTAACCATGACATTGATTCAAATGTATTAATGGTTTATGTTAATAAAGAAATCAATAGCAACCCCTCTATCTCAGGGGAGGCTAAAGTGGACGCAAAACAGAATGGGCAAATAGTCGGGTCAGTAACCAGCCTATGGTAAAATAATTTTAAAAATCAATTCAGTTGAACATCCTGCGGTTGCGAGAATATGGTCGATGGGAACATCCATTGCCCTGGCCGCTGATGTTGATGCCGCCCTGGAGTAATGAGATGTAAAATTGTCAGTGTTAATACCTGCATAAACCAGAACCTGCTTCAGCCACTTTGAAATTGTCTGAACCGACCTTTCCTTGTGTGGTTGTTTGTCACTTAATAAACAATGCTGATTCCACACCTCTTAGAATTATGGTGGCCTTGATGTAATATAGCAAGCCTGCCCTCACACATAGACATGAGTCCGTGGCGTATGCCGAAATATGATCTGAAATTCTGCCACCCCTGGTCTGCTCTGCTTGTGTAGATCAGAAATGTAAAACGTAATGGCATCTGCAGCCATCTCCATCCTATCTAGCCGCAACATTTGCAATGTTTGTCCTCGTTGTGCTGATACTAGTGTCATGACTAAGGATGTAGCTGGAACCCCCTGGTGAAGTATTGTTAACACACTGTCAATATCCAAAACTGCATATACTTGTAGTGGGAGAACTTGTGTCATAGATCTCTTTTACAACTCGATATCCGGGGATGAAACCCGACAGAGTGGTTCCCGTTTGCTGCAGTGGCTCTATAACTGAATTATTGTCAAAGACCATTTAAGAATGAACTGGAAGACATCAATAGTCTGTACCGTATTAAATGTAACATTAACATTTAAAAAACCGCTTCCGATCCCCTCAATAGGAAATGTACTGCTTTTTTGGTGCTTTCCCTGCACTCTGCAGTGAGCACATCCATGGATTGATGTGACAACCTGAGCCATAAGGCAGTTCATTCAGAATGTGTATGTCAATAATTGTTTTATTATGCAGAGGCCGGTTTCCTGAACCACAGTTTGAACCAGCAAAGTTTTCGTTTTTTTAGAATAACCGTATACAGTTGTATTAATATGCCTGACGAAAACAGGAAACATGGCTGCATAGCCATTAGACAGTAAGAAAACCTAAAGCGAGATCTTGCTGACTTATTTCAAGACCCGACTGATGAGGCAAAATGGAAGACATAAAAGAACATTCCTCCTTCTTGTAGCGAGAATGTATCTCTCCGCACTGTTCTGCCACATATTTTTGCAATCAGTGAATAAACATGAAACCAACATGTCGATATTCGATGTACCATTTACCATACTTTCATAATCCTTTGCGATCCAATACCTATTCTGTGTTGTCATCGATCTGAACTTGATGATACACCAGTGGCAAAGGAGATTAGGTAAATTATTACAGGATACTTTTACTTGATTGCCATGTGACTAACATATGCCACCACTGTAGTGTAGAAACTTGAAGTTGAGCATGTAGATTATGGATATTCGTTCAATAGCCCTTTACCCATGGGGTGCATCTAGTGAATATATTTAGTTGATACCAACAACTGAAGAATTGGTAACTCATGCAAATCTCCTCCACCTCAACCTCCAACTAGAGATGATATTTGCAATTTCCCACCTTAGAGCTCTTAGCATCAGTTTGTAAATAACTGTAATTCGACTGACCAAACTACTGGTCCCAGTGCTGAATACTGTTTGTTCATCATAACTTGACTTAGGTAACTTCAGCTGGCAATAGCATAAGGTTGCTAACAATGATCTACATGACCTTTGAGAGGTTGTTACTTTGCACCATGACTGTTCCTGGACTTGCACAGCTGGAGCACGGCTACTATATTGCCAATTACTCTTGATGAATAGGTCAGTTTTATAACAGGTTGCTATTAACTCCAATCTCTTGCCACATGGGCGGAATCATAGGCTAATTAATAGTTAAAGGTTAATCCCAATGAGCAACAAGTCTATTTGGTAACAACTTGAGTTAACTGGGTGGATGAACCCAACCCCCAAACACAGTTTGAGGCTGAAACAGATGACCCCAACAAAATATAGCGTTAGCATATCATCCAGACAAGACACAATAAGTGCCCTCAAATTCTGAGTCCAAACACTGACTCCATTATTTGCCAAATAACCTGGACAAATAGTGCATCCCATTCAGCAATGTTCCACTGTCATTAGTACAGTTATCATTGGCCTTTGATAACCTTTGTAATGGGAACTGCATAGAATGGATCCTTATGAATCCGTTGTTAGTCAGTAAAGAAGTTTCCCTTTCGGAAAGTTCATATGCGAGTTAACCATTTTTCATAATGAACAGGCCACTCCTGCCATCATTCCATAACTGCGCATGATAACTCTGGCCCGATTTCCAAGCTTGTCTTAAAAGACAATCCTGGCCATAATCCCAAACTTGCTTGGAATGCTTGTAATGTGCAGTTTTACATGGTTAAATGCCTCTAAGCAGATGCAAGTGTAAATATTACAAACTTGTGAATGGTTACCCATGTTTCGGAAGTGCCAGACCCACCTTGTTGAGTAGGACTGGTAGGGTGCGTGGAATGTTTGCCCAGCTGTCATGCTGCCACCAGCTTCAGTGAACCACTTACTGCCGATGAGCGCCTGGGGTGCATTCTGAAACGATTAACCTTTGCCCGCCGTTGGCCTTGATTGATCTGTCAGACAGGTTTTTCCTGTTGAACAGGCCTTACCTGAATAGAAGATTCGGCGACTAGCTCTCATATCTTTCTGTTAGCGCTGTTCACTGCCGGCACTCATGTGCACCAGTATGTTCCACCGACATCTTTAGAAGCTGGAGTCAGTTACATCTGACCTTTCGCATTCCCCTCCTCAGAGAGGGCGATTCATAGGCAGCCCTAAACAGGTGCTGCCGCAGGTCCCTGAGGATACCTGCACTGATATTGCCCCCAATGGACCTATACCAGGATGGAACATTTTGTTGGGCTGGCAAACTTTGTTGTCAGGAATGGTACCTCTGACATAGAGAGAGTACAGAGGAGATTTACTAGAATGTTGCCTTCTATGTTACAGAGAAAGGTTGAACAAGTTAGGTCTTTATTCTTTGGAGCGCATTAAGGGGTGACTTGATTGAGGTCCCATTGAGGGTAGGAAGATTCAAACAAGCTGACATACAGAAGTTTAGGGTAACCTCAGCTGTGTGGAATGAGCTTCGCAGAGGCGGTCAGATCGATTTTAACACGTGAACTGACGGGGAAAACAAATGGTCGGCACGGACTGGAAGGCCGAGAGGGCCTGTCCTGCTCTACATGTGCCCCACAGAGCCTCGGCGTCAGAGACACAAGAGGGAGACATGGAGCAGCCCTGTCACAGGCGCTGCTGGCGCGGCCTTTTCTACAGGCCGGCACTGTCACACAAATTCGGTATAATTTATCGTGGAGGCCAGCTCTTCTCCCAGTGGCTCTCCTAACTCTGAAGGGACAGCGAATCATGCTGCCAGAGATGGGACATCTGGCAGCTGCCGTTCTTCACTTGGATTGACCTCACCATCAGAGTCGGGGTCAGAACTCAACTGACCCATTGCACACGCCTCATTAATGAGGGTGCTATCGAGCAGCCCTCTACTAGGTGCTGCTAGCGCGGTGTCTTCTCTAGCCTGGCGCCGACACCACTCCTCCTCCTGGAGTGTGCCCTGCTGGAGCACCCTGTGCAACAGGTGCTCTATTTGGGATAACCGTTGAAAAAACGGTATCCAGCCCCGGAGGGGAATCGTCCCGGACTGACTCCCCCGACGATTTTTCGATGACTTCACCACATGCCTGGCGACCACTAAAAACGATGATATGTCTGTGAGCCGCTGACCCCACTGTCAGCGTCTCTGGCGGTAATGCCGCATTCCTGCTTGATTTGCCCCTCCACGAGCATCACAGCAGGCTGGAAGCCACTGATGCCTTGTCAGTGGCTGGAATCGCAAGCCCGACATTTACCGGCTATCCGCCTCCGCGGTCGGAACCGGGGTCTCCCCACAGCCCATAGCCGGCTTCACTCACCGGACTTCACGATAAACCTAGCAGGAAATCTCTGTGAAGAGATGTTCCTGCTCGAACAACAAACCCTGGTAAGTAAAACAAACTTACCTTCTAGGTTTAAACTTACCGCCGGCAGCAGCAATGCCCTGCCAGTCCGGTGCTCCGCGATGCGAACAACGATATGACGCGCATGCGGACTGGCGGGGTCTTCACGGAATCACTCATGTGACTCCGAAGTAAAATCGCCTATCTGACCCCCTAACTATAGAGTCCCCTATTACTACTGCCCTCCTCTTCTTTTCCTTACCCTTCTGAGCAACAGGGCCGGTCTCTGTACCGGAGGCCCGGCTGCTGTTGCTACCCGCAAGTAGGCTGTGCCCCCCAACAGTACTCAAGCAGGAGTACTTATTGCCAAGGTGTACAGCCACCGGGGTACTCTCTAGTTCCTGCCTCTGCCCCTTGCCCCTCCTAACCGTGACCCACTTGCCTGCCTCCCGTGGTTTTGGTGTGACCACCTCTCTGTAACTCCACTCTATGACCTACTCGCTCTCCCTGACCAGACGGAGATAATCGAGCTGCTGCTCCAGGTTCCTAATACGGTCCCTTAGGAGCCCCATCTCGATGCACCTGGCACAGATGTGGACATCTGGAGGGCTATCAGACTCCATGACCTCCCACATCTGACATCCAGAACAGTAAACTGCCCTGGCCCTCATACTCCCCCTTACCCTGGCTACAATACAAAGTACAATACAATACAATACAAAGTGCTGGAAGAAATCAGCAGGGATCTGACTCCCAATCAGCTGATTCCTCTAGTCTGTTTCCACCAATCAGCGGCTTCCTCAAGCCCACTTGTTTTGAACTGTGAACTGCGAATGGAACGTTGCAGAGTTGAGTTCTCCTCCCACTACAACCGCTCCTGGGCCTCTGTGAATCGAAGCCCCGCGATCGGGTTTTGTACTCACTGCCCAGATGTTACTCCTCCCACTGCAACCGCTCCTGGGACTTTGTACTATCTGTACCATCATTACTACCCCGGGTCACCGAGGCATAACAGGCCACCCCGGACAGGCCAGCAATGCAATCCTGGGCCGCTGCATTAGAATTTCTAGCAGCGGCCCGGCAATTGGGACAATCCCTGCGGAGATGTCCAAACTCTCTGCACGCATGAAACCGTGCCTCTCCCCAACTCCAATATACACGGTTGGGGACACCATTATGCTGCACAACGAAGCTCCCCTCAGTGCCCAAGCACTCTTCCACCTTCATAAAAACCCGCCTCTTGAAACTCAAGACCCCTTTTTCATACAGGTCATTCCCGGGGTGCATAAGCCTACTAAGCTTAGACCGCAACTCCCCAATCTTTCCCAAGTGTGGAAGAATTTTTGCATCCCGGAGAAACGTGGGACAATTCCGCAGGAGAACTGGTTTCACAGTGGACACACACGGTTCCACCGGCATGAAGACCCCCTCCACTGTGAGCCCCCTCTCCAATGCTAGGGCCACATCCTCCTTGGACTTTAAGATTAACCCAACCTTCCATCCTGCAATCTCGGAAGAGGCAATAACATCTCTCTTAAAAAGGTAATGCAAGCCCTTCGCAATTGCACCCCTGCTCCACAGGAACCTGGATTGGACCGAGATTCCGTATATATCGCCATCCAAGTCAACATAAGGCTCATCCTCAAATGGCCCCGAAACCACCGCCGAAGCCACAGCTGCATAACTCTGAGCCCGAGGCCGAGCCCCCACCATCTTGACAGTGGCACAAACCAGCTCCAGGAACAACAGCAACTCAGCTCAAAAGCAATCTCAGAGACAGTCACAGTCCGGATAAGCAGCATAAGCAGTTTCCTCCAGCTGAAAAAAGGAAAGTCCCCACGTTCAACTCCACAGCCGAGAGCAGCTTTTGGGAGACTTCTTTAAAGCCCTTCCGAAGTTTCCGGAAACTGCCGGAAGTGAAAAGTACCTTCTTCACATTAAGCCCAGGAAGCTGCACTGTGCAAAACCGCATTGGGGTAGAGAATCAGTGCTAGAAACGTCAAAGACACCAAAGTCTTTCCTACCCTCGATCTCCAGGCACTCTTGGCAATCCGCCAGCCACGGCCGCTCCCACGGCGGTCCAGAAGAACTCAGGAATTCCACACTAAATGGAGAAATCCTTAAACAAAGGAATGTTTCAGCAGTCCGACGTTAAGTCAAATTATGAAATCTCACTGCCTCTGTCCCTCTTCCTTCGACAAGAACCTTGAAAGGCCGCTTCAAATCTTCTCAGCCGCCAGAGCTGAGAAAGTCACAGCCTCTCTCTCCCTCTCCCTCTCCCTCTCCTTCCCCTCTCCCTCTCCCTCTCCCTCTCCCTCTCCCTCTCCCTCTCCCTCTCCCTCTCCCTCTCCCTCTCCCTCTCCCTCCCACCTCTCTCTCTCTCTCCACATATAAAGTTGTCAAACCCACCAAAGGATTTTTTAATGTTACGGCCAGTTGCTGTTGACCTTTCTCTTCACCACATAATTCACTGAACAACTATGAATAACAAAGTTTAAGCATTTTGTGCATTCTCTATAACATAACAGATCAAAGTTTAAGTTTAGTTATTTCACACTGGGTGGCACCAGCAATGGCTGCCTCGCCAACAGTCTGTCTGTCCCTTCCTTCTTTGTTGTTTGTTTGTATGTGTTAAATGTATGTTTTTAGTGTTCCTTAGCTTGTGGGGGGATGGGGGGGGGGGGGGGGGGGGAGTTGGGTAAACTTTTTCTAGTCTCTTACTTCGACGGAGATGTGATTTTTTTCCGTATCATATCTCCGTCTGCATTGTGGCCTAACCGAGGAGTTGGCAGCCTTTGCTGGAGACCGACTTCGAGACCTCACTGTGGGGTGGTCACAGTGAGGTCTCGATTTGCATTGGACCCAACATGTTCTGCACTCCACACTCACGATGATCTTATTCAGTAGGTCATATTTCCTCGTGATATAAAAGCCAACTCCTGGAGACCATTTTTTTTTTCATATGCCCATCAAATATCCCTCAATCTCCGAACACCCACCCACACCAGGGGTAATCCACATTAGCTAGTTAGGATGGCACAGTTGTTCAGCTGGTAGAGCCACTGCATCACAATTGCAGAGACTCGGCTTCAATCCTGGCCTTCATTGCGCTTTCTCATTCTGTCATGTGGCATTCCTCCAACCTCTGGTTCCCTCCTATACTCCAAAGATGTGCATGTTACTTGGACACTGGATGTCACCCCTGATGTGTAGGAGAATAAAATGGGAAAAGAGTAGGATTGCTGTAATTGAGTGGTCTGTCTCAATGCTGCATGACTAATCAGTCTACCACAGACTATTGATGATCAAAGAGTTTGGGAAACTCTTTGAATGATCAGATATGGCCTCATGATCGGCACAACAGGCCCAAAGGCTGGATGGTCTAATTCTGCTCCTCTATCTTATCTGTTGTCATCATGGTAGAAGTGAATAAAATGCCTTAATCACAGTGTATAATTTGGGTATAAGTACCGGTTAATGAATGGTGGAGACCAGCGGAATTGCAGAGCTACTTATTTATCCAGCAAACAATATGTAAAAGCAAGATTCTTATTTTTGAATAAAAGGCTGGAAAATTGTTTTGTACTAAAGATGTAATTAAGTCTCAACCACCCAGATAAAAAGCATTTGCAGTGATTTTGTTTAGTGACGCAGAAAATTGCTAACACGGGTGAAACGCATTCAGTTGGTTGGGAGTTGATAATGGCATCTGTCATTGAGATCATAAAAGAAATATTTGAAGAGCAGAAAAGCTTCGGAGACGAGGAAATAAACATTTCTAACTGATACTGCCAGGCAACACATTGATATAATGTCAGAGGATGCACAGTTTTGAACAATAATGTTTAATTGCAAGAAGTGAAATGTACTTTTGTTCTTGTGTAGGAACTTTAACTTGGGTGTAGTGATAAAAGAATAAACCCTGGTGTAATCTACGAAATTAGTTATCTGAACAAAAACATACAAGGAAGGAGGACTCATTTTGTTCCTTATATGAACGAACGAATGGATTCAAAAGGAAGCTATGTGTCTGAAAAGTTCATAACTACATGGCCATGTCTGATCTCTATATTTTTCCAATCAATAAAGAGATGTTGCCTTTCATATGATGAGACCATAGCTGGTGGCTTATCTTTCCAGTCCACTAAACAAATGTCATATATTTCTTTCTGAACTTACAACCAATTGATCTGTTACTCACTTCTGGTTTACAAACCTCTTTACAGAGAATATTAACGTTAAATGTCATGTTCTAACCTCTCCAATCTATAGGAAGATAATACTGACATTCCATTTTTGACTGTCCTCTTTGGCCCAATTTGAGTGAAATCATACTGAAGATGTTTTGATGTGAATGCTTCAGTGAACTCAGAACTGATTCTTATGCTGTATAGGACATATTCCTGCATGATCATTGAATCCAGCCTATTGATAAAAATGTTTTTTCAATCTTGGCAGTAATTAAATCGAAGTTTAAGCTACGTTGAACAATGTTAAATATGTATGTTTAACCATGATGCTTTCTTTGTGTTTAGAGTTTAGTTTAGAGACACAGCATGGAAACAGGCCCGTCAGCCTACTGTGTCCATGCTGACCATCGACCATCAGAAACACAGTCTTATTAAGTATATATGTGTACAAGTGTTGCAAGTGCTGGCAACAATTCTGTCAAGAAAATTGTGGGTGGAACAGTGGTGCTGCAATAGAGTTGCTGCCCCAGAGCGTCAGAGACCCGAGTTCAAATCTGACTATGGGTGTTGTCTGTACGGACTTTGCACATTCTCCAGTGACCACGCGGGCTTCCTCCGGGTGTACCGGTTTCTTCCCACATTCCAATGACGTGCAGGTTCGAAAATTAATTGGCCTCTGTAAATTGTCTCTGGTGTGTAGAATAGAGCTAGTGTATGGCTAATCATTGTCGGCATGGACCCTTAAAGCCCTGTCTCACGGTGTGAGTTGACCCACGAGGGACCCCGAGTTTTCACTCACGGTAATCACGTACAATTAACGTAGCGGGAACGTCGGAACTCGCGCACGCAACTTAGCGACTCGTGGCGCTAACGGCAGGTACCCATGAAACTTGTTAACTCGTGAAAAAATTCAAACATGATTGAATTTTTCCACGAGTCAAATTTACTGTTCAAGTTAAAAATTGAAACATTTAAACTCGTTTTAATAACGTAGTGGCCCGTGCATTTACCTTAGTGACTCGTGAGTCTACCGTGGGCACTCTTTAACTCAGCGGGCAGGCAGCATCTCTGGAGAGAAGGAATGGGTGACGGGATGACATTTCCAAATTTCTCCAGCACCATGTGTTCACTTTTTGTCAACCAGCATCTGCCCTTTCTTGTGTATGACATTATTTATATTCCGTGGCAGTTGATTGTCGCTACCTTCAGTTTCCCAGGGGGTCGGGACGGGACTGGAGTTGGGAGGGAAAGGAGGGGGGGGAGGGGAGGAGGGAAGGGTGGGGGGGAGGAGGGAGGGGAGGGGGATGTTGGGGTGACTTAGTACGGGAGACAAGTGTACTGACTGTATGAGCAGACACTTTGGTAGTGATTGCCCATGGGGTTCACTGTCAGAGCAGCATTATAAACCATGGAGCGATTAACCCTGGAAAGGGGGGAGACTTCTCTCTGAGTTGGACCCAGGAAACTGAACCTGAACAGAGCACAATCTGCAGTTTCACTAAATGCTTTAAAAAAACTTTAAGTTATAGATTATGGACAATTTTAAGTTGAGTATGGACAAATCCAACGAACCACACTACATTATTCTTGAATAGATAACTTTGAATTCATGATTTTTTAAAAAGGAACCAACATCTACAGTGCCTTGTGTCTTGGCAATTCATGATTCTCCACGCTGGGCAGAGAATGGGATTTGTAAGCGGCTAACTTCATTCTAAGACTTGGAATGTCACATTGGCGGCGCAGCAGTAGAGTTGCTGCCTCACAGCGCCAGAGACCCGAGTTCAATTCTGACGACTGGTGCTGTCCGTACGGAGTTTGCACGTTCTTTCAGTGACCACGTAGATTTTTTCCGGGTGCTCCAGTTTCCTCCCACATTCCAAAGACGTGCAGGTTTGTATTTTAATTGTTGTCTGTAAATTGCCTCGCAGTGTGTCGGATAGAACTAGTGTCCGGGTGATTGTGGTCAGCATGGGCTCGGTGGGCCGAAGGGCCTGTTTCCACACTGTATCTAACTAAACTAAAGGCCCTGCAGAAGAGTTCCGACCCGAAACATCAACTATCCATTTTCTCCAGAGAAGCTGCCTGACCCGTTGAGTTATTCCAACACTTTGTGACCTTTTGTGATAAGTTAATGCTTCAAACCTTTCTCGAGGAATGGGAATTAGAGGAAGCAGTAGGAAATATGTTGCTTGGCATTTAAAATAAATAGATTAGTCAGTATAGTAATTATTAAGTCAAAGTTACAGTTATGTAAGTGCAACTGCGCTAGAAGTGAGGAGAGGGATGGGGTAATCAGGGGAACAAATGTACAATTAGCCGATCTGGAAAACTAGTAGAACGACTGGACGAGGGTTTGTTTGATGCCCAACACAAAATGCTGGAGTAACTTAGCGGGTCAGGCAGCAACTCTGGAGAGACGGAATAGGTGACTTTTCGGGTCAAGATCCTTCTTCAGAAGATGAGCCCTTATCCGAAACGTCACCTATCCACGTTCTCCAGAGATGTTACCTGGCCCGCGTTGTTACTCCACTTGTTGTGTCTGCCTTCCGTCTAAAGCCTTGGGATCGTTGCCCTTCGTGTTGGACTGGAGGGGGGGGGGGGTACGGTGCTGTTTGATCGCCCCCTGCTATCCCAGGGATAGGGAGACACACCGGCTTTTGAGACTGGTGGGCAATCACTACCAAAGTATCTGCCACACAGTCAGTACACCTCTTGTCTCCTGCACTAAGATCATCCCGCAGAGAATGATCCCAGCCTAACCCAAGAGCTGTGTCACCCCAGACAGATTAATGATGCCCGCGCACACCCCCTCCCCCCCCCCCCCAACTTCCCTCCGCCTCAACTCACGCCTGGGCACCAAAGCAGCTCAGGAGGCGAACCCTGAGCTCCGTCTCCCAACAATCTGATGTGCAACTGATGTGAAAGAACAGCGGCTGCGGCCGGCCGGCTGGCACCCGGCATGGACTTCTCACACCCTCACACATGAAAAGTGTGTGCGAATAAACAAAAACAAGGAATAAAACCAAAGCCTGGCTTGAAAAGCAACTAAAAATATATTCCGCTTAGAACGAGCAGGCGCGGAGACATCCGTCCACATTCAAAGATTTCATCTCCCGTCTCCCCGCAGTGTGCAGACCTGGCAGTAAATTCAATTAAAATATAACAAACCTCCGTCCACTGGTCTTCTAACTATGTGATGTGTGTTTCAAACAAATCATAAGTATAACTGCTCTGGCACTGGAGGGTGCGCATTTTCCCTTTGTAGGTCATATCAATAGATGCGGCCGTGCTGAATTCTATCTTTAACTCAAAGCCGCAGGATGGAGAAGTATTCTTTAACACTGTTGCTTATTAAAACATACCTTCATTCACGGTTGGCTCAAGAATAACGGGAGAGGAACTTGGTAACTTGGGAGAGGAACTTGGAACATCACAGAAATGACATACCCATGGGAACTCTGTTAAACAGTTGAACATAAACTTGGAATCTCGTACATAACCACGAGTCTGTTTTTTTTCTTTCACTTGGGGTTACTCGTGGGTGGACTCGCACCGTGAGACAGGGCTTTAAGAGCCGAAGGGCCTGTTTCATGCCATATCTCAAAACCTGTTCAAACTAGTTTGATACAGTAAACCCTCATTTTTATGGACCCTGTTATCATGGATTTTGGTTATAGTGGATGGACCTGCCAACACCAAACCCAGCACACGTCACCTGCCCGGCCATTTACAGTCCTGGCTTCCTACGCCACCCCCGGTTTGCAAGATGCAACCAGCAAGCCCTTCTTCACCCAGCACACAACCTGGTAGACGTGGCTGTTGTTGCGACTCATGTTGTAGTCCCTAGGGACAGCGCTTCATTCAGGCTGCCTCCACCGACAGAACAACATTGGTCACCATGGGGCTCCATTCCCTCTCACTGGCTTCTTCCTGTCGGCTTTTGCTTTATCGGCTACCCAGCTCCATTCCCCGTTACCAGCAGATAGGCCAGGAGGAGTTGAAGACCAGCACCCTGGACAGCGCTCTGGAC
Organism: Okamejei kenojei; assembly: GCA_035221665.1. Taxonomy (NCBI): domain Eukaryota; kingdom Metazoa; phylum Chordata; class Chondrichthyes; order Rajiformes; family Rajidae; genus Okamejei; species Okamejei kenojei. The sequence continues at coordinate 52,345,482 of CM069135.1, read as the reverse complement.
TGACGTAAGGCCGCAGCCAGAGGAGCAATAGCTGCATCCAATTAGCCAAGATGTGAATCAGCTGGTAGTTGCGAGTCTCATGGCCTTCTGTCCATCAGGGACTCCAGCGTGTAATGGCTGATCTGGAGAACTCGGTCCTGGCACCACTCTGGATCTTGTTCACAGATAAGTCACTCACTCACTGCCTACACTTGTATACTCAATATGCGTGTGTTTCCTCCCTGATCTACAAACACCAGTCAACTATGTTTGTAGAAGTAGGCATCCTCCTTAACAGGTGACGTTTCAGGTCGGGACCCTTGTTCAGACTCTAACGGAGGGGCCCGACCCAAAAATTTAGCTCTCCATGTTCCCCAGAGATGCTGCTTGACCCGCTGAGTTACTCCAGCACTTTGTGTCTTTTTTTTATAAACCAACATCTGCAGTTCCTTGTTTCTGCATCCTCCTTAATGATGGGAACTGGAATTATTTATTATGTTGGGATAAAACTCATCTTAGATGTCTCTGGCAAGCAAAGCTTGTCATGTCTTACTTCTTACTACTATATAATTTTGAACTTGCATGATCTCGGGCCTTATGATTTACCAATACTTCCAAGTGAGCCAAATTATTTTACCAAGCACCTAATTGTTTTTTGTAATTGAGCCTGCTGGTTCAACATTGGGGCTGCTGTCAGACGATGTTTTAGCTGAGAAGCCCGTTTGAACCCTGTGACAAAGCATCTTCCCTAAATGCCACTCCAATCCTTGTAACCAACAAACAGGCCAGGAGGAGCTGAAATCCAGCACCTTGGACTGTGCCTGCCAGGAAATAACACACCTTATACAGCGATCTGGACTGAGCTAAGGCCACAGTCAGAGGAGTTATAGCTAAGATTTGATAAACACCTGCATCATGTCCGTCCTACTCCTTAAAACCAAGGCAGTTCCAGCCACGGGGAATGGGAGAGAAAAAAAGAGAGGAGAGGGAGAGGAAAAGTAGAGGAAAATGAGATGCCTCCCCACTAGCTGTGTTTCCCTTTTGTAGGCTTGGAGGAAAACTGAACTGCTGGGCAAAGCCTGAGACTGCCAGCTCCCCTCTTCAAGGCCAAGACTGAGCAGCTGGGACAAGCCTGAGACAGCCAGCGGCAACTTTCTTGCCCACATACGATGGGGGACTGCATCCCCACACAGAGAGCCATTGAGCTACTGGGACAAGCCCAGACCACCAGCATTTCCTCACCTGCCCACGGATGACAAGGGACTGCACCCCTACATGGACCCAGACCTTCCCGTGTTATCTTCCATTGGAAAAAAAAGTTTTTAACTTGAGGCAAGACTGAGCTGCCGGGTTAAGCCAGAGACTGCCATCTTCCCTCTTGGAGCAAGATTGAGCCATCGGGACAAGCCCAAGACAGCCAGCGTCACCTCACCTGGCTACAGATGATGAAGGACTGTGGCCCCATATGGACCCAGACCTTCGTCACACTATTGCCCTTTATTATAAATAAACCTTTTTCCATGTTTTCCAATGTGTTTCCATTTTTGATTCATAAGTAGGTAGTAACTCTGAATGACCCAAGCTAATAGCATCTGCTGGAAAACTGGCCAAAAGCTGTTTTGTCCAAACGATGATTTCAAAGACAAAGAAATCATTATCATCTGCTGCAGCTGACATTGTTAGTTGGTTTTAGTGGTGATTTGTTAAATTTGAACTTCTGGCTGGTGTTATGAAGCAGATTTTATGATGCAATGTATAGTATTTACTTTTAGTTCACCATCTGTTCCTCAATTAACTGACCGGCCTTTACTTTTGCTTTATTATCAATTAAATCTGACCATAAATCCAATGACACAAATATTACAGATTTATTTCACGTAGTATAACAAATAAATTAGAATTGAGCAACAAAAATTACAATCGATTTGCATGTTACATTTAAATATCTGAGCACTGTATAAGACAAATGTTACTCCAAGATTGGAATAGGACAGGAGGTGGGATAATAATAACAAAGATGTTGATCTGGTTTTGCAGCCAAACATTTGCAACATCTTGGCCAAACACCTGGCAAATTGGTGAGGTGGAACTTCATGGCAGCTAAAATTGTAACAGAGCTAATGGAGACGTGGTAGGGTGGCCGTGGCATGTTCGGTGCACCAGATGAGATTACTTCATTAGTTCATAAATTCAGAAATCATTGGAGCAGAATTAGGCCATTCGGCCTATCGAATCTACACTGTCATTTAATCTTGGCTGATTTGTCGTTCTCTCTCAACCCCATTCTCCTGCCTTCTCCCCATAACCTTTGACAATTTAAAATTGTACATAGATTATATTACTCGAAAACTAAACTGAATAAATGTTTTCCAAATGTTTCTCCCATCTGTGATAAATGTTTTTCTCAAGATGCAACCATAGCACACTCCTTTGTCTCCTGCATAATAATAACAATAATAATAATAATAATAATAATAATAATAATAATAATAATAATAATAATAATAATAATAATAATAACTTTATTACGGACTCAAGGTCCAGACAAGGGGCAACATTACATTAAAAATGCATTGCATCTCAAATATCATAAATATATATAAAATCATGGTAAATCACATAAAAACATCATAATTTATATATTTTTTTAAAAACCCACAATACTTAAGTTAAAAATCCAGAGTAAAAAATGATCAATGTCATACAACGAGACAACGATACCAGTGTCTCCACAACTGGGATTCGTAGCGTGTAGTGCTAACCCTTATGTTTGTCAAGGCCACAATAAGCACATTTTTAGAGTCATTTATCCTGCAAATGAATTTATACATGTGGTGTCTTAGGATAGCTTCTAGAGTACTGACTCCTGCAGCCACAAACATATTACTGGCACTACACCATCTTGGTTGCCTTAGCAGTGTTCTCATGGCATCGTTATATGCAACCTTTAGTCTCTGCATACTTGTCTTTAAATAGTTTGGCCACAGGTGCGCAGTGTAGAGGGGTGTGCAGTATGCTCTAAATAGCGACATCTTCACCACACTGCACACGCACCAAATTTACGCAAGAGGATATTTGCCTGTATATACAGCATGCGTCGTGGCCTATAAATATCCTCATCATCTGTCATTTGTTCTGTAATAATATGCCCTAGATATTTTATCTTATTACACACACTAAGATTGTTGTCAGACAATTTAAAACTCCATAAATTTTGGAATGACATTTTTGAAATTTTCACAAAATTATTTAAAATAAAATTTAACCCCAACGCAGAACTGATTATCTTTGCAACAATGGAAGCCAGCTTTGAGCTGACTTTGTTCCAAAAGAGTTTCCTTAACTATGGCTTAATAACGGCAAAAAAACTTATACTAAAATTCTGGGAAAATGCACCCACACCAACGTTTAAAATGTGGATTTCAAACATGTCTGAAATGTTACACCTCAAAGATATGAGATTCGTCCTAGCAGAGAAATTAGACTAATTCTTAAAGATCTGGTCTCCCTTTATCGACTTATTACAAGCATATGGTGCAACATAACCTTGGAAATTAACTGTTTCAGAACGGTGAAAGATACGAAGCAGGTATATCCCTTTTATTTTCTTAATATCTTCTTTTTATTTTTTCTTTGTTTTAATTTTCCTAATTTTTTTCTTTATTTTTCTCTCTCTTATCACCCAAAATTGTTGATATATAGATCTACAACCTGATGGATAGAGTCGTGTCATAGAGTGATACAGTGTGGAATACAGCCCACAATGTCTACACCGAATAAAATGCCAAGATAAATGCCTGGTTAGAAACGTGCAGGCAGCAATTCTTAAGACTGCCGCCTGTCCCACCTAGGCAACCTTTTAGGCGACTGCAGGAAACTATGCGGTTGCCACATGGTCACCACATGTTCGCAGAGTGGCTGCCGGGGATCCGCCTTCATGGTCGTGAGGAGTTCCCGCATTCTGGGAATTAGCCGCGGCCTCATTATGATCACCACAAATGTTTCTTTTTTTCTTTAAATATTTTTATTAGAAGTCATGTACAGTAGTACAAACCAAGAATAACATAATACATTTCATGTACAATTTCTTGTTTTAAAATTTAATAATAGAAAAGTAGCAGAAGCAAGAAAAAGAGAGAAAAAGAAAGTTAGGTGAGGTAGTGATATTGATAGTTCGTGAAAAAGTAGAGAGAGAGAGACCATAAAGATGTAAAGCCCGAGAAAGAGAGAGAAGAAAAATGAAAAAAATTAGGAAAATAACCAATAACATAAGAAAAACGGAGACAGGCCCTAGTCCGAAAAAAAAATAAAAAGAAGATATAAAGAAAATAAAAGGGATATACCTGCTTCGTATCTTTACACACCCCTCACCCGGTTCTGAAACAGTTAATTTCCAAGGTTATGTTGCACCATGTGCTTGTAATCAGTCGATAAAGGGAGACCAGATCTTTAAGAATTGGTCTGATTTCCCTGCTAGGACGAATCTCATATCTTCGAGGTGTAACATTTCAGACATGTTTGAAATCCACATTTTAAGCATTGGTGTGGGTGCATTTTTCCAGAATTTTAGTATGCTTTTTTTTGTCGTTATTAAGCCATAGTTAAGGAAACTCTTTTGGAACGAAGTCAGCTCAAAGCTGGCTTCCATTGTTTCAAAGATAATCAGTTCTGCGTTGGGGTTCAATTTTATTTTAAATAATTTTGTGAAAATTTCAAAAATGTCATTCCAAAATTTATGGAGTTTTATGCAGGAGACAAAGGGGTGTGCTATGGTTGCATCTTGAGAAAAACATTTATCACAGATGGGAGAAACATTTGGAAAACATTTATTCAGTTTAGTTTTCGAGTAATATAATCTATGCACAATTTTAAATTGAATTAAGGTACATCTTACATTTATCGAGCATTTGTGAACATACAGCAAATATTGATCCCATCTGTCTTTCAAAATTTTTATAGATAGTTCTTGTTCCCAATCTCTTCTAATTGCGTCAGACGATGGTATTTCTATATTTAGAATGATATTATACAAATATGATATTAAATTAATTGAATCCGCCTTTCATGGCTTCATCTAATAGATCTGAAGTCAGAGTTTGATATTCTTGTGTATGTTTTTTCAGCAGTCACGAATTTGAAGGTATTTAAAGTATTGATTATTTCTCAGGTTTTTCAGAAATTTCGGAGATACCCATGAGATAAAATTCTCTCCCATTTGAAATTCTTGCAATACTTTGAAGAGGTATTCCCATACCACTTGGTCGAATGCTTTTTCTGCATCCAATGAGATAATTGATAAGTCTTCCTCATCAATTTTATATGAATGCATTATATTAAACAGACGTCTCAAGTTATTGATTGAGTGTCTCTTGGGTATAAACCCCGTTTAATCCGCATTTATTAATTTACTAACATATTTGCTATATCTTCTTGCGAGTGTTTTCGCTAGTATTTTCTGATCTGTGTTTAACTGTGCAATGGCTCTACATGAACCAGGGTCTTCTAGATATTTATCTTTTTTAGGTATGAGTGTAATAGTTGATTCCGCTAATGTTTCTGGTAGTGTTTGTTCTTTAAAAGCATATGTGTGCAGTTTTTGTAGTCGTGGTGAAATTGTCTCGTAAAATCTTTTATAAAATTCATTACTAAATCCATCAGGTCCTGGCATTTTACCGTACAGTGAATTTATGGTCTCTGAGCTCCTAATTCCTCTTGTTCCAACAGATTAAGTTTTGTGAGGTCTTCAAATTTTTCAACGTTAAAAAATTTGAGGCAAACAGAATGAAGCTGCCATGGAGAGTAGCGGGAATTCTCGTGCCGCAGGTGTAGCGGTAGTGGGTCGCCAGGACGTCGTAGGTTCTCGTAGGTTCTTGTAGTTTGTAGCTGACCAGTGAATTTCAGTGGCTCATTGGGAAATAAATCGTAAGCAGTAGTTTTCAGAACCAAGGATAACCTACCGGTAATGTTAAATGTCCGCCAAGCTTCACAGCCGTGTATCTCTGGATTCTTAAAAGTTGTCTCCACTCCTTCTCCCCACCCCTCCCCTCCCTCTTTTACAGCACTTACATGACCCTTCCTGTACATTATGCTCTCACCGTCTTAATTACAGCACCAACCTTCCTGTTCATTGCAGTGTGTGTCTGTATCACATTGGCTTTGCACCGTGTGAATTTCACTCAGGCAGTGCTCCCCTCACTTGTCCTGTCCCCTGCCTGCATAATGTGCTGGTGAAGGAAGCGATGTATGTATGTGTGTGTGTGTGTTCCACTCAGACAGTCGCTGTTCCAGTCGCCTAAGTGGGACAGGCCCATTACAAATAAGAGAATCAGTGCTGGCCAATGAGTACATGGGTGATAAGAAGTGTGCAAATGAAAACTATTGCTGTTTCCCTCTCGGGCCTCAGTTCAACATACAAGTCAGTCTTTAATGGTACTGAAGCCAAAGATGTATAATTTAAAGGAGGTCTCCAATGGATTTAAATGTCCCCTTGTTGCCTGAACTTTAGAACTGTTCTCAGCAAGATTAAAGTCAGAGCAGAGACGGTAAGTCTTCAGTGGCTTTTCAGCTAAACACTTCTTGCGTTCAGCCATGGATCCGCGTTGACATTACTCCAAGGAGCCTTTAGTAAGGTTTATGTAAAGTCTGTGACTTTTTATTGTAGATGAAGTATCTCTGTGGCATTAAATTGGAAATTCTTTGCCAACGCTGGCAAGACAAATTGATCTGGAGGCCTCTGGCCCCAATTTGAATACAATACTAGTGGAGAAGACAAGGGTGTAATAAGATTTGGAGGTAAATCATCTGTCTGTCTGATCAGCCTGAAGCGAATGCAAGAGTTTATTAAGGGAAGCTGAGAACAGATTACCACCTTTGGCAAATTCATGCACAGAATTAATCTTGTAATTGCAGATATTTGAAGATAATACTGAACCTCATCCCACTGAGTGAAACAGCAGAGCATCTGGAGAAAATATTAAATTTGACTGCCAAATGAAACAAAATGAATCAGATCTCAGATAGACACAAAATGCTGGAGTAACTCAGCGGGACAGGCAGCATCTCTGGAGAGAAGGAATGGGTGACGTTTCGGGTCGAGACCCTTCTCCAGAGATGCTGCTTGTCCCGCTTATCACTTCTCCAGAGATGCTGCTTCTCCCGCTGAGTTACTCTAACATTTTATGTCTATCTTCGGTTAAAACCAGCATCTGCAGTTCCTTCCGACACAAATCAGATCTCAGTACCAGCAAGGTAACTTAATGGATGCGATGGTTGTAATAGATGCAAATTTGAACTTAATATGCAAACAAATATTATATTTTCTTGTTGCAGCAATGGACAAATCTACAAAGGCAATGAAGGAAGACAAATCAATCCTGGTTAAATTGAGCCACTGATATGATTTTGGCATATCATAGGTTGCTAAGTGGAATTTATACTGTTGCAGTTTGGACGTACATCTTGTGTTTTCCACTTGTGTTTTAAATCAAACTAGGGGACAGTAGGGGATGCTCGTGAAATCTCAGCAATATTCACAGTGTTTCTTGGTGCACTGCACACTGCTTCGATGTGAAGACATCCTCCATGCAGCCAGCTGTGTGATGAGCCCAAGCTACCAGCTGTGTGGTGAGGGCAAGCTGCCAGCTGTGTGGTGAGCAATGGCCAGAGTGCCAGTAAGAGAGACAGGAGGACAAGGACAAATGTCACAATGCACTAATCCCTGGTTCATTGCTTCCCACAGCCAAGATAGCAGAGAGTGATCATGAAGTGTGGCACCTTAACCTTGGGCACCTCTGTTCATGTTGCAATGGCTCTAGCCAGCAGACAATTGGACTCAGTTTCCAAGTTGGAAAGTGTAGGAAGGAACTGCAGATGCTGGTTTAAACTAAAGGTAGACACAAAAAGCTGGAGTAACTCAGCAGTAAGGCTGAAGAAGGGTCTTGACCCGAAGCGTCACCCATTCCTTCTGTCCAGAGATGCTGCCTGTCCCGTTGAGTCACCCCAGCCTTTTGTGTCTATCCATGCTGGAAAGGATGTGTTCCTAGCTGTGGGCAAAGCCATGTTCAAAGCCGGTTCATGGTCTTCAACATCATTGACAGACTCTTTAGTGAACCAGCCACTGCCCCAAAGATTGTTCATGCCCAATAACCATCCCCGGGAATACAAAGTGTATGATATCCGTGCAGAAATGTGGTGCTGAGGAACAACCATAAACATGATATTTTTATTTCATATGTTCTACGAAGGATATGACTGCCCATTTTTATTCATATTTGAGCCCTAATGGGAAACTTCAATTTTGTCTTCACAATCCGAGGAACTGCCACTGGATTTATAATTTCCTCATTGAAATCACTTATCCACAGGCCAGTGACTCCCCACATAAAGGCCTGATCTCATTTTATGTGGAGCTGCTGGTTCATCTGGGTCAGCCAGAACCCAGGACACAAACTCTAGGGTTCCAGTGCACTGCAGCTTTTGTCAAACCACAAAGTCACTGAATTGTGGACCTACTCAAAAAATCTAAACCCTCTTGACATTAAATTTTCTTATATTCACTTACATTACACTTTGAACTGAGCTATTTTAAATAATTAAATAATATGTTCAATTCCTCCAGAGTTATGACATTGCAAATGTCATTTTGGGATGGCAGGACTTTCATATGAAGAAAGACTGGATAGACTCGGCTTGTACTCGCTAGAATTTAGAAGATTGAGGGGGGATCTTATAGAAAATTACAAAATTCTTAAGGAGTTGAACAGGCTAGATGCAGGAAGATTGTTCCCGATGTTGGGGAAGTCCAGAACAAGGGGTCACAGTTTAAGGATAAGGGGGAAGTCTTTTAGGACCGAGATGAAAAAATCATTTTTCACACAGAGTGTGGTGAATCTGTGGAATTCTCTGCCACAGAAGGTAGTTGAGGCCAGTTCATTGGCTATATTTAAGAGGGAGTTAGATTTGGCCCTTGCGGCTAAAGGGATCGGGGGTATGGAGAGAAGGCAGGTACAGGATACTGAGTTGGATGATCAGCCATGATCATGTTGAATGGCCGAATGGCCTACTCCTGCACCTATTTTCTATGTTTCTATGTTTCAAAATAAATTTTTTTTTGGCTGTGGACAATATTTTACTTAAGGATGTTAGCATAACGCAAAACATCTGCAAAACCCATGAATACTAGCTTCTGAAAGTCTTGTTGTTTGCTTGTACATGTGTATACTCTTATTGACACGGTTTAGTGGAGTCGAGATGAGAGGTTGGATTCCTAAGAACTTTATTATGAAAGTTGAACGTAAACAACGATGATCTTAAGACAGCTAGATCGTAAGACAGCTAAATAACAGTGTTGCTACCACAACGGTGGTGAACAGAATGAATGGGTGTTCCCAGAAAAGTGTGCAAAAAACCCTTCCCCACGGTCACGTGCCCGAGATAGCCCATCGAAGGGTTCGACTTCCCCAAGGCACTAGCAGGACCAACCCAACCCCCCAGAACCCGAGGTACGGAACCGAATGGGGACCCCGACGCAACGACCAGAACTCGTGGTCAGCGTAGGTGTGGCAGGCGTAACACTGGGGACCAGCAAACCAAGGCCAGGAACCGGCAATGGGGCAAAAATAACAGGAACTACAGGGTCGGGGTAAACAGGCGCACTGGGTGCGGGTGAGGCAAAGCGACCACAACTGGGCTGTCCACGTCCACGTGGGTGGGCTTGAGATGGCCGACGGAGATGAACTCCTCCCAGCCTCCCACATCCACAGTGAAAGTGGCGATGCCAGAACGTAACCTTGAAGGAATGGCCCTTGTAAACTCGCTGCAAGGGCAAGCGGTGGGCGTCCCTGTGGATAAAAACATAAGCACATCTCTGCAAAGCCGCCGGCACATGCACCACAGGCGAACTGTGTCAAGTAGCGGGAACGGGGGCCAACGTGCTTACCCGCACCCGGGGACTCGCCAGCAACGCCGAACCGTACACCAACTCGTAAGTAGTAATCTCCAAAACATGTGCGTGGTGCCGTTGTTGCCAGGCAGACCACGGATCAGAGATCTTGCCCAGGGCGAAAGAGAGGGGCTTGTGGTCTGTGAAAGCGGTAAATGCCCTGCCCACGGGAAAATACCTAAATTGCTGTATAGCTAGATACAATGCCTATACAAGGAAAGACATTCTTGCCATAGAGGGAGTACAGAGAAGGTTCACCAGACTGATTCCTGGGATGGCACGACTTCCATATGAAGAAAGACTGGATAGACTTGGCTTGTACTCGCTGGAATTTAGAAGATTGAGGGGTGATCTCATAGAGACTTACAAAATTCTTAAGGGGTTGGACAGGCTAGATGCAGGAAGATTGGTCCCGATGTTGGGGAAGTCCAGGACAAGGGGTCACAGTTTAAGGATAAGGGGGAAGTCTTTTAGGACCAAGATGAGAAAATCGTTTTTCACACAGAGAGTGGTGAATCTGTGGAATTCTCTGCCACAGAAGGTAGTTGAGGCCAGTTCGTTGGCCATATTTAAGAGGGAATTGGATGTGGCCCTTGTGGCTGAAGGGATCAGGGGGTATGGAGAGAAGGCAGGTACAGGATACTGAGTTGGATGATCAGCCATGATCATATTGAATGGCGGTGCAGGCTCGAAGGGCCGAATGGCCTGCTCCTGCACCTAATTTCTATGTTTCTATGTTTCTATGCCAGGAGCTCATGTTTGAAGGTGCTGTAATTACATGCAGGAGCTGAAAAAGGCCAGTGGCTGCCAGCGGCCATCTACAAGCTGCTCCAGGATGCCTCCCACAGCGGCGTCCAAGGCTTCCACATGGTGGCGTTGGCCAGGGCTGTCTTGGTACCCTCGAATGTCACGTCTGCCTCCGAGGGCCACGTGAGTTCCCACAGCTTGCCCGCCAGGCACCGGAATTGGGGGCGCATGCTGTTAGCGGCTGCCGGCACGAAACTGTGATAGAAATTCACCATGCTGACAAACTCCTGCAACCCCTTCACAGAGAGCAGCCGGGGAAACTGCCGAATGGCCTCGACATTCGCAGGAAGTGGGGCAGCACCCTGGGGAGTAACACTTTGCCCCAGGAAGGAGATGGAGCGGAAGCCGAACTGGCGCTTTGCGGGGTTAATAACGAAGCCGTGGTCGGGGAGGCGTTGGAACAGTATCCCCAGGATGTCGCCCAGATATATAAGCACAAAAGGCAGACCTCGCCTGACCTGGTCCATAAGCCGCTGGAATGCCTGAACAGCGTTTTTTAACCCGAAGGGCATGCGGAGCCATTCAAACAGTCCGAACGGGGTGATCTTCGACATTTACGGAACGTCGTCGGGTGCTCGCTTGTAACACCGGATGAGGTCAATTTTAGAAAAGAAAGCGGTGCCCTCGAGGTGTGCGGAGAAATCCTGGATATGAGGCACCGGGTAGCGGTCTGCCGTGGTCATGGCATTCAGCCGCCGGTAATTCCCGCAAGGTCTCCACCTCCCAGATGCTTTTGGGACCATGTGTAGCGGGGAGGCCCACGAGACCGCCAGACGATCCCCATGTCCTCCATTAGTTGAAACTCATCCCAGGCAATGTGCAACGCATCCGGCGGGAGGCGGCGCGCTCGGGCATGCACCAGAGGGCCGACGATGGGCATGTGGTGCATGACCCCATGTTTAGGGGCTGCCCCACTGAAACGGGGTGAGAGGAGCTCAGGAAAGTCAGAGAGCAGGGAGGTGTATGGACCATCGACCTCGGCGACGACGCTGAGCTGTGTATCCGGTGGGGGCGGGGGCTGCGGAGCGATGGAGCCGATGGCCGATCGCGGAGTCATGCGCCCGCCCCGTACATCCACGACGAGGGAAAACGCACGCAAGGAATCGACCCCCAGGAGCGGTTGAGCGACGTGTGCCACGATAAATGTCTACTCGTACGGGCGTGAGTCAAGGGTGAGTGAGACCGTTCGCGTACCATAAGTGCAGATGGTGCTCCCATTGAGGGCTGTGTGCACAGGGCCCCGCTTATCGGTGGAAGGATGCTGATAGTGGCACCAGAGTCCACGAGAAAACGTTGGCCGGAGTGGCGGTCTTGGACATAGAGGCAGTTGTTAGGGCCGATCGTGATCGCCTGAGGCATTTCCCTGAAACGTACAGGGCTGGCAGCAGTGTCAGGCCTCAGCGCCCCATCGGATGTGATAAAAACCATAGTTGCCTACCGCCAGATCCCTGATCGCTGCTGTGGCTCCGCATTGGGGCTCGTGTGTGGGGCTTCATCGCGGTCACGCTGAGGCGAAGGGTGCGCTGGCGCTGGACACATGGTTAATGGCGCCGCCATCTTGGTGCTTCGGCAGCCAAAGTTCATTGGCCCATTCGGCAAGCTGCAGAGGATCGGCGAAATTGGTGCTCGCAAGCATGAGGCGGACATCGTCTGGCATCTGCTCTAGAAAGGCTTGCTCGAACAGTAGGCACGGACGGTCGCCGTCCATGAGAGCATGCATCTCAGCCATGAGGATGGATGGCTTGCGATCGCCCAAACCATCTATGTGCAGGAGGTGGGCGGCACGATCCCGGCAGCTGAGCCCGAAAGTGTGCAGGAGGAGGTCCTAGAGGCCATCATCCTTGGCGGTCGTGAGCGGGTTCTGCAAGAAAGGCAGCAATCGGGAAACGGACTCCTGCGTAAGTGCCCTAACGACGTGGAAATACGTAGTCTCATCCACCACGATATGTCACAGGTGGAACTGTGCCTCCACGTGTGCGAACCACACTTGAGGGTTGTTCGGGCCAGAACGCCGGCAGCTTGAGGCTGATGGCACTCTGATGAGCATCAGGAACGGCTTTGGGAACGGCGCCGGGAACTACGGCATCCTGCATGTTGCCGTCCAATATCAATTGGGCCCGTCGGGGTCACCAGTTTAGCGGAGTCGAGACGACAAGTTGGTTTCCAAAGAACTTTATTGTGAAAGTCGAATGAAAACAACGATGATCTTAAGACAGCTAAATAACAGTGTTGCTACCACAACGGTGGTGAACAGAATGAATGGGTATGAAAAACCCCTCCCCACGGTCATGTGCCCGAGCTAGCCAATCGAAGGGTTCGACTACCCGAAGGCACCAGCAAGTGCCGCTACAACGGTATATTTTTTCTGAACAGACATTAATAGGGTTAAAGTAATTTATATATTTAATTTTAACTGATTTGATCCAAGAGATTTTAAGTATTTAAAATACTGCATATTACAATGAAGAGATATATTTCATTACATTTTTATCAATTTTCATTTTGTTATATATGATTAGTAACTTGGATTTTATTTCATGGGTCATAGAGCGATGCAGCACAGAAGTAGGCCCATTGGTTAAACGTGACCATGCCAACCAAGATGCCCCATCGAAGCAAGTCCCATTTGCCTGCATTTGGCCCATACCTCTCCAAACTTTTCCTTTCTATGTAACCGTCCAAGTGTTTTTTAGGGGTGGAAGATTGCTATTTTAGTATCTGCCTTAGATACTTCCTCTGGCAACTCATTTCATATACTCACCAACCAGAGAGTGAAAATGTTCATATTAAATTTTGCCCATCTAGATTTTGACCCAATGATAATGGTTGATTGAGACATGCTTGCAATTCAGGAGTTTATGACGTGGGATTAACTATGTAAATTACATTTGTCATTAGCTGGATCATCGCAAACTAATTTGGCATCTTTGGCATCAATTCTGTAATGTATGCGGATTGGCATTGTGATCTTCCTTCTTTACATACTTCAGATTTGTACAAACAACGCATGGGCTAGCATGTTATCTAATTAGCCAAATTATGGATGAATGTTTTCCACAATAAAATTGGAAGCAAATTGATATTTGTAATCAGCAAATATCATAGTGGCACTTAAGAGGCTTTTAGATAGGCACATTGATATGCATGGAATGGAAGGATATGGATCATGTGCAACAGATGAGATAGTTTATCTTTGCATCATATTTGGCACAGACATTGTGGGCTGAAGGGCCTGTCGCTGTGCGATACAGTTCAATGTTCTTTGCTATACTGAAAAAAATGGGTCTGCAAAGCTCAATCTGTGAACTTTCTGGGCTCATGGGATTAATTTGTAATTTGTATTCCATTAATGTCTAGTAGAGGCAAAGCATGTTTGTTTATTGTCATTCACTCAGTGGCCTCAAGACAGTTCCTTGCAGACAGTGATGTTCTTTTGAAATCCAGTATTGGTGTAATGTAAGAAAGGTATCAGCCAATTAGTACGTTCAAACATTTAGCCATGTGACAAACAACTGAATACTTAGCATTAGCAAAATTAGTTGAGAGATCATTATTGGCCAGGACACTAAAGAAACATTTCCTTATTTCCTTATCATATGCTTAACACAAACTGTAAAATGTAAGTGATATGGTCCACTGATTAATAACATATAACCAAAATTCCACTTCTGAAATAAAATATCATCAGAACTAAACTTATAATCAATATCACCATCAGAAAATTAAAACGATATATTACAGGGAAACTTTGCAAGTTTGTCTTTAGCTCCTTCTTGTGGTAATGAGTAAAAGTCTCCATTTGTTTCAATGTCTTTTACAGTATATCTGATTTCTGGAAACCTGGACTCTTCTTGTGTAATTGAATAGAAGGAACATCTAAAAATGCACAAACTAATAATCATAATTAATTATGGCAATTTTGATGCATCACTGAAGCAAGGTGACAATAAGAATGGATGTTTGTTTTTACTGATTTAATTATGTTCTCTGGAGACAAAGAGATAAGAAGCCATCTGCCCATTTGCAAACAACAATGAAGAAAATCTCCACTGACTCATTTAGTGACATCCTTGCCTCTGTGGCAAAATCTGTAGTTTCAAGCACCACTTTAAAATGCAAGCAGGCCATAGAATACAAGGTATATATATTTTTTAATTCTAGCCCTATTGAAAGTTACGAAAATAATCACATTCCAGATTTCCTTAAGCTATAGATGATTTTCATCTTAGTTTAAAATTATAATATTCTGACAGCGTAGGAGTAACACCATAATGTCAGTTGTGCTTATGCCAGTGTTTGTATGTGACTGTCAGTGAAATTGCACCCATGAGTAAAGAGATTCCAAAGATGCTAATTCAGCTGCTGGGGAATGCTCATTTAAAGGACACTGTGTAGGATTAAATGAATACTTGTTATAATGTTTGTGCTGGTTTTATTTAAATATTAGTTTCCCTTATTTTAGCAACACTTTTGGATTTCCTAATGCCTTAAACCAATGGTTCTGTAGCAAATTTTGTTCCTTCTGACCATTTTAGTGCTAAGAGGGGCTAAACTGATTGGAATTTGCACCATGATGAGTTTTTGGTGCCCTTGATGGGTAGAAAAAAGGTGAAAGAGGAAGACTAGCTCCAGCAACACTGCCTCGAATTTACTTGTGAATAATTATCCTACCTGCACTCTGTCACATGTAGTAAAATTTCTTGAAGTTGACTGTCACACCAGCGGATGGCACGGTGACGCAGCAGTGGAGTTGCTGCCTCCAGCGCCAGAGAACTAGGTTCGATCCTGACTGCGGGTGCTGTTAGTATGGCGTTTATACATTCTCCCCGTCACCTGCGTGGGTTTTCTCTGGGTGCTCCCATTTCCCCCCACACTTCAAAGACTTACAGGTTTGCTCGGCTAATTGGCCTGGTAAAATTGTAAATTGTCCTTATTGTGTGTAGGATAATGTTAGTATGCGGGATTGTATTCATTGCTGTATCTCTAAACTAAACTAAACTGAACAAGCATCACAGCATGAATCTTGAACTATTATACTGGATGGTTCTTACATACCTTAATTAAAGCATCCAATACCATGAATGGTATATCTATGAATGGTTTTGTATAAATGGCATTGTAACAAACATTCACCAGTTGACTGCTTTGCAGAACACCTGGGTTCTGTCTATGATGCCAGTCTCGATCTTTTCTTTGAATATCATTTCAAATCTCATTCCCACTCCCACACTGACCTATCTGACCTTGACTTTCTCCATTGTTAGGGAATAGCCAAATGCAAATAGTGTATATTTAAATTAATTCAGAACCATACCTTGAAGATGTATGGGTTTGAAAAAGGGTCTCGACCCGAAGCGTCACCCATTCCTTGTCTCCAGAGATGCTGCCTGAGTTTTTACTCCAGCATTTTGTGTCTATCCTCCAAGTTCAAGTTTGTTTATTCAAGAGGAATATAAATCTATACATACGTTTCACGGTTATTGTGTATCCCATGATTTACACACTACCATGCATTTATATTTCATCATACACTGTCCACAAGCACATCATCATTCATACAGTGAAGCACATTCATGTGCATTCAAATCTCTCACTGATTTAGATTTATTGTCACAGCAAGAATAATTCAGCAACTTCTGGCCACTGTTCACCTTATCACCAATCTGTAGCAGATTCTAGAAGAGGTACCCGCAACATGCAAAGAGGAATGTAGAGGTGACCATAGAGTACTGATAAGGAAATAATAAAAATGCAGATGGTCAACATATGATGATGGAGATAAAATATGCTAAATGTTGCATTAGTTTGATTAAAAAAAAATAGAAATATCAGGGACTGTCACACAAAGTCTATGTGAAACATTGCAGCTCAGTTGAACTTAACCAGAAGAAGTGACTGGCTTGGGAGGGGCTGTTAATAAAGTTTTGATATCTTGTTGCAATAAACATTGTTAGGAAATAATTAGTACTAGTTTGGGGCCTGATATAGTGTTATGGTCAGTTAGTCAGCGGATAATATATTTTATAAAACGGACGGTACTTTGGGAGAACTTAGTGGATGAGCCTGATGAAAGGAAAAGCTTAGATATGTAGAGTTGGCAGCAGAGGCTGAGCAGCGAGGATCGAGAGCAAGTGTACGTTTGGTAGAGGTGGGTTGTAGAGGTTTCATGTCGCCATCGACCATATCCCTATTTGGAGAGCGAGGAATTCACAGGCAGAGTTTACATCAGGCCATAAAGCAGATGTCAGAGGCAGCAGAGCAAGGCAGTAGGTGGATTTGGTGGAGAAGAAATAGTGTCAGTTGGGGGCAGAGAGGAAATGTACAACATGCAGCATGTGTATTTCTTTGTAAGTGTATTCTGTGTAAGTGTATTCAGTGTAAGTGTATTCAGTGTAAGTGTATTCAGTGTAAGTGTATTCAGTGTAAGTGTATTCAGTGTAAGTGTATTCTGTGTAAGTGTATTCTGTGTAAGTGTATTCCGATTTTATACAAGGTTGATATTTGTGGCGTAATGTGTTTCATGATAGGTTAGGATAAGTGGGAAACAGGATGCGAGTGTTTAGCATTTGTTAGAGTGAATTAATCGTCTGTAATGTCCATTACTTAGTAGATACTTTAGCATAGGTGGTGAGAGCAGGTATTTAGGGGAGTAATTCTGGGATGCCATAAATAACTGTTGAGCCTTCCTGAGGTGTCGTGGGCCTGACTCAACTAAACGCCAGTGAAGGGAGGTGACCACTTGACAAACCCAATAATATACTTGTATCTACACAATCAGTTTTTATTATAAAATGTAGGTAGCTGATTATTACATATGGAGTTAGTTATTGTTAATAACTTGGTAGTTAGCACAAGCTCGTACAATTAGATTAGATAGTACTTTGGCCTTGGGCTTGTTTTCTTTGTTGAGCGCTTATCCTGGTGTTATAGCACATACTTTGTGTTTTAATTGTAATTACATCCCATATTATTCTTTCTCAACAACATTTTCTCAATATCAATAAGAAAATTGTATTCAGCCTTTTGGTAGAGAGTGACATCTTTCATATGAATTTTGTGAATAAGTGAAAATTCCCATTCGTTTCATGATATAACCTGAGTTTGTTCTCCAAATAACCCTAATGAATATAATAATGGGGAAAGACACAAATGAACTGCCAATTTAATATGAGATACAAGGAACTTCAGATGCTGGTTTACAAAAAAAGGCATAAAATGCTGGATCGGCACTTTGTGTTTTTTTACCGATTTAATTTTATCTGTTTCACACTAGAGCATAAAATCAAAACCTTTCCATTTAATTCCAGTACTAGGTGTTCTATAGGGTTATAGGTTGATGACAAAAATACCAACCAGTTTTAATTGGCAATATATCACCTCTAAAATATTACTCTTGTTATTCATCTATTGTTGAGATCCCCTCCAAATTAGTTGCATAGTAATCTTATCAGAAAACTACAGCACTCCATCATTTGATCTTGGTATAACAAACTTGCTATTTCCGTATAAAAGTCAATAAATCATGTTGACATTTAAAGGAAGTCAAATTCCATGAAGGAATGTAATTAAATAAGCAATGTACCATGTTATATGCATTTAGCTTTGAGCACTCCAAAGTTATCCATGATGCTCCTGCACAATCTATTAAAACATTGCCCTTGACATGTAACATTCAATGGATGTGTTAGTACTGCTGAAACTTTGTATAGCAGGGAAATAATTTACCTTGTTTTTCACATACAAATGTGAAAATATCCTTGAGAAGGGCATGGTGTACTGTGTTCTTGAACCACAGGATCCCTAGTGGCAAATTTACTCTCATACTGCTATAGGGTACAATGAGGAATTGCCAAGCTAAATTGGTGTGTGGTTCACAGGCAGTGGTTGTGATTCACCTGGATCTTCTGTCCTTTTCCAAGGGTGAAAGAGTCATGGATTTGGGAGATGCTATCCGATGAGTAGCTGCATCACATCTTGTAAGACTTGTCCACTACGATCATTCCTTGTTCTCCCTGCTCCTTTCCGGCAGAAAGGTGCAGGAGCTTGAAAGCGCTTACCATCAGACTCAGGAACAGCTTCTTCCCTTCCATTATCATTATCAGGCCTTCCATGGTCCTTCCAAAGCTAGGGTACTGTTTGGATCGCCTCTACCCCATTGAGGACTTTGTCTTAGGAACTGATGCACTGCAATGTACAACAATGCTGAGAACTGTAATCTGCACACTATGCATGTTTGTCACTTTGCCCTATCTATTGTACTTGAGTTTGAATTGATTCTAACTATGTAGGACAGATCTGATCTCTTTGGATAGCATGCAAAGCAAAGCTTCTCACTGTACCTCAGTACATGTGATGATATTAAGCCTAAATCTAAACATAAACATGTGGAGAATTGGTCGCTCTCTCTCTCTCTCCTTCTCCCTCCATGGAAATGGTCTGTGGTCTGTGGAAATGGTCTATGGAATTTATTTACTTCAAGGGGAGTAAGGGGCCACCGTGGCTGACAAGGGATGTCAGGGACAGTATAAAAATAAAAGAGAAGAAGTACAATGTAGCAAAGATAAGCGGGAAGCAAGAGGATTGGATAATGTTTAAAGAGCTACAGAAGATAACTAAAAAGGCAATACGAGGAGAAAAGATGAGCTAGCCAAGAATATAAAGGAGGATTGTAAAAGCTTCTTTAGATATGTGAAGGGGAAAAAAAGTTGGACCCTTGAAGACTGTAAAAGGTGAATTTATTATGGGGAACAAGGAAATGGCAGATGAGTTGAACAAGTACTTTGGATCTGTCTTTGCTAAGGAGGACACAAACAAACTTCCTGATGTACTGATGGCCAGAGGAACTGAAGGAAATCCACATTAGGCAGGAAATGGTGTTGGGTAGACTGATGGGACTGAAGGCTGATAAATCCCCAGGGCCTGATGGTCTGCATCCCAGGGTACTTAAAGAAGTGGCTCTAGATATCGTGAACACATTGGTGATAATTTTCAATGTTCTATAGATTCAGGATCAGTTCCTGTGGATTGGAGGGTAGCTAATGTTATCCCACTTTTTAAGAAAGGCAGGAGAGAGAAAACGGTAATTGTAGACCAGTTAGCCCGACATTGGTGGTAGGGAAGATGCTGGAGTCAATCGTAAAAGATGAAATAGCGGCACATTTGGATAGCAGTAACAGGATCAGTCCAAGTCAGCATGGATTTACGAAGGGGAAATCATGCTTGACTAATCTTTTGGAATTTTTTGAGGATGTTACTGGGAAAATGGACAAGGGAGAGCCAAATAAGGTCCAACATAGGAGATTAGTGAGCAAAATTAGGGCACATGGTATTGGGGGTAGAGTGCTGACATGGATAGAATATTGGTTGACAGAGAGGAAAGAGTAGGGATTAACGGGTCCCTTTCAGAATGGCAGGCAGTGACTAGTGGGGTACCACAAGGCTCGGTGCTGGGACCGCAGCTATTTACAATATACATCAATGATTTAGATGAAGGCATTCAAAGTAACATTAGCAAATTTGCAAATGACACAAAGCTGGATGGCAGTGTGAACTGTGAGGAGGATGCTATGAGAATGCAGGGTGACTTGGACAAGTTGGGTGAGTGGGCAGATGCATGGCAGATGCAGTTTAATGTGGATAAATGTGAGGTTATCCACTTTGGTAGCAAAAACAGGAAGGCAGATTATTATCTAAATGGTGTCAAATTGGGAAAATGGGAAGTACAATGGGATCTGTGGGTCCTTGTTCATCAGTCAATTAAAGTAAGCATGCAGGTACAGCAGGCAGTGAAGAAAGCGAATGGCATGTTGGCCTTTATAACAAGAGGAATCGAATATAGGAGCAAAGAGGTCTTTCTGCAATTGTATAGGGCCCTAGTGAGACCGCACCTGGTGTAGTGCAGTTCTGGTCCCATAATCTTTGAGGAAGGACGTTATTGTTATTGAGGGAGTGCAGCGTAGCTTTACAAGGTTAATTCCCGGGATGGCGGGACTGTCATATGCCAAGAGAATGGAGTGGCTGGGCTTGTATACTCTGGGGTTTAGAAGGATGAGAGGGGATCTTAATGAAACATATAAGATTATTAAGGGTTTGGACACGCTAGAGGCAGGAAACATGTTCCTGATGTTGGGGGTGTCCAGAACCAGGCCACTGTTTAAGAATAAGGGGTAAGCCAGTTAGAACGGAAATGAGGAAACATTTTTCACACAGAGAGTTGTGAGTCTGTGGAATTCTCTGCCTCAGAGGGCGGTGAAGGGTGGTTCTCTGGATACTTTCAACGAAGAGTTAGATAGGGCTCTTAAAGATAGCGGAGTCAGGGGATATGGGGAGAAGGCAGGAACGGGGTACTGATTGGGGATGATCAGATATGATCATTGAATGGCGGTGCTGGCTCGAAGGGCCGAATAGCCTATTCCTGCACCTATTGTCTATTGTCTATTTTCTATTGTCTACATAGGCTCCTGCCTATTTCTCAGTCCAAGCTTGGGTGTTCGATGGGTCTTGCCATTTACTAAGAACATCAAATCCTTTATAAATCTGTCCCCAACCTTCCAGATTAAAGATTTATTTTAATCACTCCTGTTCAACAGATGTTATATAGTAGCTATTCTCTCCTCACATTATGTTCCAATTACTAAAATGAAAATAAATATTGAGAAGGGAATATAATGAATGCTCAATGCTAAGGCACCTTTCAGTAAAGAGACCAAAGGCATAAATTTATTTTTGGAGCTTAAATTCCATGCATTTGTGTACAATATATTCAAATAGTGTATAATATATGCAATAATATATTATTTGTATAATATATTCAAATAAGAAATTAAAAACAATGTTCTACTAATGAAAGCATATTTCACTGTACTAATTACATGACAAAGAGGAAGAAGCCAGCTTGATGTTTATAGCCATTCTTGTGGCCTTGGGATGTCACCATTCATTTTACAGTCAATGAAGCCTGAAGCAAAATTGCAATTGTAAATAAGAAACTCATCAGCCTATTTATGCATAGCATAGCTCCACAAACATAATTTGTATTGCAATTGATAATTGGCTTCTGAAATAGGTTACTGGTTAAATATTTGGCCAGCAATTTGGGACAACTTCTGGTTACAATAGGAGTCCTGTTACTTTCTCCTAGAAACCAGTTCCCAGAGTTTAACTCACGTCAATGAGATAGTGTCTCTCGAAGAATAGCAATCCCACAGTACTGTACTAAAATGATAGTCCAGGTTAAATGTTAATTGCCCAGAATAGGACATTAATCCAAATGGTTCTGACTCAAAGACATGTGTACAAAAATAGAGTACAATCTTGCATGTAATGATTTGCAATCTTGAAGGTAATGTATATTGAAAGAAGAAGGGATTGATTTACGATCTTGTCTAGCACAATAGAATGTTGGCAAGCTAAGTAACAGACTAGCTGTCATCGGTGCCAGTTAGGAAATGTATTACTTAGTATGCCACTGACCCAGGGAAATAAGAAAAGTTGCACACATGTTCTCTCATGGTTACGAATACCTGGTTTATGGACAGCTGTACAGATGAATGTGTGTTTGGCACACCGGGCGGGATGGTTTTTGCCAGCTGCTGCGGGGCTGCAGGCATCTTCTGCCTTGTTCGTGGCAATATTATTGTATTTTGCTGGGAACCTGATGGTTGCCTTGGTTCAACTGCATGTTGCCCTTGGTTGTCCTATGTTTCTATTTCAATATATTTCCAGATTACCATATTTTTGACCTGAACTGTTCATGGTATGAACTATTCTCAGGACCAAAACCCTGGTGTAACCTCAGTAGGATGTAGACTAAGGGGACTGCAGATGCTGGCTTACAAAAGAACATGAAGTGCTCGCGTAACTCAGTGGGTCAGGCAGCCTTGCTGGAAGATATGGGTAGGTGACGTTTCGGGTTGAGACCGGGTCTTGGATCTGTATTTTATCTTCAATCTGTCTTGAGTTAGATCCTTACAGATGGAGCAGTTATAACAACACTAAAATTGAGTCCCAAAGCTCCAGGAGGGAAACTCGATTGGGCTGCTAGTTCCTGATCACCTGCGTGACCCATTGCTGGAAAATGGTTCAGTCCAGATTTTCTAGCTCCTCCATTATATCAACATGGGTGATCAGCTTGCTCTGATTCGTTCACTGGGTTCCCACTGGTTAACAGTTATTTTATGTGATATCCAAGTAGTACTGAAACCTGCAGTGCCATATCCATTCTGTGAAGAAAAGGAAGAGATAAACTAGTTATCAGGAAGATTTTAAAGAAGACTCCATCAGAGTGGTGGGTATATGGAATGAACTGTCAGAGTAAGTAGTTGAGGTAGGTACAACAACAACATTTTAAAATACTTTTTTCCCCCCCAAAATAAACATTATTCGGAATGAAAAATATACACAAAACAAAAACTGAAAAAACTCTTCACACATTCTGTATCTATAAGTAATGTTATACTCTATTGAGTATGACCTTAGTTCTTATAGGCACAGGATAGAAATAGACCCTTCAACCCACCAAGTCTACGCCGACCATCGATCCACGCTATATGACTCAAGGGTACACAAAACTCTATATGACTCAATGTAGTGTAAGACACTGTCCAGCATTTTAAATGGTATCAAGATTGAATTAACATAGAAACATAGAAAATAGGTGCAGCAGGAGGTCATTCGGCCCTTCAAGCCAGCACCGCCATTCATTGTGATCATGGCTGATCATCCGCTATCAATAACCCGTGCCTGCCTTCTCCCCATATCCCTTGATTCCACTAGCCCCTAGAGCTCTATCCAACTCTCTCTTAAATCCATCCAGTGATTTGGCCTCCACTGCCCTCAGGGTAAAAACGTGTTTTCTCACCTCAGTCTTAAATGACCTCCCCTTTATTCTAAGACTGTGGCCCCTGGTTCTGGACTCATTGGGACATTTTTTCCTGCATCTAGCTTGTCCAGTCCTTTTATAATTTTTTATGTTTCTATAAGATCCCTCCTCATCCTTCTAAACTCCAGTGGATACAAGCCTAGTGTTTTCAATCTTTCCTCATATGACAGTCCCGCCATCCCAGGAATCAATCTCGTGAACCTATGCTGCACTGCCTCAATCACAAGGATGTCCTTCCTCAAATTAGGAGACCAAAACTGTACACAATACTCCAGATGTGGTCTCACCAGAGCCCTGTACAACTGCAGAATAACCTCTTTACTCCTATACTGAAATCCTCTTGTTATGAAGGCCAACATTCCATTAGCTTTCTTCACTTCCTGCTGTACCTGCACGCCAACTTTCAGTGACTAGTGTACAAGGACACCCAGGTCTCGCTGTACCTCCCCCTTACCTAACCTAACCCCATTGAGATAATAATCTGCCCCCTTGTTTTTGCCGCCAAAGTAGATAACCTCACATCTATCTATATTATACTGCATCTGCCAGGCATCTGCCCACTCACTCAACCTGTCCAGGTCCCCCTGCAACCTCCTAACATCCTCTTCACAGTTCACACTGCCACCCAGCTTTGTGCCATCTGCAAACTTGCTAGTGTTGCTCTTAATTCCCTCTTCCAAATCATTAATATATATGGTAAACAGTTGCGGCCCCAACACCGAGCCTTGCGGCACTCCACTCGCCACTGCCTGCCATTCTGAAAAGGACCCGTTCACTCCTACTCTTTGCTTCCGGTCTGCCAACCAATTTTCTATCCATGTCAACACCCTACCCCCAATACCATGTGCTCTAATTTTAGTCACCAGTCTCCCGTGCGGGACCTTATCAAAGTGCTTTCTGAGAGTCTAGATACACTACATCCACTGGCACCCCTTCATCCATTTTACTTGTCACATCCTCAAAATATTTCAGAAGATTAGTCAAGCATGATTTCCCTTTCATAAATCCATGTTGACTTGTACTAATCCTTTTACTGCTATCCAAATGCCCCAATATTACCTCTTTAATAATTGACTCCAGCATCTTTCCCACCACCAAAGTCAGACTAACTGGTCTGTAATTCTCCGTTTTCTTTCTAGCTCCTTTCTTGAAAACTGGTCTGTAATTCTCCGTTTTCTCTCTAGCTCCTTTCTGGGATAACATTAGCTATTCTCCAATCCACAGGAACTGATCCTGAATCTATTGAACATTGGAAAATGATCACGTGGAGAATGCGTCCACTATTTCTAGAGCCACCTCCCTGGGGACCCTGGGATGCAGACCATCAGGCCCAGGGGATTTATCATCCTTCAGTCCCATTAGCCTACCAACTGTAGTACTATTTCTCGCCTAATGAAAATTTCTTTCAGTTCCTCTACCCCCTTATTCCCTCTGTCCTCTAGAATTAGTTATTTTATTAATGTTTTCAGATAATATACAGTAGTGACAAACCATCTGCCTACAGAGCCAGTTCACATTCCATCAATAGTTTCCAATAGTCACAGCCCTCCTGCAACCATGTTTCACTGATTGCCACAACATCATATTTCCAGGTGTCAATCCAGGCTCTAAGTTCGTCCACCTTACTTACAATGCTCCTAGCATTAAAATATACACATTTTAGAAACCCACCATCCCTTATTCTCGGTCTATTATCTTTTTCATCTTTCTCGCCTACATTTTGGATCCGAGTGCTTCCCTTCTCTGCCTCTTGCCCCACACCCTGACCCCTAGCCCCCTCTACCCGAGTCCCTCCCCCCAGCCTTTCTAGTTTAAAGTCTCCCCAGTAGCCTTTGCAAATCTCCCTGCCAGGATATTGGTCCCCCTCGGGCTCAAGTGCAACCCGTCCTTTGTGTACAGATCATGCCTTCCCCAAAAGAGGTCCCAGTGATCAAGAAACTTGAATCCCTGCCCACTGCACCAGTCCCTCAGCCACGCATTTATTCTCAACCTCATTTCATTCCTACTATCACTGTCACGCGGCACAGGCAGTAATCCTGAAATCGTTACCCTTTTGGTCCTTCTCCTTAACTTTCCCCCCAACTCCCTAAATTCTCCCTTCAGGACCTCATCACTTTTTCTGCCTATGTCATTGGCACCTATGTGCACCACAACATCAGGCTCCTCTCCCTCCCTTATCAGAATCTTTTGGACACGTTCTGACACATGCGAGACCCTGGCACCAGGGAGGCAAACTACCATCCGGGTCTCCCGACTGCGTCTACAGAATCGCCTATCCGACCCCCTAACTATAGAGTCCCCTATTACAATTGCCCTCCTCTTTTTGCTACCCTTCTGAGCATCAGGGCCGGTCTCTGTGCCGGAGGCCTGGCCGCTGTTGGTGCCCCCAGCTAGGCTGTCCCCTCCAATCGTACTCAAACCCGAGTACCTATTTTCCAGGTGTACGGTCACAGGGGTACTCTCTAGCCCCTGCCTCTGCCCCTTGCCCTTCCTAACCGTGACCCACTTGTCTGCCCTCCTGTGGTCTGGGAGTGACTACCTCCCTGTAGCTCCTCTCTATTACCTCCTCACTCTCCCTGAGGAGACGGAGGTCATCGAGCTGCTGCTCCAGGTTCCTAACACAGTCCTTTAGGAGCCCCATCTCAACACACCTGGCGCAGATGTGGACGTCTGGAGGGCTATCAGATTCCCTGACCTCTCACATCTGACATCCAGAACAGTACACTGCCCTGGCCTTCATACTGCCCCCCCTACACAGGATACAACAGCAACACAATACAAAGTACACAACAAACTGCTGGGATCTGACTGCCAATCAGCTGCTTACCCTGGTCCACTTCCCACCAATCAGCGGCTTCCTCAAAAAAAAAACCCACTTCTCCAAATGGAATGTTATGGATTTGGGTAAGCCTCTGAAAGAAAACAAGCCCCGCGCTAGATTTTGAAGCTTACCGGTCGGGTGTCGCTCCTCCCCCTCCTCCTCTTCCAACGGCTCCTGTGGGCCTCTGAAAGAAAACAAGCCCCGCGCCAGATTTTGAAGCTTACCGGTCGGGTGTCGCTCCTCCCCCTCCTCCTCTTCCAACGGCTCCTGTGGGCCTCTGAAAGAAAACAAGCCCCGCGCTAGATTTTGAAGCTTACCGGTCGGGTGTCGCTCCTCCCCCTCCTCCTCTTCCAACGGCTCCTGTGGGCCTCTGAAAGAAAACAAGCCCCGCGCTAGATTTTGAAGCTTACTGGTCGGGGTGTCGCTCCTCCCCCTCCTCCTCTTCCAACGGCTCCTGTGGGCCTCTGAAAGAAAACAAGCCCGCGCTAGATTTTGAAGCTTACCGGTCGGGTGTCGCTCCTCCCCCTCCTCCTCTTCCAACGGCTCCTGTGGGCTTCTGAAAGAAAACAAGCCCCGCGCTAGATTTTGAAGCTTACCGGTCGGGTGTCGCTCCTCCCCCTCCTCCTCTTCCAACGGCTCATGTGAGCCTCTATGGAAGAGTTCTCATTAAATGTAGAATCTTATAATAGTAAGATTAAACAAGAACTTACCAGTTCGAAGTTTGATCGTTATTTTATGAGGAGTTACGATGAAGGATTACGTGAAGACCCCGCCTCACGCTGGCAACGGCATACTTCAAAGCAGCGGCATGAAAAAACACAGAACACCAAAAGCCGGAGTAACATAGTAAGGCTCATAAAAGACTCAGAACTACCATTTGATCATTTATTTTATGAGGGTGGGAGCGGAGGGCACGTAATCCCTCATCGTAACTCCTCATAAAATAACGATCAAACTTCGAACTGGTAAGTTCTTGTTTAATCTTACTATTTTACTTCGGAGTCACGTGAGTGACTACGTGAAGATTTTAAAGCTTTCTGTGTTTTTTATGTCGTAGAATCAATCGTACGACAGTCCGGCTAAGTAAACACATACATGAGAAACCAGACTAATGTTAGATCATTTCACAATTAACTTTTTAATGGTTTAAAGACCATATAATAACCCTCCTTATATCTGAGGGAAAATGATTACAAGTGATAAAAGATAGAAGTGACTACACCATTGATTATAGCAATTAATAGTAAACAAAGCAGGTGATTATAGTGCTCCCAACACCGCGTGTCCAAAGCTTGTCATAGTGTGAACAGGTTTATTGTAGAACTTTGAGAAAGTTTCTTCTTTACTCCACCCTGCGACTTTTAAAATATGTTCGAGAGGTACGTCCCGCCCCTTCGCCGCGGACGTAGCTGCCGCCCTGGTGGAGTGAGATTTGAAACACATCAGTGTCTACTCCCGCTAAAACCAACACCTGTTTCAACCATTTTGAGATAGTTTGAACTGAAGCTTTTGTGTGTGGTTTTTTGTGCGTAACCATTAACGCTTTTTCATTTCCTCGAAGGGTGTCAGTAACTTTAATATATTCGTTCAAATGTTTAACCACACACAAAATAGGATCAATATGATAAGCTTGAAAGGTTACCTTTGTTCCAGATCTCCCTGGTCTGCTTTGTTTGATTAACTCGTAAACATAGAACACAACATTATCTGTAGTCACATGCATACAGTCTAAACGCAACATTTGTAAAGTTTGCACTCTTTGAGCTGAGACCAGTGACATTAACATGACTAATTTCAATGTCAATCTTTCCAATGTCAACCCTTCAATTGGAGTCCATTGTCTAAGTAGCGTAAGTACAATGCTCACATCCCAAATCTCTGTGTATCTTGGTTTGGGTGCATTAATATTAAAGATTCCTTTCATGAATCTAGATATTAATGGATGCGACCCAATTGATCTCTGATCAGTCATAAGTCCTAAATAGGACGACAAAGCACTGCGTGCAGTGTTAATGGCACTGTAACTTAAATGTTGCTGAAAATGCAAATTGGCAAGGAATTCCAAAACATTTACAATATTTACAGTATCATAAGAAATATTTGACTGTGTGCAAAAGTCTTCCCATTTCTTAATATGTGTCATATATTGCTTTTATGTGCTATTGCGCCATGATGCAACCATAACTTTCATAGTTTGGTCCGACAATCCCAGCTCCTGTAGTGGTCTGGTCAAAACCTGCAGATTAACAAATTCATATATGCATACAATGGGTAAATCTCTTTAGTTACCGGATTAGTCAAGATATCACTACAATTAGGAATCGACATATATGGTTCTTTAATCATATTCAGCATTACTGGGAACCAAGGTTGAGTTGGCCAATTTGGAACTACCAACAATCCAGAAGCAGAATCTTGTTCTATCTTCTTCAAGCATCTCTGAATCAAAGCAAATGGTGGAAAAGCATAAAAGAACATCTTTCCCAGTGTAATGAAAAAGCATCTACTGCTACTGCATCTGGATCATGTTCCCAAGACACATAAGTAGGCAACTGATGATTAAGCCTAGATGCAAACAAATCTATTTCTGGCAACCCAAATTGGTTTACAATATTCTTAAATATTGCTGGCTTAAGCATCCATTCCGTATTATCTTTAAAAATCCTGGACCTTTCATCTGCTACCACATTGTCCTTACCCGGAATGTAGCTTGCTGAAATCCATATTTGGCGACCAATACACCATTGCCATATCTCATTGGCCAGAGAATCACATGATACTGACCTAACTCCCCCCATGTGATTAATGTATGCAACAGCCGTTTTATTGTCTAACTGTATTAACACATGTAGACCCTGTTTAGCACAACAATATGCTTTAAGTCCATAAAAAGCACCCAATAACTCCAAATAGTTAATACCATAAACTTGAAGAAACGCTTCTTCTTGAGCTTTCCATCTACCTCCACAACTGGAGGACGAATCTGTAGCCCCCCCATCCGAGAGCACTAGCATCCGTTTGTAAAACCATTTCAGGTTGTTTAATCATGATATTCTTAGCAGCTTGTGGGACATTTTCAACCCACCATTGTAATTCCAACACGGCTTCTTTTGTTAATTGCATAGGCCTGTCAAAGTGCCCTGCCTTCTCCTTAAGAGCCCTTGTTTTGTCCCTTTGAAGATTTTGATAATGTAATGGACCAAATTCCACTGCCGGAAATGCTGCTACCAGTTTCCCAATGGTTTTTGCCACTTCTCGGATGGAGGGATAAGGTTTGTGAATGAGGTAATTACAAGTCATCAAGATGTCATTGACCTTCTCTGTTGGCAAAGTAACTAACATAGTCACTGAGTTAATTACAAACCCCAAAAAGTTAATTGATTGTGCTGGCTGCAGCTGGGACTTAATTGGATGAATCAAAAACCCTAGCTTTTCAAACAAAGCTTTATTAACTGAAACTGAGTGCTCAGCTGACTCTTGAGTATCACTAATGATCAGAATATCATCCAGATAAGCCATAACAATGTGTTTCTGTGCTCTTAATTGGGCTAAAACTGGTTTCAACAGTTTTGTAAAGAGTCTAGGAGCCGAACTCAATCCATTTGGGAAAGCTTTAAACTGCCATAATTGTCCCAGCCAATTAAATTTTAAATACCTCCTGAAGCATTGATGAATTGCTACAGAATAATAGGCATCCTTCAAATCAATCTTAGCCATATAACACCCTGCTGAAATAAGATATTTTGCAGTACTGAATGTCTCCATCTTAAAATGTTTGTATTCTACAAACTTATTCAGATCTGTAAGGTCCAGAATAATTCTGCAACCACCATCTTTTTTATCTCTTCGAAATATATTAGAGACAAATTGATGCTTATGTTCATAAGTCTTTTCAATTACGCCTTTTCCAGATAATTTGTCAATTTCCACATTAATCTCCATTCTTTCCTCTGCAGAAAACACATAAGCATAAGCAGGTCTATTCTGTACAGGAGGATTAACCCCTTCTTTAAAAATAATAATGGCTCCCGAAACTGCTTGTAATACATATCGATCAGAAGTAATGTTAAGCCAGGCATTATAAAACTTTTGCAATCTCCCTCCAACTGGAGAGTCATCCACAGTTTCTTTAAGTACATAAGTCTTTAATACCTCTGCGTATGAGCGTGGTGGTCTCCTTCTTCCCGAATACAGGGAAGCACTTGCCTGCACAGCACGATAGTATTTTCGTGTCAAACTTCTGCTTCTATAACGGAAATCGAAACCCCTTCGGGTCGAAAAAACCCCTTCTTTGTCCAAAAACAAAAGGTTTAACATTGCTAAAATATTTAGCTTCTTCATCCAACTCTTTCAGCTGTTTCGGCAGATTTTCTCCAAACAAATACCCAGGAGCTTGAACTCCACTTTCTTGACACAGGCTTGCAAATCTAGGGTGAAATATGGGCCGAATCGCCGTTTTCCTCATGCAATTAATTTCATAGAATGAATTACATAATAAGCCCAAAGTATCCTTTTGAATCTTTTCCATTTCCAGATTCTCCATTTGCCTGCCATAGGCCGTAATGGCGGCAGAAATTAATTTGAGCACCTTTTGAAACTTCACTTCTAGGGCTCTCATACTTGGAGTCATAGACGTCCATATCATCGGATTCACCGTAGGTACTTCTAATGAGGCACAATTTCTTGGAGCTTTATATAATTCTGATGTTTCATTCATCACAGAATTGTGAAGTTGGTGAGATACCATATAATTTATGTTTGCAGCTAGGATTTCTTCCATAGCCTCACCACTTCCTTCAGGTATAGCAAAATCTTGTGCTATCCCAGGCACATTAGGCCTTTTCTTTTTACTTTGTGGTGTGCTTTCAAAAGCCATATAGCCACCAGCAGGGACTGCCTTCTGCAGCCCTAAATCAATTGGGATATCATCCCATGAGACTTCTTCCAGCCCAAATCCTGGGTCCGGAGTATCATATTCCCAACTTGGCCCACAGCCATATTCATCATATTCAAACCCCTCAGGGATTTTTTGGGATTCATCTGGGTACTCTGACCCTTGTCTCATTATTGTTTGGAGAACTTTCTCCATATGCTCCATTTTTAGCCACATAGTTTTATTGTCTGGAGGTCTTTCAATATCAGAGTCATCAGAAACCACGGGCCTCTCAGATTTCTTTTTGCATTTTTTAGGAACATTTTCCTCCGTGGTCATTATTTCTGGAGAATCTGGAAACTCACTATCGGGGACATCAGCGGCCAACGGTATCGGAACCGGGTCCGCACTAACTTCGCGTCCCGTATTTTTACTTTCACCCCGGGAACATCTTTTTACCCGCGAAAACTTATTTCCCGATTTCTCCATTTTTCTTTAATAATCAGTGCTCAATCAGCACGTTAACGTGGCTCTAAATTTTCTTTTTAGTTTCGTTTTGCTGGAGCCACCCAGCGTAACCTAAAAAACGCCCCGGTGTAACTTCACTTACCTGCGGGCCGTTCCGACCGCTGCCGAGGAGCTGCTCCTTACTGCAGCTCCTCCTCGCGCCGTCAGCGTTGACGTCATGCCGTTGCCAGCGTGAGGCGGGGTCTTCACGTAGTCACTCACGTGACTCCGAAGTAAAATTGGATTCTAATAAGATACTTCAGTGAAATATTAGCACAGTTTTTACCGTTGCAAAAAGTGAACTATTAATTATTTATTCCTCTTGATCGTTTTATTAAAAATTCAACCTAGTTATCCAATTCAACATCACAAATGTTGGAGTAGAATCATTGTTAAACTCAAACTTCACTTCATTCTACAGAGCTCATCACTTGACCCAATTTAACCTTCTACGAAGGTGATTCTACAATGTATTATGCAGGTGATTTGATTGCGAAATATCCATTTAGTCTTTCTGGACAGTCGGAATAATTGCCATAGATTATTCTTTCATTAATATTTCTTAATTTCTCCTTACCTGCAAAAAAAGTCAGTTAAATTGCTGATTTGAGTGTAAAATCAAATTGGAGAAACGAGATATAATTTGGGGTTTGGTACAAGAGCACAGTAAAATATGTAAAGTTACTAATAGTTGGAGATTAATAAGTAGCCTAAGTGGAGCTCCGATATAGAGCAGGAAAGATTAAAAAATGATTGCTGCTTCACATATTCCTCTGCAGCTTCCATTCCTACCCCCCCCCCCCCCCCCCCCCCCCCTTCCAGAACAAGGGGTCACAGGTTAAGAATAATGGCTAGGCCATTTAGGACTGAGATGAAGAAAAACATTTTCATCCAGAGTTGTGAATCTGTGGAATTCTCTGCCACAGAAGGCAGTGGAGGCCAATTCACTGAATGTTTTCAAGCAAGAGTTAGATTTAGCTCTTAGGGCTAAAGGATCAAGGGATGTAGGGAAAAGGCAGGAATGGAATACTGATTTTAGATGATCAGCCATGATCATATTAAATGGAGGTGCCGGCTCGAAGGACCAAATGGCCTACTCCTGCACCAATTGTTCTATGTTTCTTCCCTGTTTCTATTGCAACCCATTGCCTATTGTACCATTGTCAACTGATATCAGGAGGGCACAGCAGAGGAGATGTAAGTACTTCTATATTCCCCTGACATAGTGCTTGAAATCCCTGCTGAGATCTGTAGAGGTGTGGGTCAACATAGGCAAGGCATTGAAGGAGATGTTTAACGAATACGGCAGGGGAGGGATCATCTTACCATCTCTTTTGCTCAAATAATTGCAGTTCAATCAAAACTTTTTGTTGACCACAATTCCACTGTGCATTGAAGAAGGGTTTCGGCCCGAAACATTGCCTATCTCCTTCGCTCCATAGATGCTGCTGCACCCGCTGAGTTTCTCCAACATTTTGTGTACCCTCGATTTTCCAGCATCTGCAGTTCCTTCTTTAGCATTTCTCCACTGTGCATTTGTTCCACTAATTATGAAGGCCAACATGCTATTTCATTCTTCACATTAAATTATAATGTTTAATTTGTAATTGTCTACTGTATATCGTGTGGTTACTTGCGAGAAAAGCACCAAGGCAAATTCCTTGTATGTATACATGCTTGGCTAATAAAATTTATTCAATTCAATTCAATTCACTTAATTTGCTTTCTTCACTACCTGCTGTACTTGCATGTAATGTTTTTTGACAATTGTAACTAGTTTTCTATGACTTTCTTCAAAGGATAGCAATCAATTAAGTGAAGGTTCTCCTGAGTTTGCACTAAACTATAAGAGTTGAGCTGATCAAGGTGAACATTGGAAAATCAAGTGAGTCCAATATATGGCTGTAAGACATCTGACATATTCTTCTTAATTTGCCAATCCATTTGGATTTTCAGTATTTATATATATTCTCGAGGAATTTATGTATTTTTTTCATCACTCGCAGATACCTTAAAGTCCTCCAAAATGTATCTTGTTCATGGACTGGTGAAAATGAAGCA
The DNA here is from genome assembly GCA_035221665.1 of Okamejei kenojei. Taxonomy (NCBI): domain Eukaryota; kingdom Metazoa; phylum Chordata; class Chondrichthyes; order Rajiformes; family Rajidae; genus Okamejei; species Okamejei kenojei. The sequence continues at coordinate 52,311,614 of CM069135.1, read as the reverse complement.
CAGGAAAGAAGGAAGTTCCTGCCTCGAAGCTTTCACCAACAATATTACTACTTAATTTCAGTAAAATGTAAAATTCGTAAAAAAACACAAAAAATATTTAAATAATATTCCAATAGGGAGATCAACATAGTTTGCCCTTCTTTTGAAGATCAGTTCTTGAAGTTTTATTTCAAACTAGACTAAGTGGGACCCGTTGGGTCCCAGCTTCACGAGAGGGCTGGTCCCCCAACACAATATTCCACCTCTCCACCAATTTCAATACACACACACACACACACACACACACACACACACACTCACACCCTCCACCTCACATATACACATACACACATACACTCACACACATACACTTACACTCACTCACTCACACAAAGACACACACACACACTCACATGTCCATTCACACACACACTCACACTCACATACACACAGACTCACACTCACACACACACACATACACTCACACATACACTCACACACACTTACACACACATACATACACCTTTCGCCTTCCACCACAGCGTAGGAGTCACTGTGGTGGATGTTTAACGTTAAAAGGTGTTTGATTGTTTTGTCTCCAAGATGGCTGCCGGAAGGGAGAGTGAACGCTAGCGCGTTTAGCTGCCGCTGCTCTCTCTTTGAATTGTGTCTTGTCCCTACTAATTTTTGTTTTTTGATTTATTCTGCTTATATATTTTGTAATCTGATTATTAAATTGTGTAAGGTGTACTTGAGAGTCTTTGAAAGGCGCCCATAAGTATGATGTTAATAATAATAATAATAATAATAATAATAATAAAAAAAACACAGTTGGACCTAATAAAGCATATTCCTTCCAAACACAGTCGGACCTAATAAAGCATTTATTCATTCCAAACACAGTCGGACCTAATAAAGCATTGCAGTTTCAAGCACAGGCAGGGCAGTAGGCCAAACAACTCATGGCATTGTCATTAAGGTCTAACAATCATTTATTGCAAGTACATTGCAGACTCACAGTTCAGTTGATAAACAGCTTAGAATGATAGTCGTGGCCTCTCCCTCGCGATCTTGCAGAGTGACTGACTCACGTCCAGGCATCCAGGGTTTTATAGTCCTGCCCCCCCTTGGAACGGGTGTTACCTTCATCACGGTGATTGACAGGTGAGAGGACCATTCAGCTGATTTCAAGGTTTTTTAAACATAACTTTTTTATTTTTCATCGATGAAAAAAATCCTCGGGGCAGGCTCAGCGGAGGAGGACTGTGAGTAAGATGGCCAAACATCACAGCAATACAGGCTAGTGTTTTTTCTAAAATCAATATAGAGCGCAGACAGGAAGTGGTCAAGATGAGACTTTTAATTATATAGATGTAATGTTGATGCTCTATAAGCCGCTGGTAAGGCCGCATTTGGAATATTGTGAGCAATTTTGGGCACCTTATCTGAGGAAGGATGTGTTGGTTCTGGGAAGGTCTAGAGGAGGTTTACAAGAATGATCCCAGGGATGAGTAGGTTAATCTCTGATGAGTGTTTGTCAGCGCTGGGCCTCTACCCGCTGGAGTTTAGAAGAGTGGGGGGGTACCTCTTTGAAACATACGGAATAGTGAAAGGCTTGGATAGAGTGGATGTGGAGATGATGTTTCCACTAGTGGGAGAGTCTAGAACTAGGGGTCATAGTCCCAGAACTAAAGGACGTTCTATTAGGAAGGAGATGAGGAGAAATTTATTTAGTCAGTGAGTGGTGAATCTGTGGAATTATTTGCCAAACAAGGTTGTGGAGGCCAAGTCAGTGGATATTTTTAAGGCAGAGGTAGATAGATTCTTGATTAGTACAGGTATCAGATGTTATGGGGAGAAGGCAGGGTTAGGAGAGAGAGATAGATCAGCCATGATTGAATGGCGGAGTAGACTTGATGGGCTTAATGGCCTAATTCTACTCCTGTTCCTTATGACCTTATGACCTTATAGTGATTGCTCGAGCAACCCCTTTCCTACTCAAAATTGGTGGGTCACTATCCTCAAACATAACTTATTTGGATATTGTGGATCCATTTCAATCATTCAGAACATGTGGGCATCATTAACTACACCAACATTTAAAAACCCATCTCTTATTTATCTTGGTAATGCCATTTCCATGATATAGATGATCTTATACAAGAGAGTTCCAGGATTTTGACCCAATGAAAGATCATTGGTAGGTTTGAGTTGAGCAGCAATTAGTTGCATTCTTGTGCATTCCTCCTGTCTTTCTAGGTTTCTGAGATCAACTGCTTAATTACTGCAGTTGGAGGAGCTTTTGTGAGTTGTAGATCTGCCTTTGATGATGGTATGAATTACAGGCCTATTAAACTGATGGGATGAACGTCAAGTGTGAAGGGCCGGATGGAATACAACCTAACACCACAATTCTACTGTGCATTTGTTCCACTAATTATAAGAATGAATCTTGTGGGTCTGGAGGGGGCTGAGGCTATGATTCAATCCAGCACCAATGTGGTTAATAGCAGTAAGATTTATTTCCTATATAAAAATAATAAAGATCAGTATTGTAGCATAGCTGTTCATACAAAAAAAGATGCTAAGTTTGATTCCGGTATTGGACAGAAAGCATGTATGTCAACAATGTTCATTACAAGCACGAACTACAAATATATCCTGGCTGAACCTGGACTGGAATAACTTGTTTCTCATGACCCCAAAAGAGAAGGTTATGTTTCCATCAGCGTGGAATTTCATCTGGCCTGTAGTCTGGCATGCATCTCAAAGGTTGGTTCATAACTACTTAAAGCTGTGTTTCTATTCTAAATTAATACTCACATTTTGCACAAAAGTAGGTTAAATAATAAACTAAACGAAAAATCTTTCTCTCTTCAAAATGACAGAATAGAGCTACCTGCATCTTCATTAGCTAACCCTGTAAAGATTTGATGAACCTTCCAGCTACACCCTGCATGTGTTGATGAAAACATTTCCTTTGTCTGTTGCTTGCCAAGGAGCAGAAACATTTCCATTGTATGCATTTAACCTAACTTAACATTTTAAAGAGTTAAGGGCCTGTCCCACCTACGTGTCCATAGCATGCAAATTACGCAATCTCGTCATCGTGTTGTGGTGCACGGGCATCGTATGGCCGCGCGGGGCCAGTCCTACTGAGAAGCGCAGAGGGGTATGTAGTTGTGCACAACATCACGCGGGGCTCCGAACTTTTTGTAGCGAACAAAATCTTCGCTCACCAACGGCCTGTCGCGTAACTGACGGCCAAAGTGGGACAGGCCCAAGACCCTGGCGCAAAGCAACGTCTCACCTGCAACAGCAGCAGAAGCAGGCAAACAATCGTCAAACTCGGCCTGGGGCTCACGGCCGTTGCAGTCTGGATCTGCCCCCACTTCTATTCGCAGAGCGGGGCCAAGAAAATTGAAGATAGACACAAAATGCCGGAGTAACTCTTTCAGTCTGAAAGAAGGGTCTTGACCTGAAACGTCACCCATTGCTTCACTTCAGAGATGCTGCCGGTCCCGCTGAGTTACTCTGGCATTTTGTGACCATCTTCAAATGACGTCACGCGCTCCAGGCGGCTGTGCGGTCAAATTAAGTCGCGCGCAACCTTTGTGGGACCATCGCGGCTGAACGCGACCATGCGGTCGCGTAATTTGCGTGCCAAGGACACATAGGTGGGACAGGCCCTTTAGTCTCTTTGCTTGGCTTTTCTTCCCAACCTTTCTCTCTGCTGTCTCCATTTATGGTTGCAAAATTTGATCTTGCAGAATTTTTTTTTACACAATAGAGGACGAATTTCTCCAAAGTTTTACTAAAACAAAATTACATATTGAACTTTAATTAAAATGTAGAAGAGGTAACCAAAACTCATAAATATTGTTAATGACAATTCTTAACATTTAATAGTTCATTTGCATTTAATTTCATGGTGAAACAATTAACTGACATAAATTATTTCCTCCATTACCTTTTGAGGGTCATTGTATGTTGCAGGGAATTACTTTAATGAGCCAGTGACATTATTGAACCTTAAACTGAATTGATTTGTATCAGTTTTAACTAAAATTAAATCTACCATGAAAAGGTTAAGTTCTGTTATGTAAAATGGTCAATTAAATAACATTACGTGGTATATTTGGTTGGATTTCTTCTGAAAGCACAAAGTCATTTTAATAGGAATGCTGTTACGTGAATGATATTGTACTGTTATCTAATCAATCATGTGAAATATATAAGAAAATGAGTTGTCACGGAGTAAATATGCTACGAAAATGCAGAATTTTATTACAAAGGACCACCTCAATAGTGTTTTACTGCAAATTATTAATTTGATTCTAACCATGGTTTGAAATAGAGCTTCGATAACAAAAGTTTTCACTGTATGGAAGAGCTGCTATGTTTTGCAAAGAAGCATAATTAATCCACTGACATTGATGGTGGATGATGAAAGGAAGGTCCTTCACAGAAAGAAAGATGCAAAATGTTTTATGGAGGAAAGTAGATTCGTCAAATATTATCGATTCAGTGCCGACTAGACACCTAGCTTTAAGGTGAGAAAATAAGAAATGTATGTCTCCTTAGGCCAAGATCAGGTGATTTCTGAGAAATTAGATTGCCTGTATTTAATGACAACTCATAAATTTCAGCCAGGGCTCCCGCAATTTCTTCTCTAGTTTCCCACAGTGTCCTTGCACATATCTGATCTGGAGATTTGGAGACCCAGGAGATTTGCATATGCATCAGGGCCCTCAGCGCTTCTTTGACCATAATACTGACTGCTCTCAAAACACTTCCATTGACTGCCCCAAGTTCCTCCGTCCTCCTGTCTTTATCTCAAATTTAGTTTAAGATTATTTCAGTGTGTCAGAGTTGCTTGTGTGTAGTTAGACCTCCAATAATCCAAACAAGTCCAGATGATTCCATCATACTCCTGCTTGTTCTTTGTTTTTAGTCAAACACTTTGGAATATCCAGCATCCTATTTTCTCGTAGTTACCGGACTGTGGCGTTTCTGGTCAGTGGTGGCCAGGCAGTGGTGGTGCTGGTAAAGATGTTTAGTAGCAAAGGTTGGTGGTTAGTATGTACATAGTGATAATGTCATAGCCAAAAGCAATGTGACAGAGCAAGCCGCTTGGCTCACTGAGCCAATATTCCACCATCTGAACATCTCCCAAGCAACCCGTTAATACTCAAGAGGGGTGAATGATCATATCTATTATGATGTGCTTCTTACACTATTTTGACATCATGAGCAGACTTTCCATATCACTGTCTATCAGTTGAAAAGTTAAGCAATAGCAAAAACTAGATTGGTAAGAAGAGGAGGAGGAAGAAAGAAGAACCAATAACACAGAGAACTCCTGTATCTCCTTTGCTCCTTTCAGTCCAATTTGGTATGGTTGGTACCAATCATGTATCACCATTTCCAACAAGAATGAGGAGCATGTGATAAAAAAAATAGACACAAACTGCTGGGGTGACCCAGAGGGTCAGGGAGCATCCCTGGAGAACACCGATATGTGACATTTCAGCGTGGGTGCTTCTGACATTGTAGGGGAGGGGAAGAAAGCTGGAAGAGAGGAGGTGCAGGACAAAGCATGGCAGTTAATAGATGACCACAGGTGAGTGGGGGGTGGGGGTTCGATAGATAGATAGTAAAGGGCCTGTGCCACTGCGGGGACCTAATTTGCGAGTTTAGAAGAGTTTAGGAGAGTTTAATAAAGTGTCATGGTCTTGTTGTATCGCCGAAGTGGAACACCTCCTACGACCTCCTTCGACTATGTAGAGAACCTCCTGTGAATATGTAGAAGACGTCCTTCGACAATGCAGAAGACCTCCTTCGATCTCCTTCAACCTCCTTCGACTATGATGAAGACTAGTTTCAACTAGCTTTGGGAAAGTTGGACACCGAATAGTGGAGAATGAAGATGACCACCTTCGACTACCTTCAACTATACTAACACTACCTACGGCTACCTTTGACTACCTTCGATTACCTTCGACTACCTTTGATTGCCTTCAATTACCTACGAATAACATGCTGACCTACTACGACCTACTTCGACTAAACCTACGAGTAAAAAAAATATCGATTTTTTCCATGCCGACCTATTTTTAATCACGGGTAATTTTCAGCATGCTAAAAAATACTCCTCGACCAAACTGAGGCCTCGGGTATGCAGGAACTTCTCTCAAGCATGAAGGAGAGTGAAATAGACCTCCTAGGTCTACTTGTAGACCATGCTGCGAGTTTGAGTCAAGCGCAAACTCTTCTAAACTCGCAAATTAGGTCCCCGCAGTGGGACAGGCCCTTTAGACAAAGGCCAGAGATGAAAAAAAGGTGTGAGACAAAAAGAGTGAAGTTGTGAATTGTGAAGCCACAGCAAGAAATATAGGTGGAGGGGGAGAGACAAAATAGATGCAAGTCTACGTCAGGCACAGGGAAGGGGGATGTTGGGGGGAAGAAAGGGTGTGTGTGGGAGGGGGGGAGTAGGAGGGGGGCTGTTAGAGGTTACTTGAAATTGGGGAATTTAATGTTCATACCTTTGAGTTGTAAGCAGAACTCTGAAAAATTGCTGGAGAGATGGTAAGCTGTGGACTGTGTAGTTGTATCAGAGCATCTGTATGTTAGGTTCAAGGACTTTGAGAGGGGAGAGGAATTGTTCGTGATTGTATGAAGAAAGTACGTGTTGAGTCAGAAATTCTACTTGTCAGCCATCACCCGTTGTTTAGGCATTGTTTCTAGCAAGCTGCTTTGGGGAAAGAACAAACGGCACCGAATTTGGATTCCACTTGCACTAAGGGTGGCATGGCGGCGCAGCGGTAGAATTACAGCGCCGGAGACCCGGGTTCAATCCTGACTACGGGTGCTGTCTTTATGGAGTTAGTACATTCTCCCCGTGACCTGCTTGGGTTTCTCCGAGATCTTCGGTTTCCTCCAATACTCCAAAGAAGTACAGGTTTGTAGGTTAATTCTATGTCTATGTCTAATTGGCTTGGTGTATGTGTAAATTGTCCCTAGTCTGTGTAGGATAGTGTTCATGTATGGGGATCACTGGTCGGCGTGGACTCGGTGGGCCGAAGTGCCTGTTTCTGCGCTGTATATCTGTATTTCTAAACGAAACAAAACTAAAAGTCAAACAGTTAAATGGGCATGATGATCTCAGCAGACGTGTTCCAAAAAACATCTAATATTGCTCCTATTATCTCTTAAATGACCAATAAGTTATGTGAGCTATACTTTTATAATCACATTAAATTACTCGCATCAAGATATTAATATTATTAGCAAAGTCTCCTGCAAAAAATAATTTAAAAAAGAATATTATGATTGTATAAGGGCCAGTCATGCTGCAATCATATGTAAACAAAATAAGCGCCAGCAGATAATAGGAATAAAAAGAATGTTTCACTCAAACTGACGGGTTAATATTCCCTCATAGGATAATATCATGATCTGGGGCATTACAATACTAGAAATTCATTCATCATTGACATTTCAAGAAAACATGACCTGTTCAGTAGAGTTGTATAGGAAAAGTTTATTTGTTAATAATTCATGGAAGCAGATCATGATTTGTACAATAAAGTAGTTGATACAACATCCAAATTAACTTTATATATTCAACATAATTAACCATCCTAAGGTGTTTCATTACGAATTTCTGAAATATATTTCTTGCTGTAATTTAGAATAGCAGAATGGAAAACATGGACACCTCTCCCTTAAACTGATTTACCAGATTGCTAAGATTTATTCTACCCCATCTTACAAATATCAGAAGCTGGCCGAGACACAAGGCAATCACCAGGCATGTCTGATGAATTTGCGCACATATATGACTTCATGGCTTAATAATACATCTCTAGAACATTCAACATCATCTTACAAACCTGTCAAACCATGATAACAATTATCTCTAATATTGTGCTCAGCTGCCTATTGAATTCTGAAGCTGCAGAACATTGGTTTATAAAGCTGCTCATGTATCTGGCTCAGAGCCACAGTTGTCATCATGAAGTAACTGTGTCCACACTCTGCATGGACCACAAAGTCCTAGATATTACATTTAGTGCTTGGAAAGGAGCACGCAGTTGGTCAAAAGAGATTAAATCAACCATCTGACTCCATACAGGGCTTTGTCACAATTATCAACCAGTTTTCAGAGTATTAAAATCTTAATTGTGTTTGCAAGATATTTACATAGAAAACATAGTAGGAATAAATAGGTCATGTTTGAATTGAGAAGCTGCAACTAGTGGATAGCTACACGGACCCCAATTGAGTGCACAAACCTGGTAGAGCAGCTGCCTCACAGTGCTGGAAACCCGGGTGTGATCCTGACCTCAGGTACTGTCTGTGTGGATTCTGCACTTTCTCGCTGTGATCCCGTAGGTTTCCTCTGGATGCTTTGGTTTCTTCACACATCGCTAAGACGTGTGGGCTTTTCGGTTAATCGGCATCGGTAGTATCGAGAGTGGATGAGAAAATGGAATAATATAGAACTAGTATAAATGGGTGATTGATTGTTGGAATGGACACAGTAGGACAAAGGACCTGCTTCCGTGCTGTATCTTTAAACTAAAGTGTAAGGATAAAGTGTAATCAATACTCATGCCACTCTTAAAGTTAGAGAAATATTGAACTTCAAGAGCAGCATGAATATTGATTTCTCTAACTTCAAGTGATCCTTACACTCCCTCTCTCTCCATCCCTCCCCAACCCTAGTCATGTTGCTAATTCCACAGTTTGTACTCCTTCATTATCACCTCGGCCCCAGCCAACAATGGACCATTGTGGGCTCCACCTTTCCTGAATCACCGATGTAGGCTCGGCTTTGTATGTACCTTCCCATACCTTTAGTGTCCCCCTCTTGGACTCTCAGTCGCATGAAGGGTCTTGACCCGAAACATCACCTATTCCTTTTCTCCAGAGATGTTGCCTGACCCGCCCAGTTACTCCAACAAATTGTATCTATCTTTTATGTAAACCAACATCTGCAGCTCCCTCTTACCTACAGTGGAATATATTGTGGGAAAATGTAAGGTCATCTGTTTCTGTGAAAAAATTGAAAATAGTTTTAAATATATTTAAAATGATAAGGAATTGAAAGATGTTGATGAACTGAGAATTCTGGGATGGGGAAGGATTTTTCGTTGAACGGAGATTGAGGACATTCAATATTTATTCTTAAATTTGAAGAATGAAAGGTAATCACACTGAAACATACAATGTTTACATGCCAATCACTGAAAGGTACAGCAAGTGATCAGAAAGACCAAGAGCACTTTGCTGTAAAAGGCCAAAGGTATTTTAATGCAATTACATAAGGTTCTGATAGGAACATTATGTCTGATCCTCCTCCTGAAGTAAGGACATACTTGTGATAGAGGGAGTACTGCAAAGGTTTCCCAGATTGCTTATTGTTTGGGGGAATTACTCTTTGAGCAAATTATGTCAGTTTCTTCTAAATGTAGTTTTCATATCTTGGCCGAAACCTGACAAAAGTACAACAGGTGAGAATGAAGGGGCTGTCCCACTTGGGCAACCTAATCCGCGAGTTCTGGTGAGTTTGCCCTCGACTCATACTCGCAGCATGGCCGACACAAGGTCCTAGGAGGTCATTGTAACTCTCCTTCATGTTCGAGAGTAGTCCCCGTGTACTCGAGGCCTCAGCTAGGTCTCGGCGTATTTTTCAACATGTTGAAAAATGCCCGCGAGTGAAAATGGAAAAAAATTGATACTTTTCTTACTCGTAGGTTTAGATGTAGTAGGTCGTAGTAAGTTGGCATGTTAGTCGTAGGTAATTGAGGGTAGTCGAAGGTAATCAAAGGTAGTCGTAGATAGTCTTCATCATAGTCGAAGGAAGGTCGTAGAAGGTCGTCTTCACGCTCCACTATTCGGTGTCCAATTTTCCCGAAGCTAGTTGTAGCTAGTCGAAGCTAGTCTTCAACATAGTCGAAGGAGGTCGAAGGAGGTCTTCTACATAGTCGAAGGAGGTCTTCAACATGATATTTTTTCAAACTCTCCTAATCTCGCCAATTAGGTTGCCCAAGTGGGACAGCCCCAATTTGTACTTCCGATCACATTGTCAACCTAACTATATTATAGTGATTCAATTTATTCTGTCATTAAAGAAGAAGATATGGCAGATGGTCTCGCAAGTGTTACTTCATCTACTGAACCTTGAAATTAAACACACACTTACCCAAATCTAATTGGTTATGATTTGGATTATTCGGCATGCATTACTGTTTTGGTTTGCTCCCGAGGGTTTATTTCCTACATACCAGTACCCCCTCAGCTGGTCATTCGCATCTTTCAACTAGATTTAATTTACACTTAATTTAAGTCTCAAAGTTGGATGCAGATTTGAACAAAGCACATAGTGCTGTAGGAACTCTGTAAGCCAAGCAGGAGGGAATGGCCAGATGTTTTGAGTTGGGACCCTTCTTCAGACTCTAACCGCAGAGTCTGAAATGCCACTACCCATTTCCCCCTCAGACGTTGACCCAAATCTAATTGATTAATTCTATAAACATTGCATCAAGGTTAGTGTACTGCTATAGTCAAAGGTGTTTTACCAGAAAGAGTATACAAACTGTAACAAGCAGACCTGCTTGCTAGCTCGCAGTTTCCCATTGTATTTGTTTACATCAAGCTGATCATCAGTAATATTGTTCAAATTTAAAATATCAGATAACCTTTATTCTTCATTCCTCTATCATTCCACTCACAGGAGTTCATTTAGCAGGTCTAAATCTATTCACAATAATTGCAGAAGGTTAAATAATAAAGTGTATTTGTTACCTGTATGAAGGAAGGTCTCGACCCGAAACGTCACCCATTCCTTCTCTCCAGAGATGCTGCCTGCCCCGCTGAGTTACTCCAGCATTTTGTGTCTATCTAAAGTTCATTTTAAATCTGAAAGGTCATAATCTATTATATTTGGACCTGAGCTTATGGCATTCTTCCTTACACTGAAACAAAGCTCAACAAGTGACACAACTAACAGAGCTGCTACCTCACAGCTCCAGAGACCTGGGTTCTTCTCTGATGCACTCTGTGTGGAGTTTGCATGTTCCCCATGTGGGTTTCTTCCAGAAATTCTAGTTTTCTCATATATCTCCAAAGACCTGTGTTTAGTAAGTGAATTGGCCATCATAAATTGTCTCTAGAAATCTAAGTGAATGGTAGAATTCTGGGATGTAACGATGGTAATGTGGAAAGAATACAATGAGATTAGTCTGAAGGGTCTCAACCCGAAACATCACCCATTCCTGCTGACCAGAGATGCTGCCTGTCCTGTTGAGTTACGCCGGCATTTAGTGTCTTCTAAACTAAGTGGGGTCACACAGGAGACTTGGTCCCCCATTGCGATATTTCACCACTCACCCATAGCCCCCACCTGCACAGGCATGGCTCATTTCCCCTCAACCCTAGGACTCTCTCCCCCTCCTCTTACCCTCCCTCTTCTTTCCCCTCTCCTCCTCCCCTCCCCAATCCCTCCCTCACCTCTCTCTCCATCTCCTTTCCCCTATCCTCAGTCACTCTCTCCATAACTCCTCTCCCCTCCCTACCCCCTCCTATCCCTCTATCCCCATCCCCCCACTCCTCACCTCCCCCTATCCCCCCACTATCTCTCCTCACCTCCGCCACTACCCTCCTCTCCCTCTATTCCCCACTCACTACTTATCCCACTCCCCCCTCCTCTAATCCCCCTCCTCTCCCTCTATTCCCCCTCCTCCCCACTCCCCCTCCTCACCTCCTCTCTTCTTTTCCCTCTCCTCCTACCCTCCCCCAATCCCTCCCTCACCTCTCCTTTTCCCCACCCTCAGTCACTTCCTCCCTCCCTCCATAACTCTTCTCCCTTCCCTACTCCTTCCTTTTCCTCTATCCCCTCTTCTCCCCCACACTCCCTCCTCACCTTCCCAGGATCTCGAGGTTGCCACTCCACTCCCTTCTTGCGTGACCCAGAGAAGCATCAGCCATCGGCGCCCTTAGAGCCGGGCCTTGGATCATCAGCTCGGAGAAAAGACGGAGTAAGAGCCATGGGGGATAGGGGGGTATCACGGGGGTGGGGGGGCAGGAGCCAGCGAGGGGGACCAGAGGGGATGGGGCTAGAGCTGGAGCTGCGGGGCATTGTGATGGTGGTGCGTTTGGGACTCACAGCATGGAGTCGGTGATGTCACCAAACGGATAGCGGACAATCTGATCCCGGCAGAGGAGAATGTCCAGCACCCGCTGTGCTGGACACCAACTACAGAAGCTGGAAGCCTTAAACAAATATAGACAATGCTGGAAACAATCAGGATGTGAAGGAACAACAATAGTAGTCGCCCAACCTGTATTTCTTTTATTTCTCCAGAGGAGAACCATTGTGAACTCCTCTGCATTAGAGAAACTAAATGCAGATTGGGTGACTGTTGTGTGGATCACCTGAGTTCAGTCCCTTGTGGTGACCACAGGCATCTTCTTGCCTGCCACTTTAATTATTTATCCCTCTCCCACAGTCACCTATCAGTCTGGGGCATCCTACACTGTTATAGCAGGATCCAATGCAATCTTGAGGTCTCATCTTCCATCTGCGAATGTTGCAGAATTCCAGACCCAATACCGAATTCTCTAATACCCGTTAAATTCCCATCTTTTCTGAAGAGTCTGAAGAAGGGTCTCGACCCGAAATCACCCATTCCTTTTCTCCAGAGATGCTTCCTGTCCCGCTGAGTTACTCCAGCATTTTGTGTCTACCTTCGATTTAAACCAGCTGCAGTTCTTTCCTACACTATTTTCTGTTGAATCAGTCTATAATATTAGCTCAATTTCTTCCCCTCTCAATTATCATACCATCGCCTACTATTTGCAACACATGAGACTTCTTTGTCACCCTCTAATTACTCTAACAACACAGCATACCTAGCCTGAAAGTATAAGAGATATTCCCTTTGTCCTATCTTACCCTACCCTCAATCTTTCTCTGCAACCTAAGCAATACTGTATTCCTTTGTCAGATCTCATAAAGTCTTCAACTTGAAACATGAACTCAATTTTTCTATTCAAGCAAGTTTTTTTTATGAAGATAAGGAGGCAATGAAAGAACAACAACAACAAAAAATAGAGACTCATTGCAAATAAATCAATTAAATTCAAACCTTTGTAGCATATTTTTCACCAACTTCTAAGATATTTTGTGCTATGGAGAAGTCAGGATACAGCCATGTTATTGTATTTACCGTTACTCTGAAATTAATTTGAGTACAAAATAGATGATGATTAGGTTTCAAATTACATCTTAAAATAGGTTTCAATTACATCTTAAAATAAAAGTGAATGAGTTAAAAAATTAATAACACCGAGATAGAAACAGAGAGGGATAAACAGAGAGAGTACAGTGATACGCCTTAGGAATATTGAATCTCTATAGTATATTGAATGGAGAAAAACATAAATTCATGAGATGTTGCCAGGACTCTTACAAGGATGTTGCCAGGACTTTTAGGAGGATGTTGTCAGGACTCGAGGTCCTGAGCTACAGGGAGGGGTTGCGTAGCCTAGAACTCTGTTCTTTGGACCGCAAGATGATGAGTGGTGATCTTATTGAGGAGAACAAAATCATGAGATGAATAGATCAGGTCGATGCGCATGGTCTCTTGCTGAGAATAGGTAAATCAAGAACCAGAGAACATGTTTAAGGTGAGGGGAAAATGATTAAATAGGAACCTAAGAGGCAAGGGAACCGTTAATCCCTACTCTTTTTTTCCTGTTTGCCAATCAATTTTCTATCCATGTCAGCACTCTATTCCCAATACCATGTGCCCTCATTTTGCCCATTAATCTCTTATGTGGGACATTTTAAATGCTTTCTGAAAGTCCAGGTACACTACATCCACTGGCTCTCCCTTGTCCATTTTCCTAGTTACATCCTCAAAAAATTCCAGAAGATTAGTCAAGCATGATTTCCCCTTCGTAAATCCATGCTGACTCGGACTGATCCTGTTACTGCTATCCAAATGTGTGGCTATTTCATCTTTTATAATTGACTCCACCATCTTCCCACCACTGATGACAGGCTAACTGATCTATAATTCCCTGTTTTCTCTCTCCCGCCTTTCTTAAAAAGTGGGATAACATTAGCTACCCTCCAATCCACAGGAACTGATCCTGAATCTATAGAGCATTGGAATATCGTCACCAATGCATCCACAATTTCTAGAGCCACTTCCTTACGTACCCTGGGATGCAGACCATCAGGCTCTGGGGATTTATCAGCCTTCAGTCCCACCAGTCTACCCAACACCATTTCCTGCCTAATATGGATTTCCTTCAGTTTCTCTGTCACCCCAGATCCTCTGGCCAAAAGTATATCAGGAGGATTGTTTGTGTCCTCCTTAGTGAAGACGGATCCAAAGTATCTGTTCAACTCATCTGCCATTTCCTTGTTTCCCATAATAAATTCACCTTTTTCAGTCTTCAAGGGTCCAACTTTGGTCTTAACTAATTTTTTCCTCTTCACATACCTAAAGAAGCTTCCATCCCCTCCATCCCCTCTTACTTCCATAAAAACCTTGCCTGTGTAGTAACTTCCTAAATTCATGCTCAACACCTTCTTGATTTCTTGATTCTCAGTGTAATATGTTTTTAACTCCCAATTTTGAACCTTCACTATGACAGAGTGGGGGCACAGTAACATTATGTTTAGCAATCCGAAGTCTAGCCCACTGAAACAGGGATGTGAAACTCACCAGGGCAGCTAGGGAATGTAAATACAGGTAATTGGATAGCTTTAGTTGTTATAAGCAAGAAGCAAGTCCTGTAATGAAAATCTTAAAACCACCGCATTGTTATTAAAATAATAGGCTCCCCCCCACCCCCTCTCTCCCTCCCAGCCTGGCCTACATGCATCTCCAGACCCACCAATGTGGTTGACTCTGCCAATGCCAATGATGTCCACATATTTGAATGTCTTAAAAAGCCATGGCCTTGGCATCACTTGTAATGTATATTCTTCTCATTCATGGCCCCTGCATCCTCTAAACCTTAAGATCTATTCTTAATCCTTTATATTTATCATGTCCTTACAACCTCTTGGCAACATCATTCAAAATAATAGCACTAGTATGCACAGTATGATATTATCCACTGCTGCTTCATCTCCTGTCTCTTCCACTGCCCCCAATTGTCTTTCTACTTTTACCAAACTAAATATTGTAAAGTCCTAAGCCTCTCTCTTGAGTTTTGTTATAAGCTTTTATTTGCCATAGAGTCCATTCTGTTCCCAGCCTGAAGAAGGTTCAATACCTGAAATGTCATCTCTCCTCTATGTCTTCCCGAGATGCTGCGTGACCTGTTGAGTTACTCCAGCACTTTGTATACTTTTCCTTGGTAATTGTTTGAAATTGAACCAAATATTGGTATCATAAATGATGTTAACTCAACTTTGCTGAACCCGTTAAACCTATCTGCATTCCTTTAATTCAGAACTTCTTGCTCATCCTGAATTAGCTCTCAAAATCCTTCCCTAAACAATTCTTTATCTTTCTATCTTTCTTTTCTCCTCTAGAATACAGCTTTTATACCTCCCTGGCTTTTGGTCATCAGCTGTAAAATCTCTTTTTGGCATCAATAATACCGCTGCCCATGAAGAGCAAGGTGATGTGCCTCAACGACTATCGACCTGTGGCACTAACATCTTTAGGTGATGAAGTGCTTTGAGAGGTTATTTATGGCGCATCTCAACTCCTACCTCGACAAAAACCTCGACCCACTGCAGTTCGCTTACCGCCACAACAGATCAACAGTGGATGTGATCTCGCTGGCTATCCACTCTGCTCTGGATCACTTGGACAACAAAAACTCATATGTCAGGCTGTTATTCATTGACTACAGCTCAGTGTTTAACACCATCATCCCCTCCAAGCTGGTTACCAAGCTCTCAGATCTGGGTCTCTGCGCATCCCTCTGCAGTTGGATCTTTGACTTTCTCATCCACAGACCACAGTCTGTCCATATTGGTGGAAATGTGTCATCCTTGATAAATGTGTCATCCTCGAGGGAGCACCTCAAGGCTGCGTGCTCAGCCCCCTGCTGTACTCACTCTATACTCATGACTGTGCAGCCGGACATAGTGTGAACTCCATCATCAAGTTCACCGACGACACCACTGTTGTGGGAAGAATCACTGATGGTGATGAGCCAGAGTATAGAAATTAGATCGATTGACCAATTGGTGCCAGCACAATAACCTGGCTCTCAACACCAGCAAAACCAAGGAACTGATTGGGAAGGGGTAGGATAGGGACCCACAATTCCGTTTATATCAACGGGATGATGGTAGAAAGGGTCAAGAACTTCAAATTCCTGCGTGTGCATATTTCCAAAGATCTTTCCTGGTCCCAGCACACTGATGCAATTATAAAGAAACCACATCAGTGCCTCTACTTCCTGAGAAGATTACGGAGAGTTGGTATGTCAAAAAGGACTCTCGAACTTCTAAAGGTGCACAGTAGAGAGCATGCTGACTAGTTGCATCATGGCTTGGTTCGGCAACTTGAGCGTTCAGGAGCGGAAAAAAATGCAGAAAGTTGTGACCACTGCCCAGTCCATCATCGGCTCTGACCTCCCCACCATCAAAGGGATCTATCGCAGTCGCTGCCTTAAAAAGGCTGCCAACATCATCAAGGACCCACACCATCCTGGCCACACACTCATCTCTCCGTTGCCATCAGGTGGACGGTACAGGAGCCTGAAATCAGGTACGTCCAGGTTCATGAACAGCTTCTTCCTGACAGCCATCAGGCTATTAAACTTGCCATCAAACAAACTCTGAACTATAACAGCCGATAGCAGTTTATCTGATTATTTATGTGTATATATATGGTCTATGCTGTATAGACACACTGAACTGTTCTGTATTTATGCTTACAATACTCTGTTGTGCTGCAGCAAACAAGAATTTCAATGGCCTATCAGAGACACATGACAATAAACTCTATTGACTTGACTTGACAAAACTCCCGTTAAACTCCTTGGGGCGTTTTGTGATGGTAAAGACACCATTGTGAATTGAAGTTGCTGTTAGTTTTAATTGTTCTTGTTATTCCTTGAGTTATTTTCACTAATTGTATTTAGTAACTGTCAGGAAATCCATTCTAATACTAATGCTTTTTAGTTTCATGCTGGGTTTGTTATTCAAACCATTGTAAACATGAATCGGAATTAAATTGTTTTTTCAAACTCATTAATAATAATTTAGATCCATTGTTTCAGTAATGTAAGATCAGAAGACAAGCACGATTACAAAAAATATATAATCTCTATTATAAAGATTTCTATTGACTGGACTATCTGGCACTGATGTTACATAACATAGAAATATTAGCCATTGCGGATGATGGCTTGCAGTATACAGTATGTCTTTAAAGCATAGAGAGGAGAAAAACACAATTAAATTATTTAGGCTGTTGATTTGGCTATTTGTAACCAAGTTTCAATATCTGAACACTATTCCAAATATATTTACTATTGTGTCATATGCTAGGATAAATTAGCAAAATTTGAACTCCGTTTACTTTTGCAGATGTGGTTTTCAAGGAATATGGTATAAATAAGAGGAATAGGGAAAATCTGATTGTGTATAGTATTCACAAGTTGATCGTTTTTTGTGTAAGAAGGAACTGAAAAAATATCAAACAGATGCTGGTTTAAACTAAAAATATTCACAAAATAGTGGAGTAACTCAGCGGGGCAGGCAGCATTTCTGGATAGAAGTAATTGGTGATGTTACGGGTCGAGACCCTTTTGCTGTCTGAAGATCTAAAGATGCTGCCTGTCCCGCTGAGTTACTCCACCATTTTGTGTCTATCTTTGGTGATCCTTTGTTGATTCAGTTTAATGGTCATTCTGACCTTCTGCATTATTCAGCATATGTGAACAAATATGAAGACAGGGAATGGGAAATTCCTATCCTGCCTCACCATTCACTCAGTGCAAAACTGATCCTCTAAGTGGTCCACTTACATGCATTGATCCTGCATTCTCTGATTCCCTTGAAACAAAAGGTTTTTTTTCCTATCTAATGATTGCACACAACGGCTGACCATTCATAGCCCTCTGTGTTATTTGTACATATTAAAAACACTTTGAATGAATACATTTCTTCTCTCCTCAGTCCTAAACAGGTACCACTTTATTCTGAGGCCATGGTCAACTATTGGCATTGATATTGGTTTATTATTGTCATGTGTACCGAGATAGAAACATAGAAACATAGAAAATAGGTGCAGTTGGAGGCCATTCGGCCCTTCGAGCCAGCACCGCCATTCATTGTGAGCATGGCTGATCGTCCCCTATCAATAACCCGTCCCTGCCTTCTCCCCATATCCCTTGACTCCACTAGCCCCTAGAGCTCTATCTAACTCTCTCTTAAATCCATCCAGTGACTTGGCCTCCACTACCCTCTGTGGCACGGAATTCCATAAATTCACAACCCTCTGGGTGAAAACGTTTTTACTCACCTCAGTCTTAAATGACCTCCCCTTTATTCTATGACTGTGGCCCCTGGTTCTGGACTCGTCCAACATCGGGAATTGTTTTCCTGCATCTAGCTTGTCCAGTCCTTTTATAATGTTATATGTTTCTGTAAGACCCCCCATCATTCTTCTAAACTCCAGTGAATAGAGAGAAGAGATAGATAGAGAGAAGAGATCTTGTTTACATGCTATCCAATCAAATTGGATACATGAATACAATCATACTACATACAAGCCCTACATTTCGAGTGAAGAGAAAATATCAGCATGTAGAAAATAGTTTCTCAACATTGTCTCAAAATAATGGAAAAGAGATTTAAAGGAGTGGAGCAATTGAATCAGATGATAGTAGATCTTTTTCTGGGACCAGCACGCAAAGAGTCGCCACACCGTGCCCTCTATTGTTAGACATTTCCACCCTAGGAAAAAGTTCTGAATGTCTACTCTACCTATGCCTCTCATAATTTTATATACTTCTATCAAGTCTCTCCTCAACATCCGACATTCCAGAGTACACAATCCAAGTTTATCAACCTCTCCTTGTAGCTGAAATCCTCTAATCCAGGCAGCATTCTGGTAAACCTCCTCTGCATCTTCTCCAAACCTCCACATACTACCTGTAATGGGGTGACTAGAACTGCACGCTGTATTCTTAACCTCTCTCACCTTAAAGCTATGTCCTCTAGTATTTGATTCCATTGTCAGTAAATTACATCACAAACTTATTAGCTGTTCTACTGTGTTTAGTTATATCACTCGAGCCTTTAGGTTGTTGTTAATTATCTTATTTTCCTTAGCTCCTGTGTAAAAGCCATTATCACTGCGATATGTATCTCATCAGTTGCAATTATCTTGCATCTTATGCAGGTGTTGATTAAACACTTTCACTCTGACACAGCCTGCATCAGTCCAGGAAAACACACACATACAGTTTACAACTGATATTGTACAATATTAATGCAAATTTTATGTGTATGGGTGGAGATCTACGCTAATAATATCAGATGGAAAATGCTTAATGTGCACAGCAGGCCCATTATCGTCTGAAAAGAAAGGTTAGTACTTCAAGGCAAAACACTCAGAATCTCTACATGAACCTAGATAAAATAAATCTTATACCATCAAATATATTTTCCAAATGGATATTCAAAGTCTTTGTCTGGTTCGAATAGAAAACACAATGTTTTTTTTTAAATGCTGCTTCAAAGAATACATTTATTTTATTGACAATTTTTAATTGATTTGTTTCATGTATTGCTATGCATGATATCTCCCATCTCTTCCAAGCAAGACAAATTACTGCGGCCATTAGTCATTCTGCAGGCTAATCGATTGGCCTGATCGTTCTCTCTCAAGCAGAGAGCATTAAAAATGCTGTTGATGCTGCAGAGGATTTAGCAGACAAGTGACTCATGAATCGAAGATTCATACATATTTTTTGTTCGTAGGAAATAAAGTAATAGAACAAGAATTGCCAATGCTGCTTTGTATAATGGCTACCCAGTAAGCATCGAATTAGGCGCTCTGCTCTTACGCGATGATATGATTAATTCTAATTTAACTCCTCAATAGGAAACATAACAAGATGACTTGATCTGTAATTTCTTACCTGCCACTTGTGGATGTCCCTCATAAAAACAATGGGGAAGTCATAGTCATAGAGTCATACAGCATGGAAATAGGCCTTTCGGCGCAACTTGTCCATTCCGATGAGATACCCCAGTCCCACCTAAACCAGTCCCACCTGCCCGCATTTGCCCCATATCCCTCTAAGCCTTTCCTATCCATGTACCTGTTCAAATGTATTTTAAATGTTGTCATAGTACCTACCTCAACTACCTCGCTCCATATACCCACCATCCAAGTATATGTCGCCTGCAGGCATCTGTCTTGTGGAGTTATAAAAATTGACCTGTGAAGATAAATATGTACAATGGCAATATTTTGTCTAAACTTACATTTGAAAACCCTGGTTCAGATGATGGATTTGCTTTAATATTCTCATTTGCTCACAACGGTTTCAGTGCTTTGAAACTTAAGATAGAGCTTAGTTTAGTTTAGTTTAGTTTCTTGTCATGTGGTGCAGTGAAAAGCTTTTGTCACGTGCTAACCAGTAAGCGGAAAGACAATACATGATTACAATCAAGCCATCGCAGCATACAGATACATGTTAAAGGGAATAATATTTAATGCAAGATAAAGTCCAATAAAGTTCATGAAAGATAGTCCGAAGGTCACCAATGAGGCAGATAGTAGTTCAGGACTGCTCTCTAGTTATTGGAAGGTTAGTTAAGTTGCTTGATAACAGCTGGGAAGAAACTGTCCCTGAATCTGGAGGTGTGAGTTTTCACACCTCTTGCCTGATGGGAGAGGGAGGAGAGGGAGTGGCCAGGGTGATTCTCATCCTTGCTGGTGGCCTTGCAGAGACAGCGTGAGGTGTAAATAGAGTTAGTCAAACAGAGATTGGTGTGAGTGATGGTCTGAGCCACGTCCACAATTTTCAGCAATTTCTTGCCGTCTTGGATGGAGCTGTTCCAGTACCTTGCTGTGATGCTCCCCAATGCTAAAGATACCTCTCACATTCAGGTCTCTCGTCTTTCACCTTCTCGAAGAAGCCATTACAATGAGGAGCCTCAACTACATTGGACACCCATCCACAATTACTCCCATGAAAAGTTGCTAACTACCTGAATTGTGCTACATAAACTACTCAACCCCAAATATAAAATCAAGTTGTAATTTAGCCATTATAAAATATTTTTTAAATACATTACATTTTATAATGAGAAAGCATCATAAACCAAATTATGCACACAATTGATAGCTGGTCCTCCATATATTAATCATAGACTTTTGTAGAACTAAAACAAGACCTTTGGCCCAATTTGTTCATGCCGACCGTGATGCCTATCTACACCAATCACATTTTCAGTCCAGCATCCCTCTACTCAATATTATGTTTCTAATTTAGCAAACACCATGGATGAGATAATGTCAGGTTAAAAGTTTTAAATCTCTTGATGTAACCCTGACTTGTGTATACATTACCTTTTGCCATATTTCCATACTGCAATTCTCATCTGCAAAGACCGGATGAAATTCAAGGGTTGGTGCCCACGTTTGTCAGTCTCAGGAACGACAGAAACAGTGGGATAACACTTTAATTATTGTTAGTTCTGCCTCTGAAACAGCATTAGCTGGAGTGCTCTATACCAGTTCTTGAGCATAGCCTACAGTCTGCTGTGGTCTTACAATCTGCTACCCCTTTAAAAATGGTTATCTCCTCGCTGTTATGCTCAATAAATGTAACTATGTCTATGCTTATAACTAGTTAAATAGTATGCAGAAATCAAGCTATAATGCTTTAAATCTATTTAAAGTACATATTACCAACAGTAATGAATATTGCAGATATTATTATTGATAGGATTCCAAATACATTTTGGGCTGTTTAGCAGATAGTCAAATGAAAGTAGTTAATACAAGGGCCTAAGATACGTAGATGGATAATCTGGAATCCTTCTTCCTGAACTGGGTATGGAAAGGGAGAAATGGGGGTCAGGGTTAAGTACCTTAAACGTTGACTCAGCACTCACAGTCACCTCAGTTGTCGCAAACGATCCAGCTTCTTTGTATCTGCCTTCATTAAAAATGTGTTTGAGTACTAAAGTAAGTCAATCTTGTGAGGATAGTGAAGGATTTGGTGGAACGTTTGAGGGCAGAGCGCTTTTGGTCCCTGCACTCGAGCAAGGGTGAATTTGCTTGGACGTCAATGTAATTTAGATTCACGGCTTTGATTCCTTGAGTGAGTGGCAGCGAGATTGAGAAAGATTGGCCCATACCTACTGGAGTTCTGAAGAATGAAAGGTGATCTTATTGAAACATGCAGGATTTGACAAGATAAATGTCAAGAGGAGTTGACAAGAGGAGTTGACAAGATAAATACTGCTAGGAGGTCTTCTCCAGTTTGCACTGTATTCATGGATAGACATAAAATGCTTGGGTAACTCAGCGGGTCAGGCAGATGCTCTGGAGAATGTGGATATGAGACAATTAGAATCAAACCCTTCTTTAAAAGTCTGAAGAAGGGTCCCGACCTGAAAGGTTACCTATCCATGTTCTCCGGAGATGCTGTCTACCCACCATTACTCCAGCATTTTGTGTCTATCTTTGATATCAACCAACACCTGTAGTTCCTTTTTATTACTGTATTCATGGAGTCAGGTTGAACAATTGGCCCCTTACAACTAAGATGAAGATACATTTATTTGTGCAAACCTTTGAAATAAATCTTTGAAATAGTCTACCTCCAGGGGCTATTGATGTTGGGTAAATTGTTGGATAGATTCACTGATTGATAGGGTCAGCTGTAATCCTACTAAATGGCCAAGCAGAAACTATAGGTCAAACAACCCACTGTTTCATCTATTTTTCACATGCTCTCCTCTTGCTGCAGCAGTTTGTGAGAGGATCATTTTGACTGGGATAATGTTCAGATGCACGGAATCACAGTTGGTTTCAATCTCCAGATTCCTTAACAAATGTTGGAGATTTTTATTGCAGAAAGGTGCCATTTCTGTGAATAATGCCCACTCTCTTGTCATAAGGTCATAAGGTCATGTCATAAAGTCATAAGGGATAGGAGTAGAATAAGGTCATTTGCCCATCAAGTCTACTCCACCATTAAATCATGGCTGATCTATTTTTCCCTCCGAACCCCATTCTCCTGCCTTCTCCCCATCACATCTGAAACCCATACTAGTCAAGAATCTATCTATCTCTGCCTTAAAAATATCCACTGACTTGGCCTCCACAGCTTTCTGTGGCAAAGAATTCAAATTATTCACCACCTGTCTAACATTTGAGCTACCAATCACTGGTTTACGTTGACTGATGGAAAAGAAAGGGAATTCAAAGTAAAACAATGAAGTCCTGCATTTTCAATTAACTGTGCTTCATCCACCCACCCACCCAAAATCCAATCCTTGGTCGTGATAAATATTGCATTGTGATTCTCCAATCAGAATTGCTTCCCAGTGTTGATCTTTGTACAAATTATCCAAGTAAAATATAAGTCCTCTCAGTGCTAAGGGAATGTAGTCATACTCTAGGGCAGCACAGTGGCATAAGTGTGAGAGCTGCAGCCTCATAGCTCCAGCAACCCAAGGTCAATCCTAACCTCCGGTGCTGTCCATGTGGAGTTTGTACGTTCTTCCTGTGTGGATTTCCTATGATTGCTCCTGTTTCCTCCCACATCTGACTGATATGTTGGTTGGTACCAATAGATACGCTAATTGGCCACTATAAATTGTTATTTATTATGTAGGTAAGTTGTCAAAATTGGGGAATAGGTTGCAGGAAGAATTAATGTGTGAAGCCATATTCTTTGGGCTGGCATAGACTCAATGGGCCAAAATAGACTCCTTCTATGTACACAAAATGCTGGAACAACTCAGTGGATCAGGCAGCTTCTCTGGAGGAAAGGAATAGGTGACATTTTGGGTCGAGACATTTAGAGACAGAGTGAGGCCCACCGTAAATTGGGGGAGAAGCACCTCATAATTCACTTGGGCAGTATACAACCCAGCGGTATGAACATTGACTTCTCTAATTTCAGGTAGTCCCAGCTTTCTCCACCCCTTCCCAGCTCTCCCTCAGTCCACTGTCTCCGCCTCTTCCTTTCTACTTCCCGCCCTCAACTTCACATCAGTCTGAAGAAGAGTCTTGACCCAAAACGTTGCCCATTTCCTTCGCTCCATAGATGCTGCCTCACCAGCTGAGTTTCTCCAGCATTTTTGTCTACATTTGATATTACTGTTTGTTCTTAAGTGAGGTGTTGCACTTAGGGAGGTCGAATGTAAGGGTAAGGTTGATGGCAAGGCTCTTAACAGTATTGATTTGCAGAAGGAACTTAGGGCTTAGGTCTATAGCTCCCAGAACGTTTAAGCAAGTAGAGATAGTGGTAGAGAAGGAATATGGTATGTTCATCTTCATTAATCGGTGCTTTGTGTATAAAAGTCAGAAAGTCATGTTGCAGCTCTAAAAGATTTTGGTTAGGGTGCATTTGGAGTATCGCATATAGTTCTGGTCGCTCCATTCCAGAAAGAATGTGGAGGCTTTGGAGAGGATACAGAAGAACCTTACAGGATTTAATCCAATGGTAAAAGAGTAATAACAAAGATAGGCTATTTACCCAGACATGCAGGAACATAGAAACATAGAAAATAGGTGCAGAATTAGGCCATTCGGCCCTTCGAACCTGCACCGCCATTCAATATGATCATGGCTGACCATCCAACTCAGTATCCCGTACCTGCCTTCTCTCCATACCCCCTGATCCCCTTAGCCACAAGAGCCACATCTAACTCCCTCTTAAATATAGCCAATGAACTGGCCTCAACTACCTTCTGTGGCAGAGAATTCCAGAGATTCACCACTCTCTGTGTGAAAAATGTTTTTCTCATCTCGATCCTAAAAGACTTCCCCCTTATCCTTAAACTGTGACCCCTTGTTCTGGACTTCCCCAACAACGGGAACATTCTTCCTGCATCTAGCCTGTCCAACCACTTAAGAATTTTGTAAGTTTCTATGAGATCCCCCCTCAATCTTCTAAATTCTAGCGAGTACAAGCCGAGTCTATCCAGTCTTTCTTCATATGAAAGTCCTGACATCCCAGGAATCAGTCTGGTGAACCTTCTATGGCAAGAATACCTTTCCTCAGATTAGGAGATCAAACATTGTCTATAGCAATTCTGTTGGCTGCCAAATTAATGTATTTTTATCATTATTAGGATATTTTGGAATGGAATGGAATGGAATGCCTTTTATTGTCATTCAAACGTGATGAGAGAAATATTAAACTGTTCACTCAGGTTATAATTTTTTATGCAGTTCTATCCTGTAGAGAAACCATAACATTGAGAGGGGCCACATCAATGCAAATCATTTCCATATCCTTCATACACCCTCTATTTAAATGTAACATATTAAATGAATACAACAAGCATTGGTTATTGCAAGTCCCAAAGAGCCCATTACCAGCCTGAATGAGTAGGATACACCAACGAGCATATCAAGGGCAGAAATGGTGCAGAAGGTAGTGTAATTAATCAGAAGTTTGCATTACATGACAGCTCTGATGTTGAAACGTGCAATGTAATTCTTTTAAAACTACAACTGCACTTCTACTTAGAATAATCTGAAAGGAAATGATAGACTGGCTTTTGCTGTTTATCTTGCAGGCCAAGAGTGAAACTAACTTAAATTTTTTACCGGTATGGTTTTGTAAATGTATCTTGCAGGTCCTCCTCAGGTTACAACAGGTTTCTGTTCCTGAGATCTATTTGTAACCCAGACATTTGGCAAGTCCGAAATGTGGCTGCCCACCAATATAATAAAGTAAAAACACAGGCCAACCAAGGGCAACATGTAGTTTACCAACAACCAAGGGCAACAGATCGTTTAATTCAACCATTCAGATCTCTCTGCAAGATGTGATGCTATGAACCAAGTTCCAAAAGGACAGAAGATGGCCTGTAGACCACAGCAAATCCACCTTCAAGCACTTGTTCACATCTATAGGTCGGGGGTTCGTAACCAGGCCATGCGTGCCTGTACGATCATGTGGCGACTTCATGCCCACGTGGTTTTTTCATACCGCTTGTTAACGCTGGCAGCTAGCCAGCAGCCTCACATGAAGGTCCAGACACAAGAGCAGAATAACAACTCCGAGGTCAGACACACTAATTGGCCTTATCTGCACACGAGTAGTAATGAGGAGATTTTATGTTAAAAGGGTGTTCTGGAATAAACGAGACACAAGGTGTTTAGCAAAGCTTGGTGTCGCTTGTCCTTTACTTTCGGTCTTGAGATTTAGTGGATTCTACAATCATATCACAAGCATAGTTTTGTCCTCTGCTTTACTAATAAACCTGTCTTGTTTCCTTCTCCCCTGCCTTGCAAGAATTCACCAGAATCAGCACCTGGTTCAAAGTGTTCTTCATTATATGTGCAGAAGGTAATGAGTCAAAGGGGAGGGTAATTCTGTTTTGCGAATTATACCTCTTTTGTTTAGTATCTTTAATTTCATTTCAGAGTCACGTGAGTGACTTCGTGAAGACCCCGCCAGCACGCATGCGCGACATATCATCGCTCGCAATTGCAGTCGACGGCTGGGGTGGGGGGAGTGCGCTCCTCCACCAGCCCTTCAAAAAGGACTGCTCAGGTAGGGGAAACTAACCTTGAGTTGGTTAGTTCCTGTGGATAGTTTTTGTGTTCACAGGGACGATGGGAAAAAAGGAGTAAGGCGAAACATGCCTCCAGCCGCGGGACTTCCGACAGGAGTCAGCGGCTGCATTCCCCGGAGCTGCCCGCTACAACGGCAGCACCCGCTCGTCGGGCCGGGTAAAGAACGCGGATGTCGGGGAGCCCTACGCAACCAGGACCCGCCTCTCCATCACGGCTGTCTATGGAGCCACATAGTGGTAGGAGCACCGCGCGAGAGCAGGGTAGGCAAGACCCTGACACCCTATCACTGTCACCTAAACATAGGGACAGTGGCATGAAGGTGTATAAGCGTGTTCCCCGCTCTGCGGCACTTTCTGCCTCCCTTCCATTGCAGGTCACCAGAGGGCGGACCAGGGGAACAACCGCACTGAGGTCGACGAGCCCCGCTGCAGCGGCCAGTGTCGACTTGCCATCGGAGCAGTCTGCCAGATCGCGGACCGGTGAGGGATCGAGATCTGAGTCCGGGAGCCCCACAGGTGCAGATGGCGCAGACTCACCACCGGCGGAGCCTGCCAGATCGCGGGCCGGTGGCAACATATTTTGGACACCAAACCCCGCATTAGCGGCTGGACGTGACCATGCATCGCCTTTGTCCCGGGGGAGGACAGGCGGCAAGCCCGCGCGAATATCGGTGAACCCCGCTTTGGCGGCTGGAACCGACTCCTCACCACTTATGTCTTTCCAGACAGGCGGGCCGCTTCAGTCCGGAAGACCGCGGACTAGCGGCATGTCCGTGCGGGAGTCGCAGAGCCCCGTAGGAGCGGCAGGCAGTGACATCCTGCCTAGGCACCCTAGTCATCACCTCGACGAGGTGCGGGCCTACGGCAGAAGCCTCAGTCGTTCAGGGGAACCTGAGGAAGTCGACTTGTTGTCCGCAGATAGCGGCAGCGGTCGCGTGGCCCGAATGGAGCGCATGATGGAGCGACTCCTTGAGCGAGATCTCCCGCAGCAGGATCGGATGTCCTTAAGTTCCAGGAGACATGAATCTGGGCCACCCAGCACATCCCCTTCATCAGTGGGAGTGCCAGGAGTCAGCAGCTGGCTGACTTTGAAGATGGGTTGGCGCAGGATCCGGCAGCACCTGAAATACCTCGAGAGGAACTTCTCGACGTGGTTTCCAAATTTGCCCAGCCAGGGCATACAGGACAGCCATTGCAGCCAAAACTAGTGGCGAGCATTGACTTCCTCACCACACACCAGCTGCAGGATCAGGTATTGACCGAGGCAATGAATAAATACAAGGCCCCGAACAACTGTGTTTCGCTGAATGTACCGACAGTTAACACGCCCATCTGGGGCAATATCAGTCCAGTGATTAGGGCTCAGGAGCTTAAACTTCAAAAAATCCTGAACCTGTTGACGTCGGGAATCACTGCCTTTGCCAGGTCGATTGACGGCACTGAGATGACGGAGGAGCAGGAAGATGCTCTTGCGCTACTGTGTAATACACAGTACGAGATAAACTCCTTCCGGAAAATCTCCATTAAACCAACTTTAAACCCCAAGTTTGCAGGGTTGTGCAAGGCATCTGCGACGCTACCACCGAGACAGCTGTTCAGTGAGGACTTGTCCAAACAGGTCAAGGACCTGGACGAGGATGCGAAGGCAGTCAGTTTGATGAAACCACCTTCCTCCAGCAGGCCAGCATTTCGCAGACAAAATCCATACGTAAGACCTCGGGGGCTACCTGAAAGAACACCAAGGACCTACACGCTGGCCGCACCCCAACAACAGAAGCCTTTTTTAGGGTAGGGCCTACAGCGACCGGCATGGAAGATGTGCCAACCCCACACCCAGCAACACAACGGAGCACAAAAACCCAGAACATCAGGCCCCGCCGGTAACCATGGAGGTAAGGGGGTCTGGTTCTCATGCGAGTGCTGCATGTTTAACCTCACAAGTTGGTGGGAGATTATGTTTATTCTGGGATGCATGGAGCTCTATAACATCAGACTCATTTATGTTACAAAGTATACAGGGGTATGAAATTGAATTCATAGATGAACAACTTTCCCCGCCTCAACATGTACCAAACCGAAAATTTGCACTTTCCCATATGGACATGAGGACATTTTAAGGCTACATGCCAAGGGGGTGATAGAGAAAATGATACACGAACCTCTTGAGTTCGTATCCAACATCTTTACCAAAACCAAAAAAGATGGTGGATGTCGGATTATTATTGACTTAACCCATTTGAATACTTTTGTAAAATATACCCATTTAAAAATGGACACATTCGAAACAGCTAAATCACTGATTTCCAAGGGGTGTTTCATGGCATGCATCGATTTAAAAGATGCATGCTATTCAGTATCCATACGAAAACATCACCAAAAGTTCTTGAAGTTTGTCTGGATGGACCAACTATGGCAATATAGAGCCCTACCCAATGGTCTTACAATTTTGAAACCAGTATTGGCATCCCTGAGAAAACAAAACCATATTGTCATGGTATATTTAGATGACATCTTGATTGTGGGAAAGACTATGGAATCGACAAATTTAGTATTGACAGCTACTAAAACATTGTTTCAAAAATTAGGGTTTGTCATCCATCCAAACAAATCTAAGTTCTACCCTTCACAAGTCATGAACTACCTGGGATTCACAATTAACACCAATCAGATGATTGTTACCATCCCAGATAACAAGGCAATGGATATTATTGAAGCATGTAACAACCTTGCTTGCGCCAGGAAACCAACATTCAGACATGCTTCTAAGGTAATTGGGAAACTAGTAGCTACATTTCCAGCTGCGCGATTTGCTCCACTACACTATCAAAATTTGCAAAGAACAAAAATTTCAGCATTAAAAACAAATGCTGGACATTTTGATAGGCCTATGCAGTTGCCAATCAAGGCAAAAGTTAAGTTACAATGGTGGATTGATAATATTCGTGACTCATTCAATCCCATTATTGTACCAAATCCGTCAGTCGTGGTACAAACCGACGCAGGCGCCCAATGCTGGGGAGCTAACGACACCACTTCCAGTTGTGGCAGTAGATGGGATTTACATGAATCTACCCTTCTATTATCACAAGGGATAAACTATTTGGAAATGCTAGGAGCATTTCACGGGCTGCGAGCTTATTGCACGAATTTACATCATACGCATGTCCGTCTTCAAATAGATAACACCACTGTGGTGGCATATTTAAATCATATGGGTGGTATCAAGTCAATATCTCGTGATGAATTGGCAAGCTCAATCTGGCTCTGATGTATAGAAAGAAATATTTGGATATCAGCTACCTACCTTCCTGGTAAGCTCAATACAGTGGCGGACACCAGGTCACGCATATTCAATGATAACATCGAGTGGATGTTGAATCCCCAAATATTTGCTGCACTGGGGGAAATGGTTTTTCTATGCATTTCCTCCATTCTGCCTCTGATGTCGGGTATTGCAGAAAATAAAATCAGATTCTGCAACAGGCATCTTAATAATACCCAACTGGCCTACACAACCATGGTATCCGGTGGTCCTTGAGATGATTAAAGAACCATGGGCACATATTAATAAATGCCCGGATTTGGTAACTAACCCCACAACAGGGGAAAATCATCTGTGTCATGGTCATCTGAACCTGTTGGCTTGCAGGTTCTGAAGAGGCCACTCCTGCAATATGGATTAACACCAAGGACCATGGACACCATTGCAGCATCGTGCAGCGCATCCACAAGACAACAGTACCTCACCCAAATTAGGAAATCGGAGGCCTACTGCAGCCGGATCAACATCACATATGACTCTGCCACGATTCCCCATGTGCTGGAATTCCTTGCGGGGCTACATCATGATGAGGGCCTCGGCTACAGCGCCATTAACAGTGCTAGAAGTGCACTGTCATCCTACCTTTGTAAAGGAGTAGGGTCTCACCAGCTCGTGTCCAAATTGATGAGGGGTATCTTCAATTCGAACCCTCTCCGACCACTATACAACATGACCTGGGATAAAGGGGTAGTATTGACCCTACTCAGGAGTTGGTCGCCCATGATTGGACTACCGCTGGATAAACTCACCCTGAAGATGGTGATGTTAATGGTGCTAACCTTGGCACAACGGGTTCAGACCTTGCAAAAAATCAAATTGGATAACAGGGTCTCAACCCCTGAGAGAGTAACTTTCTTCATTGACGAGTTACTCAAGCAGCACAGACCTGGGACTACAGGGCTGCAATTAATATTTCCGGCATACCCTATTGATGTGAGGCTCTGCATAGCCACCTACATACAACTCTAAATCAAAGTGATGCATACCATCACGAAAATGGAGAAAGGCCTACTGATCAGCCATATGAAACCTCATCACAGGGTGTCGGTGCAGACTATCTCCAGGTGGCTCAGGGTGGTATTGGATGCAGCAGGTATTAATACTAATATCTTTAAATCTCATTCTACCAGGGCTGCATCTACATCAGTGGCGAGAACCATGGAAGTTCCCATGGACCATATCCTCGCAACAGCGGGATGGGCCAGCGAAGCAACGCTCGAGCAGTTTTATAATAAACCTGTGGCCGCTCCCGCAACGTTTGCGGAGACAGTTTTAAGTACTGGTCCCCAAGAAACGTTTATCCCCGAGTGAGGGTTTTTTTTGATTTGTATTAATAAATACTATATTATTTTTCAGCTTGTTCAAGTCTGAAATACGTTTACATACTCCTTCCATCAGAATTGCGGCAGTGTGTGAGCATGGACGTGATCCAAGGCATGAAATCACAGAGCTTTGAAATCTTCACAAAGTCACTCACGTGACTCCAAAATTAAATAGTAAGATTAAACGAGAACTTACCAGTTTGAAGTTTGATCTTTATTTTATGAGGAGTTGCGATGAGGGATTTCGTGCCCTCCGCTCCCAACCCTCTACTATAAGGTCAACTGGTAAATAGAGTCTCTTCAATCTTATTATATGTAGTCATTGTTGTTTAATCTGTGATTCCACACCGCTACTTTGAAGAATGTCGCGCATGCATGCTGTTGGGGTCTTCACGAAATCCCTCATCGCAACTCCTCATAAAATAAAGATCAAACTTCAAACTGGTAAGTTCTCATTTAATCTTACTATTAATTATAGTTAAGATGTAACATTAGATTTGACTTAGCAATATTTAAACAATTTCATGATTTTTGAATGTTTTCATTATTTTAATTTTAGTAATTGTTAAAAGTGTCTGAATGTTTGAGATATTAAAAAAATATATTGAATTCAATATGTAGGAAGGAACTGCAGATATTAGTTTAAACCGAAGATAGACACAAAAAGCTGGAGTAACTCAGCGGGCCAGGCAGCATCTCAGGAGAGACGGAATGGGTGATGTTTGGGGTCGAGACCCTTCTTTTACAGCCAGAAAAGCTCACCAGCTCCACCTTTACCAGCTATCAGTTCTTTGTTTTTTTTCCCATTAACTTCACCCTGACTTTGGGGTGACAACTGGTGACTTATTTGCTACAAAATACCCAGCCTCTGACCTGCTCTTGCATCTGCAGTATTTATGCAGCTGGTCAAATGCCCAGATTCCAAAATATAATGTTGGACCTGCCATTATTGAAGGTGGGGATGTTCTCGGGGCTTCCTCCTCACGTTAGCTGTTTTAGCCCACTGCTCTTCTCCATGAGACATGGTAAGACTGCAGAGCTTTGATTTGAATTGTTAGTTGTGACGTTGCACAGTGCTGACTTTTGCATGAGCTTTTTTTCCATTGTTTAGTCCTGCGTTACTGCATCACAAGGCTGACCACTGCTGTGAACATTATAATGTAATATCAAACAGAGTAGCCAGTAATTGTCAAAATAAAGATATTCCAGATGAAGTAGATATAAATAGTGTGAAGAGTTTCTGCAACTAATAGAGCAAAGGCTGCTGCCAATAAACTGGAGTGTGCATGTGTAATTTCAAATATTAACATTTGAGGTAACATATTAAAAGAGATTAAGATTATCCAATCCATATAGTAGGGTTAACATTTAATTTACATATTTGTTTAAAAAGTAGGAAATTCAGAAAATGCAGCATCAATATTGACATAATATTCTCCCCCCTCCTAGCTCCATCCCCATCTTTATCCATGACCTGGACACAACCAAATGTTAGCAGGAAGAGGGTGAAACAGCCAAGAAATGCTCAGCATACATTTATTCAAACTCAATCCTTAAAAACTCAATTATTTCCAGAATTAGCAACAGGCACAGACCAGCAAGTTATTGAGTTGGGCAATTCCATATCAATGGGGGCGTATAACTGGACTTACAACAATGAATCTATTCCACAATGAATAAGACCTCAAAATTATTCTATTGTAGCAGCACCTGCTGATGCTTGTCAGTATCGAACCCTGCTGTATCGAAGCCGCGTGCACGTGAATCTGGGGGTCGTGTTTTCGCACAGTTTCTGGGCTCTGCCCTTCAGTCATTGTGAGACCACCGTTGTGGTCGGTTGTATTACAATGACAGAGTGTTTGATCAGTGAATCCAATTCTGAATAAATTCGATTCGAACCTACCAACTATTGTCTTTGATCTGCTAAACTATACAATTTTTTGATTCGAAATACCATTGTGATTCATCTTTATGAATGTTACAAGATCAAGAATTCTAAATACAAATTAACAGAACAGCAACAAAACATAAAATGCTGGAGTAACTCAATGGGTCCGGCAGCATCTGTGGAGGGAATGGATAGGCAACATTTCAGGTCGGGACCCTTCTCCAGTCTCAAGAAAGGTCCCATCCCAAAACATCAACTATCCATTCCTTGCCACATTCTTTTCCCTGACCAGAGCCTCAATACCTCTTGTCATCAGGGTTCCCTATTCAGAAGCCTAGAGAATTACCCTGATCACTTCTATGCAATGTTAAAATAATCATTACGCATGAACTCAGCTAAATACAATTGAGATGAGCCAATAGTACCCATTGGTAATTACACAATGCACTGCTTATCAGAATCTTTAAGAACACCCAACTTAATATCCAAATGACATAGCAACCTACTCAACCTAATTATTGTACAACTCTCTCTCATGAAGATACATTGAAGACAAGTAACCAGATAGAAATCTAATGTAATGATCTGCCTTCATTAATATCAATTGTTTTTTTTGTGGGACTTAAAGCTATATTTTGGCTATATAGAAACATAGAAACATAGAAATTAGGTGCAGGAGTAGGCCATTCAGCCCTTCGAGCCTGCACCGCCATTCAATATGATCATGGCTGATCATCCAACTCAGTATCCCGTACCTGCCTTCTCTCCATACCCTCTGATCCCCTTAGCCACAAGGGCCACATCCAACTCACTCTTAAATATAGCCAATGAACTGGCCTCAACTACCCTCTGTGGCAGAGAGTTCCAGAGACTCACCACTCTCTGTGTGAAGAAAGTCTTTCTCATCTCGGTCTTAAAGGATTTCCCCCTTATCCTTAAGCTGTGACCCCTTGTCCTGGACTTCCCCAACATCGGGAACAATCTTCAACTCACTTTTAGCCCAAATATTTTGAAGATGTACCTTCATTAATAATAAAGGAAAGCTCACACCTTATCAAATTATTGCACATATTATTAATAATATTACACATTTATGTCATTGTCATCACACATAATAGGTGGAAGTTTATAGGAAACACTGGATTAATTCTGATAACTGATCATGACTTTCTATCTGCTGGGAAGCAATTTGTGCTGGTAAATTGTGCTTTTCAAGAGCAGCCCAGTGATGCAATCGATAGGACAGATGTCTCATTGTGCCAAAGACCTACATTTGATCCCAACCTTTGATAGAGTCTGTGTTTGTTTGGTACATTTTTCCTGTCATCATTTGGGTTTCCTCTCATATGCCCTAAATGCGCTGGTTTATAGTTTAATTGGTTAATGTAAATTGCTCGTCAGTGGCAAGGTGGCAAGAGGATTTGGCGGTGAGGGGTCTTGGGAAAGGAATGGATAGGGATTGGGATGTGAACAGAAGTGTGGGAAGAGTGTATCGATGCTTGATGGTCAGTGAAGACCTGACAGGCAAAATAACCCGCTTCTATGCATAACGACTCCACGACTCATTTTAAAATGGTGTCAAAAGTGCTTGAAGTGGATATGTCTTTTTTGCTGCATTTTGATGTCTAGACTTCATTTTTAGTGCATCAATCTAGTGGCTAATGCACACAACTGTTTATTGATTTGTACATGTAATGCATTTTAATATTTCATGAGCTAGCTATACAGCAGTGAATTAATTCAATGCATATAGGCAGTATTAGCCCTCTATGAATGCAAGCAAAAAAACAGTGCACACCTGCTACTTGAATTTCTGCAAATATCTTGGGGATGTAGTACCAGAGTATATTTAGGTTTTTTTCCAGCAAACGTTAAAATCTTTAATACAGATATTACAAACTTCACTTACAATGAGTGTTCGGGAGTAACAGCTCCAGTAGACCAAATGGTCTTGGGGTTTATTGGAGCATTCTGCCATGTCTTTTGATATTTGTTGTTGATGGATGTGGGGGGTTGCTTGAAAGAAGGAATGGTTTTATGTTTCTTCACATGAAAAGTGCCTTTGTGTGATTTCTTTTCACAAGGGTTGGGTATTGTTAAACTCACACAGGCTAGGTCTTCTAGCAAAAGGGTCCGAGATGATTAGAGATGGCCAACTCATATGCTAGATACAAGCAAGCAGACACAAAAGACAAACATTTACCTTCTTACATATTCTTGCCAAGACTCTCATCTCTTTAACTACCCTCCCTTACCCCCTCCCCTCCACCACCATCATCACTGATCATCTACTCCTTCATTCTCTCCTCCTTCTCTCATATCCATTTCCCAGTGCCTACCACCCCACTGCTAGCAGCAATGCCGACCAAGGCTTGTGGCCAAGTGTGGAATCGTGCCAGCCACTTCTACCTATCGCCATATCAGCTACCACCCCCCAACTCCCACACTCCCTAAAACATTACACTCACTGCACACACTCCACATAAAGCTTGCCTGGAAGAAAGTCGTCCTGGGAACTCCATCTGCCATTGCAATGCTGGCTAGTGTTGACAGATGTGGGGCAAATTGATCTTACAGAACGGAAGTGCCTGTCTCAGCCATTGTCATCTTGTTCCAGTACTGGAGCTGTGTATTGAGATCATTGACTTATTAGTATTGATATAACACCCACCTTATTTTAAAGTGCACCAATGGAATTCTATGTCACAGAAGGCTGTGGAGGCCAAGTTAATGGATATTTTAAAGGCAGAGATAGATAGATTCTTCATTAGTACGGGTGTCAGGGGTTGTGGGGAGAGGGCAGGAGAATGGAGTTAGGAGAAAGAGATAGATCAGCCATGATTGAATTGCGAAGTAGACTTGATGGGTTGAATGGCCTAATTCTGCTCCTATCCCTTATGACCTTATGGCCAATTTAACACTGCCATGCCTAGAAACCAGTACCTTAAATGGCAAATGAAAAGGCCCCAGAAACAGCAAGGAAGCTTCAATGACAGGGGGTTAAGATTTTGGAAGCCACAGAAAGGCATCTAAATGCTTAATTAATTCCAGAACATCATGTTCAAAGTAAATTGGTCTTTATCAGCACAGCTGCTCATTTGCTAAATGACATTTGCTGGGAGGCCAGTCTTTTGTTTAGAAATTCCATAAATTGAGGGCTTGCAGCATGACTTGTTTTTGACTTGCCAAACAACATCAAAAATAACGTATAATTACGTGGCATTTTATCATGGAAAAGATTCAAAGTCACTTCAGGGAGGAATACTCAGAGATAACTGAACACCAAGCCAGAGAACGGGAAATAATATGTGGGGGTCATGGAGTTATTGTGGTATGAGTACATAAACAGATCTTTTGGCCCAACACATCCATGCTGGCCCACTTGCCTCTGTCTGAACCGTATCCCTCCGAATCTTTCCCTTACAGTTATCAGTCCAAGGATGATAAAAGCCTCAGTCAAAGGCACAAAGGCTATTTGTTTGCTGGGATCTTATAGGGATTGTGCTCTAATGCTATGAACAGTAGGAGAGCAGAAATTATATCAGAAAAAAATAGCATTATGTATGTAATTTGACACAAAAGCCCTTTGATGAGTCTTTCCGATATGCAACATAACAGGTCTAACATTCAGATATAAATACTGGGAAATGGTAGAGCAATTAGCCAAAGATTCTGAGCCTGAGACATAGCAGGGAAACAGAGGCAGAGTGCGCCAGCAATTTTAAAAGCACTGCTGATGAGATCCATTATCCATAGAGTACTTCCTGTAGATGACAAAGTCATTACAGAATTCAATTGTAATGTGTTTGGCTTCATGAATCCTAGTGTGGAGGGAAGCAGCATCAGCAAGCTTTCAGTCTAGATCAAGGTCACAAATTCATCAGATAGATCACCAACGCATTATTAGTAAGCATGGAGATTCCTATTTTACTTCGGAGTCACGTAAGTGACTACGTGAAGAAGGCCGTCAACCCGCATGCGCGTCATTACGTCTGACGCACTGCGCAATGACTGACTGGCGGGCGGGTTGCTCCTTCCAGCGGTAAGTTTAAAAACGCTCAGGTAAGTGTTATACTTTATCTGAGGTCGTTGCTCCGAGTTCGGTTATTGTGTTTGTTTTCAGCATACTAGCGGAGAACATGTCCAGGGTGAAGAGGCGGACCGCATCAAATCCGGCTACTGAAGACCGCGGGCCTGCGGGTAGCGGGCAGCCGCCGAATTCGCCTTCGGGGTCGCTGGCAGAGGGGCCAGCGACTACAGACTTGGTAATAATTCCCAGCACCTTGGCCAGCCCACGGGGGAAAAAAGCAATGAGAAAGTCTGTAAGGGCCCTGGACTCAGATGAGTCGGGCCAAGAGGTGGAAATTCCCCCCCCCCCCCCACCTATGGGCAGTGTTGATGGCAGGCTGACCCATATGGAGCAACATTTGGAGAGGTTGCTCCACAATGATATGCTCCGGAGGAGTGAGCTATCTGAGCCTGGGTATTATGGGGAACCCGAGGCAGCAGCACCAGTGTCAGGGCTGCATATTCCCCTGTCTGATGTGGGACGCGTACAAGGCCAGTCTTATACTGACTCAGAGTACGGAGGCACAGCTGGGCAGCATGCTTCAAGGCATGAGGGCCATACCCCGGGAGTACCCCCGATGACATCCAAATTTGCTATCCCTTCCCTAACAGGGGAGCCATTTGGAAGAAGAACTGGCCATGAGCATCAATTACCTGGCCTCCCACCAACTCCAAGACCAGACCATGGAAGAAACTACTGGCTAATACATTACCCCACTGACCTGTGCCTCACTAAATGTCCCGGCAGTGAACAATTCCATCTGGGGACACATTGGAGGGGGCGTCAGAGCCCAGGAAGTAAAACTTCAAAAAGTTTTACAGTTACTTGCCTCAGGTATCACGGCCTTTGCCAGGTCAGTGGATGGGGTGCCCCTCTCTGATACCCAGCAGGACGTGATGGCATTAATGTGAAATGCACATTTTGAAATCAATTCCCTCCGGAAGAATGCCATCCGTCCTGCTCTGATCCCGAAATTTGCAGGGTTCTACAAGCTGGGGAATGTCCAAGCCCCAAACCTACTATTCGGGGAAGACCTGCCTAAGCAGGTAAAGGAAATGGATGAGGAGGCAAAAACTGTTGGCCTTATCAAAGCATCTCCTAAGATTTCATCTTTCCGGCGACAGTACCCATACCCCCCTCCCCACACCAAACGGTCCGCCGGATATGGTGAACGTCATGAGCAGCAGGCACAGAGGCCTTTTTTAGGGCAGGACCCAAGTCAGGCCATGTTCAAGATGCGCGCATCTGCAACAGCCCTGCAACAGCCCTACCCCCCAGACCTCGGGGGCAGAAGCAACCAACATACCGCCAATGAGCACTGAGGTAAGTGAGTCCGGTTGTTTGCATAACATATCCTCGATGGATCAGTTACAAGTTGGGGGTAGATTACAGTTTTTCTTACATGAATGGCATTGGATAACATCTAACCCGTTTATACTGCGCAGTATACAAGGTTTTAAAATTGAGTTCCTTTTTGACTCGTCTCCACCCACTCAGCATACACCGAGCCACACATTTGTTCTTTCACAATAGGAGTGTGTGAGTGCACAAGGGGAAATTGAGTCTTTACTCAAGAAAGGGGTAATTGAGAGGTCGAGTCATGAGCCTCACCAGTTTGTGTCCAATATATTTACTAGGCATAAGAAGGATGGAGGATGTTGAAACATTCTTGATTTAACTGAGCTTAACACCTTTGTGCAGTATAAACACTTCAAAATCGAAAACTTTGTCACTGCCAAACAATTGGTTTCCAAAGGATGTTACATGGCATGCATCGACCTCAAAGATGCTTACTATTTAGTAGCCATTCATGAAGAACACAGGAGATACTTGAAGTTTAGCTGGATGGAGCAATTGTGGCAGTTTAGAAGCATTGCCTAATGGGTTAATCTCAGCACCCAGACTATTCACAAAATTGCTAAAAATCAGTCCTCGGGCTACTCAGGGCACATAATCATATAGTCATGGCATATTTGGATGACATCTTAATCATTGGGAAGGCTTTGGAATTAGCTGAATTATCTGTGTCAGCTACCAAACTCATGTTTGAGGCAATGGGGTTTCTAATCCATCCAGTTAAGTCTAAATTGGTACCATCTAGGATAATTGATTATTTGGGATTCACCATTAACTCAATGCAAATGTCAGTGACTCTGCCTTGGGGCAAGCAAATTAGAGTTAATCGAAGCCTGTAGAAACCTCATTGTTAAGAACCAACCTTCTATTAGACGAGCGCAGAAGGTTAAGGGGGGACTTGATTGAGGTCTTTAAAATGATGAAAGGGATAGACAGAGTTGGCATGGATACGTTTTTCCCATTGAGGGTAGGGAAGATTCAAACAAGAGGGCATGACATGAGAATTAAGGGACAGAAGTTTCGGGGTAACGTGAGGGGGAACTTCTTTACTCAGAGGGTGGTGGCTGTGTGGAATGAGCTTCCAGCAGAAGTGGTGGAGGCAGGATCGATTTTAACATTTAAGAGTAAAGTGGATAGGTATATGGACGTGAAGGGAATGGAGGGGTATGGTCTGAGTGCAGGTAGATGGGACTAGGGGAAAACAAATGGTCGGCACGGACTGGAAGGGCCGAGAGGGCCTGTTTCCGTGCTGTAATTGTTATATGGTTATATGGTTATATGGTGTGGCTAGTATAATTGGCAAATTAGTGGCTGCTTTCCCAGCTGCTCAGTTCGGGCCTTTGCACTACCAAAATTTACAGTGTGCAAAGGAGCAGGCGCTCAAGCTTCACAGAGGTCGCTTTAATAGACTCATGCAGTTGCCAGCTCAAGCCATTGCTGAGTTACAATGGTGGGTTACCAATATTCAGTATTGTTCTGGTACAATGTTAGTTGATACACCATCAGTTATCCTGCAAACTAATGCCAACGTGCTAGGTTGGGGTGCTACCAATACCGTCTCTAGCCGCAGGGGCAGATGGAATCTGCAGGAATCATCGATGCTTCAGTCACACGGTATTAACTACTTAGAATTGTTGGGAGCACTCTATGGGTTAAAGGCTTATTGTACCAATATGCATCATGTGCATGTTCAACTTCAGATTGACAACACTACAGCAATAGCGTACATTAATCACATGGGTGGAAGTAAGTCTGTATGCTGTGATAAATTGTCTAATCTCATTTGGCACTGGTGTATTACGAGAAACATCTGGATTTCAGCTATCTACTTACCAGGTAGATGTAACATGGTGGCAGACACCAGGTCACGACAATTCAATGACAACAAGGAATATATGTTGAATCACAAAGTGTTTAATGACATTGTCATTCGTTATGGTGTACCGGACATTGATCTGTTTGCATCCAGGCTTAATCATCAGTTACCAAATTACGTGTCATGGGAACCAGACCCAGGGGCAGTAACAGTAGATGCATTCTCGCTACACTGGAGTGGAAAATTTTTGTATGTATTTCCCCCATTCTGCCTCATCAGTCAATGCTTGGCCAAGATCAAGCAAGATGTCACTTCTGGCATATTGGTAGTACCAGACTGGCCGACTCAGCATTGGTTCCCACTCATCCTAGCTATAATTACACAGCCTTTTTATGGCTGTCGCCAAGAGCAGAAATCTGCTGGTACACCCTGTGACAGGGGAAAGCCACCCTCTTCATGACCGTATAAATTTATTGGTTTGCAGATTCTAAGGAGACCGTTCCAGGGGCTCAGGCTTTCAGAGCGTACGATAGATGTGATCACCTGCGGCCTGGTGGAAGAGCACCCAAAAACAATACCTCACTTACATAAAGAAATGGGAGATGTACTGTTCTCTCTCAAAGATTTCATATGACACGGCTTCCATCACGGATGTTTTGCAGTTTCTTTCATCACTTTTCTATGATCAGAAGCTCAGTTACAGTGCCATAAACAGTGCTAGGATCGCTTTGTCATCTTATTTATGGCTGGGGTCAGGGAATCACACTGTAGGATCTCATCCCTTAATAACTAAATTCATGAAGGGCATTTTTAACTCTACTCCCCCTAGGCCTAGGTATTCACAGATATGGGATGTTAACGTGGTTCTCACGCTGCTCCGTCAGTGGGCACCAGCTTCATCCCTGTCTCTGCATTATCTCACACTCAAGGTAGTCATGCTCATGGCGCTGGGCTCAGCTCACTGGGTCCAGACATTATATAAACTTAGACTGGACAGCATGATTACATCTTGTGACAACATCACCTTTTTTGTTCATGATCTCATTAAGCATAACAGGCCAGGGATGTTGGGGCTAAAATTGAGTTTTATGGCTTACCCTTTAGACCTATGGTTGTATGTGGTATCTCACATATTACAATACGTTAAGGTCACTTAGAGCCTCAGAGGCTCGGAACTATCATTATTCGTCAGCTACACCAAACCTCATAGGAAGGTTACAGTGCAGACCATCTCAAGATGGATTAAACAGGTTCTGGCATGTGCAGGAGTGAACACTGACACTTTTAAACCTCATTCCACCAGGATTGCATCAACATCAGCAGCAAGGGATATGGACGTCCCTCTCGGCCTCATTCTAGCGGCTGCGGAATGGTCTAATTAGCGGACGTACCAAAGGTTTTATAACAAACCTATCACCAGACCGGGGACTTTTGCTAATTCTGTTTTAAGTTCTGTTTCACAGTTTCCCCCTGGGTGAGAGGGGTCACTGTTTTTGCTATTGAAGCATTAGCATTTTTATCCATGTCATGTTTGAATGCATTAATAGTAAGATTAAATGAGAACTTACCAGTTTGAAATTTGATCTTTATTTTATGAGGAGTTTTGATGAGGGATTCCGTGAAGAAGCCCCGCCAGAGCGCCTTCGCGTCATACTTCAAAGCAGCGGCGTGAAATCACAGTAACTACAGTCGAAGTGATATAGTAAGACTCAGAAGACTAGAACTACCAGATGATCTTTGCGATTATGAGGGTCGGGAGCGGAGGGCACGTAATCCCTCATCGTAACTCCTCATAAAATAAAGATCAAGCTTCAAACTGGTATGTTCTGGTTTAATCTTACTATTTTACTTTGGAGTCACGTGAGTGACTATGTGAATATTTCAAAGCTCTGTGATTTCATGCCGTGATACAGTTCCATAAGACACACTGCCTCGGTTGACACTGAATAAACAAATAATATATTGAACATTGTTTAAATTATACAATGAACGTCTTAAACAATAAAAGAACAGTAATAACCCCTCTTTCGCATGGGGAAATTACAAAGGAGAACTCAAACAGAACCCAAAACAGCATGCCCAAATCTTTGCATTGCGAGGACAGGTTTATCATAAATCGTGAAAAAGGTTCCTTCACTGGACCATCCTGAGGTGAGGATTTGGTCCAATGGCACATCCTGCGCCTTTGCTGCCGCCCTGGTGGAGTGATGTAAACACATCAGTGTCTACTCCAGCATAATGCAAACCTGATTCGGCCATCTAGAAATAGTCTGTACTGACACCTTTGTATGAGGTTTTATGTGGCTGATGAACATCGCTGTATCAGCCTCTGAGACTCTTGATGACCTTGATATATTGGCTCAGGTGCGTAACTACACATAGTCTTAGGTCAATGGGTATATTTTAAGCTTATTTTGGTTCCTGCCATCCCTGGCCTGCTCTGTTTGATTAGATCATATACATAAAACGTAATATTATCTACAGAAGGATGCATGCTGTCCAGTCATAACTTTTGCAATATCTGGACCCAATGCGCTGCCACTAGCACAATGAACATGACCACTTTGAGCGTTAACTTCTGGAAAGGCAGAAATGTAATTGGAGCCCATTGCCAAAGCAGTGTGAGAAGTATTCCCACATCCCAGACTTCCGAATATCTAGGTCTGGGAGGATTTTGTTATAATACCTCATATGAATCGGGCCACCAATAGATGAGATCCGACAGAGTGTTGTCCGGACTTTTGTCCTAAATAGGAGGACAAAGCACTTCGAGCAATATAAATGGCACTCTGGGTTAACTGCTCATCAAAAATGCAATGTAGCAAGGAACTCCAGTACATCCGATATAACTGCAACATGATAAGATATATTTGACTGTAAACAGAACATCTCCCATTTCTTAATATGAGATACATATCGTTTTTTAGTACTATCTCTCCAGGCCACCATAATCACATCGACGGTCCTACTCGATAGTCCGAGTCCCTGGAACAGTCTAGTCAGAAGATACAAATCAACAGATTAATACGATCATGTAAAGGGGAACTCTCCTCCTGTCCCAGGGTGAACCAACAAGTTGCTGTAATTGGGGATAGTCATGAATGGCTGTGTCATCAGTCTCAGAACCAATGGGAACCATGGCTGTGTGGACCAGTTAGGAACTACCAACCGCCTAAGCGTAGTCATGCTCTATTTTGGTGAGACATTGACTAATGAGGCAGAATGGGGAAAAAGCGTAAGAACGTACGTCCCCAACGTAGCGAGAATGTATCCTCCGCTACTGCCCATGGATCTGGTTCCCATGAAACGTGTTTAGGTAACTGGTGGTTTAATCCGGATGCAACAGATCTATGTCTGGCAATCCATACCGGCTGACAATCATTTTGAAACTTTTGGATTCATCATCCATTCTGTGTTGTCATTGAATTTACATGACATGGTGTCTGCCACTTTCACATTATCTCTACCTGGTAGGTAGATATCTGCAACCGAGATGTTTCTCGTAATGCACCAGTGCCAGATGAGGTTAGCCAGATTGTCACAGAATAATGACCTAATTCCACCCATGTGATTGATATGCAACAGCTGTGGTATTGTCAATCTGAAGCTGCACATGCAAATCATGCATTGTTGAGCAGAATGCTTTAGGCCATAGAATGCACCCAGCAATTCTATGTAGTTTACCCCATGCCTCTGCAGGATTAATGCCTCTTTCATATTCCATCTGCCGCCACAGCTAGACTCGATATCAGTGGCTCCCCATCCCGTAGCGCTCACATCAGTTTGTAAACTAAAGGTTATTGAGTCAGAATGTCTCTAGTACATCGCGATACATTAGTTACAGTTTTGGCCATAGGCAAAGTACTGACATGTTAATTAAATCAATGATGAACCCCAAATAGCCAATCATTCTAAATGGTACTAATTTGGATTTAATTAGATGGGTGAGGAACCTAACCTCTCAACAGGTGTTTGGT
The DNA here is from genome assembly GCA_035221665.1 of Okamejei kenojei. Classification (NCBI taxonomy): domain Eukaryota; kingdom Metazoa; phylum Chordata; class Chondrichthyes; order Rajiformes; family Rajidae; genus Okamejei; species Okamejei kenojei. The sequence continues at coordinate 52,267,109 of CM069135.1, read as the reverse complement.
AGCTAAATATTATGCATCTTTCAGATCTATGGTTGCCATATAACACCCTTTTGATACCAGTTACTGAAAATGTTCATTTTAAAAACGTTTTTACTGGACCTAAGAGTTAAGTCTGGTTAGGCCCAGAATGACTCGACACCCACCATCGTTCTTTTGGCTGGGGAATATTGGACACAAATTGTTGAGGCTGATATGCCGTCCTTTCAGTTACCCCTTTTTTGGAATAAAATACCAATTTCATCATTCACCTGTAGAGTTAGTGGTATTGAAAACCCAATACCGGATTAGGTGTATTTTGTACGGGTGGATGTACTTCCGAGATAACCTTATTCGAAACTCCCGGATACAGTCCAGTATGAATAGATCTGATGTTTATGCAGCACCATGTATCATAGAACAATTGCTACCTACCCCTGACCGGTGACTGATCTCTAGAGAATATATCTTGGATTTTCAATTACCCCTTCCTGTTCTGAAAGGGTATGGTTTTTGAGGTGGCATCCTGGTCTCAGGGTGAGTTTTGATGAGGCCGATTGTTTTTGACTCATCGTCCAGGTCTTTCCCTGGATATTAGAGGATCTGCGCAAAGCTGTGAACCGTGGGTTGAGCGTAGGCTGGATGGTTGTTCGTGAATAATTAATTCATTTTAATTATTCAATAATTCAATAATTAATTTTAAATGGGCATTACACAGCAGGGTTCATATCCTGCTGTGTTTAGATAGTGCTGCCCTTGTACCATTTGCCCAAATGCCATTATTCCTGCTGCAACCAGTTTTTTAGGACTTCTGCAGCCTTAACTCATGCACCCTCATGATGCGCTCCTTTAGAGAGATACACAGTGGAAGGGAAAAGTCTTTCTGGCCTCGCTCATCAGAGTTGACAGGCCTGGATAATTTACTCTTGGCCTGCCTCCCGACAGGAGTGGCCACAGTGCTTTAAAGCACCGGAGTTGCTGCTGCTGGCTGAACTGCCGGTGGCTCTAAAGTCGGCGTCTCAAAAGTCGTCGTCATCCGCCGACCGCAACTACGAGTTCATCATGAGGAATTTCCCCTACTATTGAGAACAAGCAAGGCTGGCAGAAGTCCATCTGCCACAACCTCAGCCTCAATAAGTTGTTTCGTCAAAGTGCCTTGACATTATGATGACCCTATCAAGGGTAATTGCTGGATGCTGGACCCGTCCAGCGACGACATGTTCATCGGCGGGACGACGGGCAAAATTCGCTGGCGGGTCGGTCACATCCACGAGCAAATTTTTCAAGAGGGGACTTCGCCTTTCGATGTCTGGACTGGGCTCCTTGCACCATCAGCACAACACTCTCAATTGCACCAGCGCCACATACAGTTTTTTATACCAGGCTCCCAGTTATAGCTCGGGAGTTTGGAAATAATTCTGCATAGAATGTGTGTCATTTTCTTACATTTTTACAACAGTCTAAGTGAAATAAAATTCCTTGGTGAGCATAGAATAATGCTCAGTGGTTGCGGATCCAGGGTGGAGCAGATGGCTAGCGGTGATATCTCTCACCCGTTGTTGAGGGGACACAGTGCTTGCTCCGTCAGCTTGCTGTCGGGGCAAGCCGGCTACTTCATCCCATCCTTACATCACACACAGGCGGAGTAGCAGCAGAACGGACCCAGGATGCCTCCTCTCCGACCCCTCTCCACCTCCCCATGCGGACTGGCCGCAGGTAGGTTTTACTTTATAGGCCACATACTCACCTTATTTTTATTTTCCCTTTAGGAAAGTGTCCCTGCTGGCTCCTGTAACCAGCCTTACGGGACCTAGTAAACCACAACAAGTTTAAAACACTTACCTGTGGGTGTTTTACTTACCTCTGGTGGAGCTGCGCTCTCCAGCCTGTCGGTGCGCCAAACAGGTCAGACGTAATGATGCGCAGGCCCTCTGGCGGGGCTTCTTCACGTAGTCACTCACATGACTCTCAAGTAAAATTATTTCTCACTCATCCTGGTCAATTGATGCAGTGTGTGATGCATGGACTCGTTTCCACGGCATGAAATCACAGAGCTTCAAAATCTTCACGTAGTCACTCACGTGACTCCGAAGTAAAATAGTAAGTTTAAACCAGAACTTACCAGTTTGAAGTTTGATGTTTATTTTATGAGGAGGTACGATGGGGGATTACGTGCCCTCCGCTCCCGACCCTCATAATTGCAAAGATCATCTGGTAGTTCTAGTTTTCTGAGTCTTACTATATCACTTCGACTGTAGTTACTGTGATTTCACGCTGCTGCTTTGAAGTATGACGCGCAGGCACTCTGGCAGGGCTTCTTCACGGAATCCCTCATCGTAACTCCTCATAAAATAAAGATCAAACTTCAAATTGGTAAGTTCTTATTTAATCTTACTATTAATGCATTCAAACATGAAATGGATAAAAATGCTAATGCTTCAATAGCGAAAACAGTGACCCCTCTCACCCAGGGGGAAACTGTGAAACAGAACTTAAAACAGAATTAGCAAAAGTCCCCGGTCTGGTGATAGGTTTGTTATAAAACCTTTGGTACGTCCGCTAATTAGACCATTCCGCAGCCGCTAGAATGAGGTCGAGAGGGACGTCCATATCCCTTGCTGCTGATGTTGATGCAATCCTGGTGGAATGAGGTTTAAAAGCGTCAGTGTTCACTCCTGCACATGCCAGAACCTGTTTAATCCATCTTGAGATGGTCTACACTGTAACCTTCCTATGAGGTTTGGTGTAGCTGACGAATAATGATAGTTCATAGCCTCTGAGGCTCTAAGTGACCTTAATGTATTGTAATATGGCAGTTACGATGAGCGATTACGTGCCCTCCGCTCCCGACCTTCGTAACATAAAAATCATTCTGGAAGTTCAAGTCAGCTAAAATCTTACTATTTTAGTTCAACAACTGTTCTTCTGTGATTTCACACTGCTGCTTTGAAGATTAACGTGCATGTGGGTTGACGGCCTTCTTCACGTAATCGCTCATCGTAACTCCTCAATAAATAAAGATCAAACTTCAAACTGGTAAGTTTTCATTTAATCTTACTATTTCTATCGCAGGTCACATGAGTGAATGATTACAGTATAGATAACGTTATCATTTTATAATAAATCATAGGGGGGGAATTGTCTGTTATTGTCAATTGACCGCTATAACCGAGTAAGGGTGGTAAATTTTAAATTTATAACTTTGATCTCCCTCTTTTTGTGCTGCGAGTAAATTGAGAATGTTACTTCAAGTTCAGACTGTTGCATTTAGCGTTTGTTTATTTCACACTACGCACTACTGCTAACATGATACCAAATTAACTTTTCTACCATAGTAGTTGCCTTTGAAGTGCTGTAATACCATCATCCTAGTCTAGAATCTTCAGCAGCTATGTGCAAGTTATTAGGGCCACAGCCTTGGTTACAACAGATATTGTCCACTATATATGAAAATCAGATGTCAGGAGAAGGGTCTTGACCCGAAACGTCACCTATTCCTTTTCTCCAAAGATGCTGCCTATCCCATTGAGTTACCGCAGCATTTTGTGTGTATCCCCATTGATGACTGGTGCTCGGCTTTCACTGGTACTGAGGGGTTTAACCGACAGCCACTAGATAAGGCAAGAGGTGCAGCTGACAGTCCCCGGTCCGTCAGGGAAAGGGTTCCTCGGGAGTTGGAGCAGAGTTGAACTGGAGTTAGCGCTTCTTCTCCGCACTGGTTATTATTAGAATTAATAGAAACCTGTGGGGGATCTTTTTCATATAGAGGGTGATGGGTATATGGAACGAGCTGCCAGAGGAAGTAGCTGAGGCAGGCACAATAACAACATTTAAAAGCCATATGGACAGTTACATGGATAGGAAAGTTTTTGGAGGAACATGGGCCAGGCTCAGGCACATAGTACTAGCTTAAGGGCATGTCCCACTTAGGCAACTTTTTAGGTGACTGCAGGAGACTATGCAGTCGCTACATGGTCGCGGGTAGTTGCTGGGGAGTCGCCTTCATGGTCGTGAGGAGTTCCCGCATTCTGGGAACTAGTCGCGGCCTCATTATGGTTGCCGTGAATTTTTCAACATGTTGAAAAATTAGCGGGGACTAAAATGAAGCCGCCATGGAGAGTAGCGAGAATTCTCAAGCCGTAGGTGGGTCGCCAGGAGGTCCTAATGGGTTGCTATGAGGTCAAAGGTTCTCAGAGATTCTCGTAGGTTGTAGCCGGTGCTGACTGGTGAATTTCATTGGCTCATCAGGAAAAAAAAGGAAGCAGTAGTTTTCAGAACCAAGGATAACTGAGGTCATGTTAAATGTCTGCCGAGCTTCACATCCATGTATCTCTGGCTTCTGAAAAGTTGTCTCCACTCCTTCTCCCCCCTTCTCCCCCCTCTCACCCCCCTCTTTTAAAGGACTTACCGTACACTGTGCTTTTGCCATCTTTTTACAGCGCCAACCTTCCTTTTCATCGCGGTGTGTGTCTGTTTCACCTTGGCTTTGCACCATATTAATTTTTTTGGACAGTGCTCCCCCTGTTTGCCCTGTCCCCCACCTGCATAACGGGCTGGTGAAGGAAGCGATGTGTTTGTGTGTGTGTGTTCCACTCTGACAGTCTCCGCTGCAGTTGCCGGTTTTTCAGGTGACTGCCAGCAACTTGACAGTCGCCGGCAGTCCGCTGAAAAATCACCTAAGTGGGACAGGTCCATTAGAAGGGGCATTTTCATAAGTTGGGTTGGCCAAGTTGGTTCAAAGATCCTATTTCCTTGCTCTTTTGACTCTATGTTTGATTCATGTGCTTGGATACTTGGTGAAGTCGGCATAGAGTCTGTGGGCCAAAGTACCTGTTTCCATGCTGTAAGATTCTCTGACCAGTTTGTATTATCTTAATACGAATAAGTATGACATCTCTTAGAACAAGTGACAAGTTGAAGCACTGACTCTCCAAAAGAGATTAATGGTGATAATTCAGGAAGTGGACGTGCAAAGGATGTTTCCAGTTATTGGAGAGTCTAGAACCAGAGGGCACAGCCTCAGAATAAAAGGACATTCCTTCATAATGGAGATGAGGAGGAATTTCTTTAGCGAGTTGATGGTGAATCTGTGGAATTCACTGCTATAGATTGATAGATTATTAATTGGTAAGAGTGTCAAAGGTTATGGGGAAAAAGCAGGAGATTGGGGGGTTGAGAGGGAATAATAGATCCGCCATGATTAAATGGCAGAGGAGACGATATGCTGAATGGCCAAATTCTGCTCAGATAGCTCATGGTCTTAGAAAACAAAAATCCCTTAAAATTATTATGATTGCAATGGAAATATGCAGATTCAGTAATAGTTAACCATCTTTCAAAAATTGCTGCACCAAGGGTGGCACAGTGGAGCAGCTGGTAGAGCTGCTGCTTCACATCATCAGAGACCTGGATTTGATCCTGACCTCGGATGCTGTCTGTGTGGAGTTTGCATGTTCTCCCTGTAACCTTGTGGGTTTTCTCTGGGTGCTCCGATTTCCTTCCACGTCCCAAAGATGTGTGGGTTTGTAGGCTAATTGGCTGCTATAAATTATGTCTAATGTGTAGAGAGTAAATGCAAAAGTGGAATAATATAGAACTAAAGTGAACAGATAATCAGTGGTCAGGGTAGACTAAATGGGCCAACTGGCCTGGTTCCATGCTATATCTTTTCATCAGTCAATCATATCTCCAGTCAACTAAAATCCTCAGGGCAGAATAGGGATCCACATTAGGATGTGGGAATGGGTAAAAAAAAGTTGAAATATAAGGATCTTGATCAATTGGCCAAGTGGCCGCAGGAATGGTTGATGGAATGTAATGCAGAAAAATGTGAGATTGCATTTTGGGAAGTCTAACATGGGCAGGGCCTAGGCAGTGAATGGTAGGGCTCTGGGTAGTGTTGTACAGCAGAGGGATCTAGTAGTGCAGGTACATAGCTCCATGTAGGTGTAGTCGCAGGTAGATCGGGTGGTCAAAAAGGCTTTTGGCGCATTGGCCTTCATCAGCCAGAGTATTGAGTATAGAAGTTGGGAAGGTCATGTTGCAGTTGTATAAGACGTTGGTGAGCCCCCATTTAGAGTTCAGTTCTGGGCACCGAGTGTAATTAAATATATGCAGGATTCAAGGATTCGGATCAATGAATGGAAGAAGCACATGGTAAAGAGCAAAAATTACTATTTATTAAAGCAAACTCTATTAACTATCAATAAAGAAACAATACAAAATAACTCTTTTGTCCCTCTGCATATCCGAGTCTCCTACCTGCACTGGCTGGCACCGGCTCACACTACGGTCCAAGATCTTCCTCTCTCTCTCTCTCTCTCTTTTTTTTTCTCTCTCTCTCTCTCTCTCTCTCTCTCTCTCTCTCTCTCTCTCTCTCTCTCTCTCTCTCTCTCTCCTCGTGAAGCTCTTTTCTCTCCCCGAAGATGAAGCTAATGCTCTCATGGTAGAAGCATGCATTTATATAATAATTGTATCACTAAGAACAACAGGTGATTATGTGTCTAGCTAGCTATCCTCCTTGGTACTATAATGATGAGAGTTATGTGTCCTGTCAGACACCAAACTAGTCTTGGATGTCTCTGGGAAACCAAAGCTTATCTCAGTGACCTCGCAGGTGACATCATGATCTACTGGTCCCTTTGAATTAGCCCAAGCATTCTTCAAAAACATCTACTTGTTTTCCTAAGCAGGGCTGAAAATACGGTGCAGCTAATTTAGCTGACAACTCCAATTCCAGCTCACAGTCTGTTTAACCCTTACATTACACCATGTTATATGAATGATGTTGTCAAGCTGGAAAGGGTACAGAGAAGATTTATGAGGATATTGCCAGGACTAGAGGGTTTGAGCTATAGACAGAGGTTGAGAAGGTTGGGACTCTCTTCCTTGGAGTGCAGGAGAATGAGGGGTGATATTATAGAGGTGTATAAGATCATAAGAGGAATAGATCGGGGAGATGCATAGTCTGTTGCCCAGAGAGTAGGTGAATCGAGGACCAGAAGACATAGGTTTAAGGTGAAGGGGAAACGATTTAATAGGAATCAGAGGGGTAACTTTTTCATGCGAAGGATGATGGATGTATGGAGCAAGCTGCCAGAGGAGATAGTCGATGCTGGGGCTATTCCAACATTTAAGAACCGGTTAGAAAGTTACATGGATTGGACAGGTTTGGAGGGATATGGACCAATTGCTGGCAAGTAGGACTTGTGTATCTAGGACATGTTGGCCAGCGTGGGCAAGTTGGGCTGAAGGGCCTGTTTCCACAACGTATGACTATAAAGTTCCATACAGAAGTGTAATGTCAGCCTGGGATTGGGATACATGGTAATGGTAATCCTGCAGAGAGAAATGTTAAATCTATTTAAATAATGTTGATTATCTGGAGAGTTAACCAAATGTCAACATCAAGTTTCCGACCAACTCCAAAATCTGGGGGACATGGAGTCTAAAGGGTTGAGGGGTCCACCATTGAGAGCTTTCTCTAATCACATATTATGATAGTGGATGCTGTATTTCAGATCTACTGAGAATTTCAGAAGCAGCATACAATGAACAGCCACTGTATATATAACACGAGAAATTGAGGATGAATTTCTGTCACAAAAACTGCAGCTGCAGTTGGTGGATAGATAGTCTGTTTATGTAGTCACAAGAAACTGCTGATGCTGGAATCTTGAGCAAAGCACAAAGTGCTGGAGAAACTCACTGGGTCAGGCAGCATCTGGGGAGGGAATGGACAGGCATTGTTTCACTCTGGGACCCTTCATCAGTCTGTTTATGTAATTGAAGAAGTAAATGGCAACTGAAATGTCATACAGATGAATAAAAAGTAATGCATTTTGGCTGATTTATTCTACACAATTTGTATACAATGAATCATTAATATAGCTCTTATCAAAAAAGGTAACTATGGCAATTTCATTAGTTTGATACTTTAGATGGAGTACTTTCACCACCTTGTGCTGCGGGGGGATGCCACAATTTGCGCACAATTTTCTTACCATTAAGTTCAAGGGTCTGAATATCAAGAGATGAGTATGCCTTACCTGCATAAGTGTTCTTCCAGTCCAAAAGGCTTTGCTTTGAGAATATGGGTTTTGGATTTACATACAGAAAATTTGGACCTTGTGATGAGGAACATTTTATTTAAAGAATAATATGTGAGGTTGAAGTAGTGGTTCCACGAGCTTCAATGGGCCATAGCTTTTCTCACGATCGTATAACTTTACAAAGACTTTGCTTCAACAAGCCAGCTCATCAATTTCTTTCATTTCAGTGAGCAATGAATTATTCAACATTGTAGATTAATACACAAGGACACATTCCCTGGTCAGGCAATTCAGGAATTTGCAGTACTCATAAGGAGCACCAAGCACAAATAGTCGGTTTCCCCTGATTCTGTATTAATTAGAATTAGTGCATTTCCAAAGGCCCTTGGCCTATGATATTTCATACAATTCCAAGTCCACACCAAATGGGTAGAGTTGCTGCCTTACAGTATCGAACCGGGTTTGATCCTGACCATAGATCAAAGGTTTCAAAGGTTCAAATGTCTTTTATTGTCACGTATCAATTAAGGTACAATGATATGCAAATTACCACACAGTCATACGAAATAAAAAGCAACAAGACATACATAAAAGTTAATATAAACATCCACCACAGCGGATTCTCCACATTCCTCACTGTGATGGAAGGCAAAAAAAGTCCAATCTTCTTCCTCTCCAGTAAGAAGTGGCCGATCCAAAACTCCAAGCCGCTGAGAATGTTCTTCTGTTCTGACGTCGGAGATTCGATCATCCCGGCGAGAGGGCCCGAACATCGGAACATACGTAGCGGCGACTGCGGAGGGCTCGGGAGGTCCTGTTTTTAAGGATAAGAGTGAAGTCTTTTAGGACCGAGATGAGAAAATCATTTTTCACACAGAGAGTGGTGAATCTGTGGAATTCTCTGCCACAGAATGTAGTTGAGGGCAGTTCATTGGCTATATTTAAGAGGGAGCTAGATGTGGCCCTTGTGGCTAAAGGGATCAGGGGCTATGGAGAGAAGGCAGGTACAGGATACCGAGTTGGATGATCAGCCATGATCATATTGAATGGCGGTGCAGGCTCGAAGGGCCGAATGGCCTACTCCCGCACCTAATTTCTATGTTTCTATGTCCCGACCACGGGTGAACAAAGAGGAAGATGACTGAACTTTATTGCCTTCCCTCACAGTGGGAAACATTGATTCTGCTGTGTAGGGATGCCTATGTTAAATTCTATAGTGTGCTGTGTTCTTTTTTTATTCGTATGGCTGTATGTAACCCAAATGTCGCTGTACCAATTGGTGCATGTGACAATAAATGTAAACTTGAACTTGAACTTTATTCATAAACATGCCGAATTATAGGGAAGTACCTCCTCTGCTCTTTAGTGATTTCAGCTCCAGGTTCTACAGAACACCATAACCACATTGTATCTTGAGGAATTATTTTAAAGGCAATGGAGAAGAGGATGGGATAGAACCGTTTTGTCGTTCTGGTGCAGAATTGGTGCAGGTGGGAAGAGAGGAATGGCTTCCTTCCGTAAGGAGTTTACACGTTTTCCCTGTGATTGCCTGGGTGCTCTGGTTTCCTCCCACATTCCAAAGATGTGCAGGTTTGGAGGGCTGTAATAGGGAAACATAGGGAACTGCAGATGCTGTAGTCCTGAGCAAAACACAAAATGCTGGAGTAACTCAGCAGGGAGCTCAGCATCATTGGAGAGAAGGGATTGGTGAATTATTCCAGAAGTTTGTATTTTGCTCAACAGTAGGAAATATTGGCCATGATTCCTGTTCTCAAATATTATTGCATATTCCTATATTCTAATAGAAATCAGGTGAAGACTGAATGTGCTCTGCAGACCTATCAACAGTGAAACTTTTCATGATGATCTCTCATAGTTTAATCCTACCAAATGTGTGGCACACCTCGGATGATGGCAACAATGGAACTGTCATTCCAAAACAAAATGGTAATTTGAAAAACAAGTGTTGTGGGATGTAGAAACTGTTCAACAATGCATGCTGACAAAATGCAAAATTTGTACGAAAATACAATCATTCTGAGAAGGACACAATTTGAATATGAAACAAAGGTGCTACTCCTTACAACATCTTTCATGGGATTCCATAAAATAGGTTCAAGTTTATTGTCATATGCAAGAATACAGCGAGGTACAGGTTACAATGAAAAGTCTTGCTTGCCGCAACATCACAGGCACATAGACTCACATAGGTACATATCCCTTGTGACTCCAACAAACATAGAAAACTAATTATACATAAATTACACATAAGACTCCAAAAGAAAGAAGATAGAAGATGGGTAAAACAAGATATTAGTGCAATAACATAATCAGAAATAGAAAACAAGCCCATAGTAGTGCAACAGGTGGGTATATTTTTCTGCTGTTGAGATACAGTTAAGGTTGTGCAAAGATAGATACAAAATGCTGGAGTAACTCAGCGGGACAGGCAGCATCTCTGGCTAGAAGGAATGGTGATGTTTTGGGTCGTGGTCCTTCTTTGACACCCTTCGTCACCCATTCTTTCTCTCCAGAGATGCTGCCTGTCCCGCTGAATTACTCCAGCATTTTGTGTCTATCGTTGGTTTAAACCAGCATCTGCTGTTCCTTCCTATAACATTAAGATTGTGCGATAGTTGTTGTAAAGTAGCTGTTTCTGCACCAGATGGTGTGAAACTTCAGGCTTTTGTACCTCCTGCTTGATTGTAGCAGTGACATGAGAGCAGGGCCCGGATGGTGGGGATCCTGGATGATAGATGCCGCCTTCTGTACCCATGCTGGACTGGGCTGAGTCCACCACTCTCTGCAGCCCCTTGCATTCCTGTACATTGGAATTGCCATACCAGGCCATGTTGTAACCAGTCATGTTACTTTCTATAAAGCATTTGGAAAAGCTTGTTAGAATAGTCGAAAGTACACAAAAGGCTGGAGAAACTCAGCGGGTGCAGCAATCTCTTTAAACAAGCCAAATCTCTTTAAACTTCTAAAAAAGTAGAAACTTGGGAGAAATATGTGATTTTTTTTTAAATACCACGTGAAAATTTGTAATAATAGAACCACATCTATCTTATAATACTAGATACAAAAATACATGTTCAGCAATCAGCTAGAAAATATAAAGGAGATTAAAAGCACTCAGGTGAATCTGAACAACAGGGATTTGTTCACAATTTTCTTGTCTTTATTACTGAGGAACATATTCCTTATTTGAAATTTGGGAAGAAGATAAAATAACTGGAGCAGGAACCCAGGGCATCACAACTCCAATTTACACAGAGTCTGGGCCATCCTCCCATAGAATGGAATCCGTGACAATGCAACATCTTTCCAAGATTAACAAAAGCTGACAGGAATATTTCCACCATTCCCACATCATTCTCCCTTACCATTACAGGTGAGTGTCCTTTGAAAGGGCTATCCATCAGAGGTTAATTTTAAAATCTTAACATTAAATTAAGGCCCAGCCCCATCCAAGCCCCACTTCACCCTCCTCCACCCCCCTCCCCTTCTGTGCTCCTTTACCAAATTAGAGGGAAATACCTTCTCTGTTCTTTAGTGACTTCAGCTACAGGTTCTGCAGAACGCCATAACCACATTGTATCTTGAGGAATTATTTTAAAGGCAATGGAGAAGAGGATGGGATAGAACCGTTTTGCTGTTCTGGTGCAGAATTTGTGCAGTTGCAAAGAGAGGAATGGCTTCCTTCTGTGCGTTAACCATTCAATGATACTACTATATCCACCATATAGAAATAAACGTATTATACATTCTCACAATCGCCCATTCATCTTCAGAATATCTTCCCTGTCCAATCTCAGTCCTGATGCAGGGTCTCCATTTGCCTTCACAGAGGCTGCTTAAACCACTTGAGTTCCTCCAGCAGTTTTGTTTTTTGTTCCAGATACCTGCATCTGCAGTCTCTTGTGCCTCCATGGTAATTGTTCCCTTGCGGCTAAAGGAACTACAACCTCCTGCCAGCTATGGCAACTGCACTCTCTGCATCAGCTGTGCTGTTAATGCTGATGTGATATCATTCTCCATTGTAACAGATAACTCAGCAGGGCCAGCTGTGACTAGGCTAAATAATTTCTGTCAGATATTCTTTGTACTGAATATTAAAATATTCTTTAAAGTATTTTTTAAATAATCGTTTATCCAATTATCCCCTTACCCTGCCCCCCCTCCCCAACATAGAAAAGTTAAAGTTTCCCCCAAAAACACAACTTTAGACTGACTAAAAATAAAAAAATAAAATAAAAACTGTTTACCATAATATATATGGTAAACAGTTGCAGCCCCAACACCGAGCCTTGCGGCACTCCACTCGCCACTGCCTGCCATTCTGAAAAGGACCCGTTCACTCCTACTCTTTGCTTCCGGTCTGCCAACCAATTTTCTATCCATGTCAACACCCTACCCCCAATACCATGTGCTCTAATTTTAGTCACCAGTCTCTCATGCGGGACCTTATCAAAGTGCTTTCTGAGAGTCTAGATGCACTACATCCACTGGCACCCCTTCATCCATTTTACTTGTCACATCCTCAAAATATTTCAGAAGATTAGTCAAGCATGATTTCCCTTTCATAAATCCATGTTGACTTGGACTAATTCTTTTACTGCTATCCAAATGCCCCATTATTACCTCTTTAATAATAATTGACTCCAGCATATTTCCCACCACTGAACTCAGGCTTTTACTGTCCTTGTTTATATTCCTGGCCAGCTTCCCCTCGTACTTCATCTTTAAATGTTTTCCCTTTCTCTACTTTCAGCCCTTATTCCCGTTTTGTTTCCTTCTGTTGTCCTATGAAATTTTCCCAATTCTCTGGCTTCCGGCTACTCTTTGCTGTGTTATACATTTTTTCTTTTAGTTTTATTCTATCCCTAACTTCTCTTGTCAGCCACGGTTGCCTCCTACTCCCCTTAGAATCTTTCTTCCTTTTTGGAATGAAATGATCCTGCGTCTTCCAGATTATGCCCAGAAATTCCTGCCATTGCTGTTCCACTGTCATTCCTGCTAGGATCCCTTTCTAGTCTACTTTGGCCAGCTCCCCTCTCATGCCTTCATAGTCCCCTTTGTTCAACTGCATCACTGCCACTTCTGATTTAACATTCTCCTTCTCAAATTGCAGATTAAAACTAATCATATTATGATCACTACCTCCAAGCGGTTCCTTTACCTCGAGTTCTCTTATCATATCTGGTTCATTGGACAACACTAAATCCAGAATTGCCTTTTCTCTGGTTGGCTCCATTACAAGCTGCTCTAAGAATCCATCTCGGAGGCATTCTACAAACCCTCTTTCTTGGGGTCCTGAACCAACCTGATTTTCCCAGTCTACCTGCACATTGAAATCCCCCATCACCACAGTGGCATTACCTTTGTTACATACCAGATTTAACTCCCGCTGCTACTTACACCCTACATCCGGGCTACTATTTGGGGGTCTGTAAATAACACCAATTGGTGTATTCTTGCCTTTACAATTCCTCAACTCAATCCACAGTGACTCTACCTCGTCAGTCCCTATGTCTTCCCTCGCAAGGGACTGAATTCCATTCCTCATCAGCAGAGCTACCCCCCCCCCCCCCCCCCCCCCCCCCCCCTCCTTTGCCCACCTACCTGCCTGTCCTTTGTATAGGATGTATAACCCTGAATATTAAGTTCCCAGGCCCGATCCTCCTGCAGCCACGTCTCAGTAATCCCCACAATGTCATATCTACCAACCTGTAACTGAGCCTCAAGCTCATCTACTTTACTTCTTATACTTCGCGCATTCATTCAGGTCCCGTATCTCCCTGTTCCTGCTCTCACAAGCATGAGGAACTGGAAGCAAACTGGAGATAACAAACCTGGAGGTCCTGCTTTTCAGCATTTTTCCGCGCTCTCTAAAGTCACGCTGCAGAATATTCATCCCCTTCTTTCCGACATCGTTTATGCCAACATGCACTACCACTTCCGGCTGTTCACCTTCGCCCTTGAGGATTTCCTGCACTCTGTCCGTGACGTCCTGGATCCTGGCACCAGGAAGGCAGCACACCATCCTCGAATCCCGTCTGTTGCCGCAGAAACCACTGTCCGTACCTCTCACAATGGAGTCTCCAATTACAATGGCGTTGCCTGACATTGGCCTCTTTGGTTTTGGCTCAACAGCCCTTTGTTACTTCGCAAGCCAGTCCGCCTCGCAGTGTTTTAATGTCTTCTGTCCCGACAGCTTCTAAGTGGGTGAACCTGTTCACAAGAGGTACAACACCCGGGGACCTTTGCATTCCAAGTTTCCCTCCCTTTCTCACCGTCACCCACTTTCTCTCTTCCAGTAACTTAGGTGTAACAATCTCACTGTAGGACTTGTCGAGGAACACTCAGTTTCTCGGATGAACCCGAGGTCATCCACTTGCTTCTCCAGTTCCCCAACACGGTCCTTCAGGAGCTGTACCTGGATGCACTTCTCACATTTGTAGCAGCCAGAGGCACCAGCAGTGTCCTTGACCTCCCACATACTGCAAGCATCACACTGAATCAGCTTGCTTGACATCTCCTTGTTTTGTCTCTCCCTCTCCAGCGTTTTACGTAGCCTCCTCTCCTCAGCCTCCTCGCCAAAGACTCGCACTTTACTCACAGGGCACTTCACTCACTGCCGCTCCCTAAGAGCCGTCTTGCTTATATTGACTGATAAATTGCCTAATTTACCAATTTACAAACCAAATTCCGCAGTTTTCATCTGTTTTCCCCCTCTGACACTTCTAACTCTCCTCCCACTCGGGCTAGAGCCAATCAGTGTTTTCTCCTGCTTCTCTTTGTTGCTGTTGCTTCCAAATCCACGGGAGCTCTGAGTAAAGTCTGCCTGTGCTTTGCCTCTCCTTTTCAACTGTTTTCCCCCTCTGACTCACTTCTAACTCTCCTCCCACTCGGGCTAGAGCCAATCAGTGTTTTCTCCTGCTATTCTTTAGTGCTGTTGCTTGGGGATGGCAATGGAGAATCAAGAAATGGGTTGGAGGGCTTGGGAGGGTCAGCATTAAAATATGCCATAACGCATGGACCATAAGGTCATAAGTGATAGGAGCAGAATTAGGCCATTTGTCCCATCAACTCTACTCAGCCATTAAATTATAGCTGATCTATTTCTCCCTCCTTACCCTTCTTCTCCCCATAACATCTGACACCCGAGAACCTCGGACCACTGAGATTTCCCGGTAGTGTGATACCATTTAAAGTAGTGTCCATCAATGAATGGGGAAGGAAGTGTTATGCTGCTAGTTTACTCATGGTATGGCCCCAGTCCCACCAGTTGAGGAAATAGAAAACATATCTATATACGCCAGATATCATTTTAAATGTTTTCCTCTTCTCTAACTTTGCTTTTAGATCTCAAACTTAACTTTCTTGTGAAACATATTTTCTTTTCAGTCTCAAGTATATTAATAGCGGAATTTGGGGTTTTATATTTTTAAAATGAGTGGCTTTTATATTCTTGACTACTTTCAACTTGCAAAGAGAAAAAAATGATGTTGAAATGTGTGATCTGCAATACAGCTTTAACTTCATTTTCTATTTTACATTTAAAGGCTATCTATTTTAGATCAGATAATAGTCCAAGAATCATGCAGCATAGAAACAGACCCTTTAGCCCAACTCGCCCATGCCAACCAAGGTGCCCCATCTAAACTAATTCCATTTATCCATATTTGGTCCATATCCCTCTTAATCTTTCCTATTCATGCACCAATCCAAATGTCTTTTAAATGGTGTTAGTGTACTTCTTCTGACAGCTCATTCCATATACTCCCACCTTCTGTGTGGAAAACGTTGCTTCTCGGGTTTCTGTTAAATCTACCCACTCTCATCTTAAAGCTATGATCTATGAGTATCTTGATTCACCTACTCCGGGAACAAGGCTCTTTGTGCACTCACCCTATCCATTCTCCTCATGGTTTTATACAACTCTATAAGATCACTTCTCAGCCTCCTGAGCTGCAAGAAATAGTGTTAGCCTACCCAACCTCTCTATAGCTCAGGCCTTCAAGTCCTGGCAATATCGTTGTACATTTTTCCAATTTAATGGCATCTTTCATCTGGCAGGGCGACCAAATCTTAATACGGTACACCACTGTCTTGTATAACTGTAACATGATGTTTCAATGTCCATACTTAATTTCCTGAATGATGAAGGCCAGGTTGCTATCAGTACTCAATGATAATACTTTTCATAATCCATGTTGAACAAATTAAAAATTATGTTTTTATTTGTCAAAAAATGTATCCTTATTTTGAATAAAGTTTGACCTTCATGTTGATTATTCTCCTCCATTTGCATCCTTCCTATAACAATGAGATTTTAAATTAATTGCTCAAGTGGTTGATTCAAAAACTAAAGGTCAATGTTTACGTATTGATTTGCTGCCTTACTATTCAATTCTTTCTGTGAGAACACTTAAACTATAAATATCATGTATTAAAAAGTCTCTTTGTTAAATTAAATCTAAAATGTATTTTTTAATCTCTTGGATTGACCCAATGTCATATCCTGACAGAATTTGACCAGGATTTTAATTTAATTTAGTAAGAGCCAGGCACATAACGTTAATACCAAAAAACTGTGCCTCTACTTTTTTAGAAGTTGAAAGAGATTCAGCCTGCCATTGAATACTCTATTGAGTACACTTGAAAGCATCCTGACTGGTTGCATCGTGGCCTGGTCCAGCAATTTCAATGCATCTCCGGATGAATTTCAAGTGCATCCCTTGAGGAGTTTCGGAAGCTAAGGAGTAACATAAGAAAGAAAACCAGAAGGGCAAAAAGGGGCCAGGAGATAGCTCTGACGGGTAACATTGAGTACAATCCAAAAATATTTTATTAATACATAAGGGGGAAAAGGGTGTGAGTGGGACCTCTCAGGAATCAAAGCAGTCATCTCTGTGTGGGCAAGATCCTAAATTAGTATTTCTCCTCTGTATTTACCGAGAGAAAGACAGTAGGACGGAGGAAATTGGAACAGTCACTGGAAGTAGTTTGAGAGCAGTCAGGGTTACTGTCGAAGAAGTACTGTCGTGTTTGAAGGTAGACAAATCTCCAGGGCCTGATGTGATATATCTGAGAACATTGTGGGAAACTAGCGAGGAAATTGCCTGTTGAAATTTACGAGTCGTCCTTAAATACAGGAGAGGTGCTGGCAGACTGGAGGGTGACAAATGTTGTGCCTCTTTTCAAGACGGGCTGCAGGGAAAATGCTGGGAACTATTGGCCAGTGAATTTAACATCTGTAGTTGGTAAGTTATTGAAGAGTATTCTGAGAAATAGGATATACAGGGATTTGTATGGGCAAGGGTTGATTAAGGATCATCAGCATGGTTTTGTACGTGGGAGGTCATGTCTCACAAATTTGATTGATTATTTTGAAGATGTGACCAAAAAGGCTGATGAAGGCATAGCTGTAGATGTTGTGTACATGGATTTCAGTAAGGTGTTCGACAAGGTTCTGCATGGTACGCTGCTCTGGAAGATTAGATCGCATGGGAGAGATAGCTGAATGGATAGCAAATTAGCTCCATGGAAGGAAGCAGAGGGTAATGGTGAAAGGTTGCTTCTCAGACTGGAGGCCTGTGTCTAGTGGTGTGCCACAGGGTTCGGTGCTGTGCCCATTACTGTTTGTCATTTACATCAATGATTAGCATGAGAACATACAGAGCAAGATTAGCAAGTTTGCTGATGATACAAAAGTTAGTGGTTTTGCAGATAGTGAAGATGGTTGCAAATTATTGCAGCAGGATCTGGATCGATTGGCCAGGTGGGCGGAGGAATGGTTGATGGAATTTAATACAGGGAAGTGTGAGGTGTTGCATTTTGGGATGTCGAACAAGGGCAGGACTTACACAGTAAATGGTAGGCCTCTGGATGGTGTTGTAGAGCAGAGGGATCTAGGAGTACAGGTGCATGATTCCTTGAAGATCGAGGCGAAGGTAGATAAAGTGGTCAAAAAAGCTTTTGTCACTTTGTTCTTCATCAGTCAGAGTATTGAGTATAGAAATTGGGAAGTCATGTTGCAGTTGTTTGATGTTGGTGAAACCGCATTTAGAATATTGTGTTCAGTTCAGGGCACCATGTTATAGGAAATATATTGTCAAGCTCGAAAGGAGGTATTTGAGGCTGGGACTATCCCATAGTTTAAGAAACAGTTAGATAGGTACATGGATAGGACAGATTTGGAAGGATATGGACCAAGTACAGGCAAGTGGGACTAGTGTAGCTGGGACATTGTTGGCCGGCGTGGGCGAGTTGGGCCAAAGGGCCTGTTTCCACATTGTATCACTCTATGACTCTCTAATGCACTGGAACAACAGAGGCTGCAGAGAAGGGTGGACTCGGCTCAGTCTATCATGGGCACAGCTCTCCCCACATTAAACAGAATCTAAATGGAGCTCTGCCTCATGAAGGCAAAAGTTATCATCAAGGATTCTTACCA
Source organism: Okamejei kenojei (assembly GCA_035221665.1). Taxonomy (NCBI): domain Eukaryota; kingdom Metazoa; phylum Chordata; class Chondrichthyes; order Rajiformes; family Rajidae; genus Okamejei; species Okamejei kenojei. The sequence continues at coordinate 52,248,620 of CM069135.1, read as the reverse complement.
TCCTCATAAGGCACTCTTCCCACTACTACTGTCAGGAAGATGGTGCAAAGCCTGAATTTGCACACGATAAAGTCCAAAAACAGCTATTTTCATACAATTGAATTTCCTAACCTGACCCCCACAACCTTAATCGTATCTCAGTAACTGAATAACTCTTGCTCTATCGTGGACCTGATTTTCTAATTATGTTTTGCACTAAGGTCTTGTTCTGTATACAATCATTTTACTGTATTGCAGAATATATGTGTAAATTATGTTTTTGTGTGAGTCTAAATGCTGCTGCAAGCAGAAGTTTAATTATACATGTACCTCATCATACCTGTGCATATAACAATAAATTCAATCTGACTTTCCCATGATTAATGTGGAATATCTTCAGAATAAATTATTTTAGCAACGTAAAGTTTGAGTCATGTGTTTGTTCTTCCAAAAATTGCTTCTCTTTGGGCTTGGAGTAATCCCAATTTAACATGATTTATAAAGACGATAGTGGAAAGATCAGTAAATGCATCCAGCCCAGAATCCTGTACTCAATTTTAGTGTCCTAGCCTCTCCAATTTGGCCAGGATTAACAATGGAAGGCAAAAAATTCAATCTCTTCTCTTCTTTGTTCTCCTGCGGTTGGGGGCCTCGAGCCTTCTGTTTGCGGGACGATCTTTGCTCCTGTAGCTCCCGCATTGTGGGGGGGATCTCAGCTCCCCTGCGCCGGGCGATTGGACACCGGGTCGGGGCTGGTCGAACCTCCTGCGACTTTGGAGCTTCCCGACACCAACCTCTACTCGAGACTGCGAGCTCCTCGATGGCGAAATGCGCAGGCCGCAGTTGGAGCATCGATCCCAGACAAGGGATCGCAGGCTCCGATGGTAAATCCACAACCCCGCGATGCTTAAAGTTAGTCTCGAGCAAGGCCGCCAGCTCCATAATGTTAGGCCACAGAGCAACCGGAGATACAATCAAGAAAACAATTGCAAGGTAAGAGATTGAAAAATGTTTCACCCAACCCCCTCCCCCATCCCCCACATAAAACAAACCAGAGAAACTAAGGCAGATTCCTTGTATGTGTACATACTTGGCCAATAAAGTTATAAAAATACATATACTTACAACACAAACTTTTTTAAATAAACAAAAATAACAAAAAAGATGAAAAGATAGATTTTTGGTGAGGCTGCCATCGCAGACAGCACCACCTGGTACAGTGTGGAAACAGGCCCTTGGGCCCAACTTGGCCACACCAGCTGACATGTCCTAGCTACACTAGTACCCCCTGGCCACATTTGGCCCATATCTCTCCAAACATGTCCTATCCTTGTACCTGGCTAATTCTTTCTTAAATGTTGGGATAGTCCCAGCCTCATCTACCTCCTGGGGCAGCTTGTTCCATACCCCCACCACCCTTTGTGTGAAGAAGTTACCCCTCAGAGTCCTATTAAATCTTTTCCCCTTCACCTTAAATCTATGTCCTCTTGTTCTCGATTTACCTACTCTGGGCAAGGGACTCTGTGCATCTACTCGATCTATTCCTCTCATGATTTTATACACCTGTGGATAACCACTCATCCTCCTGCGCTCCAAGGAATGGAATCCCAGCCTACTCAACCTTTACCCGTAGCTCAGTCCCTCTAGTCCTGGCAGCATCCTCGTAAATCTTCTCTGTACCCTTTCTAGCTTGACAACATCTTGACAACATGCTGCCCTGAACTGAACACAATACTTTAAATGTGGCCTCAGCAATGTCTTATACATATGAACTCCCAACTTCTATACTCAATATTCTGCCTGATGAAGGTCAATGTGCCAAAAGACATTTTGACCACCTGATCTACCTGCGCCTCCACCTTCAGGGAAGTACAGTATGCACCTGCACTCCTAGATCCCTCTGCTCTACAACATTATCTAGAGCCCTACCATTCACTGTGTAGATCCTGCTCTTGTTAGACATCCCTAAATGCAACACCTCACATTTGCATCTGAGTTTTCAATTTCCTTCTAAATGTATAATTAATATAAAGGAAATTATATTAACATAGGATGTTTTCACTTAGTTTAAAGATATAGCATGGAAACAGGCCCTTCGGCGCCGACTAATGATCACCCATACATTAGTTCTATCCTAGCGACAATTTACAGATGCCAATTCACCTACAAACCTGCACATCTTTAGAATGTGGGAGGAAACCGGAGCACCCTGAGAAAACCCATGTGGTCACAGGGAGAATGTACAAACTCCGTACAGACAGCACCCGTAATCAGGATCAAACCCGGATCTCTGGCGCTGTAAGGCAGCAACTCTACTGCTGCGCCACAGTGGCCTTATAATATGCAAAACTACTTTACACCCAATGAAGATCAGTCTCAACGTATTAGAATTGACACAGATCAGTGTCAACATATTAGAATGAGCGAGATCCCCCAAGAAGTAATAAGATAATGACAAGATTACATTTTTAATCAGATTTCAGCCTCTGGGTGTCACTGGCATTTATTGCCAAAGCCTAATTGCTGTTGTGAAGGTGGTGGTGTGCTATGATTTCTCACGCCTTTGTGGTCCATCTGGGAAAGGTACTGCCAGAGTGCTGTTGGAGATGGAGTGCCTGGGATTAGACCCAACAACTATTAAGGATAGGTGGCATATGTCCAAACCAGGAAAATGCACAACATGGAAGGAAACATCCCATGCACCTGCTGCCCATGTCCTTCTTGGAGGCAGAGGTTATAGCTTTTGATGTGCTTTCAGAATAGCCAAGGTGAATAACTGCAGTGCATTTTGTAAGATGATATGCAGTGCAACAACTCTGCACTTATGATGGAGGAAATTAAAGTTTAGAGGGGAGGATGGGGTGCCAATCCAGTGCTTGCTTTGTTCAAGTCAAGACACTTGTGTTGTTGGAGCTGCTCTCATTCAACAAGTGGAGAGTATTCCACCACACTCCTGACTGGTGCCTAAAAGGCCTTGGAAAGGGGGGAAGAGTCAATCACCACAGGATACCCAGCTTGTGACCTGCTCTTAGTTATGGCATTTATGTTTATGTCGAGTTGACTTTCACCCAGGCATGTGGAGAGTACATAATGAATTGATGTAGTTGAAGGACTCAAGGAAATTGCCCCATATTTTCTTTAACTATGCATTTTCCTTGTTTTGAAAGGATAGAGAGAGCCTTAGTTTAATATTTCATCGGACAGACAATTCCCTTACTACATTGAGCACCAGCTTGGATTTTTTGCTCTCAAGTCTTTGATGTGGTTTTAAATAGTCAAATTGTACCACAGAATAAATTGTTACAATTGGCCAAAGTAAACTGTTGTGGTAGTTTTCTTGCTCCTAAAACTTTCAATTCTATTTTCAACCAATGGGTGAGATGCTTCTGAAAAGAAAATAAGGTTGTATGCGACTAACACAGATTCTGTAACAATTTAAAAATAAATGTTTTATTTATATGTTGTTTATTTTTTATCTTTTTTACTGCTAATATGACAATGAGTATGATGATTTTAGTAACATGCATTGTTGTGTGTGAAATTTGCACACTTACCTAGGCTGCTTATTTGTCTTAACTTTGGTACTGTACATGTTTTAAGTTGTGTTAAGTTAATACTAAGATAGGTGGTGTTGTGGATAATGAAGTAGATTTTCAAAGTCTACAGAGAGATTTGGGCCATTTGGAAAAGTGAGCTGAAAGATGGCAGATGGAGTTTAATGCTGTTAAGTGTGAAGTGCTACATCTTGGCAGGACAAATCAAAATAGGACGTCCATGGTAAATGGTAGGGAATTGAGGAATGCTGTGGAACAGAGGGATCTAGGAATAACTGTGCATAGTTCCCTGAAGGTGGAATCGCATGTAGATAGGGTGGTAAAGAAAGCCTTTGGTGTGCTGACCTTTATAAATCAGAGCATTGAATATAGGAGTAGGAAAGTAATGTTAAAATTGTACAGGGCATTGGTAAGACCAATTCTGGAGTATGGTGTACAATTTTGGTTGCCTAATTATAGGAAGGATGTCAACAAAATAGAGAGAGTACAGAGGAGATTTACTAGAATGTTGCCAGGGTTCCAGCAACTATGTTACAGAGAAAGGTTGAACAAGTTAGGTCGTTATTCTTTGGAGCGCAGAAGGTTAAGGGGGGACTTGATTGAGGTCTTTAAAATGATGAAAGGGATAGACAGAGTTGACGTGGATAAGCTTTTCCCATTGAGGGTAGGGAAGATTCAAACAAGAAGGCATGACATGAGAATTAAGGGACAGAAGTTTAGGGGTAACGTGAGGGGGAACTTCTTTACTCAGAGGGTGGTGGCTGTGTGGAATGAGCTTCCAGCAGAAGTGGTGGAGGCAGGATCGATTTTAACATTTAAAAGTAAAGTGGATAGGTATATGGATGTGAAGGGAATGGAGGGGTATGGTCTGAGTGCAGGTAGATGGGACTAGGGGAAAACAAATGGTCGGCACGGACTGGAAAGGCCGAGAGGGCCTGGTTTCCGTGCTGTAATTGTTATATGGTTATATGGTTGTGTTAGAGGGAAGATGTCACTTCATACTTACGAAGCAAAAGTTGTTTCAGAAATTATATAGTCCAAATGTTTGTTGGTTTCCATCTCCCTCCCAGAAAACACATCAGGTTAATAAATCACATATTTCCATAGGCATATAGTCTTTATCGTATATTTTTCATTTTACTGAGTTTATTATTGCATTGACATTTCATTTAGAAACAGATAAAACAATGACAATGTGTATTTGCATAAAGTAGAAGTCAGGAAATTAATTCACATGCTTCTTTCATTTTCATGATGATATTACAATCAGTTAAATAGCCATCGTCTATCAAACATATAATACCCTGAGTATTTTAAAGTGCAACAAATAAATAAATCGTAGAACATAATTTTGAGAGGAAAGCAGTGACTTGAGCCAACAAAGTAAAAGTGTAAATGTTCTATTTTACTGAGCAATTCTCAAATGTTGCAGTGTTATGAACAGTTTCAAGGTCTTGGATGCTCGAGGCATCTATGGTGTGATCACTGGCATCAGTGCTAATTATGGAAGAGATACTAGCTATGAAAGAGTGCATATTTTTGGCATATATGTCTCGAATGTTCACATAAGGTAAATCAGGACAACTTTCTGCAAGTTCTGCATTGCAGCGGTCAATGTCTACCATCTTATTCTTCCTGTAGTACTTGGAAAATTTGTTGAAAATGATAGTAATGGGGAGAGCCACTACCAAAATTCCACATATAATGCAAATGCTTCCGATGAGCTTTCCCAGTAATGTGACAGGATATGTGTCCCCATACCCAACCGTAGTCATGCTAATGGTGGCCCACCACCAGCTCATGGGAATACTGTGAAGTCCTGATTCGATTTCATCCTTTTCAACAGAATAAGCCAGGACAGAGAATATAGAGATCCCGACTGTCAAGAAGAGGAGTAAGAGACCAACTTCATGGTAGCTGTGCCTGAGCGTGGCTCCCAGTGATCGCAGACCCACTGAATGCCGAGCCAGTTTCAGGATACGGAATATCCTCATTAAACGCAGGATCTGAATCACCTTACCCACATTTTCCAACTCTTCACTGTCCTCATCCATTGTCTCCAGGGCCAGCGTAAAGTAGAAAGGTAAGATTGAAACAAAGTCAATTAGATTCAGAGGTTTTTTGAAGAATTTCATTAAACTTGGCGTAACAGAGAACCTCACAATGAACTCCACAGTGAACCAGACAACACATGCAAACTCCAGTCCTTCTAGAGCAGGATGAACTATCTCTTTATCATTTGCATCAAATTTCTGGAACTCATGCATGCTGTGAATGCACATCGCCACAATGGATGTCAGGACCACACCCAATGATAAAACTGCAAAGATCTTGGCTGAGAGCGAATGTCCAGGATTTTCTAACCTGATCCACACATTCATCCTTAATTTTCCATACCGCATGCTTTCAAATTTATCCATATCTTTATCCATGGCTGATAGTTCCTCAAAGGAAGAGTCAATACTCTCCTCACTTTTCTGATCCCAATCTCTATCCACCACATCTTCTTTCCTCTCTTGATACCTGTTGCTGCAGCAGGAGTCAATGAAAATGTTCATTAATCCCCCAATATTCAATTTCTTGACTGAATGAAAATGCACAGAGTTCTTCCATGACATGCAGCTTGCCAGTGTAGTAGAAGTTCAGAATGTACCGGAACAGGCAGGGATTCCGATCAAAGTAGAATTCCTTGTCCACAACATTGTAATCATCGCAGAGCTCCAAAATATCCTTCTCGGTATCACATTTCAGCAGTTTTCCTAACCTGGTGTATGGAAACTGTAGCAGAGTACGATGGTCAACACGCTGTTTGTATCCTCCCACATTTATGTTGATAAGTTCGCATTCAGTGGAAGTCCTTTCAAACAACTGCCCACAAATCATGTTGGCAAATCCTTATTGTTTAGTATCTTCTATTTACTTGTCCCAAATAAAAAACGATTGACACCTAAAATAAAGTAATATTATTTTGTCAATGGAATAAAGGGAATGGTAAGAAAACCTGCCTCATTTCTCTGCAACATTGGGGTCAATAAATGTCAATTTTTATCTAAAACATTGACATTGTTTATAAACACGTCACAGAATAATACTACAATCATTTATCTTTAATGTCACATACTGTGGTTATTAAGATCTCTCATGGCATTCTATTTCAATAGCAATTTGAGATAATTGATCAAGGATTCTATAAAAATTATTGCATGTGTAAGCTGAGGAGCGAGCCAAGTAAGTTTTATTAAAATAAAGCATGCTTCTTTTACAGCTTAGAAAGCAATCATTATGATTATGACGATATGGTTATTTGAGGCAGAGTCAGGTTTTTTTTGGTCTATTATAGTTTTAGATTATTTTTTAAAAACATGGATAATTGATTAAAAAAACCATACGGTATTTATCTTAAATTCACCTCTACATCACCAAATGCTTCGCAAAATACTTCCCCAAATTTGAAATTAGAGCATCATATCACCAGAAGGAAAATTATATATTTTCATTTAACTATACTATGTGAAGCTTTCACACTCATTTAATAATCTTATATACTTTGACATAAGTAGGTGTGGGTGTTACAATCTGCACAGAACAGCTAGTGAATAGTTTTCATAAAAACATGGAGAAGAATCTGAGAAAGCAAACTAACTATCAATAATCACTGTGGAGGTACAACAGAAAATATTGTATTCAGAATGTCATAGAGCAACAATGGAAAGGGAAAAGTGATAATGTATAAGATCAATGGCCATTATATGAAAAGTAATGAATAGAGGAGGGGTATTTAAAGAGACAGATAACTGATACAAAAGTTAGTGGATTTGGCAGATAGTGAAGATGATTGTGAATTATTGCAGCTGAATCTGGCCAGGTGGGCGGAGGAATGGTTGATGGCATTTAATAGAGACGTGTGAGGTGTTGCATTTTTGGACATCGAGGGTGCTAGCTATAGGGAGGATGGGTCTCTATTCCATGGAGCGCAGGAGGATGAGGGGAGATCTTAGAGAGGTGTACAAAATCATGAGAGGAATAGATCGGGTAGATGCACAGTCTTTTGCCCAGAGTAGGGGAATCGAGGACCAGAGGACATAGGTTCAAGGTGAAGGGGAAAAGATTTAATAAGTATCTGAGGGGTAACTTAATCACACAAAGGGTGATGGGTGTATGGCAGAGGAGATAGTTGCGACTGGGACTATCCTATCGTTTAAGAAACAATTAGACAGGTACATGGATAGGACAGGTTTGTAGGGATATGGACCAAGCGCAGGAAAGTGGGACTAGCTGGGACATTGTTGGCCAGATGTGGGCGAGCTGGGCCGAAGGGCCTGTTTCCACACTGTATCACTGTAAGAATCTATGACTCTAAAAGGAATATGTACAGTCCCCTACCCAAGTACCTGAAAAGTTTATTTGTCATCATTCAGTTTAAACAACTCCCTTCCGCACATACCCATGCCCCGCCGACCCTTCCCCATTTTTCTAAATTCAAAATTATCATAAAACCCTTTTCTTTAGGATTTCAGGATTTAAGAACTCTTGGGCCTCAAGAGATACAAATAGTGCTTAGTCTATTAAAACCTACTCTGAAATGCACAGTGAAATCAGCCGTTGGAAAGATTCCAGTCCAGAGTCAGTTTTTGCATTGTTAGATTCCCATTATATAGCCCTGCATCAATATTTATTGCATAAGACTCTTGTAATGCACATTGTGTCTTTTCACGATGTTAAAGGTGTTATATAAGTGTGTGCCGATCTTCCTGTTTCAGCTAGCACAACTGACTGAAGAAGGGTCCTGACCTGAAATGTCACCTATCTATGTTCGCCAGAGATGCTGCCTGTGCTGTTGAGTTACTCCAACACTTTGTGTCCTTTGTGTAAACCAGCATCTGCAGTTCCTTGTTTCGACATTCTTACTGTAAAATTACTTTGCTTCCCCATTTATAAGTCATGGGTTTCTCAGGTGTTTCCAAATGCATGCTGGATGAATATGATTCAGTAATCTTGAACATTTTGATGAGTTATACTGGGAGACCTGTATCTAATTGGAGCACTTGGGCAGAGTAAAGGCCCTGTCCCGCTTGGGCATCATTTGCGCGTCATTTACATGAGAGGCCGGTAGTGACAGACGCGCAAAGATCGTCTAGCAGTATGACAGTCGAGCGCCAAGTGCTCTTGAAGGCCCTGCTTCTTTTGGGAGCCATATGCGATGTAATTCGTACTAAGTCTGATCTCCATGGCAAGGATTTTCCCAGTGAAAAATTTTCAAAACTACGTGCTCTTTATGCCCGGGTGATCACGTGGTGCGGCGCTCGAATGGCGTGCCAACGGTGTACGGGCAGCACATGGTTATGCATAATAAATTAGCATAGGCAATGTTCGTGCATCACCGAGCGTAACCATGTGCCACCAGGCGCTACATATACACCGTCAGTACGTCAGCGTACGCCATCAGTACGTCAGCATGCGCAAGGGATAAGTCACGCAGGTGGCGCGCGATGATTTTGAGCATTCCAAAATCCTTGGGCGCCGCGCGTTACCATGTGTCACTGCGTAAGCCACCACACCTCACCATGCACGCGTGCAAACATGACATGCCAACCAATTTTTAGGATGTCACGTAAATGACGCGCAAATGACGCCCAAGTGGGACAGGCCCTTAAACCATTTTATAGGCTATTCGACAAACTGGGCAAGTTGCCAATAACTTACAAGATCACTATTGACCCCACTGTTGTCCCAGCAATCCGTGCCCCTCACCACGTGCCCCTCACCACGTGCCCCATGCTATGCTTGACAGAATTCAAGCCTAACTGAGACACATGGTGTCCATGGGGGTACTGGCTGAAATAAGTGAACCCACAGACTGGGTCTCCAACATGGTTGTTACAAAAAATAAAGACAAAGACTAGCTCCGTGTGTGCATTAACTCAAGAGACCTGAACACAGCTATTAAACGCCCACACCACCCGATGAGAACCATCAAAGACGTTGCAGTTCAAATCGGTCGCGCAACAGTGTTCTCAGTACTAGATGCCAAAAGCTTGTTTTGGCAGATTCCTCTAGATGACGTGTCCTCAAACCTCACTACTGTTGCCACACCATTTGACAGAATCAAGTTCCTCAGCATGCCATTTGGAATCAACTCGGCCAACAAGGTTTTTCAGAGAGCTATGGAACAGCTGTTCGCAGGCTACCCATGTGCTATCATTGTTGATGACATTCTGGTGTATGGCCATGACTTAGCAGAGCACGACTCAAATCTTAAAAAGATTCTTGACAGGGCACGAGAGATCAACCTAAAGTACAACGCCATGAAGTGCAAGTTCCGTGTATCAGAGGTTTCCTACGTCGGACATGTGTTCACAAGGAAAGGGTTAAAGCCGGACCCTAAGAAGATTGCAGCCATCAATGAACTGCCTGCTCCCACAGACGTACACAGCCTTCAGCGTTTCCTGGGTATGGTTAACTATCTGGGGAAGTAAGTGTTAATATAAAGTGTACAGTAAGGTGGAGTTAGTGGTAGTACATTACTCTGATTGGTTCACATGCAATAACCAATCTACACTACTTGTGGGTCCTGGACATTCTCACCACCAGGCCCCAGGTAGTCAAGATGGGGGGAAATACATTGAAGTCCCTTACCCTGAGCACAGGATCCCCCCAGGGTTGCGTCCTCAGCCCCCTACTGTACACCCTGTACACACATGACTGATGACACTGTGGTGGTGGGCCTGATCTCAGATAATCATGAGAAGGCCTACCGGGAGGAGGTGGCTGAGCTGGCACTCTGGTGTCAGGACAATAGCCTCCTCTTGAATATCAAAAAAACTAAGGAGCTGATCGTGGACTTTAGGAGGGCACAACATCCGAGGACGTACACACCATTGAAGATAAATAGGGATACTGTGGATAGGGTGAGCTGTTTTAAATACTGGGAGTCCACATCTCTGAGGATATGACATGGACATCACACGCTGCAGCACTTGTGAGTAAGGCAAGTCAGCGCCTTTACCACCTCAGGCAATTGAGGAAATTCAGAGTGTCTGTGAGGATCCTCCAGTGCTTCTACTCAGTGGCTGTGGAAAGCATCTTGTCCGGAAATATCACGATTTTGTTTGGGAACTGCTCTGCCCTGGACAAGAAGGCTCTGCAGAGAGTACTGTGTTCGGCCAAACGCACTATGGGAACTACACTCACCCCCCTGCAGGAACTATAGAAGGTGCAACTGCAGACCCAACAAGATCATGGGAGACCACTTCCACCCCAGCAACGGACAGTTCCAGCTGCTACGGTCAGGTAAACGCTTCCGTTGCCATGCTGTGAGAACAGGAGAGGATGAGAAGGATTTTTTTCCCAGTGGCCATTAGGACTGTAAACTCCTATTTCTCCAGGGACTAACCTTATTGTACCATTTTACTGTTGTGCAGTGTATTTTTTAAATTGCTGTTTTTTTCCTTTTTCTTCCCTCCCACAAATATGTAATATGTGAATATGTGATTCTATTCCATTCTGTTTGGAGTTTGTTTGTTTGTTTTTTTGCACAATCCGCGAGCATTGCCACTTTTCATTTCACTGCACATCTCGTATGTGTATGTGACGAATAAACTTGACTTGACATTAACCCCATCAATGCCTGTGAATTCAGTTATCAATGGAAACACATCTTGAAAACTTCTTCCAAAACATGGCAACCTCCTCCTATTTTTTCAGTCACTGGTTCATTAAACCCACCTTTATTCAAGCTTCTTAATGTCATTTTTCCTCAGCATCCATTTTCCCTCCGTGAAATGCCTTTGATAAAAGGAACTTTATTAGTGATGATTGCTCTTACAAAAGTTAATAAAATCAAATAAATTTTGAAGGAAATATAGATGCATTTAGGTCATAGAGTCATAGAGTCATTCAGTGTGTAAACAGGCCCTTCGTCCCAACTTGCCCACACCGTCCAACATGTCCCAGCTACACTAGTCCCACCTGCCAGCATTTGGTTCATATCCCTCCAAACCTGTCATATCCAAGTACCTGTCTAACTGCCTCTAAAATGTTAGGATATACCCTGCCTCAACCACCTCCTCTGGCAGCTTGTTCCATATACCCACCACCTTTTGTGTGAATAAGTTACCCCTCAGATTCCTATTAAATCTTTTCCCCCCTCACCTTAAACCTATGTCCTCCAGTCCTCGATTCACCTACTCTGGGCAAGAGATCCTGTGCATCTACCTGATCTATTCCTCCCATGATCTTACACCTCAATAAGATCACCCCTCATCCTCCTGCGCTCCAAGGAATCCCCGCCTACTCAACCTCTGCCTATAGCTCAGACCCTCTAATAATGGCAACATCCTCATAAATCTTCTCTGTACCCTTTCCAGCTTGCCAACATCTTTCCTATAACATGGTGGCCAGAACTGAATACAGTACTCTAAACGTGGCCTCACCAAAATCTTATACAACTGCAACATGACCTCCCAATACTGTGGCTGATGAAGGCCAATGTGCCAAAAGCCTTTTTGACCACCCGATCTACCTGCAACTCCACCTTCAGGGAACCATGCACCTGCACTCCTAGATTCCTCTGCTCTACAACACTCCCCAGAGCCCTGCCATTCACTGTATATGTTCTGCCAATGTTAGACTTCCCAAAATGTAACACTTCACATTTTTCGGCATTAAATTCCATCAACCATTCCAGCCAGGGTACACAAAAAGCTGGAGAAACTCAGCGGGTGCAGCAGCATCTAAGGAGCGAAGGAGATAGGCGACGTTTCGGGTCGAGACCCTTCCTCAGACTGGTCAGGGATCAGGGAAACGAGAGATATATCTTCTCATAGATATAGCTTCTCATTTTCACACCACAAACAGCTCACAATGGCTTGTTCCCCCCACCATCGACACTCCCCTGCACATCCCCCACCAGGGGAGTGTCGATGGTGGGGGGAACAAGCCATTGTGAGCTGTTTGTGGTGTGAAAATGAGAAGCTATATCTATGAGAAGATATATCTCTCGTTTCCCTGATCCCTGACCAGTCTGAGGAAGGGTCTCGACCCGAAACGTCGCCTATCTCCTTCGCTCCTTAGATGCTGCTGCACCCGCTGAGTTTCTCCAGCTTTTTGTGTACCCTCGATTCTCCAGCATCTGCAGTTCCTTCTTTAACAACCATTCCAGCCAATTGATCAAGATCCTGCTGTAAATTTTCACAATCATTTTTATTATCTGCAAAACCATCCACTATTGTATCAATTGCAAACTTGCTAATCTTGCCATGTCTGCAAGATCAACAAAATTGCGGGGTGGTTGAATATGGAATTTTAAAAGGAAAATAATTATTTAATTTCAAAATCATGTCCAGATATTAAAATCTCACTGTGAGTGACCAATATCAAGATTTAAGCAATTTCTCTCTCATTAATTTTATGTAAGCAGTAACACTATCTTTTTAAAAATAGTGGTGAAATCAATTTATGAAGTATGGGGTAAATCTTCAGAGACTATTAAAAGCCATGTTTCAAGCTTTGATGTCGGAGCTGGATCGAAATATTTTAACACAGTTGCCCAGAGAAGAAAGTGAAGTGGGTGTCAGATGATAACTAATCCACTCAGTTTTTCACCTTAAGGTCAATGCATAAAGTATCTGCAAAATGCTGGTTATTTGCATAACATCAGAAGCAGCATCCCATGGATATCATAGGATTGAAATCTATATCCATTCCACTTCACTATATTAACACCCTGTCTTCCTTCTTCCCACTATCTTGTTTATAAACTCCAGCTGCATTTGTTTTAAATAGACTAATCTCTTCATCTTGTTACCATTTAAATGTGAAAACATATTCATGGTCCGATTGAATTACATTTGTATTTGGCAGATTTATTATTACACAAAATTATTTGAAATACATTTGGTCTGCGATGTACATGCCATACTGTTAACAATTGTATCCATAGTAATATTCAGTATTACTCATATTAAATGCATTATATTGTAAAATAATCCAAGTTTTTTTTTAAAAAGGAAAGCACACTATCATTGAAAGTTAGAACAGTCACGAAAGTTTCAAGATTAAAGTAATAAATATCATATTTAGACCAAAGTGAGCATATAGATGAAGAAGGACTCACAAGTAAATTTAAAAAAAAAAATCAAACTTTCCACTTAAGCTTTTAAAGAGTAATACTTTGGAGGCTACTGCTGAATTATTTCTTTTGTGAAATTTATCATTTTGGAATTGGTAAATGGCCACTGTTAAGTATTTGGGTCCATCGTCAGAACATTCTTAAGGTAAGAGTATCAATTAGTTCTGCATGAACGTCAATCCTCTTCAACTTTGTGGGAGTTGACTCACACTATGACTTATCTTTCCATAGATAGAATCATAGAAAATAGGTGCAGTAGTAGTCCATTCGGCCCTTCGAGCCTGCACCGTCATTCAATATGATAATGGCTGATCATCCAACTCAGTATCCTGTACCTGCCTTCTCTCCATAACCCCTGATCCCTTTAGCCACAAGGGCCACATCTCACTCCCTCTTAAATATAGTCAATGAACTGGCCTCAACTACTTTCTGTGGCTAAGAATTCCACAGATTCACCACTCTCTGTGTGAAAAATGATTTTCTCATCTCGGTCCTAAAAGACTTCCCCTTTATCCTCAAACTGTGACCCCTTGTTCTGACGTTCACCAACATCGGGAACAATCTTCCTGCATCTAGCCTGTCAAACCCCTTAAGAATTTTGTAAGTCTCTACAAGATCCCCCCTCAATCTTCTAAATTCCAGCGAGTACAAGCCGTGTCTATCCAGTCTTTCTTCATATGGAAGTCCTGCCATCCCAGGAATCAGTCTGGTGAACCTTCTCTGTACTCCCTCTATGGCAAGAATGCCTTTCCTCAGATTAGGAGACCAAAACTGTACGCAATACTCCAGGTGTGGCCTCACCAAGACCCTGTACAACTGCAGTAGAACCTCCCTGCTCTTGTACTCAAATCCTTTTGCTATGAATGCCAACATACCATTCGCTTTCTTCACAGCCTGCTGCACCAGCATGCCTACTTTCAATGACTGGTGTACCATGACACCCAGGTCCTCGTTGCATCTCCCCTTATCCTAATCGGCCACCATTCAGATAATAGTCTACCCTCCTGTTTTTGCCACCAAAGTGGATAACCTCACATTTATACACATTATACTGCATCTGCCATGCATTTGCCCACTCACCCAACCTATCCAACTCACCTTGCAGCCTCCTAGCATCCTCTTCACAGCTAACACTGCCCCCCAGCTTCGTGTCATCTGCAAACTTGGAGATGTTGCATTCAATTCCCTCATCCAGATCATTAATATATATTGTAAATAGCTGGTGTCCCAGCACTGAGCCTTGCGGTACCTCACTAGTCACTGCCTGCCATTCTGAAAATGACCCGTTTACTCCTACACTTTGCTTCCTGTCTGCTAGCCAGTTCTCTATCCACATCAATACTGAGCCACCAATACCGTGTGCTTTAAGTTTGTATACTAAGCTCTTATGTGGGACCTTGTCGAAAGCCTTCTGAAAGTCCAGATATAACACATCCACAGGTTCTCCCTTATCCACTCTACTAGTTACATCCTCGAAAAATTCTATAAGATTCGTCAGACATGATTTACCTTTCATAACTCCATGCTGACTTTGTCCAATGATTTCACCACTTTCCAAATGTGCTGCTATCCCATCTTTAATAACTGACTCTAGCATTTTACCCACTACGGATGTTGGACTAACTGGTCTGTAATTCCCCGTTTTCTCTCTCCCTCCCTTTTTAAAAAGTGGGGTTACATTAGCTACCCTCCAATCCTCAGGAACTACTCCAGAATCTAAAGAGTTTTGAAAAATTATTACTAATGCATCCACTATTTCTGGGGATACTTCCTTAAGTACTCTGGGATGCAGCCTATCTGGCCCTGGGGATTTATCATCCTTTAATCCATTCAATTTACCTAACACCACTTCCCACTAACCTGGATTTCACTCAGTTCCTCCATCTCATTTGACCCCCGGTCCCCAGCTATTTTCGGCAGATTATTTATGTCTTCCTTAGTGAAGACAGAACCAAAGTAGTTATTCAATTGGTCTGCCATGTCCTTGTTCCCCAGTTTCTGACTGCAAGGGACCTACATTTGTTTTAACTGACCTTTTTCTCTTCACTTGATGCACCTGATCTGCTGTGTATTTCCAGCATTTTGTACTTTAAATTTCCAGTCCTTTCATTTATTTTGGTTCACATTACCTTTGTTATATTGCATGAAAGCTGAAAGCAGGGATTTAACTACGGCATCCAAGTTAACCAAACAAATGCAAAATACAAAGTGCTGGATGATGTCAGTGGGTCATGCAACATCTGTGGAGGAAATGGATAGGCAACTATTTGAGTTGGGACCCTATTTCAGATCAAATATAACTTTGCCTGTCCATTGTTTCCACAGATGATGCCTTGACCTGTTGAATAGCTCCAGCACTTTGTGTTTTGCTCTGAAGCACTTCCCTCTGAAAGGCGAATCCAGACTATCAAAGCCACCACAGCCAGACATAAAAAACAGCTTTTTGCCACGAGCAGTAGCTCTACTCAACAGCCAAAAGTCTGTAGTCTCCTTTTGCTCTGGTATTTTATTTAATTCTTCACATGCTTAAATTATAATGTTTTATTTTCAATTGTCTACAGTATATCGTGGTGTTCTTGCGAGCAAAGCACCAAGGTAAATTCCTTGTATGTGTACATCCTTGGCTAATAAAATTTATTCAATACAATTCAATTCTAGCATCTGCAGCCTCTTGAGTTTCCAATTTACGGATGCTGTTTGCAGTTGGAAATTTTCAATCTTTCCAAAAGTGGACTAAGGTAAGTGAAAAGATGTTTTAGTATGAATTGTTAAAATATATTATTTCACAGTAAGGTGAAACTCCAGAGAGGCAGATAAGCGGGCTCACATAATTCAATGAGTATAACTTGCCTTACCAAAATAAAGAGCATTGCACACTTTCCCATTAAAATTAGTCATCCTATAATAAACTAGATCACTAGGATTCTTTTCACCACCTCTCCCAGAGCCCTACCATTCTGGCCTTCTAATAGCATTTTACTCCCATGTGGCTTGATGGCAAATGTTTCCTCTTCTTGGCTGAAAGTACCTGACTATTTCATCTTTCCATTCACAATCACAAACAGGAAATAATTCTGCTGGGAGTCCAAGACCAGATTTTACAGATGTGAGATGTTTATCATTTTCCTAACCATCCTGAATAATTGCTAACTATTTATAATCTACTAGACTAAGTGAGACCCGTTGGGTCCTTGTCACACGGGGGGCCTGGTACCCCAACTCAACCCGTTCCCCAAAACAATATTCCACCACTCACGCCTATCCCCCCTCCCATCAAATACACCCGTCATTGTCCATCTCTCCCTGTACTCCACCTTGCCCATCATCCCGGATACCTTCTACACCCCTCCCTACCCCCTGCACTCTACCACCCCTCTACCCCACTCCCTCCCTCTCTTTCCCCCCCTCCCCCCCCCCCCCCCCACCTCCCTCCCTCATCCCTCTCTCCCTTCTCTCATCCTACTCTCCCCCCCTCCCTCCCTCATCCCTCTCTCCCTCATCCCTCTCTCCCTCATCCTTCTCTCCCCTCTCCCACCCCCATTCCTCTGTCTTCTCTCCCCCCCCCCCCACTCCCAGTGCGGTGGGCCGGGCTGCAGCGCTCCCTCTCTCTGTGTAACAGTGCAGTGCGTTAGCTCCCAGGAGCCGCTGCAGCGCTGCCCGTCCCCGGGGCCCATGGTGTCCCTCGCCAACGGGTAGACAGCGGGGCTCGATACTGCCCCCCCATCTCTCTATACCACCCCATCTCCCTCCCACCCCATTTCCCTCCCACCCCATTTCCCTCATCCTGCTCCCCTCACTCCCATTCCCTGCCCCAGGACCTACCCAGGTCGTTGAGTATGGAAGTTACATTAAAGAACACTTAATTAAAACATTTATCATAGCCAGCAGATGTCAACTATTTTACGTAATCAGACATCAGTCTATTTTATTTTAGACTCACGTGATTTCTAGCCATTTAGCAATTATTAATTACGTCATTTATCTAGTAATCAAGGCACTAAACAAGTTAATTATTTTTACTTTTGCATTTGCATTCTTAATAAATCCATTTGTATCTTTGTGTGTAAACTTATAAACTAATATGTAACAGCATAATATGGTGTGTGTAACCTGTGTAACCTTGGGTTTTGCACAAACATAGCTGAAGCAACAGTTTGAAATTTAAGGGTGGCGAATGATGGAGAGATATGAGGGGAAATGTAAAGTTTAATAAGATTGAGCCAAGGTCGGAAGTTAATGGTGGCGAGACAGAGAATATTAGAATTGAAGATAGATTGATGCGAAACGAGTACAGCATGCAAGATAATGCAACAGAGATAGGGCTAGAAACTGTAATAAAAAGTGGCCTGTTTCTGTGG
Source organism: Okamejei kenojei (assembly GCA_035221665.1). Classification (NCBI taxonomy): domain Eukaryota; kingdom Metazoa; phylum Chordata; class Chondrichthyes; order Rajiformes; family Rajidae; genus Okamejei; species Okamejei kenojei. The sequence continues at coordinate 52,230,600 of CM069135.1, read as the reverse complement.
ATCGGAGAGCAATTAGAGAACGGACAGGTGGTGTCATCTCTGAATGTTCCAAGCTGATATTTGCAAATAAAGGCTTTCGTCTTCTTGAAGAATTCTCCGTGTCTGTGTCATCTTATCCAAATTTGAGTCTTAAAACCACGACAAAATTGGCGCAGCGAGCAGGGTCGGTAAGAGACCGCTAATTAAAAGACAAACAGCCCAGGGCGCTTCCCAGCCCCTCTGGCTCCTAGGGACAACAGGAAAAGGGTGGCCACCCAGCATAATTATACGATTTTCCGCTTCATTTGGCCTAATAACCTGTTGAACACGAGAAGCCACTGGGGACACAGAAGTGCCTAGGTAGTTAGAAGGTCTCTCCGACCCAAGAATCTGGCACTAAATTGTTCTAAAAACGAGGCTTGGAGGATTGTCCGAGAAGGCTGCACTGTGTGGTGAGTAATAGTATTTGTGATAAGAAAGTACAGCATTGCATTATGTGATATTATTAAGAGTTTATTTAGACCTCGTGGATACCACCCTGAGAGGTCAGGGATTGCATGGACAAGGCAGTTTTAAGAGTTTATGGAGAACTCATGGATACCACCCTGAGAGGTCAGGGGTTGCACGGATGAGGCAAGTATTCTGTGGATACCACCCTGAGAAATCAAGGGTTTGTACAGGCAGAATAAGTATTCTGTGGATACCACCCTGAGAGGTCAGGGGCTTGTACAGGCAGAATAAGCCATTCTGTGGATACCAACCTGAGAGATTAGGGGGTTGTATGGGCAGAATAAGGCATTCTGTGGATACCACCCTGAGAGGTCAGGGGTTTGTACGGGCAGAATAAAGTATTTTGTGGATACCACCTTAGGCGACTAGGGGGTTGTGCGGGCAAAATACGAATTTAGGGTAAGTGGGTAACAGAAACAGTGTCCACAGTGATAAAATATTGTAGAATAGCAATAAGAATAGTGTAAGGTAATATAGTGACTACGAGGATGGAGGAGGTGTAAGGACTGAGTTTCTTAACTGTTTGTGGAGATAGAATTGCTGCATTCTCTCTGCTGAGAGATCAAGACAAAATGTGCTTCTTTGTTTGGCGATTAATGGGAGTGGGGTGTGGCCAGATGTTGAGTGACTAGGATTTTGATTGGTTGTGATCTTAGTGGGGTGTGGTTAGAATTTGAGTGACGGTGAGTCTGACTAATCACGATCTGAATCAATGTCCAATCACAACGCTCAGGAACCTGACTGATAGGGGATTAGACCGTCTTACTTTAACTTAAAAGCAGAGATAGAATTATATAAATGTTAATTTTGAAACTTTAATCTGTGTAGAAAATTGCATAATTTCTTTGAAATAAGAATGGAACAAATGTGATTTGAGTGTAAAAAACAGTTTTGAATGAATGAGGAAGTTCTTATATGTGACAAGTCTTTTGTTTGTTGTAGGCCACATGTTGTAAGGGTAGGTGTGTGTTCCTTTAAGAAATTGTAAGCAATGGGGGAGGTTACGAAAAGTTGTAAGGTAACTATTAATGCTTTGTACCATCACAACTTAAAAGGGGAAAGTTGGAAAATGTAGGTTGCTTGGTTTTTCTGATGTTTCTATAGATTTCTTTTCACTAAAGTTAATTTGGAAAATTGTTACTAGTACTAGGAATTGGAAATTTAAATGGTGAGAATGGATTGAAATAATTGGAAATAAGTTAATTGCTGAAACATATCCAGCTTTTGTGGTTTGTTTAGATAAACATTCTTGTTGGAGAAGGGTAATGATTGTTTGCTTAGATTTTCAGAAAAATTGTGAGGAAGTGGCCCAAGGAAGGCATTTTCAAGATAAATGTGTGACAAGATGGAAGTGTTAATTATGAATTATATGCCACAGAGAAGTTGGAAAGGTGGGAAAAGAGGAGAGGAAAGGAATTAGATTTACTTAAGCAGTTTAGAGAGAAAAGGAGAGAGAGGCAGTGAGGAGGTCAGAAGTAAAGGAAACGACAGGTGTGAAAGTAATAAATCAGGAGGAGTCAGTGGAAGATTTGAATAGAAAGGTGAATGAATTTGCAAAGGAGGATAGACTATCTGAGAAGTAAGAAATTGAGTTTAGAATAAGAAAGAAGGCATACCAGAAAGGTTTAAAGTGGAAAGCAGAGGGATAAATTGATGAGACTGCTTTAAAATCATAAGAGCAGGCCAGACACAGATTATGCTTTGGGGCACCCATAAACTGAGAGGGCAAAAAAATACCTTACCCAATATTCCTGATGGGGCAGGAAATGGATTATGGCTTTGGAGGACAATTATTGGCTATGGGAGATTTGAAGGCACTGTTGGTGAAAGTGATAGGAACCACTAAACTGACAGAACTCCTGAAGATGGCTGGTATAAAAATGCTGTGAACAATGTAATAAACAATGGCATGCTGTTTGACACAGTCAGGCAGAGGGTATGGCAGGCCCTCAGACAATGTTACCCACTTAAGGTGGACCCCAAGGAATAAAGGGGAGATCCACTGGGAGAGGCAAATAATCCAGCACCCTATCTGGAGAACCAGCTGAAAAGGTGGAGACTGGAAACTGAACAAGAAATAGAAGGCAACCAGTTAATGAACACTATATTCTGAACCACTGTGGTGGACGTCATTCCTCCTAAAGTCAAGTCTAGATTGGAGGAGGTGGTGGGATTGTCATCTATTCCCCACCCCCAATTCTGCGATCATTTGGTCACTGAGGTCGAGAAATATCGCAAAGATAGGAAAAAGACCTGCAGACCAGCAGGAAGAGGTGCAGAGAAAAATGATGCAAATGTAACTTGAAGAGCTCAAAAAGAAAGAGCGTGAAAGAGGAAAGACAATGTTGTCAATAACAACAGACCTGGTTGAAAAGACTGAAATAAGTGATGCACCGACACATAGCGAGTCCTATGACAGCGCCAAACAGGGGCCAGAGAATTCCATGCCAATAATAAATGTCTTTGGGAGAGTGTTTCCTCAAATGCCCTATCAGGAGTGAAATAAATCTGGATATAAGCCCAGACAGGACTGGGGTCCCCAAGGGAGGGAGGGATCTCAAGGAGGAGGTCAAGAAAGGCTAGTAAGGAGACAGGTAATGGATAAGGTGTGTTGGGGATGTGAACAGGTATAGTAATCAGGAAATAATAATTATTATATTAAGATAGTGGTGAACATAGCTATGGTAAGAACATTAAGAAGGGGTATTAAATACACCTAGGCTAGGATACGGCAGGGTTTTAAATACTAGCCCCATGTTTTTAATCAGATGTTAAAGGCAGATTTGGAAGGTGTTGATATAGTATGTGGATGATTTGTTGGTTGTTCCACAAGTGAGAAGCAATGTGAGAGAGACATTTTAATTATCTTGGAAAAGATGGCATAGGAGGTCATAAAGTATCAAGGAATAAGTTGTTGTTTTGTCAGCAGCAGGTAGAATATTTTGAACGAGTAATATCTAAAGAAGTAAAAGCTATAGTGCAGGATCAAATTGAAGCGATAATTGAAGTTCCCAAACCTCAGACAGTAGGACAGATGATGATGATCTTGGGAAAGTATGTTGAAATTGTGATGTCATTAAGGAAAATAATGAAGGAAGAAGGACACACAAGTCTGAGAAATGTTTTACAGTCAGAGCCTTTGAATGAAGGGGACAAAAGGTTTTGCTTGTGGATGTTGGCTGGAGAGGATGTTGGGGGGGTTGGGGTGCATGGCTGATTAAAATTGGTTTGACCATTGGGGTCGCACTACTTGCAGTGGCAATAATGTTGTGCTGTGTTTTCCCCTGTATTAAGTCTCTCCTGGTGAAAGCTACTGTGAAGCAACTACCAATGATAACGGGTGAAGATGAATCCGGCCCTCAAGGAAAATGGACCTCGGTGATAGAATACTACTACGATGGAGAAGAAGTGATGGGAAAATGCTAAACGAAGTCTGTAAGGGAAGCTGGATCTTTTTTCCTGTCTCACGTAATGGGGGTGGGTTTTTAGCCCAGTTTCTCAGGGAGCCAGAGAAAGAACATTACACAGCATTACAATAACTTAACTAAAAGAGCCTGCATTTTAGGGCTCCATGTGTGATTCGACCTGGGGAATGTGTGTGTGGTTTTCTTTGTCTGTTTAGACTCGGGTGGAGTCTCAAAGGAGGGAGTTATATGGAAGTTATATTAAAGAGCACTTAATTAAAACATTTATCATAGCCAGCAGATGTCAGCATTTTATGTAATCAGACATTATTTTAAACTCACGCGATTTCTAGCCATTTAGCAGTGCTTAATTAAGTAATTTATCTAGTGATCAAGGCTCTAAACAAGTTACTTATTTTTACTTTTGCACCTTTGCATTCTTAATAAATCCATTTGTATCTTTGTGTGTAAACTTATAAACTAATATGTAACAGCGTAATATGCTGTGTGTAACCTGTGTAACCTTGGGTTTAGCAGAAACATAATAGTGGCAGGAGACATAGCTGAAGCAACAGTTTGAAATTTAAGGGTGGCGAATGATGGAGAGATACGAGGGGAAATGTAAAGTTTAATAAGATTGAGCCAAGGTCGGAAGTTAATGGTGGCGAGACAGGGAATATTAGAATTGAAGATAGATTGATGCGAAAGGAGTACAGCATGCAAGATAATGCAGCAGAGATAGGGCTAGAAACTGTAATATAAAGTGGCCTGTTTCTGTGGATCGGAGAGCAATTAGAGAACGGACAGGTGGTGTCATCTCTGAATGTTCCAAGCTGATATTTGCAAATAAAGGCTTTCGTCTTCTTGAAGAATTCTCCGTGTCTGTGTCATCATATCTAAATTTGAGTCTTAAAACCACGACAAGACCAGCGCCAGGGCCTGGAACTCGGCCTAGTTCTTGTACTCGACCTGACCCTGGCTGTAGGCGGCTGAAGCACTCGCAGACCTGGGCCTCGACGGAGCCGGGCTCACTGTGTCAGGGGCGGGGTGAGTGTGGTGTGTGGCCGAGCTAGAGCTGCCTGCAGAGCAGGAAGCAGAGGCTGTGCTGCATGTTGGCGGCAGCCGGGAGGCCCCTGAGGCATTGAACCAGGCCCCAGGCTTGGGCACGACTCCAGCCCTCAGCTCGGCCGCTGCCTGAACTCCAGTCCAGGCCTCGACTTCATCTCCGGGCTTGTCCCTGACCCTGAACCGAGGCTCGTCCTTGGTTCCAGCCAAGGCCCAGTCCCCGGGCTCGGCCCGCGGCTCCATCCCAGGCTCAGGCTCAGGCCCAAGCCCAGGCCCGTTCCCAGGGCTCGTCCTTGGCTCCAGTCCGGGCCCAGTGCCCAGGCTCAGCCCGCAGTTCCAGCCCAGGCCCTGTCCCCGGGCTCGGCCCGCAGCACCACCCTCCCCACCAGGTACAGGGCGAGGCACCATTCCTTCATCATGGCGACCTCCAACCGATTGACAACAGGCACAGCCAATCAGTGTTACTGTCCCAGCGACGCCCCTTCCTGACTGACAGGAAATTAGACCAATTTGCGTGGCGGCGACTGACAGTAATGTGCGCGTGTGCAGTTTTTACGATTTTTAAACCTTAATAACTTTTACAATATACTTTTGCACTCGCAGCACAGGAGAACGGTGAGTAAGCTGGCGAAAAATCGTAGCACTATCGCATACAGTTTTTGCGCAAATAGAAAAACCCCGCAAACTGGAAGAGCACATGATCAGAATTTTAGTTATGTATAGATAGATAGAAGATGAGGAAATAAAACTGGCCCCTTGGCATATTTATTATTATTGGCACACATTCCTTGGCATTTAAACACTAAGCTTCAGAACATAACATTTGAAGTTTATTTTTTACTGATTATTTTTAGTAGGAGAATGGTTAAAAGATCTCCATATGTAACAGCAATTATATATTCTTTATAATCATGCCTAGTAAGGCAAATTCTCACCCATGTCTCCATTTCCTCGCATGCTTTCAACTTGCTCATCTCTAACTTCTTTCAGTACCACAATCACAATCACAATACAAGAGCTCCTCAAATTCTGGCTTATTTATCATTCACAAATATAATTGTTTTACATTTAGTAGTCAAGGCTCCAATTGTCAAGGTCATGTGCTTTGAATTCCCTCTCCAATCCTCTGCAATTTCCACCTTACTTTACTTCTTTAAGATATTCCTCAAAAGCTAGCCATCTGACCAATTTGTCACAGTATCACTTTGGCTCAGGGCTGAGCATCAATATTTATTTTGTAAGGCCGTCAGCCCGCATGCGTGTCAATCTTCAAAGCAGCAGTGTGAAATCACAGATAACAGTAGTTGAACTGAACATAGTAAGATTAGAGAAGAACTACCATATGACCTTGCAGAGGTTGGGAGCGGTGGGCACGTAATCGCTCATCGTAACGCCTCATAAAATAAAGATCAAACTTCAAACTGGTAAGTTCTCATTTAATCTTACTATTTTACTTCAGCGTCACGTGAGTGACTACGTGAAGATTTCAAAGCTCTGTGATTTCATGCCAGGAAACGAGTCCATGCATCACACACTGCATCAATTGACCATGGATGAGTGAAAAATATTAATGCATTCAGACATTACTTAGTTAAAAATGTTGATGCTTTAATCTTCAAAGGAAAATAATAGTGACCCCTCTCATCCAGGGGGAAACTATAAAACAGAATCTAAAATAGAGTTGGCAAATACCTCCGGTCTGGCAATGGGTTATTATAAAATATTTGGAAAGTATGTTCGTTTGACAATCCTGCAGCTGCTAGGATGTGGTCCAGCGGAACATACATAACCCTTGGAGCTGATGTAGTAGCAGCCCTGGTGGAGTGACAGTTGAAAATATTTGTATTGACTCATGCATTCGCAAAAACCCCGTTTTAACCACCTGGAGATGGTTTGAACTAATACTTTCTTATGAGTTTTTTTGTAACTAACAAACATTGCTAGTTTGGAGCCTTTTAGGCTCTTGGTGACCTTGATGTATTGTTGTAAATGTGTGACCACACATTACCAAAGGTCCGTGGGGTATGCCATGAAAACTAGTTTGAGACCCAACGCCCCTGGTTTCTTCTGGTTAATTAAATCATAAACATAAAATATTATGTTATTTGCAGATGTAACCATCCTGTCCAGTCGCAATTTATGTAGTGACTGGACCCGTTGCACTGAGACTAGTGCCATGAGGATAACTACCTTTATGAGAGCCGGCTAAAGATAAGGATGTAGCTGGAGCCCCCTGGTGAAGTAGTGTTAACATAACGTCAATGTCCCATACTTCCGTGTAACTGGGCCTAGGAGAACTTGTGTTAAAGATATCCTTTATAAATCTGGATATCAGAGGGTGAGACCCGACAGTGTGAGTCCCACTTGCTGCAGCAAATATGGTAAAGACTCATTTGAAAATGAACTCCAAGACGTCAGTTATCCGTGTTGTATTATATGTAACGTGTATTTAAACAAAAACGCTTCCCATCTCCTGAAGAGGAAATGTACTGCCTTTTTTGGTGCTATCCCTACACTGCAGTGAGCACTTACATGGATCGGTCTGACGACCCTAGCCGAAGGAATAGTCGTCTCAGAGTCTGCAAGTCAATTAATTGATTTATCATGCAAAGGCTGGTTTCCCAAGTCACAGGCTGAACCAGCAAAGTTTTATGTTTAGAATAACCATATAAGGTTTTATTATTATTCCCAACATTAGCGGGAACCATGGCTGCATATGCCAGTCAGGCAGTTTGAAAAGCCTGAAGCAGGATGTTGCTGGATTTATTGCAAGACCCGACTGATAAGGCAGAATGGAGGAAAGACATGAAAGAACATTCCTCCCCAGTGTGGCGATAATGTATCTCTTGCCACTGTATACCACATATTTTGCAACTGGTGAATGAGCCTGGATGTAAACATATCGATATTCAGTGTTCCATCGAGCCATAATGACATTAAATATTTTGTGATCCAACATCCATTCTGTGTTGTCATTGATTTCACGTGATGATACAATAGCGCCAAATGAGGTTAGGTAAATATCACAGGATACTTTAACTTGATTGCACCCATGTGACTAACATATGCCACCACCATAGTGTATCAACTTGGAGTTGAGCATGCAGATTATGCATATTCGCACAATAACCTTTAACCTATAGAATGTGCCTAGTGTTTATAGGTAGTCGATACCAATAACTGAAAAATTGGTAACTCATACAAAACGCATCCGCCTCCATAACATAATTTTGAGCACTAGCATCAGTTTGTAATTACTGAAAATTACTGACCAAAATTACTGGAGCAATGCTGAATACTGCCGCCATTGTGACTTTGGTAGCTTCAGCTGGTAATAGCATAGGTCTGTTAATAATGACTTATATGGTACTTGAGGTTAATTCTTTGCACGTTGTAAGTTTTGATAATGCAAAGGCCCAAATTGCACAGCTGAAACACAGCTACTATATTGCCAATTACACTTGATGAATAGAAGGCTGCTTCATAACAACAAGGTTGTTACAGGCTTCTATTAATTCCAATATCTTGCCCCAATAGTTCTGATTGGTATCAACTTAAATTTAACTGGATGGGTGAGAAACCCCAATTTCTCAAATATTGTTTGTGGATGCAACAGTTAATTTTAGTAAAATACAGTGTTTAAAACATCATCCAGATAGGCGATAACAAATGTTCTTGAGCTCTGAGCAGCCCAAGCACCGGTTTTAGTAATTTAGTAAATAACCTGGGAGCTGAGGTTAGCCCATTTTGAAACGCTTTAACTGTTATCATTGCCCCATCCAGATAAATTTCAAATATCTCCGGTGATCCCTGTGAATGGGAACTAAATAGCATGCATCTTTGAGATCGATGCTTGCCATAAAGATCCTATGGAAATCAATTGTTAGACAGTAACGAAGTTTCCTATTCTGAAAGTCTATACTGCACATACGAGTTAAATCTGGATGAAGTGACATCCTCCATCTTTCACAATGAATTAGCCATGCCTGCCATAATTCTGTGCCTGCCTCGAACGACAACTCTGGCCAGACTCCCGAGCCTGTCCTGAAAGGCAATCCTGGCCATAATACTGGGCTTGCATCGAAAGACAACTCTGGCGCCCAATTCCAAGCCTGCTTGGAACCTTTGTATGTTGTGCAGTATAAATTAATCACATGTTATCATAAGTTTTTTTTTTAACAGATCTGAATCTCATGTTATCATTGCCAACTTGTAAATGGTCCACAACCCCATGTTTCAGAAGAACCAGACCCACCTACCTCCATGGCTACCGGTGGTCTTATGGTAAGCCCAAAGGCCCCTGATGCGGGTTCTTTTTCCATCTTTGATTGGAGAGTAGGACTGGTAGGGTGCGTGGATTCCATATTTTCCCTGAGACTGGCTTGGGCCTTGGCCTGAAAAACCTCATCATACTGAGCCTGCCTCGAAAGACAACTCTGGCCATAATTCTGAGCCTGCCTCGAAAGAAAACTCTGGCCATATTTCCGTGCCCAGCTTTCAAGCTGCCATCGGCTTCAGTGAACCGCTTAGCCCCAATGGAGGCGTGGGGTGTGTCATCGCCTACCAATGAAGCTTTGCTCGTCGTCGGTACCTTGATTAGTCCAACAGCTTTTTGCTTCCTCATCCATTATACCTGTTGTATAAGTCTTACCTGAAGAGAAGATTCAGCGGCTGGTTTCATTTCCTGGATTTCATGCCCCTCCAATGTCACCCTGATAGCGCTGTTCACTGCCGGCACTTGTAGCGTGAGGGGAATTCTGGCCCCTTCCGGGTATTCTGCCAATGGCTGGAGACCAACTCTTCCGGCAGCAACACCTTTGCGAGAATCTCTTGAAGCCATGTGCATGTGCTCCAGTATGTTCCACGGACATACTTTCAATTTTGAAGTCAGTTACACACTGACCACTCCCACTCCCCTCCACAGAGAGGGAGATTTGTAGGCCGCCCTGAAACAGTTGCTGCTGCAGGCCCCTTAGGATACCTGTGCTGATATGACCCCTCCTTCGGACCGATACCAGGTTTCAGCATCACATATGTGGGATAAACGCCCGAGGGCGCTATCCATGCTCCATCTGGGTTAAACATCCGAGGATGTACCCAGGTATGTCGGAGGGGAACCCTCCTGGCCTGACTCCCCTAGTCCACAAGCCTGACTGTCTTACTTTTGGTTTTACCCCCTTTCTGGGGACCCACAGCTGTCTGGAAGCGGCTGACCACTGTATGTTGGAGGGGTCCCTCCTGGCCTGACTTCCACGGGCCTACCCGACTTTCTGTTGGTTTTACCCCCTTTCTGGGGAACCACAGCAGTCTGGAAGCAGCTGACCCCTGTATGGGGGGGAGGTCCTTCCTGGCCTGACTTCCACAGTTACCTTCAGGTTTAAACAAACTTACCTTCAGGTTTAAACATACCGTTGGAAGGAGCAACGCGCCCGCCAGACAGCCGTTGCGCAATGCGTCAACGTAATGACGCGCATGCGGGCTGACGGCCTTCTTCACGTAGTCACGCTTGTAAATACAGATGTAAGATTATCAATCTAAATTATTAACTCTGTTTCCCTTTAGTTAGCAGCCACTAATTTCTACTTTCTGGATTTTCTTATTTTTATCTTAGTTTTTATCATTCCAAAGGAAAATGAAATTGTTGATCTGAGAAGCTATACATTTATAGCTACAATTCATAGAGATATCACTTCAAATCATCATGCTAAAAGTACTTAGGTAGCTAAAACACAAGATGTATGTTTATATAATAACACACCTTTGTGATATCACCAAGTATTTGCAATAATTGAACTGTTTTTTTTGCAGTGTTCTCACTGTTATTTTCATAGGAAAATGTATCTGTTAATCCATCTAACTGTGAATAATATTTTGTATAACCATCAATATGGCTTTAGGAAAAAGTACTCTTCGGAGCATGCATTATTACAACTTATTAATAACATCTCTACTGCTTTAGATGAAAAGAAATTTGCTCTTGGTGTCTTTCTAGATCTATCCAAGGCATTTGATACAGTCAACCATTCAATCTTAATCTCTAAACTCAATAGATATGGGGTAAAGGATGTAGCGCTTCTATGGTTAACCAACTATTTAGCAAATAGAGTGCAATTTGTCTATCTAAATGGAAGCTCATCCAAAAAATTGATAATTCACTGTGGGGTACCACAAGGCTCCTTGGTCCTTTACTATTCTTGATTTATATAAATGACTTATCCTGTAGAGTACTTCTTCCTATCCTGTTTGCCGATGACACCAATCTTATAGCTTCACATAGTGATCTAAAATCATTGGTTGAATTAGTTAATGAAGAAATGTTTCATGTCTCTAAGTGGTTTGAAGTGAACAGGCTCTCTCTCAATATCAAAAAATGCAATTACATGATCTTCTGCAATAAAAACAAAATTTTTCCCCAAAGACAAATCTAAATTTTTTATCAATGGACAGGAAATTCCTGAAGTAACATATACAACATTTTTAGGAGTAACCATTGATCAAAATTTAACTTGGAAAGAACATATCAATATTGTCTGTAGAAGATCAATGAAAATGCTTGGTATTCTGAGAAAGGTTTGTGCATTTATTCACCCGTCTTCCCATCTAACAATATATTACAGTTTGATTTTTCCTTATTTCAATTATTATAATATTGTTTGGGGTTCTACCTATCCTTCCTATCTTTCTAAGCTACTCATCATACAGAAGAAATTTATGAGATTAATTTCTCATTCAAATTCACAAGAACCTTCTGCCCCTCTCTTTTGAGAAGTACTCAATTTTGTCTGTAGATAAACTGAATGCATTCCAAATATGTATTTTTATTTTCAAATATCTTAAATGTAAACATGATTTGCCTGTTTCTCTTCATGATCTTTTCACCCTTTCTTCTAATATTTACCATTACCCAACCAGAAGAAGAAATTATCTTCATCTTCCGTTTTGTCGAACATCCAAACACCAACATTGCATTACTTTTAAAGGTCCTAAATTTTGGAATACCCTGCCTCTGTCATTAAAGTCTCACACCTCCTTAGCCACCTTTAAGTTTGAGCTTAAAAGGTTTCTCATCATGACCTGAGTTCTGACCTCCAGCTTTTTGTAATGCTATCTATCAGCTCAAACTACTTCTGTTGACTCTTATCTCATACTATACCTTATTATTTTATTTATTTTCATATTTTTAATTTCATATTTTTAATTTTCATTCTTATACTGTATTATTGTTTAGTATTGTCTTTTTTATTTCTCCTACCCCCTGATTTGCCATTAACACTCATTTTCAGATGGGAGCAGACTTTGTATAAGCCCTCTGGGCTTCCCTTCCCTCCAAGCACTGTATGGTATTATAAATTGATCGTTTGTCTTCTTTTAAAACATGGTGCAAATAAATAAACAAACATAAACATAAACTATATGTACAGCTCAATCTCCTGTTTGGTAAAATGGTGACTGCTGAATTAATACATTCTCATTGTGTTGTTTCTGTTGTGAGTATTGGCCAGGACTTCAGGAAAGTTTCCAAATCTTCTCTGCAAAAATCATGTGGTATCATTTACTTGAGTGGGCACAGATCAATCGGAATTAGGCATGGAGGTATTCTTCTATAGAAAATAATGATTTTCCATCTGGCAAAATTACCCAAATATGCACATCCATTATACCTGAACTGAAATATAATCAAAATACTTAAATATTAATAATAGTCCATTTAGAACTAATAACTTGTTTGGAGTGCTAAATTACAGACCTTCGATATTGGTGGTATTTATATTGTTAGAATAGACGTGGCAGTAAGTACTATGAATCTTTCATATTCCTTATAATAATAATAAATATGTTGTTCTGACCAAAAACCATCAGACACCTAATGTATGTAACATTTTCTTCTACAAACACTGAAAGGTGCTCCTGATCAATTTGGTATATCAGATGAATTAAATGTTTTGAACTATGGTTTAGCCAGTCAATGGCCTAGACTGGTGACATTTATCCCATCTCCATAGAACCTCGGAAGTATAAAATAAAAGTTAAAATACCATTTTAAAATATCAATGTTTGTTTATATATTAAATTAATGTTACAGTAATAAATGTACATTCAAATTGCATTATCACAATAATAATATGGTCTGCTTTAGTTACTCTCAAAAAGAAATTGCTCACCTAAGAAGCATTGATCTCTTTGTTGGCTATGATATGATTCACGATGGTTCAGCAGATTCATCTGTATTTTATCAAAATTTCTATTCCCCTTATGATTGAGCAAATTTAATCAGTGGGCACTATAAACCATACATGCCAAGAGCTTTGTGCTTTCTAGATTATTGACAACTTACACTCATGTTACCTCTGTCTACAATGTCAGCTTCCAAAGCTCCTCACATCACAGTACCATAAAATATTCAAAGTGACAAAAATAAATAAAAGAATGCTTACACTGGCTCTTTGCAACCTGTCCTAAAAGGTAGTAGAAAATTGATTACATCTTTCCAGCAATATCCCATGAGATCTAATAACAGTAAACAAAACTCTTGTCACTGATATTTTTTTTTGCAACAACACCACATTAACCATTCCAGTTATAGAAAATAGAGCACAGGATGGAAATGCAAAATTAAAACGGAAAATGTTAGAAATTATCACAGTGAGACAGGATCTGTGGAAAGAGGAACAATGTTAAATCAATAACATATCTCCAGAACCAACTTTCTTGTAAATATATACTACTGTATATTGACCAGTAATTTGCTGGAAGAGTCATTGTGAATATTTTTTTCCCCTCGTCTATAATTAATTAAATTACCTAATTAATTATTGCAGGAAATATAAACTTCTTACTATGCAGGGAGGACTAGGGTCATCTGTGATCTTGGCAAATGATAGGACTCATTCCTGAACCAATTAAATAAATATATAGAAGCAAGAGCAACCATTTGATCCTGAACTTGATCCACCATCGTTCTTTTACTTCAATGCTATTTTCATGCACTATCGCCTAATCCCTTAATTCCCTACATGCCCAGAAATATTGATCTCAATATGAAATGAACATATTGATTGATCCTTCACAATTTGTGTGGTAGAGAATGCTAATGATTCACCATCTTTTCTTTGCAAATAAATAATTTTCCACCACATTTCAAAATGGCCCAACTTTTCATCTGAGGTCGATAACCCCAGTTTTAGATCCACTCAGCAGAACATCTTCCTTGCATCCCACCTGAAAGGCCCTGTTAGAACTTTGCAGGTTTTATGGAGATGTCTTCTCATTCTTCAAAACACTGCAGAATACATGACAAGAATTTTTTTTTTTTTTAATCCTGTCTGAACACACATCGGCCATCCCTGGAACAAGTCCAGTGAATTTTTACATCACTTCTTTTTAAACCTGTTTATCAACTTTGTTTGCTGGATCTTATTTAAAGCCTCTGAAAATCAAAATACACCACATCCTTTAATCCACCTTATCTATTCTATTGGTCACATCCTCAAGGATGTGCAGTAGATAGATTCAAATTAAATTTCCTTCCCTTCATAAATCCTAACTGATTCTGCTTACTCCTATTATTCATTTCATGATGTTCTGTTACTGCATCTTTCACTAAAAAGTGATGCAACTTCCCACCATTGAAGTTAATCTAACAGATTAATAATTATATAATATTGACTGGCCTTGAGGGAGACACCAGGAATATTGCCCAAACTGAAATCATATTGCCCGAGTCGAAGACGAGGGCAATATGATTTCAGTGCGGGCAATATTTCCTGGTGTCTCCCGAAAGAAGCCACTCAATATTATAATTATTACCTATCCCCACGTAAATTAAAATAATTCCATCGTCGTCAAGAGACGCGAATCTCGCATTGCTGGAGGCTGCCATGTTTGTTTAGATGCCGTGACCTGATTCTTCGCGGTGAACTTTGGCCGGGTTCGTGTCCTGGATGTACGCCGGATGTAATATTTCATCTTTATGATTGACCGCAGTTTTTCTACGTAAAGTCAATGGCGAAACACGGAAGAAGAAAAATACCAAGTAATATTGCCCGCTGGAAACTGCGCAAGTTCAGTGAAAAAAGCGAATGGTATGTTAGCTTTCATAGCAAAAGGATTTGAGTACAGGAGCAGGGAGGTTCTACTTCAGTTGTACAGGGTCTTGGTGAGACCACACCTGGAGTATTGCGTGCAGTTTTGGTCTCCAAATCTGAGGAAGGACATTATTGCCATAGAGGGAGTGCAGAGAAGGTTCACCAGACTGATTCCTGGGATGTCAGGACTGTCTTATGAAGAAAGACTGGATAGACTCGGTTTATACTCTCTGGAATTTAGGAGATTAAGAGGGGATCTTATAGAAACTTACAAAATTCTTAAGGGGTTGGACAGGCTAGATGCAGGAAGATTGTTCCCGATGTTGGGGAAGTCCAGGACAAGGGGTCACAGCTTAAGGATAAGGGGAAATCCTTTAAGACCGAGATGAGAAAGACTTTCTTCACACAGAGAGTGGTGAGTCTCTGGAACTCTCTGCCACAGAGGGTAGTTGAGGCCAGTTCATTGGCTATATTTAAGAGTGAGTTGGATGTGGCCCTTGTGGCTAAGGGGATCAGAGGGTATGGAGAGAAGGCAGGTACGGGATACTGAGTTGGATGATCAGCCATGATCATATTGAATGGCGGTGCAGGCTCGAAGGGCTGAATGGCCTACTCCTGCACCTAATTTCTATGTTTCTATGTTTTTTGACCAATCAAAATAACAACTAATATTGCCCAGTAAAACTACCTCATATAGGTAATGATACCCTATATTGCCTCTCCACTATTTCTTCTTAAATAATGGAGTCACATTTGCTTCCAGTAGTCTATTGGAACCATTTCAGAATAAGAATATCTCGTTCCCACTTCCTTCAAGACCCTAGAACATAGATTACCTTGTTGTTGGGATTTATTGGCAGGGGGGTAGCTCTGCTGGTGAGGGATGGAATTCAGTCCCTTGCGAGGGAAGACATACAGTGGCTTGCAAAAGTATTCATACCCCTTGAACTTTTCCACATTTTGTCACGTTATAACCACAAACGTAAATGTATTTTATTAGGATTTTATGTGATAGACCAACACAGTGGCACATAATTGTGAAGTGGAAGGAAAATGATACATGGTTTTCAAATCTTTTTACAAATAAAAAACTGAAAAGTGTGGCGTGCAAAAGTATTCAGCCCCCTTTACTCTGATACCCCTAAATAAAATCCAGTGCAACTAATTGCCTTCAGAAGTCACTTAATTAGTAAATAGAGTCCACTTGTGTGTAATCTAATCTCAGTATAAATACAGCTGTTCTGTGAAGGCCTCAGAGGTTTGTTAGAGAACATTAGTGAACAAACAATGTTCCTTGGGCATCATGAAGCCCAAGGAACACACCAGACAGGTCAGGGATAAAGTTGTGGAGAGGTTTAAAGCAGGGTTAGGTTATAAAAAAATATCCCAAGCATTGAACATCTCACGGAGCACTGTTCAATCCATCATCCGAAAATGGAAAGAGTATGGCACAACTGCAAACATACCAAGACATGGCCGTCCACCTAAACTGACAGGCTGGGCAAGGAGAGCATTGATCAGAGAAGCAGCCAAGAGGCCCATGGTAACTCTGGAGGAGCTGCAGAGATCGACAGCTCAGGTGGGAGATTCTGTCCACAGGACAACTATTAGACGTGCACTCCACAAATCGGGCCTTTATGGAAGAGTGGCAAGAAGAAAGCCATTGTTGAAACAAAGCCATAAGAAGTCCTGTTTGCAGTTTGCCACAAGCCATGTGGGGGACACAGCAAACATGTGGAGGAAGGTGCTCTGGTCTGATGAGACCAAAATTGAAGTTTTTGGCATAAATGCAAAACGCTATGTGTGGTGGAAAACTAACACTGCACATCACCCTGAACACACCATCCCCACTGTGAAACATGGTGGTGGCAGCATCATGCTGTGGGGATGCTTTTCTTCAGCAGGGACAGGGAAGCTAGTCAGAGTTGATGGGAAGATGGGTGGAGCCAAATATAGGGCAATCTTGGAAGAAAACCTGTTAGTGTCTGCAAAAGACTTGAGCCTGGGGCGGAGGTTCACCTTCCAGCAGGACAACAACCCTAAACATACAGCCAGAGCTACAATGGAATGGTTTAGATCAAAGCATATTCATGTGCTCGAATGGCCCAGACAAAGTCCAGACCTAAATCCGATTGAGAATTTCTGGCAAGACTTGAAAATTGCTGTTCACAGACGCTCTCCATCCAATCTGACTGAGCTTGAGCTATTTTGCAAAGAAGAATGGGCAAAAATTTCAGTCTCTAGATGTGCAAAGCTGGTAGAGACATACCCCAAAAGACTTGCAGCTGTAATTGCAGCGAAAGGTGGTTCTACAAGGTATTGACTCAGGGTGGCTGAATACTTTTGCATGCCATCTTTTCAGTTTTTTTATTTGTAATAAAATTTGAAAACCATGTATCATTTTCCTTCCACTTCACAATTATGCACCACTTTGTGTTGGTCTATCACATAAAATCCCAATAAAAAAACATTTACGTTTGTGGTTGTAACGTGACAAAATGTGGAAAAGTTCAAGGGGTATGAATACTTTTGCAAGCCACTGTAGGGACTGACGAGGGATGACATAGGCACTGTGGATTGAGTTGTGGAATTGTAAAGGCAAGAAGACACTAATTGGTGTTATTTACAGACCCCCAAATAGTAGCCAGGATGTAGGGTGCAAGTTGCAGCAGGAGTTAAAACTGGCATGTAACAAAGGTAATGTCACTATGGTGATGGGGGATTTCAATATGCAGGTAGACTGGGAAAATCAGGTTGGTTCAGCACCCCATGAAAGAGAGTTTGTAGAATGCCTCCGAGATAGATTCTTAGAGCAGCTTGTAATGGAGCCGACCAGAGAAAAGGCAATTCTGGATGTTGTGTTGTCCAATGAACCAGATATGATAAAAGAACTTGAGGTAAAGGAACCGCTTGGAGGTAGTGATCATAATATGATTAGTTTTAATCTGCAATTTGAGAAGGAGAACGTTAAATCGGAAGTGGCAGTGATGCAGTTGAACAAAGGGGACTATGAAGGCATGAGAGGGGAGCTGGCCAAAGTAGACTGTAAAGGGATCCTAGTAGGAATGACGATGGAACAGCAATGGCAGGAATTTCTGGGCATAATCCGGAAGACGCAGGATCATTTAATTCCAAAAAGGAAGAAAGATTCTGAGGGGAGTAGGAGGCAACCGTGGCTGACAAGAGAAGTTAGGGAGAGAATAAAATTAAAAGAAAAGATGTATAACACAGCAAAGAGTAGCCGGAAGCCAGAGGATTGGGAAACTTTCATAAGACAACAGAAGGAAACAAAACGTGCAATACGGGCTGAAAAGATGAAGTACGAGGGGAAGCTGGCCAGGAATATAAAGAAGGACAGTAAAAGCTTCTTTAGATATGTTAAGGGAAAAAGAATAGGAAAGTCAAATGTGGGTCCCTTGAAGGCAGACACGGGTGAAATTATTAAGGGGAACAAGGAAATGGCAGAAGAGTTGAATAGGTACTTCGGATCTGTCTTCACTAAGGAGGACACAAACAGTCTCCCAGATGTACTGGAGGACAGAGGATCTAAGGGGGTAGAGGAACTGAAAGAAATTTTCATTAGGCGAGAAATAGTATTGGGTAGGCTAATGGGACTGAAGGATGATAAATCCCCTGGGCCTGATGGTCTGCATCCCAGGGTCCTCAGGGAGGTGGCTCTAGAAATAGTGGATGCATTGGTGATCATTTTCCAATGTTCAATAGATTAAGGAACAGTTCCTGTGGATTGGAGGAAAACTAATGTTAGCCCACTTTTCAAGAAAGGAGCGAGAGAGAAAACGGGGAATTACAGACCAGTTAGCCTGACTTCGGTGGTGGGAAAGATGCTGGAGTCAATTATAAAAGAGGTAATAATGGGGTATTTGGATAGCAGTAAAAGGATTAGTCCAAGTCAACATGGATTTATTAAAGGGAAATCGTGCTTGACTAATCTTCTGGATTTTTTGGAGGATGTGACAGATAAAATGGATGAAGGGGTGCCAGTGGATGTAGTGTATCTAGACTTTCAGAAAGTCTTTGGTAAGGTCCCGCACGGGAGACTGGGGACTAAAATTAGAGCACATGGTATTGGGGGTAGTGTGTTGGCATGGATAGAAAATTGGTTGGCAGACCGGAAGCAAAGAGTAGGAGTGAACGGGTCCTTTTCAGAATGGCAGGCAGTGGCGAGTGGAGTGCCACAAGGCTCGGTGTTGGGGCCACTATTGTTTACCATATATATTAATGATTTGGAAGAGGGAATTAGGAGCAACACTAGCAAGTTTGCGGATGACACAAAGCTGGGTGGCAGTGTGAACTGTGAAGAGGATGTTAGGAGGTTGCAGGGGAACCTGGACAGGTTGAGTGAGTGGGCAAATGCATGGCAGATGCAGTATAATATAGATAAATGTGAGGTTATCCACTTTGGCTGCAAAAACAAGAGGGCAGATTATTATCTCAATGGGGTTAGGTTAGCTAAGGGGGAGGTACAGCGAGACCTGGGTGTCCTTGTACAACAGTCACTGAAAGTTGCTGTGCAGGTACAGCAGGCAGTGAAGAAAGCTAATGGAATGTTGGCCTTCATAACAAGAGGATTTCAGTATAGGAGTAAAGAGGTTCTTCTGCAGTTGTATAGGGCTCTGGTGAGACCACATCTGAAGTATTGTGTACAGTTTTGGTCTCCTAATTTGAGGAAAGACATCCTTGTGATTTAGGCAGTGCAGCGTAGGTTCACGAGATTGATCCCCGGGATGGCGGGACTGTCATATGAGGAAAGATTGAAAAGACTAGGCTTGTATTCACTGGAGTTTAAAAGGATGAGAGGATTTCTTATAGAAACATATAAAATTATAAAAGGACAGGACAAGCTTGATGCAGGGAAAATGTTCCCAATGTTGGGTGAGTCCAGAACCAGGGGCCACAGTCTTAGAATAAAGGGGAGGTCATTTAAGACGGATGTGAGAAAAACTTTTTTACCCAGAGAGTTGTGAATTTATGGAATTCCCTGCCACAGAGGACAGTGGAAGCCAAATCACTGGATGGATTTAAGAGAGAGTTGGATAGAGCTTTAGGGGCTAGTGGAGTCAAGGGATATGGGGAGAATGCAGGCACGGGTTATTGATAGCGGACGATCAGCCATGATCACAATGAATGGTGGTGCTGGCTCGAAGGGCCGAATGGCCTCCTCCTGCACCTATTTTCTATGTTTCTATGTTTCAGTCTCGCCAACTTCCATAGTACTTGTTTTTTATCCCATACTTGTCTCCTTAGCTCCTCATTTTTATCAGATCCTTGATTTTCTGGTGTTTCTTGTTCAATGTGTCTTTCTCCAAAAAGATCACACAATGTAGCTGTTTAATTCCTTTGCCATGAGCTTATCCATTGGTATAAATTCTATGGTATCTGGCTGAATAGGACCAACATTTACCCTTGCTAGTCTTTTCCATTTTACATGCCTTCCAAAGCTCTTACAATCCACTTTTACATTGGTACGTGTCTGTTCTCATATTTTGCCTGACCTTTCTTTGCTAATGTGTTGGTTGTCCACAGCCGAGTATTAAAATCTCCTAATCCTCAGGCAGATCCCACCTGCCCTGTTTGGATGGGATAAGAAACAACAATGTGCAGAGAAGAAAATGGCATGAATCTGTTAAATTAATACAGAAAAGAAACAAAGAGAAATGAAGATTGAAAAGTAAGAACAAAGACGTAAAAATTAAAGATGTTCAAAAGTTCAAGAAAGAATTACTTTATGTAGTGGCAAATCCACACTCTTGTGGATCTCCACAGTTTGTAGGCACTTCTGGACCATACATTATTCCAGTCTTAAGATTTCTAAATCATGGAACAACATCATTAACATGGTGTAATCCAACATGGCACCCAACCAAGGTAACTATTTGCATGCTAGCCACAGAAGCAGATCTACAAACATATTTTGATCACTCCACACACTATACCTACAGCAACATTTCTTGCTTCAACTATGATATTCCCTTATCTTGCATCGGTACGCTGCAAATAGCTCAATTGTAATCATGTGTTGTGTTTTTTGCTCATTGGATAGCACGCAACAAAAGCTTTTCGATACACGTGACAATAAACTAAACTAAACAAAATCCAGAAATGCACTTTGAATCATTGAAAGGTTGTTGCTAAGCTCCCTGTTTCTCAAGGCAAACATCACACCTCATTGAGAAGTTTGCGATGATTCAGAACCATCATCACCAGGGGGAGCCGCACGTCAACAGTCTGTCGGATTTTTTCATATTTTTATTGTTATTTTTAGTGAGTTTTAAAAGTGTGTGTTAATGTTTTCTGGTTTGTTTTATGTGGGGGGTGAGGGAGGGGGTCGGGGGAAACTTTCAGTATCTTACCTTGCCGGAGATGCAAATGTTTTCCGTATCGTATCTCTGGTCGCTCTGTGGCCTAATATCATGGAGCTGGAGGCCTTGCTCGGGACTGACTTTGAGCCCCAACGCAGGGACGTGGAATTAGCATCGGAGCCGATCCCTTGTCTGGATCAACGCTCCAAACAGCGGCCTGCGGATTTCAACATCGCAGAGCTCACAGTCTCGGGTAGAGACTGAAGTCGGGAAGCTCCAGTCGCAGAAGGTTCGTCTAGTCCCGACCCGGGGTCAGATCGCCCAGCACGGTGGAGCTGACATCCCACCCCCCCCCCCCCCCCATGCAGGAGCTTGATCGCCCAGATGCGGAGGAAGCCAAGATTGTCCCGTCAATGGAAGGCTCGAGGCCCCCAACCGTGGGCGAACAAAGGGAAGGATTGAACTTTTTTTTTGCCTTCCATCACAATGAACAATGTGGAGGAGTCACTGTGGTGGATGTTCATGTTAAAATGTATTTGGTGGATTTTGTTGCTTTTTACTGGTATGACTGAATGGCAAATCAAATTCCTCGTAGTTTGCTAAACATACTTGGCTAATAAAGTATGATTATGATTATGCTGATGATGATGATGACCAGAAGTGGCTTGTTGGCCAGGAACTAATAACTACATTTATTATGGCTTGCCATATTTTTTCCAGATGAATTGCAACAATTATAAATTGAATGGGATGGACTAAACATGGTTTTCAAAATCACCATTCTAAAGTTGTGCAATATTCTTCTTTGGGACATTTTCCTAATGAAAACAAAAACAAGATTGTTATTATAATAGAAAGCAATTTGTTTTAGAACCCAAAGTGTTTAGTGACCCAATCAACGATGTGAAGTTTATAAACTGTTCAGTTTCCAAAATAGGTTGTACAATAAGCATAATTGTGCACCATTGATAAATGACAAGATGGTAATGATGAAATGGGAGTTACTGGACATTTTCCTCGGTCGATGGCTCATCGATTGTTTGGAAACACAAGAATCAGTGGGAACCCAGAAAACAAATCAACAACGCACGGCGCCGTTTATGCAAAATATCCACGAAGTACATACATCTAAAAATAATGTATGTAATTCACCAAATGTGAATGCACGGAGTTATGTTACAATGCCGAATAACTGACTCCATGCATCATTACAAATACAAATCCACATAAATCACTGAAATTATATTCTCCAAATCCAATCTCTCGATTATTTTAATGTTTTACATGAACTTGTCACCGGGGCATCTCTGCTAACATGAGTTAATAGCGTTGGCAATAGTGTTTCTCTTTCGAGTCCGGCATGCCGTTGAAATACATCTACCTACTTGGCCATCTCAGCAAAATGTCGATGGAATTTAGTTGATGGGACGCTATGCTTCAGAAAGGACCCGTGGGAGCACATCGCTGAAGTTCAAATATTCGCTGCCATTGCTTCGCGATCACTTTCTGTAAATTTCGGTAGAAATGTCAGGCAGGCTGATGCTGTGCAGAATAACACCAACATTTAATCTAATGTTATACGTGAATATATGTGAAAAGTTAACGTTTACTAAGTCTGGGCATGAAATATTGTGTGAAGCCATTCGCCTTGCTATTCAATAAAAGTGTCCCATGCCCAAGCATGTAACCATGCAAATTGTGCCGCAAGATAACTTTCAACGTGCTTTCATTCGACCTCACAAATTAGAGGCTTTAGGTATACCATTAGTCTGCAAATATAATGCAAGTCCCAAACTTAAATATATATAGAAACATTAAATATAAAGGGACATTTTTTTTTAACATTTTTAAGCGGATGGGTGATTTATAGAAAATGTGACCGGGAATTTGAAAATTATGCTTTTGAGGAAGGGTTTTGTATATGTGCCTTAATAATTGTGATGAGACTAAGCAATACACATAAACACATAGAAAATAGGTGCAGGAGTCACCCTATGACAGTATGCTATGAACAGTAAATCATAATATGGTTTACTTTAATCTTATAATGGCATGCCCCATGTAACATATAGGGCAGTTACGTATATACTTAACAGGAAATCGATGTAATGCTTCGAAAATGCAGTTATCCATTATTATAATAGTAGAAAATCAAAGAACTTCCAGAAAACACAGAACATGCGAATAGACCTTGCTACGACTTTATTTTTTAATTGAATCGGTAACTTTGTATTATATCACGTCTGTTTTAGTTTTATGCTGCGGAAAATCACAAATGTTGTTTAATAAAATAATCCACTCAAATTAACAATGCGAGCATTCGACTAAAATGAGGGTATTGATAACTTTGAAATTAAATATAGCAGAATAAATTTTCATTACCTTGCGCAGCAATTTGATGTCAGATCTTCTGTCCAAAAGTACACTTTCAGCATGCACGTGAAAAAATATACAAACACACTTAAAGTCCATCCTGTTGGTTTTAACTGAAACAAGGCGTATCTGACTTGAAGCTGGCCGCTTTCCGTGACATGCCTCGGGCTCCGAGCACTGCTGCTGTTGCAGTCCCAACACTGGATTAGAAGCGGGGGCGGTACTTGACTCGTTCGCTCGCTGGTTGGCTTGCTCCCGCCTGTCTGCTGGGTTTGATTGGTCAAATTGCTGTAGAAGGGCTCTGTGCTCCCTTTCACCAAACTGACATTCATTGCGATGATCTA
This sequence comes from Okamejei kenojei, assembly GCA_035221665.1. Lineage (NCBI taxonomy): Eukaryota > Metazoa > Chordata > Chondrichthyes > Rajiformes > Rajidae > Okamejei > Okamejei kenojei. Next base: position 52,206,520 of record CM069135.1, on the reverse strand, counting down.
AATCGCTAGTATCTCGGCGGAAGGTCGATTACAATTTCGCCGGGGGAATGTGGTGTCATTGAAGAGTTTCAACATCCCCGCCGATTTACAACTGGAGGATGTGTCTGCGAAAAAAAAGGTGTCACTACTGCGACTACAAGACTGGATAAAAGTAGAGCAACTGTCCAACTCCAACGCCTTTCCGCAGATACCCATCCGTCACCAGTTAATAGACTTGTCAGCAATACGCAATGTTTCTTCTTCCATTTATATATTCCGATTGTGTACAGGATGATAATCTACAATCAGATCACACAATGTAGAAGGACGTTGGTTACGCGTGATTGAGTTATTTCATCGCTGGGCATAAAGTCTGTCGTGACCATTACATTTAAAACGGTAAAACAGAAAAACTGCATTAGTTAAAAAAATCATTTGGTTGCAGTTAACAATAATTGCAAACACTGGGCAGTACGGAAATCAATACTGAAGGGAGACAAATCAGAACAACTTGAACCAAAAAGTGCCTGGAAAAAGTACAGCGTTTTCAGTAACAAGACCTTTGGGGTGATTGAAGGTTCAGCAGTGTTTTTGCAAGCAATTAGTAATAACTATATTTTACTAGTTAATTTCGACTGTCAACAGTGAAAATACCGGGATGCTAACAACGATAAACAAAGAGACGATATTTGCTCTGAGGCAGGTTTCCATGCAGGTTGCTATATATCACGTAATTCCGCCTCAATAGAACATTAAAGGCAGACATATTCAATTTACAAGCATGCAAACGGCGCAGTTTGTGACCTAATCCGTCTGAAGAACCATTACTCACCAGAAACCAACAAACTGCTGGAAGAACTGTGGAACAGGCAGCATCTGTGTAGCAACGTTTCGGGTCGATACTCCACTGCTCATTTGCTCAGGATACTCATCTAGGGAAGAACAGTCAGTTACAACGTGGAAATCGGAAGAATTCGCCCATTTGAGCAGTGTGACTCGGCATCGGAAAGTTATGACAGATAATAATGGAAACGTGAAATCGAATAAATTGCTGTTTAGTTTATTCAGGCTGCGAGACATGTTCATCATTGATAGATTTTCCTCTTAGCATAATCTTCAGGACGTGAACACTTTGATGCAAGGAGCAGAGATTGTGACTGTCACGTGTTATGTCAAATCACACATCCTATCTGACTGCACAATCAAAACGATTGCCTAATAACCATTAACTCACCAATGTTGTGTTTGAAATAACAGTAAACTTTCGGTTTAGGTTTATTATTCTCACTTGTACTGAGTGGAAAACCTTGTTTTGCATGTTATAATTCTCCAGTACGGTATACATAACTACAAATCAGGTCAAACTCAAATACAATTGGTAAAGGCAAGGGAAAGTTATAGAGTGCCGATAATTCACAGCACTACTCGGCGGCACCGTGGCGCAACTAGGGTAGAGTTGTTGCCCAACAGCGATTGCACCACCGGAGACCCAGGTTTGATCCTGACGACGGGTGCTGTCTGTACGGAGTTTGCACGTTCTCCTCGTGAGCGCGTGGGTTTTCTCCAAGAGCTTCGGTTTCTTCCTACACTCCAAATACGGATAACGTCCTGCAGACATTTGGCATAAATTATCCTTGGTGTCCCTAGTTAATGTGTGGGGATCGCTGGTCGGTGCGGACTCGGTTTCCGTGTTATTTCTCGAAAACAAAAAAAACTAATAGTGCTTACCAGGTTTATGCATATAGTTGACAGACATAAAGTGCTGTAGTAATTCTGTTGGTGACACAGACCATATTCTATATTCTACACGAATAGTCAAAAATGTGTGACGTTTCAGGGTTAGAATCATCTTCAGACTGAAAGTAGGAGGTGGGGAAGAGCTGGATAGGAGAAAAGACCAGGACCAATCAGGGCTGGCAACAAATAACTCCAGGCAGGTAGTGCCCTGGTAGGCCAATTGTTGACTGGGGAAGGCGTCCCCTGTGTAATATGTTAATTTCCCTCCTGGGATAAATAAAGTTAAATCGTATCGTATCATGTGATCTCAAGAGAAATACAATGTGATGAACTGTAGAGCTGGTTAAACGACTAGGGGACGAGGAAGGGGCAAGAGGGGACGGGAGGGGAGTGTTGGTAGAGGTCACTTAGAATTGGATAAGTCAACGTTCATACTGCTACACAAGCATAATATGAGGTGCTGTGTCTTTTGCTGTTTGTTATACTTTTCTCCACTATTTGACTGCTGGACGTGAAAAAATGGAAATAGGAGTATGCCTGTCCTGTTATTCATTAAAGTAGACTAGTCTTTTTTTCTCAGCCCCCCTTTACTGCACAAAGTCCATAGTCCCTGATTCTCTTGAAATATCTGACGATCCCATTATGATCTAGTAGCAAACTTGTGTTAATTCCTCACCTGAGGGATTGCCCGGGGAGAGGTGTGATGGGGATTGGGAGGGCACTGAGCAGAGGCATGTCCTCTTCCCATCCCAATACTCATCAAGCATGCTCAGGATACACGTCAGGTTTAAATTGTTTTACAGAATATGCCCCATGCACCCAATACTTACTAATGAAAATATTGCATGCATGTAAACTAATGTATGTGATTCAAAAAAGCTCATACTTGCAAGAGTTTCTCTGCTTCCCAAAAGCCATATAGGGACCCGTTTAAGATTATGAGGGAGAGAAATGCCTATTCCACTCATGCCCAGCGTGTAAGCGGATTTATATTTCATGTAAGTCATAGAGAAAGATCGGCAAAGGAGAGTCAGAAATCCTTTAATCAACATTCTCCTCACTCTACAGCAGCACCAACTGGAAATTCCACAAAGTTGTCCTGTTTTATTGTCCCACTTCATCCTTTGTCACACGTGGTGCTTTCAGAAGAGACCATATTCCTTCCTTTTAGATACCAAAACATTCCTGAATTTTACGCATCTCTGGATTTTGCTTTCTCTTCACTTTCTCTGAACCCCATTTTGTCCTTCATGTCTTATCTCTTACTAGTCGTTACAATCCTTATTATCACAACATTTAAAAAACATTGGGACAGGTACATTGATAGGATTGGTTTAGAGGGATATGGGCCAAATGCAGGCGAGTGGGATTAGTGTGGATGGGGGATGTTGGTCATCGTGGGCAAGCTGGGCCAAAGGGCTTGTTTCCTCGCATATGACTCCTTGACTATTATTTCCTCTGGAGATCTTCCTTCCACAGTGTCCAATCCCACAGACTAGCCATGCACAGTCTGCATTTACCTCTTTTCTGAGATTTACAAGCAGGATCCCTCCACTAGTTCTCACTCAACCTTATTCCAACCAGAGATAGACAGAGGTAGAGTTGCTGCCTTACAGCAAATGCATCACCGGACACCCGGGTTCGATCCTATCTATGGGTGCTGTCTGAACGGAATTTGTACATTCTCCCCGTGACCTGCGAGGTTTTCTCCGAGATCTTCGGTTTCCTCCCACACTCCAAAGACGTACAGGTATGTAGGTTAATTGGCTTGGTAAATGAAAAATAGTTCCTCGTGTGTGTAGGATAGTGTTAATATGTGGGGATTGCCGGTCGGCGCTGTATCTCTAAACTAAACTAAACCTGGCGTATCTCAGTGGGTCAGGCAGAATCTACTTATTCCAACCAGTCCTTGTCCACAATGTTTTTATTTTTCTCCCCACAGAATGTGCATAAATTCATAATTAACTTCAACATTTAATTATGAATTGAATTATGAATTTCCTCTTCATATTCCTCTTCAGTATCTCCTCTTCATATTCTCTCCCAGTTGATCTGTTTGCTATTTAGGAACAATGAACCTCAGATGTTGGTTTTAAAAAAAAAAGACGCAAAGTGCTGGAGTAACTCAGCAGGTCAGGAGCATTTCTTGAGAATATAAATAGGTGATCATTCAGGACAGGACCTTGCCATCTATTGGTTCTCCTGAACTGAATTTTCATTGTGATTATTTTTGTATTTGATGAAGTATTTTTCTCACCATTCCATTGTAACTTTATCTGGAAATCTATCGTTTGCTCTGTCTTTATATACCTCCATTTATATCTTACTCTCTGAATAATTGAAACATGTATAACCTTTCTAAAGTCAACAATGTTTTATGTTTTTTCTCTTACTATTCCAAATGTTGTAAACACCGTTTTGTAGCCATAATGTCTTAGAGTCATACAGTGTGGAAACAAGCCCTTTGGCCCAGCTTGCCCACACAGACCAACATATCCCATCTACACTAGTCACACCTACCTACATTTGGCTCATTAACCTTTAAACTTGTCCGTTCCATGTACCTGGATGCTTCTTACATGTTGCGATAGTCTCTGCCTCAACAACTTTCTCCAGCAGCTCGTTCCATACACCAACCACCCTTTTTATGTCATTAATTCTTTCACCCACAGCAGCAGCACACGCAAACCTGGTCATGCCTCTCAGTGAAGAGTTAAGTTTCTGACAATTGTATTCATTCTGAAGGGGTTAGGAGTGATATTGAGTGTTGGACATTTATCACTCCGTAGCAAAAATTAACAGATGGTGTTATTCACTCCATCCATTGTGAGTAGCAGTCAACCGAATCCACAGATCTTTCTTGCCACCGCAGAAATATTAATTAGTTTAGCAAGTTGTAGGTCTGAGCATGAAATCAGCCAACTGATGCCACAAGTCCTCTCTGCTGCTGCAGAAATATCAATGTTAACTGAAGATCAAAAGAGACAAGCGATCAATTCAAGTCATAGCTGCTGCAGAAATATCAATTGTTGGAAAAGGTGAAAATGGATCTGTTATTGGCAGTTCCTCTCCTTCTATTTACTCTTTGCATTATTTGAATGTATTGATTCATGGGAGGTGCAGTGGTGCGGCAATATAGCAAGCGGCTGCCTCACCATTCCTGTGACCTGCGTTAAGTCCTGACTTCTGATGTTGTCTGTGGAATTTTGCAGTCCTCTCCCATTCTAAAAATATGAGGATTGGTAGGTTGATTAAACCATGTAAATTGCACTTAATTGTACAGGTGCGTGGATAATCATGGGAGAATTGATGGGAACACGGGGATAACAAAATGGGATTAGCATAGAATCAGTATAAATAGGTGTTTGATGGTCATCTTTGAGCTCAGTGGAAAAAAAGTGTCTATTTCTATGCTCAATTTCTCTGTAAGTTTATCTTGGTCTTATGCGATTCAGTCTTACTGGAAACGTTGGTAACTTCATTTTGACAAATTTAGTAATCCAGTATGGCCACGTAAAGTCTAGAGTCTTTTCTTATGAATGTAACAGTTACTTGAGTCTGTCAGTATTCTGTGTGCTCCATGGGGTCATTTTGCACGGATTAGTAATCAGACAGGTAATTACAAGGTCAGCAGCTGGGTGCAGTCGCAGACAATTTATTATGAGTGAAAATGACTCAAGATTTTTAAATAGCAAGAGAAATAGTTTATCATATCAATGACTGTATTAGCTTTCCCGTAATCTTCTTATTCCAGTTGGTTTTATTCTGTAAATGATGGTAATTCTGCTTAGAATAGATTATTTTGCTTTAGGGTAACTGTAGAAAATGAAATGTTTTGCCTCCCTCTAGAGGCCTAAACAGGTATTCACAAATACAAACCAACATATCCACGCTATCGCAGTACAAATCAACTAAAATACATAATTGTATGGTGCAACTATAATATAAGTAAGCAAATAGAATAGAAGTTAAATAAAGATAATTACGGGGAAGGTATAAATAGAAGTTAAGCAAATATATATGAGGATGAGTTAGCTATTTCATATGAATCATAAAGTCCGGGTCATAATAAAAGGAAATTAATATAATGCAAAATCATCAAATGTTAAAAAAAAATTCATCCTTTTTGATCCTTCTCATCTATTTGCACAGTGATATTGTAAATAAATGAGGAATGTCCTTATATTCATCTTGTTATTAATCAGGCCCTTTAAAATCACAATATAACAACTTGCGGATACACAAAAGGCTGGAGAAACTCAGCGGGTGCAGCAGCACCTAAGGAGCGAAGGAGATAGGCGACGTTTCGGGTCGAGATAACAACTTGCAATAGTTTCCAATTTGAACAAGGGTACCAACCCAAAAAATCACCTATCCATTCCCTCCACAGATGCTGCCTGACCTGCTGAGTTACTCCAGTACTTTGTGCTTTGTTCAAGATTCCAGCATCTTCCAGTATATCCATGCCATTGTTTCTGATTCATTTCTGAAACTATGTTCCACATTTATGTGAAATCTTCACTTTGGTCTTGCATTTGATTTTTATTTCCATGAATATAAATAATTTGTTCAACTTCAATGATTCAGCTTGTATGAACTTACTTTCTGTTTATTATAATATGACTTCTCAGCACTACCTTTCAAAGCTGCAAAGGTTTCCAGCACTTCTTCATAGCCCCGTCTTGTAAAAATGTGGAATCTACCTTTCCATTCTCTACAAAGTATCTCCATGATCTTCACAAAATCTTTCAAAGTACCAATCCTCAGATATGATTCTATTTTGATTTTTGTTGTAGCCAATTACAACTTTAACAGCATCATGCACAGTAAATTTATATCACCCACTTATTTTAAATACATAATAATATGTGGTTAACTATATTAAATTCAAGTAGCTAATTCTCCATTACCAATAGATTTTATTTAATGTACCTTGGAACTCACAAGCTCCTTTTTAGTTTCAACTATTGTTTCTAGTTTGGAAGTATTTTCAAACAGATGAATTAGACCAGTCTGCAAGGGTCTAAGTAGTTGGTGTTAATTAGAAATAACAGTGCTCCAAAATTGATCAGTTATGCTTATACATTCTCATTGTGTAGGAAAGAACTGCAGATGCTGGTTTAAATCGAAGGTAGACACGAAACGCTGGAGTAGGGTCTCGACCCGAAACGTCACCCATTCCTTCTCTCCAGAGATGCTGCCTATCCTGCTGAGTTACTCCAGCATTTTGTGCCTAAACATTCTAATTTCTGTCCAAATGTCTGTCTTTTATGTTAAGCAATTATTCTAAGTTCTACATTATTCACCAACTGGCTTTTAAACTTAGTGAATTATATTTACTATTAACTTATCAGCCAAAACTTCATTATTTGTGTCCAAACACAAGCTAAGTCTTGCTCACCTATCACTTCCATGTTTTCTGACCTGCATTTGTTCCAAGTAAGAAGTGGCTTTTAAATCCATAGCCTTTTACTACTCTACAATCCTGTACAGCCTCACAAGCTACTGATATATATATATATCTTCCTTCAATTCATAGATGCCTTTAATGTCTCAGGGCCAAAGCTTTGAAAATGCATCCCTAGACCTTTGCTTCTCTATCCTCCTTTAATATATTCCTTAACTTGGATGATTTGACCAAACACTTTACCGTAGAGCATAACATTTTGTGTGGTCTCCAGTATGATTTTGTTGGATAATCTGTCTGTGAAATATCTTGGTACTTTTTTTTGAATTAGGGCTAAATAAATGCAGATGGTTGGTCTCATTCAGATGTATCACCCTGCATTTCAGAAGGTACCAGTGGTGTGGACTCATGAACATCAACCTCCTTATAGTTCCTCATCCAAATAGCTAGTTTATAGCTAACAGCTAGTACATTTGTGGGATGTGGGAGGAAATTTGAGTACTCAGGTGAAATCCATCCAGACACAAGGAGAAAATGCAAAATCCTCACAGCTCCAGAGGTCAGAAACAAACCCAGGTCACTGGAATTGTGAGGCAAGTGCACAACCTTACAGTGCTACTGTGCCACCCCCAATGTCATATGTGAACAAGGAGTGTTTTGGAAGAGCGGTGTGGGGTAACATTCTTTTTTTTTTAAATCACAGTCAAGCTCAGACCTGTATTCAACAAACTACTGGAGAAACTCAGCAGATCAGGCAGCATCTGTGGAGAAATGGAGAGATGATATGTTGAGTCGGGACACTTCTTCAAACTGATGCCCAAAATTCCAGTATCTGTAATCTCTTGTGTCTCCTGTATGCATTCAGTCTGAAGAAAGGTCCCAACCTGAAATGTCACGTCCATTCCCTTCCCAGGTGCTGCCTGACCCACTGAGTTCCTCCAACACTTTGTGTTTTGCTCAAGATTCCAGCATCTGCAGTCTCATATGTCTCCTGAATGCATTTGATATCTGCGGACCCCAGTGATATGAAAGAGATTATCATATAGAATCACTGCATGAGGCCAATTACCAGCTTTAACTTTCTGACCTTCACCTCAACCGAGATTAAGTCCAGGTGCAATGATTGTGTATTGCAAAATATTGTTCATACCAATTAAGCCGAGGAAGGAACCGGTCATAATTATTTTCTGATTGTATGCTGATGAGGATTCTCACTCATTGCAAATGTTCAAAATTGAAAAGCCATTAGGTTTATCCAAAGTAGTATTCTTCCTGGAAATACATAACAGTTCTTTACATTTTAGGAAACATGCAAATATAAAAGTTATAGATGTAAGGTAACATCGCACTCTCATCTCTCAAACCTTTGTGAATTCAATCAATTTCAGCACAATTCAAGTTGTATTCTTTCTGTGAAAAAATGTGTATAAATATTATTAAACATATGGTGATTCTCTCTTGCAAAATACATATTGCTTTATACATTTTTCTTATTTAGTGTATTGCTTTTCCTTTGTGTTAGTTTATTAAGCCAATAATCCTGATGATTGTGTACTTCCTGATGCAATTCCCCTCCTGATTTATTGCATGGATGTTTAAAGTTGTTGGTGAATATAGAAATATCATTCATCTCTTTATGAGTCGGCACTGCACTTAACCTCTCCAGTCACTACATTATTAAAGGACACTGCCGCAGTATTAATATAATTTGTGTCTTTTATTCGAGAAAATAATTACTAAAGGTATTTAGTTAGATGGAATAGTATAATAATATTATTGCAATAACTATCTTCCCAAGCAAAACTAAATAAATAGTACCTAATATTTAAGCATTACCAATGCATAAGAGATAATTTTTCAGTTGAGATCGATTGTATAACTTTGCACAGATTGTGTAACTTTGCATGGTAGACACAAAATGCTGGAGTAACTCAGAGGGACAGGCAACACTTCTGGAGAGAAGGAATGGGTGATGTTTCAGGTCGAGACCCTTCTTCAGACTTTGCATGGTTTAACTTCCTCATTTTTGCAGGTAAAAAGTTGTTAGAAACTGTCAATTTACTTGACAATTGTAGCAGATTTAAATGAAATTTCAGTTCACATATCAAACCTATAATCTGAAATGTATAACTTCAGCTGTTTTATGTGTGAGAGTATGTTAAGATATCAAAAATCACTCATTTATTAGAGTATTTAAAATCTGGGTTCATGTATTGCCACTTTCAAGGGGCTGGGCACTTGGGGCCCCAAGATCCATTTTACATCAATGTTGTTAAGAGTCTTGCCATCATAAAGTGAGAGAAATATTGGCAAAACACGATTTTTATACATCAGTTGCAAATTAACGTTGCAGTATTTTATGTTTATTAATCATTGGAAATGTTGGTATCTAACAATTGGTACCCTGACTGTAGTCAATTAAAAGTTCCTTGCATTTGAGTCAGAATGTTGTGGGATCCAATTTCACTTCATTGGACCTGAACATGAAAATCAGTGCTGGCTTACCGGTGCTACGCTCTCAGAAGTACTGCTGTTACATCAGGTTACATCACTGATGAGCATCAATAGATGTATTTTTTATCAATCAAGCCCCAGTCTACTTGGGTAACGGTCCACTAAAGCTGTGAACAAACAATTCCACTGGCGGTGTTTATTATGGTCAATCCTAACCCCCAGGATGATTCATTTTCGCCGCATCACCTGGACGCGGGTCACGTGTCCGCCTGCAATCAGCGCCAGGTGTCCGCCGCGCTGTCCCGGGCCCGGATAAATAGCGCGCGCCCCCCTCCCACTGCTTCCACTCACAGCGGGTTCACGCTCTGTCTCTTGCAAACGGGGGCGATGCAACAGCACAAGACGGGCACCGCCCGGACGGGCGAGCTTTCGACCATGGCGCGGGTACTGCTGATATTTGGGTGAGTTTTTGTAATGCGACGCTGGCAGGGTTTGGGAGCAGCGCCGTGGTTTGCCGTCCCACTGATGGACGCTCGTTTATTTTACAGATTGGTGGTGGGGGCGGTGGTCACGGTAGCTCCTGACGGGGGGATGCAAAGTGCAGGTCAGTGTCCGGGTGACACTAGAGGGAGGGCAGGGCAGGCGCCGGGTCAGTCCGCTTAACACTGGATTATTCTGTACGTTCCTGCAGGCTTTGTGAATACTGAATGCCGTGGCAGTGTCTTTTGGGTCGGTCTGGACAAGCGCTTTCTCGCTGGGAAACTGTGGCAGATTAACGTCGTCGGTGAGTTTTCCGTGAGCGATAACCCCGCTGAACGATACTACACTGACTCGACGTTCATTGTCCAAGTTACTGATCATTAGCGGAGTAAACAATTCACAATTAAAGCGCAAAACATTACAGCTGAAGGTGGATGTTGGGAGTCAGTTAGTATATCTAATTTGAATACAACATGCATGGAATAGATTCTAGTTCAGTTTATTGTCACAAGGATGGGATATAGATGCAATGAAAATATTGCTCGCCCAAACTAGTTGTACACAGACTATAAGCATGGTACATGAAATAAATTAAACAACAAATTTCTATTCAACAACTTCAAAATTATGGAGGATCTGCAGAAGCCAAGACATGAATGCAAAAATACAAAGATGTAATAGGGGGGGGGGGGGGGGGGGGGGTTGCACGTATGGTCATCTGGTCAAAGGGCGTGAAGCACGGAGCAGCTCAATCCTTCTGGACGATATGGCAGACTCCGGCATGCACTTAACACACGAAATGCGTACTTTCTTACCTGTTAAAAACTGCCGAAATGGTCCATTTTTGCGCTGTAAGTAACTGTGGAGGGTGACTGAGCTCTCTGAACCAAGCGTGGAGTCTGCATGCCGGAATAGAAGGGCCCGCTGTACTGGAAGCCATAGTAAGTACTTACCTGACATTCACCGTGTGTACTCCAGAAGGTGTTGCGTGGCAACAGTACGGGTCACGGGTCGTGACCTCAACTGCCGTGCAACCTCCCTATAAGTTTTCTGTTGCTGAAGTAAGATTAGGGTTGAGTAGCTCAATTCAAGAAACAGCTTTATTTATGTCTCTTCATTCTATAGAAACTATGCCCGTTTTATACAAGCTAACGTTACTGAGGACATCGCAGAATTTGATGGTGGGAAGGGATAATAATCTACTGTGGCCATTAAGTAGAGCAATTGTAGGAAATGTTGAATTGAGCATCATGCATCAGCAAAGAGAATTAAGAGTCATGTTAGCTAGCTCTTCAAATGTAGACCATTTCAGTGACTTAATATTAGTGGGCAAAAAAAAAGTGCTTTGCAATGGAGCATCTTGCCAAACTTTGAATTTAAGTTTTGGGTAAGTTAAATTTTACTGTAGTTTCACTCCACTTCCATTGGTGATTTAAGCCACTTTGCACTTTCAGTCAGAGAAGCTTCAAAATCATACAATTCTGAATAAGTGGGGAAATCTGTCCTTTTGACCAAGATAATACCTTGTATAACCTATCAAGATTTTGTGATTAGGTTTGATTTAAGCAGAAATAAGATAGTTTCACTTTGCAAGATTATTCACACTAGTTTTGTACATATGCACATGTGGAACCCCTTCAGCCCAACTGCCCATGGTACTCCTCTAAGCTAGTCCCATTTGTCTGTTTGACCAATATCTCTCTAAGCCATCCATATACTTGTCCTAATATATCTCACATCTATCTTTGAACATGATTTCATTTGATGGTCCGGATGTTCAGTGCAACATTAATCATCTAAACACCTTGTCCTATGATTTTAATATAAAGTCTTAAGTTTACTGCTGTAGTCTTGGAATTTGTCTTGGTTGCATTTGATGTTGTCTGTAATGGTTTGGCAGTTGCTTTGTTAGCAATAATGTATACCTTGCAGGTTGACTCCCTACCAGTTAGTATAACAGCTTTCCTACCTGTACTGGGGCAACAATTCTCCTAAATCCTAATCCATTATTTGGTTCTTTAATCCCTGAATTTTTCCAATCATTCCAATGCCTTTTTGTGTATGTGTGTGTGTGTATATATGTATATGTTCTGAAGAAAACTTTGCCATTTCCTTCACTTCATAGATGCTGCCTCACCCACTGAATTGCTCCAGCATTCTGCGTCTACATACTAAATATAGTAACTTATCCTGTTGTGTGTAGTAAGGAACTGCAGATGCAGAAGAAGGTTCTCTAACTGAAACATCACCCATTCCTTCTCTCCAGAGATGCTGCCTGTCCCGATGAGATACTCCAGCATTTTGTCTATCTTCTGTTTAACTTACCCTGTTTTCCTGTCTCAGATCAATCGGGTTATATATTCACCGTAACACCGAGATTTGCATCACAGTGTGGTTACACAATTTCAGTAGATTACTGGAATGTTGAATTCCGTGCATCTGTCCTCAGCTGTGGTGTGCAAATACTGGTAAGTGATTACTTGGAAGATGACTGTTTTGATTGCAAGATCCATCATGGAAACAGTCCCTTTGGGGATTGTTTTAAAATTAGATGCCCAACTGTTTGGTTCAGTACTATATCCTAAGGATGTGATCTGCCATTGAACGGGTATATCCCTGTGTCTGCGGTGAGCTGGCAGATGTGCTTATGGTATTATGGATCTATGCTAAAGCAGGCTCAACATTGTACAAATGTGGTGACGGTGTATGACAAGATTATCACCATGTGCTTTTCTTGGTATAGCATGTACATTTCCAATTCATTTGCAGAATGATGAGCAGTTTAATCTGACCATACAAATACAAGTGTCGGGACCTGCCTCCAGAGCTGCAACATACATTGAAACTCTATCTTGTATGTACTCTCCATGGGCTGAAAGGGAAATATTTTGTGAAGAAAACTACATGCAGGTAAACTCCATACTATATTATGAAGATGAGTTGATGACTTTAACTTTATCAGAGGCTTCTACACATACCTCAAATACAGGAATTGTTCTACAATTCATCATATTTTATTACACTTGAACTTCTGATTTGTAGACATTGAGATTCTTTCATCAGAATTGAAGTTGTGAAATTGTTAACTTGCATGATTTAGTTTAGAAAATTATTTGTTCAAGATGGAGCCATGTGCCACAATGTGTAGTGAATGTGAACAAAATTTCTGTCACTCCATTGATTGTTTTTTAAGATCGGAGCTATAGCCATAGTTGTCAAAGAACACCATCTGCAGGTTCTTCAACATCAAAACAATCCTGGGTTGTCCCTAGTTACATGTCTAAATCTCATCTTTCCACCTAACTGCACTGATAACACTCAAAATAAATAAAAAAATGAAAATGTACTTGCCACTAACTTGTGAGAAAGTGTTGGTCAAATCTATTAAATGTAAATTAATGCTTGTACTCGAGTACAAATGTCTCCATTGCAATGCACTAATCTTGCAATTGTGCACAGGTCTCTGTACAAAGAAAGATACCAACCATAGAGGAGGATTACGCTCAAGATGCTGAAGATTGGGCTTTAGCATTTCCTGAAGTAGGTTAACTTTTTCTCTACCTGTTTTTCCAAATTGAATCAAATTTAGTGAATACCAACAGTTTCCTTCTACAAATAAGAACTATTGATTAACTTGAGGGCTTTCTCTGATATTTATCCATAAAATGCATTGTTTTGATTGGGAACAAAAGTGAAATGTAATTGGAGTTATTAATTTCTGAATTTGCTTCATTACTTTCAAGTTGTTCATGTTTCCCTGGTATTCCATACAGGCAGTTGGAGGAGAAACTGGAATATGGCAAGTGGTATTTCACACTTCCAGTGGTAAAGTGAGTAAGACTGTGAAAGAAGCACATCAGCTAAATTATGGAATCAACACAACAGTGTCTCGCATCTTGCTCCGTGCTCCTTATCATACAAAAGAAGCTGAAGTTGTTTTGGTGAGTTTACAAATTACTTTTCCACTTAGTAGCTGTGTGTGTGACCTCAAAACACTTGTGAGATAATACTTTAACTTCCTTCCCTTAGGTCCAGGGTGTTCCCTTGTCTGTTATCAAATCAACAAGCTTCTACAAACAGTATTGGATTATTCTGTTAATTGACACTGCAGTGGCTTGTCCTCTTGGTAAAAACATTTTTACAGTTCTATTAATTGTATTTGACTGATTTGCATTCTATTTAAAACTTGATTCAACTAAATTGCATGTTGGCCAGCTTTCTTTTGAGACTGGACTTCAATCCTGTGGTCTTGGAGGTGTAATAGATATAAAATGTCATTCGTGTGACTTGTAAACTGTGGTAATTATTACCAATGTGAGCAGATACTAGTCATTCTCCTGTCTTTAATGAAATATCAAGCCATGCAGAATGGTTGAAGATTAAGTAATATTTGATTTGGCTGAATTGGGTGTGGTTGATCTAAGATTACCTTGCCTTTAACAAATCCTTATCAGTCTACAGACGAGTCTACCGATAACAAGTTTGAAATTCAATTCTAAATGTTTTCTACACTTATCAACCATGTGCTTCCCACCATGAGTGCATCATAAGCCACATCTGAAATTTTCCACAACACTAGATTCTAGTTTTTTTAAATGACATTATTTAATCTTTGCCTGAAATAATTGGGTCTGAAATAATTGGGTATGTGGCATCTTAACCAATGAGTTTTCTCTTTGCACTTGCCAGGTGCCATTTCATTTGTGGATGACCTAATCACCTGGACATTGCCAAGAATATTCACTCCAATTGTGACCAGTGCAGTTCTTAAAGACAACAGTTCTATGGGAGTAAATGGTATCAAATTGGATCCTGAAATAATGGTAGAACGAAATTATTCTTTGGATAAAAATGACACTGCACTTGCTGTAAAGGTTCCAATTGGAGCACAGGATGGACACTACAAGGTTAGTTGAATTTGCTGGTGGAATGAATGTCCATAAGTATCATATGAAGACATCACCTTAGGCCCTCTGAACATTTAAATGCATCCATCTAAATATATTAACCCATTTTAATTATGGGAGCTAATCTTAATTTTGCTAAATTAGTAAGATTGAGGTCTTGAGGCTAGAGCACATGTACGCTGAGCCAAGTGGTTCATACTTCAAAGATATTTTGGGCTGAGTTGGCAGTCTATGGTGCTACCAATACCCCTACCCAGTTTAGCATTCTACATAATTGCACATCCACCTTTGACTGCATGTAGCTGAAGACTTGAACTTGAAGGGCTCAATGAGCAATCAGAAATTTTAAAATTTCTTCCAATGAAGCTTTAAGTCACTTGGTTCTAATAACTTAAATGTTTTATTTCAGAGTCATGTTGTGGATGGTCAATATGGCATCAAGTATAGCATTAATCTATTTTTGGAAAACGTGTGGGAAGATGAAACCTGGGGAATGAATAAAATGAATGTGATCTATCCAGCCACCACACCCTTTATTCCTAAGCCTCTGGTTCTCACTGATGGTAGGTACTGTGGGTCATTAATGTAAAATGTAATGTAAGGATGGATTTCCTATCAAGGCAGGAAATGGTTATCTTTCCAAATGCTATTGGAAGAACATGAATGAAATATGGCTGCAAATATTAGAACCAGGGGCGGGTAAGATGCTATTACCATTCATGGGAGGCACCACTTATAAGTGAAACAATGTGTTGGTGTATACAAAGAAGCAAGCAAAGCACTTGACCTTGCAGGGTTTGATCATACCCACAATAGTGTGAGTGAATAACTAGATACTTCATCTTGCTGTATTTCACTCTTTTTGCTGAAATCTTGGTTGACTGAACCAAGTGTTTTTGAAGTAATTGACTGGATTCAAATGATCTGGTGTGATCTTAAAACTATAATATCCAAAAATAATATCAAGTATCTAGAATTGAAGTGAAAGATTGTGGTCTGAATGTTCATACCAATTGGTAGAAATATTTTACCTGCATCTCCAAGAATTAATTCTACTTCTCTTATTCAGATACCAAACCTGAACAATGGCTATTCAATGTATCATTGGGCAATTTTCTTCCTGATGTGGAACTGCACAAACTCACTCTGGGTTTTCAGTCCTTTTCTGTGGATGAACCCAACCAGTTATTTGATGTTTACAACGCGACTGCCCCAAATGAGACGACCCTTGATAAAATATTTGTTCTTGAAGTTCCAATGGAGTCTCCAGTCGTTGATAGAAAGGTAATGGCCTATTTGTAAAATGTCTGTCATCTGACCAGCTGCTAAGTCTCTGTTTTGTATTTCAGTATATAGGAGATGGTGTTGAACAATATACCCTTGACATCATCTACACCTTGGCTGTGGTGCCAGAAGATGAAATGTTCACCTATGTAGCTCAATTAGTACATAAGCACAACATAGGTGAGTTGTTTTGTCTGCCTTCTTGTAAATTACAGTTCCCCTGATTGTGATTAAGGAACTCTTTCCTCCTCCAGTACTTCCTGTGGCAAGTGGATTTTGTGACCAGGAGAATGTGACTTTAGTGATTACACACGGGACTTTGGATCAGTATTGGATCCCTTTCATTGGAAACCTGCAGCTCTCACTACACTCTGAACAGGATGGGTATATAATGAGGGAGAATGGTACCCACTTAACAATCACTGTTCCACATGATTCACCTGAAGTTGTCCATGAGGTACGTGGTTTCCACAAATGGTACCTTGTAATTATTAGAATGGAATCAAAATTAATTAATTACTATCTCATCACAGGCAATTAATCACCAAGGCCTTCAGAGCAGATTTGACTTCCAACTGAGGGATAATAAAACCTTGGAGGTGCTGATGAACTTTTCTCTTTCCTGCAGCTTTCCTACTGCTGACTTCATAAGTAAGTTTTTGGTTTTACCTCCCAACTAATAGCTGCATTCCATCATTTCTTCTTGGTGATGATGAACCTTTCCTTTTTCAGGATGTTTCCCAAATGGCTGGATTATGATTACTGCTGTGAAACTTGGAAGACAGTTGAGAATGGATACTAGCAACATCGTGCTGAAAGACCAGGCATGCAAGGCAAAGGAAAGCAAGTTCAAAGCAGTCTTTGACTTTTCTGCAGATTCCTGTGGCACAACGAGAAGGGTAAACAATTGGTGTCTGAATGTTATGTGGAGTCTGCAGGAATTCCTGGACAGCCATTTAATAGCTGAACCTTTTTGTTTCTTAGTTTGAGAAGGATTATATGATCTATGAGAATGAAGTGGTGTACATGGATGCCAAATCAATTAAGGAGCCAACCTTTCGGTAAGCGTGATTTAAATGGGTTTCCCTCGTTCCATGTGTTTATGAATAAATTACATCTTTTCTCCTCCTAGGCTTGCAATATCTTGTCGTTACCCCATAAATGATTCTCTGGATCTTCAGTTTGAACACCAAATTAATCCTCTGCCAGTTGTTGTACCTGGGTTTGGACCCATCATCTTGGATATGCAACTTGCCAAAGGTAAAGCTCCTTGGTTTATTTTCTGTCTTTATAACTACCTGACTCTCAATGCAGTGATCACTGTGATTTATGACCCTCAGCCCAACTTTATTTTGGATACCTACCCACATTTTCCTTTGAATTTGCAGATGAATCCTATGCTACCTTGTACAAGGAAGATGAATATCCAGTAGTAAAGTATCTGGCTGTCCCCCTCTACTTTGAAGTGCAACTGCTGCACAATGAAGATCCACAAATTGAGTTGTTCTTGCAATCCTGCTGGGCAACTGCCTCACCAGAAAGAGACAGTATTCCACAGTGGCCCATCATTGTCCAAAGGTAAGTGTGAGCATTTCTGATGATGGGTAGATGGCAATTAATAATTGGCTGGGACTAATTTGTTTTATTAATAGCTGTGAGAATGAAGCTGATCTGCAAGTGACCATCTTCCATCGTGTTGTGAGGAATGAGAGGGTGAGATATCCTAGCCATGTGAAAAGATTTGAAGTGAAGACATTTGCATTCATCTTGGGAGATCTCAATACCTTGTTGGGAGAGGTGAGAATTGCTATCCACATTATGCTCAGACCCAGTGTGCTGTGTCTCACTAATGTTTTCCTCCCTCAGGTGTACTTTCATTGCAGTGTAGTCTTGTGCAAGAAGGACCCAATTAATGAGTTGCTCTGTCCTGGTAAATGTATGCCAAGAAAACAGCGAATGGGTAAGTTAACAATATGGCAAGGTGGTTTGTGACCTGTAGCTTGGTGCTGATCATGGTGTAATTGCAGGTCGGAGTGTGGATGGAGTACACCATTTGGAGGGATCTGTATCGTCGGGAGCAGTGCTTGTAGCAACATTTCCAAATGTAGAGCATAAGATGAGAGGTGAGGCAGCATTCTTGAGCTATTACAAGGCAACATAATTTCAAAATTGTAATTGTTAATTTTCCCTGGCCCACAGATGCCCAAATGGAATTTTATTCCTGGCCAGTGCTGCTGATTGGAGGTGCAACAATTATTGTTGGTTCAATTGTACTTGGAATTGTTGGTCATGCATGTCAAAAAAGCAGTGACTCTGATTAAAACAAGCTCTTAATTGAAATGTTTATTACCTGAGTCTTCAGTTGCCTTTTAGTGTAAGTTTGCTGTGAAGGTAATTCATTTTCTTGAACTTTGAGTTTTATGAAAGATGTGAAAAACCTCCAATGCCTAGTCTGCTGGTTGTTGCCTTTTGCATCTGGCTTGGTGTTTATGTGGATTTTTAAAATTTAATCTAATTTGAGGTGCCACTATCCTGAACTAAAGTACCATTGAATTCCATTTTGTCACTTGTGCTAATTCCAATAAACCTTCAAGCTCGACTATTGATAGACACAATATTGGAGTAACTCAGTGAGACGGGCAGCATCACTGGAGAGCAGGAATGGGCAACATTTCAGGTAGTGACAACTTTGGACTCAATTCCTATTTCTGACTTGGTGCCTCGTTTGATATTGCATAACCTTGCTGGCCATATTCTGCTATCCTAAATTATTTTCCTTGAAGCTAAAGTACCTACATCCCATGACTATCCCTGGGTTTGCCTTGTCCATTACTGCCTTATCCATTTGTAAACCTTGGCCCATTTTAATGGTCCGTTTCAGAAACTGGTTGCCAAATTTCAAAATGTGTATTCACATCGTTGGGCACTGCAAACTTCAATCTTCTCTCTACGTGCTGCTTTATTTTGATTAGCAGCGTTGTCTCCCTTAATTTGTATCCTCTGTTTTATTTGACACCAGTTCTTGGCAAGCGGTTACACCTATTTGAAGCTTCCTGGATTAGTCATGTGATTTCTGGGTCATGTCATATTGAGATAATTGCATGGACAGTTGAGCAAAGGCACTTGTTGTTAAACCCTGTTTTTGCCACTTTCTCCATATTGCATTACCTAGTAGGGATAGGTTAAAAGGGATGCAAAATCAAAATATCCTTTAACTTTGGGCTGCAGAATGCATCTGTAATAACCCAGTTGTAGCAATTGGTCCTGGAGTTGCATTATGCAGATGAACATTTTCGCATTGAAGGCTTGTTTGCTCAATACAATCTCTCTCTACTGCCGGAGGTTTGCTGTAAGCTTGGTTTTTAATTTGACTATACCAATCATTAAACTGCACTACCAATCATTAGTATTGAAAAATACATCTAGATAACTGCATTAAAGTTAAATGACCTACAAATGTAGCTGTGTTTCTTACCTTTAGTTAAACCTCCAACTTGCTGATTTCAGAATTTGGCACAATTACCTGTAGATGCAAATACTGGCAGTTCCACAAGAAGCTTCCAACATGATAAATCAGAGCTTCTGTCATATTCATGGTTGTATTTGTGCAGTTGCATAGAGCTGCTGGAAATGCAGTTTCTATTTCTCCAAAGTATTAACGGTATAACAAGAAGTTCTGCTTTTACATATCTCCAGAACATGAGTTTGATAGTTAGGAAGATTTTATATCTGAACTGAATTGGTTAGAATACAATTTCAATTGGGAATAAGAGAACCACTTAAGTGTTTTGGAAATAAACAAGAGGAGAAAAAGTTGCTTCCTTCCCCCAGTAATCAGAAACCATTGTCTCAAGTACACAACTGACTCTACTTTATCTGCAAGTGGTCACTGAAATACTGCAGATGCTGGTTTACTAAAAATAGACACTGCTGGAGTAAGTCGGGCACCATCTCTGGAGAAACTGTGTAGAGGTGGTTCAAGTTGGGATCTTTCTCAGATCTTCCTGACTTGAAACATCACCCATGTTCTCCAGAAGTACTGCCTGAGTTACTCCAGCTTTACTACCACAGCAAGTTGGAGTGATTATATTGAATTTGTATGCAATGGTGATAAATGCTTGAGTATCAGTGCTGGTTCATGTTCTGACCACAGGTTACACCCACAACAAGAAGTTATAGTAGGCTCAATCTTAATTTGGTTCACTGATAGCAGTTAAATGCTCAGAGATTCCTAAAACTATTACAAAAACACATCATTATCTGATTTGATTTGTTGATATAATAGAAGCTGTTTTGCTGGGCAAGCTGTCTTTCCAGTGGCTCACCAATAAAATATACACCAATTCCTGACTTTTATTTCTGGATCCATCAACTTCAATTTATTAATCAGAAATACCCCTCCTGCATTGCAATATTATTCACATGGGAGAAGGAGATAAGGGATATTACAGATCCTTGACAACCATATCTTCAAAGCTATTCAAATTCTCTTGCACACAATGTATAATTGGAGCATTATTTAAAAATAAATTTAGAAACGTAGACCAGAAATTTTAGTCCATTATGAAGTGTTTCAAAAGGTTGGTCATATTAATCCAGCCAGTTTTGATCCACTCAGTTTGTCTGCGATTGCAGCGGGTCCATGGCAGATGCCATCTCCCTGGCTCTACATTCTTTGCTGCATTGTCTGGATAACAAGGACACTCATTTCTTCCTACTTAAATGACTATAGCTCTGCCTTCAATACCACAATCCATTCATCTCTAAAATCCTGGACCTAGGAATGAACAATCCTTCTGTAACTGGATCCTTGACTTTCTGACCTACAGACCACAATCATTGAATAGTCAATACACCATCCTGCACAATAATAGTTAATACATCATCCAGCACCTGTAGCAGGATTGAACCTGGGTCTCTGGTGCTATAAAGCAGCAACTGTGCCACCCATGAAGAAAAGTGGTATTCTACTCTACTCACTATTAATGCTATTGAAGTGGAAATGGTCAAGAGTTTTAAGCTTCTTGGTGTAAATATCACTAGCAATATGTCCCAAACCAACTATATTGAAACTACAACTAAAAAAGCACACCACACTACTCTGCTTTCTCAGAAGGATAAGGAAATTTGACAATAATATTTTGATATGATGGCTAAGGAATATTTGACATGAATGACAATCTGATTTCTACTGATACACTGTAAAAAGCATCCACATTGAGATGCATCACAGCTTGCTTTGCCAATTGAAATTGCAGTTGTCTTTTGCATATGTAGCGTGCACAGCCTAAAGTTGTAGGACAACTTGTTCTATTCGATCTTATTTGATTGTGCACACCAGGTTGATTGCAAACTTCACATGGTCCGCCCTCTTCGACAAATGCAATTTCCACCCCAATTGCAGTTGTGAATGCACTATTGCGGTAGGCGTGACATTAATAAACCAATACTGATCAGAGCAGCTCAGATGCAGCCTTAATATTTTCAAAGATTTCAAAGGTCTTTTAGTGTTGCATGTATCAATTAAGGTACAGTGATGTGCAAATTACCATACAGCTATATGAAAAAAAGCAACAAGACACACAAATACATAAGTTAACATAAACATCCACCACAGCGGATTCCTCACTGTGATGGAAGGCAAAAAAGTCCAATCTTCTTCCTCTTTATCGAAGCTCCCGAGTTGGGGCGATCGAAACGCCCGCATCGGGGCGGTTGAAACTCCCGAGGCTTGGAATTCCCGATGTCTGTCTCTGACTAGAGACCACATGCTCCGTGATGGTAAGTCCGCAAGCACCCATGGTTGGAGCTCCGAGGTCGATCCCTGGCAAATTATCCCCCCTCCCCACCCCCCACATAAAACAAGCTAAAGAACACTAAAACATACATTTGACACATACTATTGAAAAACAAAAAAGGAAAGGACAGACTGTTGGCGAGGTAGCCATTGCTGGCACCACCTGGTGTTGACGCCTACATAATCTGAGATGGAATCGCATGGTTCTAGTGTTTGAACAGCTGACTATAAATCACTGCAGCTCAGAGAAGCAGCTAAGCAAGCACCGACCAATGTCTGCCCATTACAAGAATGATCCAGCAGTTCCCCGAACAGAATTTTTTTTTCTCCAACAATCGTTTATCCATTTGAGAATTTGCTTCTCAGATTTTAGCTGCTCACTGTGTGAAATATTTTATTTATTACCCGTTGTTTTCCCAGCTCTGCAATCCATGTCCTCTAGTTCTTATCCCTTCCTCCAAGGGAAATAATTCCTCTTTATTCACTTTTTCTACAACCTTAATGACAAATACTTCTAACTCTTCTTGCCATCTTTTCTCTAACTCAAAGCTTTTCCAATTGATCCAAAGTACTAATTCCTGGTTCTATTTTTTCCCATCATTTTCCAACCCTATGCCCTATGAAGGATTGGAAATGTGTCAAATGTTTCTTCCCTTGGAAACCTTGTAGTAGGCCCCCCTCGGTCATGACTGACCATGGGTGATGCAATCCTGGTCAGATGCAAGCCTGGGCGATGTCATATAGAAAACAGGTTGTTGCCCATGCAGCACGTCCCCCCTCTCCACGTCGCTATTCGAATCCAAAGGAACAGCAGAGCTGTTACAGGAGCTGCCAGAGCAAGGTTGTAGACAACGACAAACTGCCTTTGGGGCTCCGACTCCGGATTTTCTTGAGGTTTGCTCATGAAGCCTTTTCCATGACTGTATATGGCCACAAAGCAGTGGAGCTTTCCCTCTCCTAGATGGACTGCCTTCCCAGGCTGACGAGCCCCATCTGCCCGAGACTCGTGGGGACGTGAGCGTCTCCCTTCCCGTGCAGGTCTATAGCACCTGCCCACTGCCTAGAAATCTAGAGGGCATCCAATCCTGATTTATTTGCCATATCTTAATCTACCTTTTTTAGTTCCTTCCCGTCATCAAATTTTAGAATATCTATTATGAAATAGAACTAGGAGCCTTTTGGTTCGTCCATTCAACCTGCTTGATTATTCAACAAGGTTGAGGCTCATTTTGTTTACTTCTGTGCTACTTTCCTGCTGAATGAGAAATACTTTCATTACTAAATGAAAAATATATTCATCTTTGTCTTGACTACGTATACTCGGCTGAGTCACCACAACCCTCTTGGACAAAGAATTGCAAAGATTCAGTACTCTGCAATTGAAGTAATTTATTCTCAATCTTGAATAGCTGATCCCTTATTTTGAGCCTGAGGTCTTCACTTTTACACACTGCAGCTGGGTCAACCTTAATTCCACAACTTTGTCAAGATCCATAAGAGTTTTCTACATTTCAAATATGTAATTTTTGAAATTTGTGTGTGTGTAGGCCCAATTTGTTTAATCTGCTGTTCAGGATAACTCCACCTTTTCCCCCTCCACACATATATAGACACACACCCTGACCCAGGGATAAATCTGGTGAGCCACATTCCACTCCTTGTATCTCGATTATATTGTTTGTTTGCCAGGGAACCAGACTGATGCATAATATCTCATGTGTTGTCTCACCAACGATTTCAATTATCTTCTTTTAAAATGACTTTAGGAATGGCTTCATCATGAATAAAGATATTGCCAAAGCACCATTTTGTATGTCTGTCATTTCTTATAAAGTACATTTCCTTTTGATCCCTAATCAGCCTCAACCCTTCTTAAACCCATTCCTGAAGAAGTCTTTCTGATATCATTACATGATAATTGCCGGTTTAATCTTAAGAACAATCTTTGCACTTATTTCATTTTTTTTTTAATATCCCTGCTGATATCTCTTGTATTATCAACTGGTCATCTGTGGTATATCCCCTTTTATGCCTGATCTTATTCTTTATTTCTGATGCCAAGCTTTGGGTTTGGTCTCTTTACTTTTCATCTTGGTGGAATGTACCCAGACGATACCTTAATCATTTCCTCTTTAAAGGCTGCCCACTATACAGTACAGTTTTGCTTTACAATCTTTAATAATACTTTCAATACTAAAGTCATCTTAAGTCATTCGCCTGGTGATTGTACCAGTTTCCCTTCTGGTTTCCTTTCAAATCCTAAATTTGTTGGGTAGTTCACTTGCCGATGTAAATTGTCACTAGTTCAGTGTTAGAATTGGGGAGGAGGTTGATGGGTGGATAAAATGGGTTAAAATGGGATTAGTGTAAAAATGGGTGTTTGTGGTCTACACGACAGTGAGCCAAAGGGTTTTGATAACATGTGTATCTATCAATGACTCCATGGCACAAATGTGGACAGAGGTAAAATAGTTTAGAGACGTATTATACAATAAAAATAGCATTCCAGACTGGAGTGTGCTAACTCAAGATGAAGAGGATGCTGTTGGTCCCATCACTATGGTAACTAATGCCTTAAATGAAAAATAACCCAGTAACCTCTGGCATGAGAACTCCAGGCAGGGGTTTAAAAAGCACATAATGAGTATGCAAGGAAAATAATGTCATCAATGGCTGATCGTGCACCTGAGATGAACCAGCCTTCTCCCTCACCAATAGTAGGTAACCTGTGCTCTGGATCCACAACAACCTCAATTCCACATCTTCCCATCTCCTCCAACACCACCCCCCCCCCCCCCCCCCCCCCCATGTCTGCTTTCTGCAAAAACCACTCCCTCTGTAACATCCTGGTCAATTCTTCCCTTCCCTCCCACACCACCCCCTCCACGGGCACTTTCCCTTACAACCGCAGGAGATGCTACACTTGCTGCTTTACCTCCCACCCTCGACTCCATTCAAGGACCAAAGCAGTCATTCCAGGTGTGACAGAGGTTCACCTGCGCCTCCTCCAACCTCATCTATCGCATCCGCTGCTCTAGATGTCAGCTGATCTACATCGGTGAGACCAAGCGTAGGCTTGCCGATCGTTTTGCTGAACACCTCTGCCCAGCCCGCATTAACCAACCTGATCTCCCTGTGGCTCAGCACTTCAACTCCCCCTCCCATTCCGAATCCGACCTTTCTGTCCTGGGCCTCCTCCATGGCAAGAGTGAGCACCACTGGAAATTGGAGGAGCAGCACCTCATATTCCGCTTGGGCAGTTTGCGCCCTAGCGGCATGAACATTGACTTCTCCAATTTCCAGTAGCCAAAGCTGTCTCCTCCCCTTCTCAGCTCTCACTCAGTCAGCCTTCTGGCTCCTCCTCTTCCTTTCTCCTTTCTTCTCCCCCCCTACATCAGTCTGAAGAAGGGTTTCGGCCCGAAACGTTGTCCATTTCCTTCGCTCCATAGATGCTGCTGCACCCGCTGAGTTTCTCCAGCGCTTTTGTCTAACCTCAATTCAAATACCTCCCTATTAAACACCTGTGTTAAATTGTTCCATTACCAGAGAATTCTACAAAATTCACAACTCTCTGGGTGAAAAAGTTTTTCCTCATCTCAGTTCTAAATGGCCTATCCTTAATCTTAAACTGTGGACCCTGGTTCTGGACTCCACCAACATCGGGGACA
The DNA here is from genome assembly GCA_035221665.1 of Okamejei kenojei. Classification (NCBI taxonomy): domain Eukaryota; kingdom Metazoa; phylum Chordata; class Chondrichthyes; order Rajiformes; family Rajidae; genus Okamejei; species Okamejei kenojei. The sequence goes on along the minus strand of CM069135.1, from coordinate 52,180,807 downwards.
TATTTCCTGCATCTAGTGTGTCCAATCCCTTAATAATTTTTATATGTTTCTATAAGATTCCCTCTCATCCTTCTAAATTCCAGTGAATACAAGCCCAGCCGCTCCATATTTTCATCATATAATAGTCCCGCCATCCCGGGAATTGGGGTGGAAGATTGCAACCTTCACATGGTCCGCCCTGTTTCGACTAATGCAATCAACGTGACGTGCATAAACGGAAGATCAAATAGAACAAGATGTCCAACAACTTTAGGCTGTGCATGCCACACGAAAGAAGAAGAAGATCCCGGGAATTAACCTCGTGAACCTACGCTGCACTCCCTCATAGCAAGAATGTCCTTCCTCAAATTAGGAATACTCCACAATACTCCATGTGTGGTCTCATCAGGGTCCTGTACAACTGCAGAAGGACCTCTTTGCTGCAATACTCAACTCCTCATGTTATGAAGGCCAACATGCCATTAGCTTTCTTCACTGTCTGCTGTACCTGCATGCCTACTTTCAGTGACTGATGTACAAGGACACCCAGGTCTCGTTGTACTTCCCCTTTTCCGCTGACACCATTCAGCTAATAAGCTGCCTTCCTGTTCTTGCCACCAAAGTGGATAACCTCACATTTATCCACATTATACTGCATCTGCCATGCATCGGCCCACTCACCCAACCTGTCCAAGTCACCCTGCATCCTCGTGAATGTGTGCAGTGTCATACTCGATGATGTTCGCACCTATCTTTAAACAAAACACCCTTGCCATTTCTGTTTGTCCCAGGGGTGATATCAATTCACTTGTTTGAGGGATGCTCCCACCGGACTCAGCCCCTCATTCAGTAAGTAAGTAAGTTTATTGGCCAAGTATTCACATACAAGGAATTTGCCTTGGTGCTCCGCCCACAAGTAACAACATGACATACAGTGACAGTTACGAATGACTCAGAAAACACTAAACATTAATAATAATAAAACATTAATGATAAAGCACCATTGATCAAGCATATGAACCAACAAAATACCAGATCAAAGGGAAGCAACAGTTTTTTGGCTGTTGAGTAGAGCAACTACTCGTGGATAAAAACTGTTTTTATGTTTGGCTATGGCAGCTTTGACAGTCTGGAGTCGCCTTCCAGAGGGAAGTGATTCAAAGAGTTTGTGGCCAGGGTGAGAGGGATCAGAGATGATCTTGCCTGCTCGCTTCCTGGCCCTTGCAGTATACAGTTCATCAATGGAGGGAAGGCTGCAGCCAATAATCTTCTGCTGATCGGACGATTCGCAGCAGCCTCCAGGTGTCGCACTTGGTGGCTGAGCCAAACCAGACCATGATGGAGAAGGTGAGAACAGATTCTACAATGGCCGTGTAGAATTGGACCATCATTGCCTTTGGCAGATTGTGCTTCCTCAGCTGCTGCAGGAAGTACAATCATCCTCTGTTGTGCTTTTTTGACTGTGGAGTTGATGGTAGCCCCCCACTTAAGGTCCTTGGAGATGATGGTTCTCAGGAACTTAAAAGACTCCACAGATGTGACTGTGGTGTCGTTGACGGTGAGTGGGGTGAGGGGAGTGGGAGCTATCCTAAAGTCTACAATCAATTACACTGTCGTAAGCGCATTGAGCTCTAGATTGTTGCTACGGCACCAGGACGCCAGCTGTGACACTTCCTGCCTGTAGGCAGATTCCTCCCCATCCTGGATCAGTCCAATCAGGGTTGTGTCATCCCTAAATTTGAGAAGCTTGACAGAGGTGTCTGGATGTGCAGTCGTTGGTGTAGAGAGAGTAGAGGAGAGGATAGAGTGCGCAGCGTTGCAGTGCTCCTATGCTGAGTGTTTGCGGGTCCGAGATGTACTTCCTCAGCCTCACACGCCGCTTCCTGTCTGTCAGGAAGTTGGTGATCCACTGACAGAGGGGTTCAGACACAGTCAACACGGAGTTTGGAGTGTAGTAGCTCTGGCACAATGGTGTAGAATGCAGAGCTAAAATCAACAACCAGGATCCTCGCGTAGGTCCCCTGGCGGTCTAGGTGCTATAGGATGTGCAGGCCCAGGTTGTGCATCATTCACAGATCTATTGGCCCGATATGCAAACTGCAGAGGGTCCAGCAGGGAGTTTGTGATATTTTTCAACTGGGCCAGCACAAGCCTTTCGAGTGTCTTCATGACTACAGAGGTCAGTGCGACGGGCCTGTAGTCATTAAGGCAAGTAATCCAAGTAATTCAACAGCGGAAGGACACTGGAGTGGGGTCTTCTCCACAGAGAAACTGTGGCAGATTAACGTAATCTGTGAGTTTTCCGCGACCTGTCGCCACGCCTTCCACTGAAGTGAACGCTACTCTGTTCTTGCAACACAAACTGTGCAAGCTAGTTCGTGATCAATCTCCACCATCTGCCGGCTCCTTAACCTGCAGCTGGTGCAATTTTTTTGTAATTATGCAGTTAATCTGGAGTTTAATGTTTTCATGTATACAATGTTTAGCAATGTTACAAAACTTTGAGATTTTAAAAATCAAGTCTGCAATTTATCCCATCAGATAAAGCATAACAAGAAGTTTAATTTGACACCTAATTCACTTTCATATCTTCAGTATTAAAAAATATATGGCTATTTTCATACTCAGAAATTAGCATCTTGTTCCCTATTGCTTTCCATTGACTTGACACAAAAGCTGTGATCGAGGACAGTCAAAAGCCCATAACTTTCCTAAAAATTAAGCAAAATGAAAGAACATTTCAGTTATTATAGATTGAAGTATTCTGAAACAGATATGAAACAATCTTACTTGGATGATCTGAAATTAAAGCATATAATTAGTTAGTTACCCAATTGTAGCTAATTAAAAAATTCAATTACTAGATCTAAACATCTATCCATTTCTTAAGAAAAGATTAACATTTTTAAATAGCCTAAGTGTCCAAATAACATTCACACAAGAATTCACAATATAACATGATTTTAAAATCTCATTGTCATGAATTTATAGGCCAAATGGAAGGAATTTAGTGTTTAATTCCCGTAAATTAATGGCCATTTAAATCATCTTGCGAGTGGGTTTTTGTGGAACGCGATCGATTGGAACATTGCGGTTGCAGTGAATTTAAACCCCAGTCGGCAGGAAAAATACTGCCGGTTCGTATCTTTTCTAAGACCTTTTTGCAACATGAAATTTTGATTAAAGGCATCCTAAGAAGCACGTTTATATGTAAAAATAAACAGCGTACCTTGCTTTGTCCCGTACGTGAAATCCGTCCCGTTGTCGGCATTCACGGCTTTACAAGATGATTTTTAATTTACTCCTGCTAATAAATTATCCAGCGTAGTTTAAAAATAACTTCATAAAACAAATGTTGGAGCGATTTCTCTTCAGCAATTAAACACCCTGAGAAAAATTGATTTGAATAGTCTGGAGAAAACCGCATTTTAAACCAGCCCCCCTCTCAAAGGCGCAAATTCGCGCACATGAGCAGTGGGAGAACTGCAGCGCCGCTAAAGGTAAGTTTTGTAACATACCTACAATGTTGTTCGGGCAGCAGAGAAGTGCTGCTGGAGTGCATTTGGCTTGGAAAATCTTTCAGTTGAGCGGGTTCAATTCTACCCTCTAGTGTTGTCTTTGTGAAGTTTATCGTTTTCTCCGATTTCTTCGTTTCAACGCACCCACCAGGTGAAGTTGATTAAACTAATATGTTGGTTTAAATTGTCTATAGTGTAGAGAAGTGGTGGGACGGTCAGTGAGGGTGCGCTTTACCATGGAGCAAGTTATTTGGTCCATCTAGTTTGTCTACGCTAACTCAAACAATTGCCTTCGGCATGTAATCTATTCTACTAGCCCCAGAGAATGGGTCGTGGGGAAATAAATTGGTGGGGGGGGTGCGAGAGGGGATCGGAAAATTAGGTTGAGAATAGATTGCATTTCTCTTGTCTATGAAGAACTATGACCACCTCTGGTTGTAAGGAGATGAGGAATACAAATGTGAAACACTAAAAATGAATTATTGATGTGCTTGAGCTCGTTTGCTGACAGTAGAAGTGGGTCAATTGTTAATTTTTGAAAGCCTGGTATTTTTTTAAGAAAATAATTGTGAATAGATGTGTTAACCATTAATATTAACTGACTATAATGGGGGTGGGATGGAGTGGGCGCAGGGTGCATGATCAGCTGATGTCTTATTGCAAAGGAAGCTTTTCACTGTACCTCGGTACAAGTGATGATAACCTAGAATATTGGAATAGATCAACGAATTGTATGTAACCCTGATCCATCCGAACACTCTGGTGTTAATGTGAGATAACTGAGAAGGGGTTAGATTCCATAATCACACAGCCTGAAAACAGCACCTTTGATCCATAGCCCTCCAAATCATGTCCATTTGAACTGTGTTTCTAATGGGGAACTACTCCACAAAGGTTTGAATAATGGACTTTGTGTCCTGTGTGTATTTGTGCAGTAATGTTGTGTAACATGCCTCTTTCTCCCATTCCACCAAATTAACATGTTGTGGAAAACATTGACGGTAGTTTGTATCCAATACATGCTTTGTGTATGAGTGACAAGTATTACTTTATTTGGTTCATCTATATTTCAAACTCTCAGCTACCACAGTGCAATGGGCCTGGTTTTATAGACAATTTGAGCAAATCACATTCGTGATGGAAAAGTGAGGTTTTCCTTGGGCACTGTACTTTTTTTAAAATACTGCTCCTTACTAATGTGAATGGCCCAAATTTAATCTAGTTGCTTTTGCTTTCAGATCAATTGGGTTATATATTTGCTGTTACTCCAAGATTTGCGTCAGTGTGTTTACACAATTGCAGTAAATCACTGGAATGTTGAGTTCCGTGCCTCTGTCCTCAGCTGTGGGGTGCAAATTCTGGTAAGTATCTTCCGGTATGGTTAAACTTACAGAAAACAATGAAATGTCTTATCTATATGTCGGTGGTGAGATGCAAATATCAAGGTCTCATCTAGATTTCATCTTCGATAACCAGACACTAATTGCTAATGAAGATAGTTGATTAGGGAGCATTATGGGGCAGGAGGAAGGAAACTGGAGAAATTGTTCTTTATAACCTAAATAGCCATCTATATTCCTCACTTTTATTGGTATCCTCTTGGAATTGAGGAAACTGGGAATGGAGCTATATGCCACCTGTAATTTGTTGACATCAGCTGTCACAGGATGAGGATGAAAATGCAGAGTGCAAAATTTGAGGATGGGAGGGAAAGAATTAACATTTTGTAGGAATAGAGAAGCTTTTCCATTGTTTTAGTCCTGTGTGCTTCGCAATGCCCTGTCCAAATGTTATGCAGGATAACCTTTTAAATGTGTGCAACCTCTTCTGATGCAGTTTGCACACTTCTATTATTTTTTTGCAGAATGATGAGCAGTCCAATATCACAATACAAATACAAGTGTCTGAAATTGGCACAGGAGCTTTAACATACAGTGGCTTGCAAAAGTATTCATACCCCTTGAACTTTTTCACATTTTGTCACGTTACAAACACAAACGTAAATGTATTTTATTGGGATTTTATATGATAGACCAACACAAAGTGGCACATAATTGTGAAGTGGAAGGAAAATGATACATGGTTTTCTAATTTGTTTACAAATAAAAAACTGAAAAGTGCGGCGTGCAAAAGTATTCAGCCCCCTTTAATCTGATACCCCTAAAAAAAAATCCAGTGCAACCAATTGCCTTCAGAAGTCACCTAATTAGTAAATAGAGTCCACTAGTGTGTAATCTAATCTCAGTATAAATACAGCTGTTCTGTGAAGGCCTCAGAGGTTTGTTAGAGAACATTAGCAAACAAACAATGTTTTTGGGCATCATGAAGCCCAAGGAACACACCAGACAGGTCAGGGATAAAGTTGTGGAGAAGTTTAAAGCAGGGTTAGGTTATAAAATAATATCCCAAGCTTTGAACATCTCACGGAGCATTGTTCAATCCATCATCCGAAAATGGAAAGAGTATGGCATAACTGCAAACCTACCAAGACATGGCCGTCCACCTAAACTGACAGGCCGGGCAAGGAGAGCATTGATCAGAGAAGTAGCCAAGAGGCCCATGGTAACTCTGGAGGAGCTGCAGAGATCCACAGCTCAGGTGGGAGAATCTGTCCACAGGACAACTATTAGTCGTGCACTCCACAAATCGGGGAGAGCGGCAAGAAGAAAGCCATTGTTGAAACAAAGCCATAAAAAGTCCCGTTTGCAGTTTGCCACAAGCCATGTGGGGGACACAGCAAACATGTGGAGGAAGGTGCTCTGGTCTGATGAGACCAAAATTGAAGTTTTTGGCATAAATGCAAAACGCTATGTGTGGCGGAAAACTAACACTGCACATCACCCTAAACACACCATCCCCACTGTGAAACATGGTGGTGGCAGCATCATGCTGTGGGGATGCTTTTCTTCAGCAGGGACAGGGAAGCTGATCAGAGTTCATGGGAAGATGGATGGAGCCAAATACAGGGCAATCTTGGAAGAAAACCTATTAGAGTCTGCAAAAGACTTGAGACTGGGGCGGAGGTTCACCTTCCAGCAGGACAACAACCCTAAACATACAGCCAGAGCTACAATGGAATGGTTTAGATCAAAGCATATTCATGTGTTAGAATGGCCCAGTCAAAGTCCAGACCTAACTCCAATTGAGAATCTCTGGCAAGACTTGAAAATTGCTGTTCACAGACACTCTCCATCCAATCTGACTGAGCTTGAGCTATTTTGCAAAGAAGAATGGGCAAAAATTTCAGTCTCTAGATGTGCAAAGCTGGTAGAGACATTCTCCAAAAGACTTGCAGCTGTAATTACAGCAAAAGGTGGTTCTACAAAGTATTGACTCAGGGGGGCTGAATACTTTTGCACGCCACACTTTTCAGTTTTTTATTTGTAATAAAATTTGGAAACTATGTATCTTTTCCTTCCACTTCACAATTATGCACCACTTTGTGTTGGTCTATCACATAAAATCCCAATAAAATACATTTATGTTTGTGGTTGTAACGTGGCAAAATGTGGAAAAGCTCAAGGGGTATGAATACTTTTGCAAGCCACTGTATATTGAAACTTTATCTTGTATATATTCTTCATTTGCTGGAAGGGAATTTTTCTGTGATTTTCTGCAGGTAATTTGTCCAGACTAACAAATAATCAAAATAACAATTGAAAATATACTAACAGTGTTGCAATTGCTTGTGCGCAGGTCTCTGTACAAAGAAATATACCAACCATTAAGGAGGATTATGCTCAAGATGCTGAAGATTGGGCTTTGGCATTTCCATGGCATTCCCATGACTGCCTTGGAAATATTGGAATGAAGTCTATTAGTCTACAGTCTGCATCCACATGATTTGCATAAAATACAATCTGCACTTTGACCAACTGCAGACACTGTGGATTTCAGCACTACCTTCAAGAAAATCTTGGCAATGCATATTGTTTGCCATTTGAGGAGCAACGTTTCAAGACTGCTTAGATAAGGCTGAAAATTGAAGCCTGTTTTCCAGACATTTTATTGCACTTTTAACTGACGAACATGTGCATTGTTTAATACTAATAATACTATTGATCTCATTAGAGCCTTGAATATTTTATAATTCTTTCCCATTTCAAATCTTTTTTTTTTGCATTGTCCAAATAAGATGCAAGGAGCATCTCTGGTTTTATGTTTGAACAACTGCCATTCCCTAGAAAATGCACCCAATTGTTTTATTTTCGAAGAAATGTAAATTATGTTAAAAACAACTTCATTTTCAGGCACCTGTTCAGTTCAAAATTCAAATCTACTTTCAATCAGAAGCCACATTTTCTTGATGAAGCATTCTAAGGTCATTAGGAGTACCACATCTCAAAACCAAGCTTCTTGTTTCCTGTAGCAAACACAATTTGCTATTGCCTTGATCTATTATGCTTCTGTCTCAACTTCTGTTGGCACTCCATTTTCTTGCTTTTCATATTTGAAATTCCAGCTATTTTTGTCTAACTTAGTTTGAACCTTGATCTCAATATGGATCCAGACACTTGCATTCATAAGGGGACTACCACTGACATTGGCTAGTACTAATCTTTTTATTTGAGCAAATTGATTATTTTTGTTGGTCTTTTATCATCCAGGTTATTAATGCACAAAGTGGAATATGGCAAGTGGTATTTCACACTTTAAGTGGCAAAAAGAGTATGACTGTATAAGAAGCACACCAGTTAAACTATGGAATCAACACCACCGAATCTCGTATTTTGCTCCGTGCTCCATATCGCACAAAAGAAGCTGAGGTAGTTGTGAGCTGAGGTGAGTTTATGACAATAGACAATAGGTGCAGGAGTAGGCCATTCGGCCCTTCGAGCCAGCACCGCCATTCAATGTGATCATGGCTGATCATCACCAATCAGTACCCTGTTCCTGCCTTCTCCCCATATCCCTTCGCTATTTTTAAGAGCCCTATCTAGCTCTCTCTTGCAAGCATCCAGAGAACCCGCCTTCACCGCCTTCTGTATTTACTAATACTTGCAACTGGCATACTTGGTGGATTGGATGGTGGGTAATGCACCATCTCAATTTCTATAATTTTTCATATGAATTTTCTTTTTGTCTTGATTGTCTTCCTTTTTCCATTTATCTGTAATCAGATCAACTAGCTTCTATAGGCAACATTGGATGATTCTACTAATTGATACCGCCATGGCTTGGTAAGGACTGAATAGCACATTGATACTCTGCATTCTACCACCATGATGTATCTGGTTATGCAAAACTAATATTGGAAATGTTGAGCAGAAGCCTTGGCTAATATGTGCATTTTTACATACGGCTTTAAATCATTATGTAACAACGAACCCTTTTCTCGGTCAAAAGGCAATCCTGCCATTGATACATTCTGACATTAAACTGGCATGCTGGTTAAGTAACATTTGGAGAGACTTATCACTATGGGTGTTGCTTTGAGTATTTCATCGTTTTATTAGTTTTCTAAGGATTACAATCTGAACAACATCCTTTTGTAAGATGTCTTCAGTTTTGATCCTTTTTCAGAAGCAATTTACTGCCATAAAATCCATTTGTCATGCCTTTTTTTCCCTTCCTAGATGGCACTTTGTTTGTAGATGATCTAATCATTTGGACATTGCCAAGAATGTTCACTCCAATTGTGACCCGTGCAATTCATCACGACAACAGCTCAATGGGAGTAAATGGTATCAAACTGAATCCAGAAACAATGGCGGAAATAAATTATTCTTTGGATAAAAATGACACTGCTCTTGCTATAAAGGTTCCAATTGGAGCATGGGATGGATATTACAAGGTTAGTTGAATTTGGCTGTTTTCTGAAGTGCATATCCAGGAGTATCATGAGCTTTGGCCAATAAAGCACATTTCAATGTGAGTCATTTCAAGATTAATGCGTTTAATTTTTTGAGCAACAATTTATCCTGAAAAACAAACGGATTGGATAAGTAGACTGCATGACAGCAAACCAACCAATTGTCACGTTAAAGGTTGACTCTGTATCCAAGATGTATTTTGATTCCAAGCAATATGTGAATTTGTATTCTGATGTCTACCCACATTCTTGGATTCTCTAAGGTTGATCCTATATCCTGATAACTGAATCGTTTGGAGCCCCAGGCCAATGTGCATAATTTCTGTACCCCGTTTTGGTTATGAACAACATATGTATTAAGAGTAATTGGTGCTACTTTCTCATCTGTGTATTCTGACTCCATACTAAATTCAAATTTGCTGGGTTGCAAAGGAGCTGAAAATGCAAAAATGCTGCTTCAATGTGTAATTGGAAAAGATGGCCAATTAATGGCTGGAATTTTTTGGTTGTTTGAGCTTGAAAACGGCTTAATTCTAATATTTGAACTATCGTTCAGAGCCATGTGGTAGATGGTCAGTATGGCATCAAGTATAACATTAATCTATTTTTGGAACATACATGGGAAGATGAAACCTGGGGTCTGATTAAAATGAATGTGATACATCCAGCCACCACTCCCTTTGTTCCTAAGCCTCCAGTTCTTACTGATGGTAGGTATTGTCGTGAATGATAGATCCTTTAATGCAAACGTTGGATCTTTATTGACTAAATGTTCTTGAGCATTCTGTAGTAACATCAAGAATTTGTACTTTAATCCTGTATGGATTTGTCGTTGGGATAATGCATACAGGATTCCAAGTGTTTCCAAGTGTTATTGGAACAACAGTATTTACGGTTGTAAAATTTTGAGCAAGAATGAGGAAGGAAAACACTTCCACCATTCAATGGAGGCACCATTTGTTTGGGGAGGGAAATGATTTGTTAACGCTACATGGGAGAAAACAAGGTACTCAAGCTTGCAGGGTGGATGATGTTTGGCACTTAGTGTGGTGGATGGATAACCTGTCCCTTTTCCTCAAATCATATTGTTCAGTTGATTAGTGACTAAATTAAAATTCTACATCTGTGGTGTGATATCCAAAAATATGGCAAGCATCTAGAATATAAGTGCAACTTTGTGGTCTGAAGGCTCCAAAGGTATGTATATCAATTGGTGAAATTATTTGACCATATCTCCAATTCTACTTTTCTCATTCAGATACTGAGTTTGAGCAATGGCTATTCAATGTATCATTGGGCAATTTTCTTCCTGGTGTTGCTGCACAAACTCAACCTGGGTTCTCAGTCCTATCCTGTGAATGAATCAAACCAGTTATTTTATGTTTACTATGCGACTGCCCCACATGAGACAACTCTTACCAGAATCTTTGTTCTTGAAGTTCCAATGGAGTCTCCAGTTGTTGATAGGAAGGTAAGTATACAGTTAATAGAAAGACCTTTAACTGCATTCATGTACAGAGGAAACTTCCACAGCTCCTTGAGTGACAAAACCAGAAGATTTGTAAAATAATTTTCCAAAAATAGACTGGGAAACACATTCTGTAAATGGGCTGGATGGTTTGGAGTTTGTAAAATGTGTGCAGGATAGTTTTTTGCAGCAGTACATAGAGGTATCGACAAGAGAAGGGGCAGTGCTGGACCTCCTGTTAGGAAATGAGGCAGGTCAGGTGACGGAGGTATGCGTTGGTGAGCACTTCGGGACCAGTGATCACAATACCATTAGTTTCAATATAATTATGGAGAGAGTCAGAACTGGACCTAGGGTGGAGATTTTTGATTGGAGAAAGGCTAACTTTGAGGGAATGCGTAAGGATTTAAAAGGAGTGAAATGGACATTTAAAGGGGAAATTGTAAGCGTACAGAATCTTTATGTCCCTGTTAGGTTGAAAGGAATAGTAAAAGTTGGAAAGAGCCATGGTTTTCAAGGGAAATTGGACACGTTTCGAAAAAAGAGAGATATCTACAATAATTATAGGAGGCATGGAGTAAATGAGGTGCTAGAGGAATATAAAGAATGTAAAAAGAATCTAGAAATTAGGAAGGCTAAAAGAAGATATGAGGTTGCTTTGGCAAGAAAGGTGAAAGTAAATCCAAAGGGTTTCTACAGCTATATAATAGCAAAAGGATAACGAAGGATAAAATTGGACCATTAGAGAGCAAGATTGGACAGCTATCTGCAGAGCCAAAAGAGATGGGGGAGATATTGAACAATTTATTTTCTTCGGTATTCACCAAGGAGAAGGATATTGAACTCTGTGAGGTAAGGGAAAAAAGTAGAGTAGCTATGGAAACTATGAGATTCAAAGAGGAGGAAGTACTGACATTTTTGAAAAATATAAATGTGGATAAGTCTCCAGGTCCTGACAGGATATTCGCTAGGACATTGAGGGAAGTTAGTGTAGAAATAGCTGGAGCTATGACAGACAATATTTCACATGTCATTAGAAACGGGAATAGTGCCGGAGGATTGGCGTACTGCGCATGTTGTCCCATTGTTTAAAAAGGGTTCAAAGAATAAACCTAGCAATTATAGACCTGTTAGTTTGACGTCAGTGGTGGGCAAATTAATGGAAAGGATACTTAGAGATAATATATATAAGCATCTGGATAAACAGGGTCTGATCAGGAACAGTCAACATGGATTTGTGCCTGGAAGGTCATGTTTGACAAACCTTCTTGAATTTTTTGAAGCGATTACTAGGGAAATTGATGAGGGTAAAGCAGTGGATGTTGTCTATATGGATTTCAGTAAGGCCTTTGACAAGATTCCCCATGGAAGAAGAAGGTTCAATCTTTGGGTGTTAATGGCGGAGTAGCAAGATGGATTCAACAGTGGCTGAATGGGAGATGTCAGAGAGTAATGGTGGATGGCTGTTTGTCAGGTTGGAAGCCGGTGACCAGTGGGGTGCCTCAGGAATCTGTGTTGGGTCCACTGTTGTTTGTCATGTACATCAATGATCTGGATGATGGGGTGGAAAATTGGATAAGTAAGTATGCAGATGACACTAAGATAGGTGGTGTTGTGGATAGTGAAGTAGATTTTCAAAGTCTACAGAGAGATTTGGGCCATTTGTTATACCTGTTAAAATATTAAATATCTTGGGATTTTTGTTACAAAAAGATTTAATTCTTTATTTAAAATCTAATTTTTCCCCCATTACTGGAACAAGAATATTTCATATTGGAAAAGTTTACCTATCTCGATGAGCAATAAAAATGATAATCCCGATATATCTTCCAAAAGTTTTTTTTTAAAAAGTAGGATTCTTTAATTACGAATTTTATTTGGGATTATAAGACTCATAGAATAAATAAAAAACATTTATGCAAATCTAAAATAAAAGGAGGATTAGCATTACCAAACTTTATGTTCTATTCTGGGCAGTCAATATTAAAAATATGAATTTTTGGTTAGGAGAAATTGATAATAAAACCTAATTGGTTAAATATGGAGAAATCTGAAAATGGAATTCGCAATGTGAAAGCATAAAGATTGTTAATAATTTTATGTTTAAACCTTCTTTATTGATAAAGCTTTTTACAATGGAAAAATAAAGGAATTTCTAAGATGGGTGATCTTTATAAGGAAAACATTTTTTCTTTCATTTCAAGAGTTGCAACAAACTGGTTAATAAAGAATATTTTAGATATTTACAAATTAGAAACTATGCCTCCGCAAATATATATGAATTTAAAAATAGAAAAATAGAAATATTAGAGGAATGTTTGAACAAACATCCAAATATGGAAAAAATGATATCATATATATATAATTTTTACTGGAAAACGATACCCCATCAACAGAAACATACAGAGAGTCTTGGGAAAAGGAATTGGGTCAAATAATAAGACCAGAAATATGGGAAGAAAGTTTACAACATATACATTATTGTTCATTAAACGCTAAACATTCTCTTATACAGTTTAAAATATTACATAGATTACATTATTCTAAATATAAATTACATAATATTTTCTCAAAGATATCTCCTATATGTGATAAATGTCAAATCAGAAGCAAATTTGACACACTCATTTACCAACTGTATAAAATTGTAGAATATTGGAAGGAAAATATTTAAAATAATATCGGCCGTGACCCAAAGTTAATTATACCTTGTTATTGAAACCGACTTATTAATAACAATGAGTCAAAGAACTTTTATTGACTATGGTTTAGTAATTGGGAAGAAATTAATATTAAAATTTTGGAAAGGCCCTACATCCCCAACAATTAAAATGTGGAATATAGAAATGTCGGAGACACTCCATTTGGAGAGATTGAGGCTTGTCCTTATGGATAGGCTAGATCTCTTCAGACGGATTTGGTCTCCATATATTGAATATTTACAGGGTCATAATAGTTCGGCGCGAGTGACTGAAACCTGGATACCCGATTGGAAGAAACATATATATTAATTCATGAATATATCTATAAAGACGGATCAATGACGAATACTTTAAAAAAATTAAAAAAAATGTAGAAAACACATTACTTTAATCTTTTGATATTAGTACGAATATAAATATTATTAGATTTATGAGAATATTATGTACTTTTAGTTTTATATACCTTTAATTAATAAAATTACGTATTACGTATAATATCGTAAGAAAAAAAATGGAAATTTTTATAAGTTATTAACTTTTTGTATCAATATTATTACTAAATTTGGCCTTATACCTAAAAAATTAGAGATAAATGAAAAACTTACTAATAGCTATAATATAAGTGTATTATGTACTTTTAATCATATAAAATATATAACTTTGGAAGTTATAATTAAGGATAATACAGCATAAATAATATTGATATTATTAAATATATATTAATAGTATGAATTAATTACTAAGACTATGTACTATTACTGTAGAAATGTAATATGTTATTTTGTTTCTATAATAAAAAAAAATTTTAAAAAAAAAAAAAAAAAAGATTTGGGCCATTTGGAAAAGTGGTATGGAGTTTAATGCTGATAAGTGTGAAGTGCTACATCTTGGCAGGACAAATCAAAATAGGACATACATGGTAAATGGTAGGGAATTGAGGAATGCTGTGGAACAGAGAGATCTGGGAATAACTGTGCATAGTTCCCTGAAGGTGGAATCATGTAGATAGGGTGGTAAAGAAAGCCGTTGGTGTGCTGGCCTTTATAAATCAGAGCATTGAATATAGGAGACTTGAAGTAAAGTTAAAATTGTACAAGGCATTGGTAAGACCAATTCTGAGTTTGATTAAATTTTTGGTCGCCTAGTTATAGGAAGTGGCTTTTGTGGCCAGGAAAATGTGACATTACTGATCACACCTGGAACCTTGGATTGGTATTGAATCCCTTCCATTGGAAACATGCAGCTCTCTCTGCACTCTGAACATGATGGGTATATCATGAAGGAGAATGGTACCCACTTAACAATCACTGTTCCACATGATTCACTTGAGGTTGTCCATGAGGTATGTGGTTTCCACAAATGGTACCTTGCAATTATTCGTATTCAAAATTAATTCATGCTATTTCATAACAGGCAATTGACTACAAAGGCCTTCGGAGCAGATTTGACTTCCAACTGAGTAATAATAAAACTTTGGGGGTGATGATGAACTTTTCTCTTTTCTGCAGCTTTCCTACTGCTGACTTCATTAGTAAGCTTTTGGTTTTCCCTCCAAACTAATAGATTACTATTTTTCCTTTTTCAGGATGTTTCCCAAATGGCTCGATTATGATTACTGCTGTGAAACTTGGAAGACAGTTGAGAATGGATACTAGCAAAATCATGCTGAAAGACCAGACTTGCAAGGCAAAGGAAAGCAAGTTCCAAGCAGTCTTTGACTTTTCTGTGGATTCCTGTGGCACAACGAGAAGGGTAAACAATTGGTGTCTGAATGACATGTGGATTTTGCAGGATGTCATGGACAACCATTTAATAGCTGAACATGTTTTTGTTTCTTAGTTTGAGAAAGATTACATGATCTATGAGAATGAAGTGGTGTACATGGATGCCAAATCAACTAAGGAGCCAACCTTTCGGTAAGCGTGATTTAAATGGGTTTTCCTCATTCCATGTGTGTATGAATAAATGATACATCCTCCTAGGCTTGCAATATCTTGTCGTTATCCAATAAATGATTCTCTGCATCTTCAGTTTAAACACCAAATTAATCCTCTGCCAATTGTTGTACCTGGGTTTGAACCCATCATCTTGGATATGCAACTTGCCAAAGGTAAAACTCCTTGGTTTATTTTCAGTCTTTATAACGACCTGACTCTCAATGGAGTGATCACTGTGATTTATGACACCCCAGTCCAACTTTATTTTGGATACCTAACCACATTTTCCTTTGAATTTGTAGATGAATCCTATGCTACCTTGTACCAGGAAGATGAATATCCAGTCGTGAAGTATATGGCTGTCCCCCTCTACTTTGAAGTGCAACTGCTGCGCAATGAAGATCCACAAATTGAGTTGTTCTTGCAGTCCTGCTGGGCAACTGCCTCACCAGAAAGAGACAGTATTCCACAGTGGCCCATCATTGTCCAAAGGTAACTGAGCATTTCTGATGATGGGTAGTTGGCAATTAATAATTGGCAGGGACTAATTGATTTTATTAATAGCTGTGAGTATGAAGCTGATCTGCATCGTCCATCGTGTTGTGAGGAATGAGAGGGTGAGATATCCTAGCCATGTGAAAAGATTTGAAGTGAAGACATTTGCATTCATCTTGGGAGATCTCGATACCTTGTTGGGAGAAGTGAGAATTGCTATCCACATTATGCTCAGACCCAGTGTGCTGTGTCTCACTAATGTTTTCCTCCCTCAGGTGTACTTTCATTGCAGTGTAGTCTTGTGCAAGAAGGACCCAATTAACGAGTTACTCTATCCTGGTAAATATATGCCATGAAAACAGTGAATGGGTAAGTTAATATTATTACAAAGTGGTTTGGGGTCTGTAGCTTGGTGCTGACTCGCAGTATAATTGCAGGTCGGCACGTTGATAGAGAGCACCATTCGGATGGATCTGTATCGTCAGGAGCAGTGCTCCGCTTGGCAGCACATCCAACGGAGAGTACGGTAAGAGGTAGGTAGCATTCTTTACCTACTATTGAGGTTAGTTTTTATATAGTAATGAAATATTAGCTTTTTTAAAAAAAACTTTTAAAAGTAACTAAAGCTGAAACTAAATTTTAAAGTTCTTGCTTTCTTTTAATCTTGCAGATATCTAAATTAAATCTTATTCCTGGCTAGTGCTGGTGATTGGAGGTGTATCAATTGTTGGTTCCACTATACTTTCAAGTGTTGGTTGTAGGTATTGCATACACAAATTATATACAACTAATTATTCAAGATTAAAATGAGCACATTTCAATGCCCTATTTAATCAATCCATTTCATTTATGAACCAGGTTCTCTCTACAAACGTATATGCTAAGAGTTAATTCAAAGTAACTATCTTGTATTGGTTTGAAATTGGAGAATAATAAATTGTTTTCTTTAATTATCTGAATCTTGTGCACATCTTTCTAGAGTCCATTGATTGTAATTTACATCTGCCTTGATATCCAAGTTATTGTGTTCAACTTAAATGTAACTTCTGAATCTGCAGACAGACTTACACCCAATTATCTTGGGTAGCGACTGTGGCAATTTTCAGTAAGATATTTGTTATCTGGATAATGTACCTTGTATGAAATTTAAAGCAAAATTGTCAGTAAACCATGTGGATTTAGGGTGTAGTTAAAGTATAAAATGGTTTGAGACTTCAGAATGTTGTACTTGAATGCCACTGAAAAAATGTCTCAACAATATGAACATAATTGAGATAAATGTTAGAATTTAACTACACGCAGGTAATCGTGAGTTTTTTTAGCATAGTGTCTAGGTGGAATTTGGTATTCTTAGTTGGAGTTAAACTTCCAGTCTGGCCTTGAATTACTGCCTGGCTAAATTGTAATCCTTGTTTACATATGTGAATGGAAGTGATCTCTATAACACACAGAGCAGAATACTCTACCATTTGATCATGGCTAATCTAGTTTTCCCTCTCCCCATTTTCCTGTAATCTTTTGATGCACTTGCTAATCAAGAACATATACCCAAAATACCCAATGTCTTGATCTCCACAGCCATCTGTGGCAATGAATTCCAGATGCACTACCCTCTGGCTAAATAAATTCCTCCTCCAATCTAAAGGTATGTCTTTTTTCTGAGGCTATGCGCTCTGGTTCTAGCCTCTCCCATGGCAGTAATATCATGAATCAAAATAATGGTTATTCCTGGATGATCTTTATTTAATGTAAATGTTGAATGATGACAAAACAATGGTGCCGGTGATGCATATTTGAACATTGGGCATGAAATAGCAATGAACTCTAGGATGGTTTTAACCAGAATGTTTTAAAGTCTTAAGTGTATTACTTGGTCCTGCAGAGTCAAATGCTTGGCTTTGCATAATGTCAAGTGGGCAAAGTAACAACTGCCCAACTCTTCTGCTTGCCTACTCTTGTTTACCTTTTTTTTTTCCACAGCACTTAAAACAATTGTCCACAGCACTTAAAACAATCAAGTTCACACTCTGTTGACTGGCTCAATGGAGATCAAGAACAAGTTTGTCTTTTAAAAAGTGTCACAGTAGAGCAGACATTTGTGTATGAATTCTGTGATTGGCAAGCAATTGCTTTAATACTTGTACATGTAACATTTAGTTTTGAGATACAGCAGGGAAATGGGTCCTTCAGCTCACCGAGTCTGAGCTGATCAACGATTTTCCCCTGTACAGTAGCGTTATCCTACACACTAGTGACAATTTGCAATTTTTGCTGAAGCCAATTAACCTACAAACCTGCACACCTTGAGTGTGGGAGGAAACCAGAGCACCTGGAGAAAACGGACACAGAGAGAATGTACAAATGCCATAGAGAGCATCTGCAGTCAGGATTGAACCTGGGTCTCTGCTGCTGTAAGTCAGCAACTGCCACTGAGCCTTCAGTACTTTTGGCTTGCAGTCACAAAATAAAGTTATACCTGTTAAAAGCCACATAACATCCACAGGAAAGGTTTTAAGTGAGAGACTGAAGCACTCTAGCCACTAACCCCCTTTTCCATTGCAATTTGTTCTTGGAGCATGATTTTCCACAACACCTATGCCACTATTGCTCTAGCAGACTGGTTTGTTAACATATGGCCATGTTCCCTCTCTAACTTGGGTTTTTTATCAAAGGTCTTCTGAAAATAGTGTGCAGCGATTGCCATAACACTATCCTACACACACTATGGACAATTATACCAAGTCAATTAACCTACAAATCGGTACATCTTTGGAATGTGGGAGGAAACCGTAAATCCTGGAGAGAACCCTACGCAGGTCACGGGGAGAATGTACAGACAAGCACCCATAGTCAGGATCGAACCCGGGGCTCTGGTGCTGACTTTACCACAGCAACTTTACTGCTGCACCACCATGCCGCCCTCAATGATTTGGGCAAGGGCAAGATCTCCCCTTAACAAATCCATGTACAAAATCATGAGAGGAATAGATCGGATAGAAGCACAGAGTCTCTTGCCCAGAGTACATTGGTTCCAGTTCAAGGGGAAAAGATTTAATAGGAATCTTAAGGGTAACTTTTTCACACATAGGGTGGTCTTCTTCGAGTCCGTTGCGAACCGCAGATGTCGTTCTGCCAGTATCTGGCGCAGATCACAGCTGGTCGGTGTAGATGATATGTGTGTACACCTTTAATTGATAGTAACGATGTCCATGCTAACCACTCCCCCACCAGTTAGTATAATTGTAACCTACACACCCCTAGCTCTCTCTCTGGTGATCGTGACAGACCACGTACAGCTAAGGGCAATAATGTGTGATTAATAAAGTAATGAAGATCTAACGGTATCCGTGAATCCACTTTACATGGCGTCAGAAGTTCTCCTTCCTGCATCTCCAGTTTATTGAGTTTTATTTTCTTAGTCCCAGTACCCCCTCCCTGTGCCGTGATGGCTTCTGCCTGTCGTAAACCTGACATCCTAGTCTTTGATGCAGACATCACTCATCGCTGGAGTGTGTTCCGACGTGACTTTGAGCATTATGTTACAATCGCTCACCCTGCTGTGGCCCCCGCGGTCAAAGCCTCCCTTCTGCTGAACCTGGCTGGTCCCGAGGTGCTTGAGCGATCGGAGTCATTCATCTACGGACCAGGCAAGAGTATTCAGGACCCGGTATGTCTGATTGATAAATTTACGGCGATGTGTGACCTTCCCACTAACCACATCTTAGAGCATTTCAAACTGTTCTCCCGACGCCTAAACCCTGGGGAATCTATTGACAATTTCATGGCCTCGCTGCGCCAACTGGCTCGCCGATGTGACCTGCATGTCCTGACCCCTGAGACTTTGACCCGTGACATCTTGGTCTTTGGTCTACAGGATGATAAGCTGCGCTCTGAGCTGCTACGTAAGCCTGATCTGACATTCAATGAGGCGTTGCATGCCTCTCGTTTAGCTGAGGCTGTCTCCTCTGCTGTACCTGACCCTGTGGTCCACGCAGCCAGTTTCGCTGGTCACCAGTACAATACTCCTCGGCGACAAAGGGCAAGCCCTCCGCCGGGCTCCAGACCGTGTCAACGCTATCCGAATTGTAACTTTGTTTCGCACCGTGCTAATGTCTGCCCGGCGTTGGGGAAAACCTGTAATTTCTGCAACAAGCCCAACCATTTCTCGGCGGCCTGTCGTTCCCGTGGGAACCCTGCACAGCCACAGCAGAAACCGTCTCGCTACTTGACAAGTGATGATACCGCGTCTGGTTCCCATCTCCAGCATGATGAATACCCCCTGTCTGACTGGCTCTTCTCAGAGCGAACTGAGTGTGTTTTCCTTGCGAGGTGCACCTGCTCTGATAACAGACCCGACTGTCCCAGTCACGATGAATGGCATGGCCTTCTCTGCTAAGGTGGACACTGGGGCTGCTGCTAATGTTATGTCAACAAGCCTGTTCAGGAAGATAAGAAATAATGAGCTCGTTTCCACAGACAGTGCTGTTTTGCGTGCCCATGGGGGTGGCGTACTTGTTCCTGTGGGGAAGGCCATTCTCCACTACAAGGTGCTGAAGATCTCTCGGCCTCACTCTTTCTTCCTGCTAGACAGTAAATGTGACCTCCCCTGCTCGGCGTGGAGGCCTGCCAGGACCTCGGATTGGTGAACTTCCACAGCGATGTCCGCCTGGTAGAGGCACCCCTGAACCCGCTGGCTGAATTCCCTGACCGGTTTGACTCGAAGCTGGGGAAGTTGCCCTGCAGCTACAAGATTGCCCTCAATCCCGACATCACGCCGGTTATCTGTCCTCCGCACCGTGTGTCCTTCGCCATGTGGGGCAGGGTCGAGTCTGCTCTTCTCAAGATGGTGGCCACAGGCATCCTGAAGCCAGTAACGGACTCCACCCAGTGGATCTCTACTATGGTTGGCGCTGCGAAGAAAGATAAGAGTGAACTACGGATCTGCATCAACCCTAAGGACTTGAACTTGGCCATCAGGCGCCCGCACTATCCCATGCGGACGGTGGAGGATGTTGCTGCACAGGTCGGCCCTGCCACCGTGTTTTTGGTTCTCGATGACAAGAGTTTGTTCTGGCAGATACCTCTAGACGAGCGATCCTCGCACCTGACGACCTTCAGCATGCCTTTCGGCAGGTATCGCTTCCTCCGCATGCCGTTTGGGATCAACTCTGCCAGCGAGGTGTTCCAAAGGACCATGGAACAACTGTTTGCTGGGCTTCCGTGTGCCATCATTGTCGACGACATCCTGGTTTACGGGAAGAACGTCGCTGAGCACAACTACCACCTTTGCCAGGTGCTGCAGCGGGCCCGAGAAGTCAACCTGAAGCTCGCTCCGCAGCAACAGCGGCAGCCGCTCCTCCAGCAGCCAGCTGCTAACCTGCCTTGGTCTGCGGTCCCCGGGTCCCCGGTCAGCCTGCAGTCAGACAACGGCAGCCAGTTCACCAGTGTCGAGTTTTGCACGTTTGCCGAACTATGGAACTTTCGTCATTACACCAGCAGTCCGGAATACCCGCAGAGCAACGGACTGGCCGAGCGCGGTCCGTAGTGCCAAAGGATTGTTGGAACGTTGCTGCCTATCCCACTCCGACATCTACCTGGCCCTGCTGAATCTCCGCAACATCTCCCGCGATCATGCCCTGGGCTCCCCGGCTCAGCGCCTCATGTCCCGAGTCACGAGGCCCAACAGTCCCTGTCTCCCTCTGTCCTTAAACCTGCCTTGGTCCGGAAACGCATTGCCCAGAAACACGGTATACAGAAGCGTTCCCAGGACAGGTCCTGCCGTGTCCTTCGCCCTCTTCTTCCCGGCCAGGTCATCTGAATGAGGTCCATTTCTGACCGCTCCAAGCTGGCCGTGGTTGTCGGTTCTGTCGGCTCCCCTCGTTCGTACCTTGTCAACCACGACGGCAAGGTGTACCGCCGGTCCCGCCAGCATCTCCGGCTCGTGAACGAGCCTCTCCCTCCCCCGGCGGCTCCGTATGCCCCCACGCTGCCACTTTCCCGGCCTAGTGCCTTGCCCGTTCCTCTGGAGTACCCCCCTCATCCTTCTCCTGTCCGTCTCCTGGCTGCGGTCCCGCTTTCTCCGGCTTCCTCGCCCTTCTCTTCGCCGTCCCCTCAGATGCCCTCATCGCCCAGGGGTTCTCCTGTCCGTAGCCCCCACCATGCCCCGGCAACGTCCCCGCTTGTTCCCGTCGGGGAAGAAGGTGATGGCGAGGTTCGGACCTGGTCTGGTCACCTGGTCAGGCCGCCGGTCCGTTACGGCGATTACGTGTGATTCTGTATTCCCGTGCCTTACTATTTGCATTTACCCTAGCGCATGAGACGTGGTCGCCCTGTCACTCACTGTTTGTTTTTGTAGAGGAAGGATGTAGATGATATGTATATACACCTTTAATTGATAGTAACAATGTCCATGCTAACCACCCCCCCACCAGTTAGTATAATTGTAACCTACACGCCCCTAGCTCTCTCTCTGGTGATCGTGACAGACCACGTACAGCTAGGGCAATAATGTGTGATTAATAAAGTAGTGAAGATCTAATGGTATCCGTGAATCTACTTTACAGTCGGGATACTGAGTTAAATGATCAGCCATGATCATATTGAAATCAGCCATGATCATATTGAAATCAGCCATGATCATATTGAATGGCAGTGCAGGCTCGAAGGGCCGAATGGCCTACTCCTGCACCTATTTTCTATGTAGCCTCACACACGTACACTGGTTAAGCTGAAATATGTTTTCTATTAATGAGGAACAGTTAACTCAGCTTAAACATATACCAAGTGCCCCAGCCTTTGGAGAAGCCAACAAATGTGCTCAGTATTGCTACTGCCTGGATTGGGAAAGTTAAGGTGCAGTAGTCAGAAAGTTAGGATGGGGACCCACAGTCCCGTTTATATCAACGGGTCGATGGTTGAAAGGGTCAAGAGCTTCAAATTCCTGGGCGTGCACATCTCTGAAGATCTTTCCTGGTCCGAGAACACTAATACAATTATCAAGAAAGCTCATCAGCGCCTCTATTTCCTGAGAAGATTACGGAGAGTCGGTTTGTCAAGGAGGACTCTCTCTAACTTCTACAGGTGCACAGTAGAGAGCTTGCTGACCGGTTGCATCGTGGCTTGGTTCGGCAATTTGAGTGCCCTGGAGAGGAAAAGACTACAAAAAGTAGTAAGCACTGCCCAGTCCATCATCGGCTCTGACCTTCCTTCCATCGAGGGGATTTACCGCAGTCGCTGCCTCAAAAAGGCTGGCAGTATCATCAAAGACCCACACCATCCTGGCCACACACTCATCTCCCTGCTACCTTCAGGCAGAAGGTACAGGAGCCTGAAGACTACAACGACCAGGTTCAGGAATAGCTACTTCCCCACAGCCATCAGGCTATTAAACCTGGCTCGACAAAACTCAGAACATTAATAACCCATAATCTGTTATTTGCACTTGATCAGTTTATTTATTCATGTGTATATATATTTATATAATGGTATATGAACACACTGACGCCAATAGGATTAACAAACTCATCAATAAGGCTGACTCTATTCTGGGGGCAGAGTTCAATTCATGGGAGATGGTCTTGGAGGGAAGGATGCTCCTCAAACTGTTGAGCATCTTGGACAATACAGCTCACCCCCTCCATGACACACTGGACAACCTGAGGAGCACCTTCAGCAACATACTGGTTCCACCAAGATGCAGTACAGAACGCCACAGGAGATCCTTCTGCCATGTGGCTATCAAACTGTACAACTCCTCCCCCTTCTGGCGAGGGGTAGACTGACTCCCCTCCCCCCAATCTTTGCATATCCCCAATCCATTCCACTCGTCACTTTAATTTTATGTTTCATGTATTTTGTGCTTTTATGACTGATTTCCCTCCTGAGATAAATAAAGTTCTATCGTATCATACAATTTGTGGTGGTGTCCTGGTGATAAGCAACTATGATAACGGATCACCTTACAGACACGTAGCTGTCAATAATCAGGTTAGGGTTTAGAATTTAGAGATACTGCATGGAAACAGGCCATTCGGCCTAAAGAGACGCACCGACCAGGATCACCTTTACTAGTTCTATTCTACATATTAAGGACACTGACTAGGGACAATTCACAAAAGCCAATTAAGCTACAAACATGCACGTCTTTGGAATGTGGAAAAACCCACACAACTCGCAGAGAGAACGTACAAACACCGTACAGACAGCACCCGTAGTCAGGATCGAACCTGGGTCTCTGGTGCTCAAAGGCATCAACTCTACCGCTGCTTCATATCGGTGATCATCTCCTCTGGTGTGAACAAACGTATCTCTGAGCCTCATATCATCCTTTAATTTATCCTGTATCATCCTCCTCCTTGTCTGATACTGATATCCCCATAGACTAAATTATTCAGAAATCCATCACAGCTCAGAAATGGAGCCCAATAGATTTTTTTTTCCCAATTCACAAAATGTCATGGTAGTGTAGTAACAAGATCGGGGAAATTGCCCTGAAATCACCGTCAGACGGGAAGGGTTGGGTCTATCGTTATCACATTGTAAGCACAGATACATTTACAGAATCATACAGAACACATGTTCTTGCAAATAAATACGAGTTAAAGCTATTCAGGTGGTCCATTCTCAGATGATGAAATAATGCTTGCATGTTATTCATATCTTTAAAATTCTTTAAAAGATAACAGATTTTACTGGTGTCTAAAGAGTGCTTTAGTCTGGGGTGAATACAAAACCAAACCAGATCCCAGCCCAACTTGACCAAGATGCCCCATCTTAGCTAGTTTGCCCGTGTTTAGTCTACATCCTAAATATTTCATATCCATGAACCTCTCCAAATGTTGTTATAGTATCAGCTTCCACTACCTCCAATAGCAGCTTGTTCCACATTCCAATGTTCTATAGACTCTGGATCAGTTGCTGTGGACTGGAGGGTAGCTAATGTAACTCCACTTTTTCAAGAAAGGCGGGAGAAAGAAAACAGGGAATTATAGACCAGTTAGCTTTACAATTGAGGTCAAGGAAAGAGTGTTCACGTTGCGGCCTTGTTTCCACCACCATGCACAAGAAGCACAAGACAGACACCATTGTATGCAGATGCTGAGAAGTGTGTTCAACTCTGGCTGAACAACTAATCTTGTGTGTGGACTTGATAAGAAGAAGTCTTACACTGGTAGTGGGAAAGATGCTTGAGTCAATTATTTAACATGTAATAGCAGCGCATTAGGAACGCAGTAACAGGATTGGTTAAAGTCAGCATGGATTAATGAAGAGGAAATGTGCTTGACTAATCTTTTGGAATTTTTTGAGGATGTAACAAGTAGAATGGATAAGGGAGAGCCAGTGGTTGTGGTGTATCTGGGCTTTCAAAAAGCCTTTGACAAGGTCCCACACAAGAGATTAGTGTGCAAAATTAGAGCACATGGTATTGTGGGTAGGGTATTGACATGGATAGAGAACTGGTTGGCAGACTGGAAGCAAATAGTAGGAATTAACGGGTCATTTTCAGAATGGCAGGCAGTGACTATTGTGGGGCCTCATGGTGGAGCTCACACTGCCACCCATTACACAAAGCTGGGTGGTAGTGTGAGCTGCAATGAGGATGCTATGAGGCTGCAAGGTGACTTGGATAGGTTGGCTGAGAGGGCAGATGCATGGCAGATGCAGTATAATGTGCATAAATGTGAGGTTATCCACTTTGGTGGCAAGAACAGGAAGGCAGATTATTATCTGAATGGTATCAGATTAGGGAAAGGGGAGGTGCAATGAGACCTGGGTGTGCTTGTACTTCAGTCACTGAAAGTAAGCATGCAGGTAAAGCAGGCAGTGAAGAAAGCAAATGGCATGTTGGCCTTCATTGTGAGAGGATTTGTGTTTAGGAGCAAGAGGTCCTACTGCAGTTGTACATGGCCCTGTTGAGACTCCACCTGGAGTAATGTGTGCAATTTTGTTCTCCTTATTTGAGGAAGAACGTTTTTGCTATTGAGGTTGTGCAGTGTAGGTTCACCCGGTTAATTCCCGGGATAGCGGGACTGACACATGATGAAAGAATGGGTCAACTGGGCTTGTATTCACTGGAATTTAGAAGGATAAGAGGGGATCTTACAGAAACATAAAATTCTTAAAGGATTGGACAATCGAGATGCAGGAAAAATGTTCCTGATGTTGGGGGAATCCAGAACTAGGGGTCACAGTTTAAGAATAAGGGATAGGCCATTTAGGACTGAGATGAGGAAAAACGTTTTCACCCAGAGAGTTGTGAATCTGTGGAATTTTCTGTCACAGAAGGCAGTGGAGGCCAATTCACTTGATGTTTTCAAGGGAGAGTTAGATATAGTTCTTAGGGTTAACGGAATCAAGGGATATGGGGAAAATGCAGGAACGGGGTTCTGATTTTAGATGATCAGCCGAATGGCCTACTCTTGCACCTACATGTATATGTATATGTACATGTACATGTACATGTATACCAACCATCCTATAAGTGAAAAAGTTGTCCCTCAGGTTTGTATTAAATCTTGCCTTAAACATATGTCCTTTTGTTTTTGTCCTTTTAATCCCCTACCCTGGATTTTAAAAAATGCATTAACCCTATCTATTCCTCTCATGATTTTATATAGAAGAGCAAGTAAAGATCAACTTGACATGGAGGGAAACTACTTTGAATTGAATGCATTTTATTAGCCAAGTATGTATACATACAACGAATTTGCCTTGGTGCTTTGCTCGCAAGTAAGAACACGATATACAGTAGACAATTAAAAATAAAACATTATAATTTAAACTTGTGAAGAATTAAATAAAATACCAAAGCAAGAGGAGACTACAGACTTTCGGCTATTGGGTAGAGCTATTGTGTAGGAAAGAGGAATCGCCGAAGGGAAGCAGCGAGAGAGGATTTTGAAGAAGGGTCTCGACCCGAAACGTCATCCATTCCTTCTCTCCAGAGACGATGCCTGTCCCGCTCAGTTACTCCAGCATTTTGTGTCTGTCTTCGAGGGAAACGACTTTGTTCACTTTCCAACTACCCTCTGCGTTTCGTCGGGACAATATTCCATCCCACTCCGCCCCGCCACCCCAATTGGTTGGCAATGGCCTTGGAGTTAATTTGTTTTAATTGTGCGTAAAGTAAAGTAGAAGATTAAAAGGTGACCACGGCTACCTGATTATAGATCCTGCAGTTGGTGGCGCAGTTGTGTTCTGGGCTACAGGATGGGTGCACGGCTGAGGTTGGTAGACAGGCTGCATTATCGTGGACTTGTGCAACTTTTTTTTTCCCTACTTGGCAACTTCCCCAATGCAAACAAGCGTTCGATGTGTTTTCTAGGTTGACGTTGCTTTGGACGTTGTTTATTACTGATATATGGATGCAACCCTCGCCCCCTGAAGGCAAGTTTTCTTATACTGGTTTATAACGTGTGGGCCACGACCCAGTTACTCCTGCAACCTTTAAAAAAAATAATAAACCAGCATATGCAGTTCCATGTTTCTCTCTTCTCGCTCTTATTTGTTTCTCTCTTCTCGCTCTTATTTGTTTCTCTCTTCTCGCTCTTATTTGTTCTTGTTTTGTGGGTAGGTCTGTTACAGGGTCACTGTTATGGACGCCTCTTTTGGATTCGTCTGAATGCTTCCTTTCTGCAAGACAAGCCGTGGAGTCTCGGAGTCACCGGTAAACCTACAACTCATGTCCACATTTGTTTTTGTTTCTGCTCTATCCCGTTCTCATTTTATTTTCCGATTACTAGGTGCAGCAGGCGACGTCTACTTGCTCACCCCGTCGTTCGCAACTGAATGCGGCTACACTGTATCGCACGATCCGTTTGGTAACGTGCTAGTTCGTGCATCGGTTATGGCTTGTATGGTAGTTAACGAGGTGAGTGCATGCAGTGTTGCGGAAGGCCAGGGGCGAGGTCGCGCTGATTAGAAAACATAATGAAATGTAAGCACTCACGAACCAGCATTTAACTTTCTGATTAACTTCAGAAGCCGCTCTACAACTGACCACTAGATATTGTAGGTTGGCAAGGCTGGAGAAACTCAGCAGGTGAGGCAGCGTCTATGGAGTGAAGGAAATAGGCGACCATTCGGGTCGAGACCCTTCATTTTTGTCTACGCTCCATAGATGCTGCCTCACCTGCTGAGTTTCTCCAGCATTTTTGTCTACCTTCGATTTTGCAGCATCTGCAGTTCCTTCTTAAACAACTAGATATTGTAGGGCGTCTTACTGGCTGCAATATGTGGGCTATAGTCTTGTAAAATAGTGGCTTTCGGCATTGGACTGCAAAGCTTTGATGCAAGTTGCGTTGCTTGTTGGCATTCAAAGATTTACAGCATTTAAGAATGTTCCGCATTCTGCAATTTTTCATGCTTGTTACTTCATTTTACGAAAGTAATTGTTACATTACTGAAATTGTACTCCAAGCTTGTTGGCAACTGGGGTCAATAAACTACAATAGTTTATAAATTAAACTATTATTAAATGCTCTTAGATTGAATTGTAATCGTACAGAACAAAAACGAGTCTTTTTTACAACTTGTCCATGCTGACCAAGATGCCCTACCTAAGCTAGTTGCTCTTGTCTACATTTGGCCCATATTCCCCTGGGGCTTTTTCCTAACCATGTATTTGTCCATATGTCTCTTGAATGCTGTTATAGTACCTGCATCCAACCACTTCTGCAACTTGTTGCACACATACACCACCCTCTGTAAAAGTTGCCCCATTGATTTTCCTATTCATTATTCTTCTCCTCCACCTTCATTTTGAAATATAAACTTCAGTAACAGCAGAAATCTAATACTTGGGGTAATTATTTGCAGCCAGAATGCTCTGACTTGAATGTTTTTTTGCACTCATTTCCAGGGTGATGATTTATTTAGCCTGAATTTACAAATTCAGTTTGGTCCCATGGAGCGAGCAACAACTTACTTGCATACAATGAGCTGTTCCTATTTTCCATGGCAAGCGCGAGAAATATTGTGTGAGCAAAACTACATGGAGGTATGCTTTGTATGAAACAGTGACACTTGGATTTATTTACTGTTGTTCAGAGGTGCCATCTTGTCAATTAAAGATATTGCACTAAAACTAAAATTACCTTCTCTGCTTTAACTTTCTGATCTTGCTTGTCCTTCAGTTAATCGAATAATTTGTGGTATTGTACTTGGTTATTGACCTGTAGAACAAGATTTGCTCTAAAGGAGATCCAAGTCACTTATTCACACTATTAATTCTAATTTAATGCTCATTTTCAATCACATCTCTGAATATAGGTCAAAGGATGGGCACTTTGCCTACACAGTGCTAAAATGTGCCCCCCCCCCCCCCCCCCCCCAAATCACTAGTGTTTCATTGAGTTGGGGCCCATGATGCCTCTGGAAGGCTCAACAGTTGATGGGAAATTTAGTTGTACAAATTACGAGGTTCGCGGTATATTTGCAACCATTTTGCTTTTTTCTTGGTTAGGTTTCAGTACAAAGAGTAATACCAGGAATTGAGAATGACTACAATGAAGATTGGATGGCAGCAGTTCCATCTGTAAGTTGCTTACTGTTTTTATTTCTCCCCTCTGAACACAAACCGCTTGCGTTAACTTTATTTTCCACTCTTAAGGCTCAAGAAGCTGAAAATGCCATTTGGCAAGTTGTATTTCATCTTCCTGAAGGAATGGAGACAATGACGGTCAATGAAACATTGAGTAATCATTACAGAATCGACACAACAGTTTCGCGTCTATTGTTAAGAGCGCCCTACAATGCAACTGAAGTTGAACTGTTACTGGTGAGTGCAAAATTGCTTTACAAAAAGTAATTTGACAAAACTATTTCTGCAATAACTCTCTACAATACATTGCTAGGTAGAAAATGTGCCCGTTTCAAGCATTCGATCAACCACTTTCTACAAACAAGAATGGATGATCCTCTTGATTGACACAACAGTGGCCTGTCCTACAGGTGAATTTTTTTTGGTTATCCCCCTCTTTCCTTACCCCCGCCACCTCGTGTATACAGTTAAAGTGCCACGTCCCTTAAAATGATTTTCTTCTACACTTAATCTAAACCAGCATGTGTAGATGGCCTTGTGTGTATCAATATTGTGAACTGATGCCAAGACATTTCGCATGCAATCTTGATCAATTTGAGTTGTGGTTTTGTCCACCAATATTGCTTATCTGGTGAGTGTTGGACATGTTAGTCGTCACTTATAGTTGAACTATAAAAGCTAAAAGGCATTCTTGCTCTTTAACAGGTGGCACTACTTACACTGAAGATGAGATCATCTGGAGAATACCAAGAGTCATCCCAACACTTTCCCATCATGAAGAACAGTTCTATGATGACTCTATTGTTTTGGGAGTTAATGGTGTTACTCTAACCCCAGATAAAATGGCAGAGCTGAATTATCCACTGACATACAATGACACAAACATTGTTGTCACTATTCCTATTGGAGCAGAAGATGGAAATTATAAGGTTTGTACACTTATCAGTGCGAGGTTTTGCATCTGTAAAGTGCAGTTGTGACTGCTACTTAATCCACCGTTAACTTGTGTTTTAGAGCCATGTAGTTCAAGGACAGTATGGCATTGTGTACTCGATAGAACTGCTTGCAGAACATCAATGGGAGCTGACCAAATACACCATCATCCATCCAGTTGCTACTCCCTTCATGCCTCGGCCACCAATTGTGACCAATAGTAAGTATTGTGATTAGGACTACTTATGTGGAATAATGCAATGAATAATTTAATTTTTTTTCCTTGCAGATACCATTCCAGAAAAGCGCATATTCAATGTTTCTGTAGGAAACTTCCTTCCTGATGTAGAGCTTGTAGCTTTAACTGTAGGTACACAGATAATCCCAGTGGATGAGGCAGACAAGACTGGGTTCACAATCTATGAAATGCCACTGCCTAACAACACCAAAGCCTACGTAGTGGAAGTTCCATTTGAGAATGAAAATATAGAGCAAGAGGTAAAGTAACCAATCTAACTTTCAAATTGTGAGTTGAATGCTTGACTGGATGGTTATCCCATACTCTTTGAGGTCCTACTATTGCAAGACTACATAACAATTGGTTTAATTCTTCACTTGCTCATCAAGTAATCTTGAACTAAGTAAAAGCAGTGAAGCTTGGCTCATTAGTTAAATTTGAGCCATTGAACAAAATTGCAATTAATTTGAGAGTAAATTTTCACTAACACTAATTCAAATTTTGATTTGAGTTGTGTATCGATAGGGTAAAACATTGCACACCATCCAACATTTTGGCAGTTGATGGCACCACAGAGGTACCTTACTTTGTTATTAAATCTGCCCTGGTCTGACACTTCCTTACTCATAAAGGAAAAGTGGTCATTTGATCTGACTGCTTCAGTGTTTCCATGTTGGGATTGCCGGAATTTTTCTAATTTTGCCACACGATCCTGAAAAGAATATTACAATTCTGAGTAAGCTTCCCACTCTTGGAATTAAAAGAAACTGCATCACCAAAATATCTATTTCATTCTCTGCTTTTGGGCATTTAAAACTGTTTAAAATGTAAATAACGTAGTTGATATGAACCTGGGATTGAATATTCATAACTTTTGCTTGGAAGGTGTGTGATGTTAAAGAATAATCAAAAGTAAAATGTTTGGTCATTTTTGTACAACAAATGAACAACTTTCTTTGACATGCCAAGTGGATCATTTTTGTCTTCCAGCACCTACATTCTAACATCCACCTCTACATATTTGATGTCATCTATATATTCAAAATAATTCCAGAAAATGAACCTTTTCATCAGCATGTAAAAATAGCACATGAAATACCAGACATTGGTGAGTAATCAAACACTTCCTTCTTGTGGAAGCAGAACAGAGTTCATCTGTAGTATAAATATTTTCTCTTTCCTCCAGTATTGCCCAATGCTACTGGGTACTGTGATGATAAGAACTTGTATCTACTAGTAACTCAAGGAAATTTAGTCAACTATTGGCTTCCATTCATTGATGAACTTCTGGTAACACAACAATCTTCAAAAAATTATGGATACTTGCTCGTGGATAATGCAACCCATATTTTAATTGGTGTTCCACTTTCTGGAAGGAGTGTGATTTATGAGGTATGTCATTTTTCTTTTGTGCCTCCCTACTTTTATTTCCCAATTTTCTGAGTAACTTGTTCTCTGGCTCCTCCTAAGGAACTGACTCTTCAAAGAATTGCAGCAAGACTCAACCTGACATTGAAGGACAAAAATACAATGAAGATTCAGATTAACTTTTCTGTAGCCTGCAATTTTCTTCCTGGAGATCTTGCAGGCAAGTTTTTTTTTTTTTTTTTTTTAATGAAATGGTGTGTGTTTTTCAAATCTTGCAAGTATCTAACTATTTAATTTCTTTGTTAGTGTGCTTTCCAAACGGAACAATGATGATCACGGCAGTTGTGGATACACTACCTGACCTGGATCCTGGTAAAATGGTTCTGAATGATGGAAAATGCCAACCAATAGAATTTAATGATCATAAAGCACTCTTTAAGTTCAACATTAATAGCTGTGGCACCACCAGAACAGTTGAGTGGATGGGAGGCTCCCTTGTACTTGTCTCATTAAGACTTCTAAAATTCAATAATCCAATTTTTAACTGTGGTTATTTAATATTCTTAGATTCGTGGGAATTACTTGATCTATAAGAATGAGGTTTCGTACCCAAGAGAAGTTATTCCTGTCAACTTCCCAGTGATAACTAGAGACCCTGATTATCGGTAGGTTGAATTGGACAAAATCGATACTTAAATTTGTAGATGTAAGTAGTAACACTTTCTTTTCCCCCAACCGTAGTTTAACAGTTTTCTGTCGATATGAAGTGAACAATACTCTATCTGTTGGGGTTGTGAAGAGATACCAGAAAGATACCCGGCATCCTGCCAATCTGCAAATTGTGAGGGGTAAGTAGGATTTGAATTAGTGACTTTGAAAGTAACTCTACAATAGACACACTACCACCATAGTCATGGTTTATTATTGTCACATATACTGAGATGCAGTGAAAAGTGCTCTCTGGTCAATTATATTGTACATTCAAATTGAATGCTTTGATATTTAGCTTGTCACAATGGAATGTATTTTGGTGTCTGTTAAAATATTGCTTTATAGTCCCTTCAATTACCTGTTCTGGAAAAGACATCTATGACCATTAGTATACCAGTCCATTGTCAATAGGGAAAGCTGGCTTGTCAACCTGTTCTGGAAAAATTGTTTATTTCCTCTTCCAGGAGGCAAGAGACCAAGGCATACTTCAGAACTGTACTCAAAGATTTACAAAAGTAAGCTAAGATGTTTATTAGATGAGTTTGCTACTCCCCACACTTGCCCATTTTTAACAAAATCCTTCCGTTTCCAAAGCTGCCAATTACTTGGATTTTTACAAGGATGAAGAATACCCAGTGGCTACGAATTGGACACAAACCCTTTATTTTGAAGTTGAGCTTCTGAACAATAACAATCGTCAAACTGAACTGGTGTTGGATCATTGCTGGATGACTACAACTCCTGATCGCAACAGCCTACCACAATGGCATGTTATCAGAGCTGGGTAAGAGGTGAAAAGTGTGCATCCCTTGTTACTATCCCTGGTCCTCATCTGTCCAAACTAAATATTTGTTTTCTGAACAGTTGTGCAAGCAATGAAGAAATATTTGTCACTGCATTCCATCCTACATCCAACACCACCCAGAACTTTCACCAGCTGAAAAGATTTGAAGTAAAAATACAGAAACTATCTCTCCCACAAGAAACTGTGTTGCCTGAAAAAGTAAGTCTTGTGACTGCAAAACTTCACCCATTTGAATTTAATAGTAAACATTGTTTTGCTTCATCTGTCCACATTGCTGACTTTTCATGTAGAAACCACCTGTAGTTTGATTCACCAAATGGATATTGTCATTGTATTTGTAGATATATGGCCACTGCAGTGTTGTGATCTGCATTAATAATCCAGATACAAATTTTTCTTGCGATGGACAATGCGCAGTAGAAAAAGGTAATTGATGAAAACTAATGTACATATTGTTTGCTTAAATTTGAATTTTCGGTGAGGATTTTAATGTTTTTCCAGGCCAGAGTACCTACCTGAACATGCACAAAGAATATGTGTCACTTGGAGAAGTTTGGCTTTTTGCTGGAAGGTTGGAACATGCAAAAACTGAAGGCGAGTTGACTTTTTGGAATGGCATATTGCTGAATTTCATGGGCACTTTATCAGTAGCAGTGATTTTAAATTGGCAGTTTTGATTCTACAATCCTTGGAATGGACACTAAAACACAAACTTTATGACCATTCCACATATTTGCTGACATTCCTGAGAAGGGATATTTTGCTAGACTGCCTATGTACTTCAGACAAGTAAATCGGTAGCTTTTTCTAGTCATCAATGTCCTACAATATTGTTTTCTGAAGGTTTGTGCTTTCCTGCATTGAAATTGACTTGTTACTATTGCATTTCTTTTTGGTAGAGGGAAAGCCATCCGAGTCTGATTTGGGGTGGAGAGGGAACTTTCCAAATAAATGATCTTGCAAACTGAGCACTAAAGTGTGGCTGCAATTGCACGTAACCCCATAAACATGTCACAAATCTGAAATGGGATGTATTGAATGTACTTTTTTCAGATCCCTTGCTAATATAACATTTCAGTGAGTTGGGCAGATGCATGGGAACCGGCACGTGAAGTACGAAAGTATTCAATCTTTTCCTCTTGATTTCCAGGTGGACTAACACGATCGTATTGGCAATGGGTGCTTGGAAGCGGTTTGGCAATTTTCTTGATTGTTGCAATCATTCTTGTAAGAGTGCATGTGTACCATTAGGCAAATAAAATCATATTGATTAAACTGGCTTTCCTTTAACTGACTCATCCTCTACTTCAGATTCTCTGGTGTATACAGTCCATGGTAACTCTATAATACCATATTTTATGTGGATCTCAAATCTCCACTTTCCATGCCCCACTTAATTCCAGGTACTTTTGAACTCTGTCCTATGAATTATTGACTAATGGGTTGGCAAAAGTAGTTAAACTAAACATTGTGACATTTCAGGCAACTTACTACTTTTCGGTGTTTAAATAGCTAGGCAAGATTTCTGTAGTGAATGTGTATCCTACCTGCTTTGAGCAGATTTGGTCTACAAGACTGCACTTGACAAATTTTGTGATCAAATCATGAATTGATATCTTCAATGCTACAGTCCAAATTCTGCACCTCTGACAGTGAAAATACTAGCTTCATGTTCTTTACCACATCTATCTAGCAGCCAGGATCTTAATTGTGTTTGTTAACCTTCAATTTAAATGAGTTGTCCAACTTTCAATTGAACAGATTATAGGATTGGTGTTCTTTCAAGATTACCCTTAATTGGTTTCACTGGCATTGGAAATTGTGCAAGTCCCATAGAACAATTGTTATATTCTTTTAGTGTAAAGGTTCGTGTGGCAATATTGGAGAAGTGGAACTCTGCTTTGGTTAGATCGGCCTTCAGTATCTTTAATATTAAGCTGTGTTTCTTTTTAATGCCACCTCTAACTTTTTTTTAAATGAACTTTTACCACCACTGCTATATATTCCTCCCCTACAGGACCCGAGTAAAATTAGTGCTGGTACAACCTAGTGTGTCTTGCCATGGCTAAAATTATAATCTGTGACCGATGCAAGCTGTCCAATGTTTTTTTTAAACAAATATGAATTTCCCCTCTGCTGGGAGGAAAGATGTTCATATTTCTGCTACCATGATAGACAATGCAGCTTCAGGACACAGATGCATAGAGTATCTATCTGCCATCACTTAACCTGCATATTGATTTTAACCAATTTGCAAAACCTAAGGATATCTAAGTGAATGTTCTCCACAATCATTTTTTTTGTTTGAAAGCACTTTCATTTAATGGCTCATTAGGTCTTATCTATAGAGTGGTGCATGGCTAATTTTGACTTGTTTTACCTTCCAATGTTTTTTCTTCTTCCCCCCCCTCCAAAAAGTATTTTCCTGGGCCTCCCTATAGTATGCCATTTGTATTGATTCAGCTGCAATTTGGGTTGGGAGAAAGAAAGTGGTTAATCTTCATCTATACTCCCATAATCTTGTTCATGAGTTGTAGGAGCAGAATTACACCATTTAGCCCATCAAGTTTACTCTGCCATTCAATCATGGTTGATTTATTTCCCCCTCAACCCCATTCTCTTGCCTTCTCCCCATGACACCCTTGATAGTCAAATACACTCACCCAATTTTTTTAATCTTCAATGAAGGTGTTATTTGCAGTGTATTTTTGTTTCTTAAACTTGGTGCCTGTTTATAAATGCAAGATGACAACAAGCAGCAGTTTTAAAAACATTTATTTTAATTCATCCATTTCACTCCATGAAAAGCTCTTCATCTTCTAACATTTTCCATTTATTTTACTTTGTTTCCTTATTGATTTTAATGATTTAAACATGGGTATTGTCCCAGATGCTTCTATTTTATTGATTTGTTTTGTCTTTAATTTGATACATCAAATCTTGACTTGGTAATTTTATCTTTAAATACAGTCAAACACCTTTCTGTTGAGGTATTTCGTTGCCTGATCTTCCAACATAAATTAATTGTGACCCTAGAGAGAGGGAAAAAAATAATCACTAAAGCTTTGATCAAAGAGCAAAGCTATAAGATTTGAGTCCAATTATCAACCATTCTATTCTTTCAGTTGCATACTTTATGTACACAGTGATTAATTGTTTTTGCAATTCAGCCCACTCGCTGATATTGATTTATATTACAGGGACATCAGATTATCTTAGATTGTTTTTGTTTGGTCTAAAGTCAAATGATCTGGGGGAAACTGGGCAATTTTAAAGGTTGGTCTAATGACAAGGATAAAATCATCCAAACCTACCACCTCTTTGTGCTGACACAGCTTCCCTTTAAAAGGGGCAGGAATTTAAAATTAGACATTTGCAAAAGACCCACATTTGAACACGTATAATTAATGAACATGTGCAATTAAGATTAATCTCTTTTAGTTCCAATGGTATGTTCTCTTTGCCCATTGCTCCTCTCCCATTCTGCATCGTGACTTGCCCAAGGGCAGCTTGAACGTTTGCCATGGACTACATGCTGATGGGAGTGAGAGAGCGAGTATCTGGGGAGTCGTTCCTAAGGGGCCATGTTGGAGACCGAGTTGGCTTGTGGTCAATCCTGTGTATCTGACATTTATTTTTGTGATGATAAAATCAGCTTGCCACTTAGTGGCAGATGAAACATTCAACTTTAAGAATGCATTCACTCCCCAAACTGGGTGGCAACAAGTGTCCAGACTTGGCATCCTCTCACAAGAAGTAAAAGTGCAGTAGGTTGTCTTTTACTTCAAACTACAGTTTGGCTAACATAAATGCAAAGTGCATTTTTGGGGGTGGGGGAAGCTAAATAAAAGCAAATCATGGCAGCTGTGTTTGTGGATCATGTAGCTTTGGCTCAAGCATTTCATCCTGGACCAGCAACTTTGTTAGACTCAAAGCTGGAGTAACTCAGCAGGACAGACAACATCTCTGGAGAGAAGGAATGGGTGATGTTTCAGGGTCGACGACTCAACCCGAAACGTCACCCATTCCTTCTCTCCAGAGATGCTGCCTGTCCCGCTGAGTTACTCCAGCTTTTTGTGGCTTGGATTTAAACCAGCATCTGCAGTTCCTTTCATCCACCAACCTTGTTTATCTGCATCCAGCTGAATCATACATCTTAAGGGGTTGGACAGGCTAGATGCAGGAAGATTGTTCCCGATGTTGGGGAAGTCCAGGACAAGGGGTCACAGCTTAAGGATAAGGGGGAAATCCTTTAAGACCGAGATGAGAAAGACTTTTTTTCACACAGAGAGTGGTGAGTCTCTGGAACTCTCTGCCACAGAGGGAAGTAGTTGAGGCCAGTTCATTGGCTATATTTAAAAGTGAGTTGGAGTGGCCCTTGTGGCTAAGGGGATCAGAGGGTATGGAGAGAAGGCAGGTACGGGATACTGAGTTGGATGATCAGCCATGATCATATTGAATGGCGGTGCAGGCTCGAAGGGCTGAATGGCCTACTCCTGCACCTAAATTTCTATGTTTCTATGCTCCAGATTTACAGGGAGGTCTATCCTCCTACACCAAATATGACCCTCCGCACCCTGCAGTGAACCAGCCTGAGCAAGTGAACTGCTGTCCAGGCACACCCATGCAAGCTTTTGGAAGGAGCTGAAGCCTTTCGGTTAGAGCTGACAAGGTGTTATAATCTGACATTTGGAAGCATTTAAAATGTAATTTGGGAAATTAAAAATAAGTATTAAAATTAAATGAGGAACACAACTTTTTTTAAATCTGAATTTGGAAGCATTTAAAATATATTTTCGGGAAATACAAATTAAATATGGGAAAATAACATCCTTGAATTTGATTCAGAATCATTTGAAATGTAATTTGAGAAAAGTAAATACTAAAATATGAAGAATATAACTTGCACTTTCAAGCAGAATTTGGAAGCATTTAAAGTGCGTTGGGCAAATAAAACAAATATTAACATTAAATTTGGGGGGAAATCTTATCCGTTTGCTCATAAGCACTGGGAAGAAAATGCTTCCAATGAATGGTGCTGGGTTCCATCTACAATAGGTTGGATTAGATTCAGTGAGCAGTTGAGAGATCGATGCTCTGAAATGCCAGCTTGAGCAATATCAGGCCAACAATGGTTACAAAAATAAATTTCTTGCAGATCAATATTATGCATGTTTCCAGGATTTTAAATGAATTGTGTGTTGGAGTTCCTTTTTAGTGCAACATCGCATCACATGTAAGACATTGGGTATCTGGATAGAACTTTAACATACCTGGATAATCAATTCTGGCAAACAAATGGTCTTTATGATTTCTTGTGTGAAAGCAGGTGGAGCAGTAGTCAAAATTGTCACATTGGATGCACACAAATCTGGTGCCTATAATTGGGTCTATTCCACAACCGTCACACCTATTTTGATCATGGAAGAGAATCCGGTCACTGCAGTTTCTATAAATTCTTTAACATGTGCTTCATTATTAACGCAACACAAGTCTATGTAATGGGAGATTGCAGCTAGTCATTGTATACAAAAACTTGTTTTACCCCTCTAATTTTTAAAAATATGTGTATAACTCCCTCCGAAGCACAAACATCATGCGATCATTGAAGCAAAGAGGATTGCCACAAAAGGAAAAAAGGTAAGGTTTTCATTTCTTATCAAGAATGTGGAAAGTTTTTTTTTAAAGTGTTGCATTTCACTTTTCATAGATCCAACAATAAACAAAGTAACTAATCTTTTGAGAACACTTACAAAATGAAGAGTTCAGTAATGTTGTGTATCCATCCATAATCGATATAATCTGTTTGTGGAATCCTAAAGTATTAAAAATTGTTAGTGAGATATTATTCCAATATAAATAAAATGGATGGTATGCAATTTCTTACTCTGGGGTTATTAACTTCAGGATAAAGATATTAAGATACATTAAAAATGTGAAATTTGGCTTTGTTATTATAGGATGATCAAAGAAAGCTTTCCAGAAACAATCTTTGTTTAATTTTTTTTGTGAAATTTTAGACTGAGAAAATTGCAATGATTCACAGCATGGAGCCACAGAGGCTGAGGGCAACCTGCAAAGACAACAGGACATAACTTTAAGATGAGAGGGATAAGCTATAATGGAGATGTGCAGTGCAGGTTTGTTTTACTCTGTGTAGTGGGTGCTGCCGTGGGTGGTGGTGGAAATATATGATAAGCACATGGAAATTCAGGGAATGAAGGGATATGATAACATGCAGGCAGAGAAGATTAGTTTAACCTGGAATCATGTAAAAACAACAGCAGATGATGGTTTATATCCAAGATGGACACAAAGTGCTAGAGTATCTCAGCGGTCAGGCCCATCCAACCCGAAACGTCACCCATCCCTTTTCGCCAGAGATACTGCCTGACCTGTAAGTTACTCCAGCAATCTGTGTCCATCTAACCTGGTATCATGTTCAGCACAGGCATTGTGGGCTGAAGGACTGGTTCCTGTACTGTTCGATCTGCATTCTAAATGGAACAACAAAACTAAAGAACATTTTATTTTCTCTTTGATGTTTAATTTTATAATGAAAATATCTGGTTCCTCAGTGACAATTGATAGAACATCTTAACTTTTCTATTGCCTGTAGTAAATGCATCATACAGTTGTTGATAAGGCTTGTCCTTTGATTTTTAAATATTTATCTTTGCTCATTTAAAATCTTAAAATATCTTAATAGTAAAATTGAGCACAATTCAATGAAGCCTATTTTTGCATAAATACCTTGTAATTCTGTAATGATGGCAGTATTTTTATTTTTTGCACTATTAAAATGTATTTCCTAACTTTTGGATGTCTTGATCATTTGATTCTCAACATTGATTTGATCAGAGATTTGCAAGAGATATATCGATATTAGTTAAGCAATCAAACTAATATCGATATATCTCGCAAATTTGAGGACTCAAACTTTGCTATTATTTTTCATGTAATTTCAAAAGGCACTTCATATTTTATAAATATTTGGTTAATTTCTTGAAGTTTTGCTGTTTCCATCAAGCCAGAGAAATTGTATCATTGCTTGGGCTTAATTATTTACATATGGAATTTTGCTTAATGTTTTCTGAATTTATTTCTATTTAAATTATTCCTGGAATCACCTAATTTGTTCAATACCTAAGAATTGAATCAGGATGATAGTAACTGTTAAGACTTTATCCTGATGTCCCATTAAGGATTAAAGTATCTGCTCAGCAATCTGAAATGGTTATGATTTGGATTATTCGGCATGTATTACTGTTTTGGTTTGCTCCCGAGGGTTTATTTCCTACATACCAGTACCCCCTCAGCTGGTCATTCGCATCTTTCAACTAGATTTAATTTACACTTAATTTAAGTCTCAAAGTTGGATGCAGATTTGAACAAAGCACATAGTGCTGTAGGAACTCTGTAAGCCAAGCAGGAGGGAATGGCCAGATGTTTTGAGTTGGGACCCTTCTTCAGACTCTAACCGCAGAGTCTGAAATGCCACTACCCATTTCACCCCTCAGACGTTGCCCAACCCACTGAGTTCCTCCAGCTCATTGCTCAACATTCCAGCATCTGCAGTTTCCTTTTGTCTCCATTTGGATGTAGATATCCATCTTTCATTACAAATGAAGCACCAATCGCACAGTATTTACTTAAACCTTTAATAACAGAGAACTTACTTGCTTTGCTTCATCCTAGCTTGGGCATTTTCTGAGCATAAAAGATGTCTTAATGCTGTTTTCTGGCCCATGCTTATGTTCATGTTTTCAATGTCATTCCTGGTCAAGCTATTTATGCCTTCACGTGTGAAAAGCACCTGGTGTTTTAGCTGATTAATTGTATTATCGTTCAGGTAATGCTGTCGACACCAATCCTCCATGTTGCTCATCAGCCTACGAGAGTTAGCACAGGAAGCTAAAGTACTGCAAGTTTATGCTGAAATAAGCTTTTTTCCAGATAGATGCAATGTAAGTAAAAGTTTACTTTTTTTCCCACAGGGCTTGTGGAATTTAGAAGGATGAGGGGATCTTATAGGAACATAAAATTGAGGGATTGGACACACTAGATGCAGGAAACATGTTCCTGCATCTAGTGTGTCCAATCCCTCAATTTTATGTTTCTATAAGATCCCCTCATCCTTCTAAATTCCAGTGAATACAAGCCCTGTGGAAGAAAGTAAACTTTTTTGGGGGAGTCCAGAACCTGGGAGAACAGTTTAAGAATAAGGGGTAGGCCATTTAGAACTGAGATGATGAAAAACGTTTTCACCCAGTGAGTTGTGAATTTGTGGCATGCTCTGCGTCATAAGGCAGCAGAGGCCAATTCACTGGATGGATTCAAAAGAGTTGGATAGAGCTCTTTGGTCTAGTGGAATCAAGGAAGATGGTAGGAAAGGGGTGCTGATTGTGGATGATCAGGCATGATCACATTGAATGGCGGTGCTGGTTCGAAGGGGCGAATGACCTACTCCTACACCTATTTTCTATGTATCTAATTACATTCCGTTTTAGCTAAACTGACAGCTCACTCCAACTGCATGTCTGGTTTGTGA
The DNA here is from genome assembly GCA_035221665.1 of Okamejei kenojei. NCBI lineage: Eukaryota > Metazoa > Chordata > Chondrichthyes > Rajiformes > Rajidae > Okamejei > Okamejei kenojei. The sequence goes on along the minus strand of CM069135.1, from coordinate 52,138,750 downwards.
CCTCTGCTCCCTTGAAGACCAAGTGCAGCCGAAATCATAGAAACTGCAGTACGCAAAGATTCAGAAGAAATGCAGCACAAGGGCACAAAACCCTTTTTGTGCCCTTTCACCAGCATTGGCATCAAATTATACTGGACACCCAGCTGAACCAAAGCTGAGTAAAGGTGAGTAGGAAAGCAAATGGTAGCAGCAGCCAGATTTGGATCTGAGAAATTCTTCTTTCATTATGTAAAATGGTGTTAGTACTTATAGAAATCAATCTGTTTGGCAGAGGGTGGGTATGTTTTACTAAAATCGATCAGGTGATACAATGTTAGAAATCTCACACAGTGTAACGTTCCATAATTACTGTAGTCATACAGCACATCAACAGGCCCTTCAGCCCAAATCATTCATGCTGACCAAGAAGCCCCATCTAAGCTCATCCCATTTGCCAGCATTTGGTTCATATCCCTCAAAGCCTTTCCTTTTCACATAATCTGCCAAGTGTCTCTTAAATATTGTTAATGTACCTGCCTGAAGTACCTCCTGGCAGTTCATTCCATATATCCACCATGTGAATTAGAGTGAAGGTTATTACAGTATGATTAGAAATTGAGCCACCAACCGAGTGTTTTGATTGTATATTCTGTCTGTCACCAGTGAAAATGTAAATAATGGTGCAATTTAAATTTTAATACTCTTACATTTTGTTTAACCATCTATAATGGTCATAATGATTTTTAAGGAAGTATTTTGAACTGAGTAATTTGTGGTCAAGACTGAAAAATATCTCTCTCTCTCTGGAAGACTTTGTGCTGTTTATGAGACACAACAAAATTAATCAAATTGGCAGGATTCCACATTCATATTTTCCCTCCATGCCCACCGCCATCCTGAACTTTATGTATTTAAAAAAAATTGTTGATCATCCACCTATGCTGTTGTCTAAAATTTATTTCAAGTGATTATAAACACAGGATATAGGAGCAAGAGTGGACTATGTGGCCCTTTTGGGTCAATTTTATTTTTTCCAAGCATTCTATTTTTTGTATGTGTAAGTGTACTAGGCGAATATCAACACTACTCAATCTCTCACTGTTTGACAAATACTCTGCTTTTCACTAATTCAATGAGGTTGGCTTCATTTTTCCACCTTGTATTCCGTCTACTCAGCCTGTACGTATCCACAGAAGGCCCTTTTTATTCAAGATTCAAGAGTTTATTGTCATGTGCCAGATAGGACAATGAAATTCTTGCTTTGCTTCAGCACAACAGAATATTGCAGGCATAAATAAATATTTGCCTCGGTACTCGCAATGCGTCTACATTTGTGGCAGCAGATAAATTTGATAGGAGCTAAGAAAAACTTGGTGAGGTGACTTTTGCCTCCTCACCACAATTGATGTCGATTGAGAAAAGTTGATTCCCAAAACCTTATTAACAAAGATAGAGGCTGGTGAAGGATGGAACATTTTCCCATTTTAAATTGATTTTTATCTTTATCATAGTTTAATTTTGAGAGCGGAATTGTTTATGTTGGATTCAGATACACGCTGAGCACATACAAGGGAAAGATGTTGAGAGAATCTCAGCCTGTGCCATCCATCCTTTGACAGGGAATGTTAAAAGGGACTAATTGGGTTGGAAAGCAAGGGAAGGAACACAGGGAACAGTCTGTTCAGAATGTGGCAGGAATAGAATGGGAAGGAAATAAGAGTGACTGCAATATTTACTCATTAAATCATTGTCATATGGCTCTTTAACCCATCCATGCCACCCATCCACACCACCTAAGCTAGGCACCATTTGCCCACATTTCACCCATATCCCTATAAACCTGATTAAATATTTTTTCAATGTTGTTATTCTACTTGCCTCAACCACTTCTGACAAGTCATACCATCCTGTACCTTTGAGTACAGGAGCAGGGAGGTTCTACTTCAGTTGTACAGGGTCTTGGTGAGACCACACCTGGAGTATTGCGTACAGTTTTGGTCTCCAAATCTGAGGAAGGACAATATTGCCATAGAGGGAGTGCAGAGAAGGTTCACCAGACTGATTCCTGGGATGTCAGGACTGTCTTATGAAGAAAGACTGGATAGACTCGGTTTATACTCTCTGGAATTTAGGAGATTGAGAGGGGATCTTATAGAAACTTACAAAATTCTTAAGGGGTTGGACAGGCTAGATGCAGGAAGATTGTTCCCGATGTTGGGGAAGTCCAGGACAAGGGGTCACAGCTTAAGGATAAGGGGGAAATCCTTTAAGACCGAGATGAGAAAGACTTTTTTCACACAGAGAGTGGTGAGTCTCTGGAACTCTCTGCCACAGAGGGTAGTTGAGGCCAGTTCATTGGCTATATTTAAGAGTGAGTTGGATGTGGCCCTTGTGGCTAAGGGGATCAGAGGGTATGGAGAGAAGGCAGGTACGGGATACTGAGTTGGATGATCAGCCATGATCATATTGAATGGCGGTGCAGGCTCGAAGGGCTGAATGGCCTACTCCTGTACCTAATTTCTATGTTTCTATCCTCTGTATGGAAAAGCTGCCCCTCGGGCTCCTGTTAAACCTTTCCTCTCTTGCCTTAAACCCATGTCCTCTAGTTGGCCACTTGCACTTTGGCTAACGAGAGTTTTTTTAATGTGCTATATAAATAAAAGTGACTTGACTAGTTCTTGATTCCCGTACTTTGGGGGGGGGGGGGGGGGGGGGGAAAAAGACTGCATTCATTCGTCCAATCCGTGCCTCTCGTGATTTTATACACCTCTATAAGATCTCCCATCAGTCTCTGACGCTCCAAATAGTCATAGCTTGCCCAACTTCTGTTTTACTCAATCCTTCTAGCCCTAGCAACTTAGTCTGACGACAGAGACTTTTCGGACAGACTTTTCTTGTCTGAAGAAGGAACCCAAACGTCGCCTGTCCATTCCCTCCACAGATGCTGCCTGACCCGCTGAGTTACTCCAGCACTTTGTTGTTTGCTCCTCGTAAATCTTTTCTGCATCTTTCTAGGCCAATGGCATCCAACGTCTTGCTCGGGGCTAGAGAAGGGAAGTGGAAGCTCTTCGTTCTCCAGAAGATTAATTCATTGCTAATGCCTGATTCCTCTCCGCACATCTCAACAAACCATCTACTTGTCTCCCGGCAAACGGCTCCCTTTAGCCCATGAAGCCGGGTTAAACAGTGCACCCCTTGCCCTGTTCAGAGATAACACGGTAACATGGATATCTACCCGAAATGAACGACAATATGCAAACAGACGGAAGGCTTTGTCCCTTTATAAGTGGGCCCTTAAATATCGAATGCAGTGGGTGTCTGTAAATTTGAGTTGTCAGAAGAGCCACCAAAGCTCTCGGGCTGACAACGTCCAAGTCGCTGCTACAACTTACTGTGATCGCAGGATCGGCTCCTTTTCCCCAGGCACCGACTCTCCACCTGAACGACCTGCACTCGTTTCCAACAACACCGCGTTACACCAATCCACGCTCAGCCCGTTCACATTGCAACTCCAGGTGACCTTAAAGCGTGTCTTTCAAACAAAAGTATCCAACATCCACTTTCACTAAACGACTACGTTAACTCATTTTGACAGAATTGAGGATTCTCGACATTTAAACCGGCAATATCTGCATTCCAGCCGTTTAAAATAAGGTTTTGTATTCATTCTGCTTCAAATCTGTAATTCAAGCATTTCGCGAATGTACCTTTCTCGGTAGCCTCAGTATCATCGAAACTGCGAAGGCTTTTTTCAGACAATATTTAAAGTCTGACTTGATCACCTCAGGAGTGAGTAAACGGGTCAATGCAAACAATTACGGATGCAAAGTGCAAAGATGTTTTTTTTTTAAAGTTACCCCTCGGGTCCGTCCTCTCTCTCCCTTCTCCCCCCCCCCCCCCCCCCCCCTTAAAACTATGTCCTCTGGTTCTCGATTCCCCGACTCTGGCAAGAGATTCTGTTTAACGCATCTATTGCTCTCGCGATTCTGTACACTTCCATAAGATCACCCCTCATCCTCAAATGCTCCAAGGAATAGAGTCAGGCCCTTGAGTCCTGGCAACATCCTCTTAAAACTTAGAAACATAGAAATTAGGTGCAGGAGTAGGCGGTGCAGGCCCTTCGAGCCTGCACCGCCATTCAATATGATCATGGCTGATCATCCAACTCAGTATCCTGTACCTGCCTTCTCTCCATACCCCCTGATCCCTTCAGCCTCAAAGGCCACATCCAACTCCCTCTTAAATATGGCCAACAAACTGGCCTCAACTACCTTCTGTGGCAGAGAATTCCACAGATTCACCACTCTGTGTGAAAAACGATTTTCTCATCTCGGTCCTAAAAGACTTCCCCCTTATCCTTAAACTGTGACCCCTTGTCCTGGACTTCCCCAACATCGGGAACAATCTTCCTGCATCTAGCCTGTCCAACCCCTTAAGAATTTTGTAAGTCTCTATGAGATCACCCCTCAATCTTCTAAATTCCAGCGAGTACAAGCCGAGTCTATCCAGTCTTTCTTCATATGGAAGTCGTGCCATTCCAGGAATCTGTCTGGTGATTCTGCACCCGATTCAATTTATCTGCACCCTTTCCAGCTTGGCAACATCTTTCCTCCACGATGCCCAAAACTGAATACATTACTCTAAATGTGGCCTCACATGTCTTCTACAACTACAACATGACCTCCCAATGTCTATACTCGCCGAGCAGCCAGAGGCCATCGAATACATTGGTATCAACAACATGGGTTGTTAAAGGACGAGGTCCTACCGAGTAAATATAGACTTGGAAATTAAGAAGCAGGATCACAAAGATAATACATAAAACAGTACAGCACAGGGATAGGCCCTTCGGCCCACAATGCTCTTACTGAACATAATGCCGAGCTAAATTAATCTCCTCTGCCTACATGTGATCCATATTTCTCCACTCCCTGCATTTCCATATGCCTATTCAAAAGCCTCTCAAATGCCACTATTGTATCTGCCTCCGCCATCACCTCTGTCAACGAATTACAGACTTCCATCACTGTAAAGGAAAAACACTTGCACCATATTTCTTTTTTAAACCTTCCCCTTCTCACTTTAAAGGCATGCCCTTTAGTCTTTGACAATTACACTCTGGCAAAAAGGTTCTGACTGTCTACCCTATACTTCTCATAATTTTATATATTTCTATCAGCCACTCTTATGCCAGAGGGAAAAAAAATCCTGATTTGGCCAACCTCTCCTTATAGTAAATGCCCTCTAATCCAGGTAGGTGAACCTCTTCTGCACCACCTTCAATGCCTCTACATCCATCGTGTAATGGGGTGACCGTGAGGAAAACTGTGACCAAGAATAAACCAATTGCTCAACCAGTAGTTTGGAACTGGAACTCTGGATGTAGAAATGTCTAAGTCTAATGTACTTGGCTGCATAGTTGAAGGGCCATAAATCTTCAAGGTTGTGCACATAGAAGCAGGTAAGTGGGATTTAACTAAAGTCAGTTACTGACTTGCATGTTCCCAAAGGACCAAATGGTTTGTTAAGTTGAGATTTCCAATGATTTACTGGTATGACAATAGGTGCAGGAATAGGCCATACGGCCCTTCAAGCCATCGCCACCATTCAATGTGATCATGGCTGATCATCCACAATCAGTACCCCGTTCCTGTCTTCTCCCCACATCCCCTGACTCCGCTATCTTCAAGAGTCCTCTCTAGCTCTCGAAAGTTTCCAAAGAACCGGCCTCCACCAGTTCATTGGCTATATTTAAGAGGGAGTTTGATGTGGCCCTTGTGGCTAAAGGGATTGGGGGGGGTATGGAGAGAAGGCAGGTACAGGATAACGAGTTAGATTATCAGCCATGATCATATTGAATTGCGGTGCAGGCTTGTAAGTTGCAGCAGGAGTTAAAACTGGTATGTAACAAAGGTAATGCCACTGTAGTGATGGGGGATTTCAATATGCAGGTAGACTGGGAAAATCAGGTTGGTTCAGGACCCCAAGAAAGAGAGTTTATAGAATGCCTCTGTGATGGATTCTTAGAGCAACTTGTAATGGAGCCGACCAGAGAAAAGGCAATTCTGGATTTAGTGTTGTCCAATGAACCAGATACGATAAGAGAACTCGAGGTAAAGGAACCGCTTGGAGGTAGCGATCATAATATGATTAGTTTTAATCTGCAATTTGAGAAGGAGAATGTTAAATCGGATGTGTCAGTGATGCAGTTGAACAAAGGGGACCATGAAGGCATGAGAGGGGAGCTGGCCAAGGTAGACTGGAAAGGATCCTAGCAGGAATGACGGTGGAACAGCAATGGCAGGAATTTCTGGGCATAATCCGGAAGACGCAGGATCATTTCATTCCAAAAAGGAAGAAAGATTCTATGGGGAGTAGGAGGCAACTGTGGCTGACAATAGAAGTTAGGGATAGAATAAAACTAAAAGAAAAGATGTGTAACACAGCAAAGAGTAGCCGGAAGCCAGAGGATTGGGAGCTTTCATAGGACAACAGAAGGAAACAAAACGGGCAATACGGGCTGAAAAGATGAAGTACGAGGGGAAGCTGGCCAGGAATATAAAGGACAGTAAATGCTTTTTTAGATATGTTGAGGGAAAAATAGTAGCAAAGTGAAATGTGGGTCAATTGAAGGCAGACGCGGGTGAAATTATTATGGGCAACAAGGAAATGGCAGAAGAGTTGAATAGGTACTTCGGATCTGTCTTCGCTAAGGAAGTCACAATCTCCCAGATGTACTGGAGGGCAGAGAATCTAAAGGGGTAGAGGAACTGAAAGAAATTTTCATTTGGCAAGAAATAGTATTGGGTAGGCTAATGGGACTGATGGTCTGCAACCCAGGGTCCTCAGAGAGGTGGCTCTAGAAATAGTGGACACATTGGTGATCATTTTCCAATGTTCAATAGATTCAGGATCAGTTCCTGTGGATTGGAGGATAGGTAATGTTATCCCACTTTTCAAGAAAGGAGTGAGAGAAAACGGGGAATTACAGACCAGTTAGCCTGACTTAGGTGGTGGGAAAGATGCTGGAGTCAATTATTAAAGTGGTAATAATGGGGCACTTGGATAGCAGTAAAAGGATTAGTCCAAGTCAACATGGATTTATGAAAGGGAAATCATGCTTGACTAATCTTCTGGAATCTTTTGAGGATGTGACGAGTAAAATGGATGAAGGGGTGCCAATGGATGTAGCGTATCTAGATTTTCAGAAAGCCTTTGATAAGGTCCCGCACGGGAGACTGGTGACTAAAATTAGAGCACATGGTATTGGGGTAGGATGTTGACGGATAGAAAATTGGTTGGCAGACTGGAAGCAAAGAGTAGGAGTGAACGGGTCCTTTTCAGAATGGCAGGCAGTGACGAGTGGAGTGCCACAAGGCTCGGTGTTGGGGCTGCAACTGTTTCCCATATGTTAATGATTTGGAAGAGGGACTTAGGAGCAACACTTGCAAGTTTGCGGATGACACAAAGCTGGGTGGCAGTGTGAACTGTGAAGAGAATGTTAGGAGGTTGCAGGGTGACCTGGACAGGTTGAGTGAGTGGGCAGATGCGTGGCAGATGCAGTATAATATAGATAAATGTGAGGTTATGCACTTTGGCGGCAAGAACAATGGGGCAGATTATTATCTCAATGGGGTTAGGTTGGGTAAGGGGGAGGTGCAACGAGACCTGGGTGTCCTTGTACACCGGTCACTGAAAGTTGATGTGCAGGTACAGCAGGCAGTGAAGAAAGTTAATGGAATGTTGGCCTTCATAACAAGAGGATTTCAGTATAGAAGTAAAGAGGTTCTTCTGCAGTTGTATAGGGCTCTGGTGAGACCACATCTGAAGTATTGTGCACAGTTTTGGTCTCCTAATTTGAGGAAGGACATCCTTGTGATTGAGGCAGTGCAGCGTAGGTTCACGAGATTGATCCCTGGGATTGCGGGACTGTCATATGAGGAAAGATTGAAACGTCTAGGCTTGTATTCACTGGAGTTTAGAAGGATGAGGGGGATCTTATAGAAACATATAAAATTGTAAAAGGACTGGCCAAGTTAGATGCAGGAAAAATGTTCCCAATGTTGGGTGAGTCCAGAACCAGGGGCCACAGTCTTAGAAAAAAGGGAGGTCATTTAAGACTGAGGTGAGAAGCTTTTTCACCCAGAGAGTTGTGAATTTATGGAATTCCCTGCCACTGAGAGCAGTGGAGGCCAAGTGACTAGATGGATTTAAGAGATAGTTAGATAGGGTCTAGGGGCTAGTGGAGTCGAGAATATGGGGAGAAGGCAGGCACGGGTTATTTATAGGGGACGATCAGCCATGATCACAATATATGGTGATGCTGGCTCGATATGTTTCTATAACTACATGGTTTAACAACACAATGGTTAAGTAACTTACTGGGTATTCAGAAATCTATGGTTTAGATGTAAAGATGCCAGGTCAATTCCCATTATGGTATAGAAATTTAATTCACATAACTCTGAAATAAACAGTAATGACAATTATGAAATTAGCAGATTGTCATAAATTGCAGGGCGGGAAATATGTTATCCTTATTCCTGGACAATATGTGACATCTGACTCTAATCCTGTGGTGGTAACTACAATCCAAAAATAAGAGTGATCATTCGGACACCATAGTAATTTTCATTGTATTAAATTTCACAGCAGATACAAGCAATATCAATTTCAACAATCAACCCATACAAATTTTTTTTAGAAGTATATTTTTGATATTATTTACTTAAATTGTGCAAACACAAAACTAATGTTTGTGGCCAAACTGCGATGTTTCTAATATTCACTGTTTTCTTCCTTTCTTTTTATCGATTAGTGTCTGATCAAGACTCAGTCTCGCATCTATAAAATCTGGATTCAAGGCCAATGCTTTCTTGAAGTCTTCCAATGCCTGGTCAAAAAATCCTACAAAAGGAAAATTTTGCAAGTAAGTTCAGTTTTCTATTTGTTAAAGTCTAAAAAAATAATTTAAAGTGCACAACTTTCACAAGAAAATGCAAAATTGAAATGTGGAACCAAAATAAGCAAAATTAGATTACTAATGTAGGCTATAGAAATAATGTACTACAAATGCTGGTTAATACACAAAAGGACACAAGGTGCTGCAGTAACTCAGAGGTCCGGCAGCATCTGACCTGCTGTGTGCATGCTGCCCTACCTGCTAAGTTACTCCAACATTTTGTCTATTAATTTAGAGATACAGTGTGGAAGCAGGCCCTTCAGCCCACTGAGTCCACGCCAAACAACAATCACTGGTACAAGAGTTTTATCCTACACATTAGGGACAATATACAGAAGCCAACTAACCTACAAACCTGTATGTCTTTGAAACCCATGTGGTCACGGAGAATGTACAGTACAAATTCCACACAGACAGCATCAGAGGTCAGTATTGCACCTGGGTCCCTGGTGTGGTGAGGCAATGGCTCTACCACTGCACCACAGTGTAGGTTGATACTTCAGATGAAGTACTGGCCTGAAAAGTCAACTTTCCCAGTGTTGTGTTTAAAGTAATGACTAAAAACTTTGGTGTTAAGATTTGATGTAACAAAACAATAATTTGTAATGAGAGATTATCGATTCTTTTAACATTTGTTCTTGGTATGTGTGGTATGATAATACTCTATTTATCACTCTGAACGTAGTTACTCTCAAAAGATCATATGGTGCAGATAATCACAGAATAATGAGATGCAGTAAATTCCCAAATATTGATAAAGTAACACTGACCTTCACTGTACCTTAATTGGTACACGTGACAATAAACTGACCTTTGAACCAAATTATAATGTGTGTGATTGAAGATAATGTGTGACATTCAGAGAACCCTGAAAATACTATCTGCAAGAGATGTCTGCTGCTGCAAAAGCAAATTATAACAAATATTAAAAAAATGAATTGAGTATTTTTTATATGAAAATGCAAAAATAATGCAACAAAATATCCATTTATCTTTAAATTATATTTCAAGGTTTAAATAGTGCATCTCCAACAATGGTGCATAACTCTACCTCATTGTATAAACCTACTTACCTTCACTGGATGTGTAGGAAGGAAATGCAGATGCTGGTTTAAACCGTAGACACAAAATGCTGGAGTAACTCAGTGGGACAGGCAGCATCTCTGGAGAGAAGGAATGGGTGACTGCAGTAACTCAGAGGTCAGGCAGCATCTGACCTGCTGTGTACATGCTGCCCTACCTGCTAAGTAGGCAGCATCTCTGGAGAGAAGGAATGAGACCCGAAACTGGAACCCCGAACCTTCACTGGATAATAGATTACAGACTTATTTGGAGCCTCTAGGTGGCAGACTGTACACTTGTCATGATCTGTCCTACTTTATAAAAGCTAATTCTAATCTGTATTGTGTATAGAAACTAATGCAAGGGTCATAAAGTTAAATGCTAAACTAAATGGGAAGAGTGACAGAAAAAGAGTTAAACTAACAGATGTTGATTATTTTAAGAGTTTAATATTTCCAAGACCAAATGAAGGTGGATGTATAAAAAGTAACTCACAACCTGTCAAGAATGAGTAAATGCTTTGAGCTCATGGTTAATGTAGAAAGGAAAAACCTTCAAGGTAAATGTATTTAGAGCTTGTATACAATGGAAAACGTAAGTGAAGTCAGAATCTTAGAAATATTGATGTGTGGAAAGAGAAAGATGGACAGAAACCGAAGGAAGCTCGAGGATTGAACTGGTGTTCGTACATGTGGTAGTTTTGTTGTTGTCTTAAGCTACTGCACAATTGTTGGAGAACCTTTTTTATGAGATGATTGTTTGCATCATAGATCAAGCTATGCTTGAGGGGAGTTATGGAAGATAAGAGAGTTTAAAATAATGCAAGATACTGACCATTTTGGCGATGGGTTCAGCAAAAAGATATGCAAGTTCCAGTTAGGAACAGAACAAGATGTAGAAGCAATAAGTGTGGAGTAATTAATATAACTAAAATACTTAATGGTTCCACTATTGGGTATTGGTGAAGACAAGACAGGAAAGTAAATAATTCTTTCTCTATGCATTTGGGTGTCTATTCCCATCTCTCAAAAGCTCTCTGGGGCTTTCTGGTAGAATTGTGTTCATGTCTTTCACATATCAAATAGTGTGACATTTTCTAGCAATTTACTTATTTCTGATAAACCTCCACAATTAATGTATCAACAACTTTCTTAATTACCTTTTGTGGTTGGGGATTAACCACAGACCACAATCTTTGTGTGGCATTTGTTGAATTTATTGTTGTATCAATCATTATCATGGATGCTGTTTACCTCGAGTTTCAAATGAACAAGAAATGTCATTGCATCTTAGTGTATATGATGATAAACTGATCCAAATCTGAATCTGGACATGCATCAAGTATCAGACCATTTGTGGAGACCCACTAACTAAATCAAATCGCTTTTTCCAATACTTGGAAACAATCAAAAATAAATATGTGGCAGAGCTGAATAAAAGGTCAACAATAGTTGACAATGTTTTTCATAACTGGACTAGTTTGTGATGTCAGAAGAAATCCACTGTTGAAACTAAATGGAATCATCCATACACCCAGGTCTAAACTATTATCTTCCTCAAGAATACTGAACATATTTCTGAAGAAAAAAATGTATCAGGTTACCAGTCTAAATGATAAGATGATGAAGTGGTCTCTTAAAGCCTCTAATTGTGAGGATGTTGAAGCATCTGGAAGATGGAGTGCTGGCTAACCAGATGCTCACTATTTTGCCAATAAACTGGAATTTTGTTTCAAATGATATAGTTCGTAAACTTAAACTGTTCAGGAAATTGCTAAAGGAAACATTGTTGACAAAATCTCTATTTATCTTTACAAGTCGATTGTCAAGGCCAATATTGGAGTTCTTTGTCGAGCCTCATATCAAAGAGGTTCTACTCCAACACCCACATAAAGATAAACCATAGTTCAAGATTCCGCTGGCATTGGGAAAATTATCTGAAAAGTAATTAAGAACACAAAGTTTTTCATCAAAGCTAGATGAACAGCATGATTATAAGTACAAATTAAATACCCGACTTTAACACAGTATATAACATATGCCTCATAGAAAGACAACTGATCTAATGTCACTAATCTTTTAAGGAAAGGCATGCAGACTCAAAAGAAAAACAAATATTACCTAATCTATATTTTATTAATCCTCGATTATAATATGGAACTTCAAAGTCTTCCTTGTGTTCAATTGCTAACGTGTAATCATCCATAGCTTCATAAAAGTCTACTCTTAAGTACTTGATCTGGCCTCTGTTGTTGTATGCATTAGCCAAGTCCTGAGCACAACATTTGCTGCACAACAAAGAACAATACTACAGGTTAAAGAGATGTTATCAACAACAATTTTGTGTTCTGATTTGCAATTATTAATGGCGGTAAAACCATATAGCATGTGTGCTTCCCATAAGTGAAATAGCTCAAAAATGGACGGGTTGTATGAGGAGTGCTGTCTGTCTAAATCAAGAAGCAGCTACATTTTAGGTGTCTTAAAATCAACTGCATTATAATCTGGGAATGTCAAGTGTGGTATATTTCATGGAAGAACAGTAGAAATTACATTATGATTTATTCTACTTGGTGTGTGACTAACAGAAACTTAGAAATGAGGTGTTGAATTAAAAATGTAAAATTCAATTATTTAGGTAATAAATGCTAAAAGAATGAAACAAATTGATGGAAATATCAGTTAAGGCAGGATCTGGCAAACATAGAAAAATAGGTGCAAGAGTAGGTCATTTGATCCTGCTCTGCCATTGAATATGATCATGGCTGATCATCTAAATTCAATACCCCGTTCCTGCTTTTCCCCATATCCCTTGATTCCTTTAGCCCAAATAGCTAAATCTCTCTCTTGAAAACATCCAGTGAGTTGGCCTCCACTGCCTTCTGTGGCAGAGAATTCTACAGATTCACAACTCTCTGGGTGAAGAAGTTTTTCCTCATCTCAGTCCTAAATGGCCTACCCCTTATTCTTAAACTGTGACCCCTGGTTCTGGACACCCCCAACATTGGAACATGTTTCCTGCATCTAGCTTGTCCAATCCTTTAAAAAGTGTGTATGTTTCTATAAGATCCCCTCTCATCCTTCTAAATTCCAGTGAATATAAGCCATAAGTCGACCCATTCTTTCATCATATGTCAGTCCTGCCATCCTGGGAATTAACCTTGTGAACCTACGCTGCACTCCCACATTAACAATAATGTCCTTCCTCAAATTAGGAGACCGAAATTGCACACAATACTATAGGTGCTGTCTCATTGCAGAAAGACCAACTTGCCCCTAAACTCGCATCCTCTCGCAATGAACATGCCATTAGCATTCTTCACTGCCTGCTGTACCTGCATGCTTACTTTCAGTGACAATCACACCCAGGTCTCGTTGCACCTACCATTCAGATAATAATCTGCTTTTCCTGTTCTTACCACAAAAGTGGATAACCTTATCCACATTATACTGCATCTGCCCACTCACCCAACCTATCCAAGTCATCCTACAGCCTCATAGCATCCGCATCGCAGCTCACACTGCCACCCAGCTTTGTGTCATCCCCAAACTTTGATTATGTCACATTTAATTTCCTCGTCTAAATCGGTAATATGTATTGTACATAATTGGGGTCCCAGCACCGAGACCTGCGGTACCCCAATAGTCACTGCCATTCTGAAAAGGACCTGTTAATTCCTACTCTTTCCTGTCTGCCAACCAGTTCTCTATCCATGTCAATACCCTACCCACAATACCATATGCTCTAATTTTGCACACTAAAATCTTGTATGGGACCATATCAAAGACTTTTTGAAAGTCCAGATATACCACATCCACTGGTTCTCCCTTAACCATTTTACTTGTTACAGCCTCAAAAAATTCCAGAAGATTAGTCAAGTATGATTTCCCCTTCATAAATTCATGCTGACTGGCCGTTCCTTCACTGTTTTCCAAATGTGCTGCTATAACTAATATCTATAATAATCGACTTGAGCATTTTTCCCCACTAACGATGTAAGGTTAACTGGTCTATAATTCCTCGTTTTCTCTATCCCTCCTTTATTTAAAAATTGGAGTTGCATTGACTACCCTCCAGTCCACAGGAACTGATCCAGAGTCAAAAGAACTTTGGAAAATGATCTCCAATGATCTCCACGATTTCTAGGGCCTCCTCCTTGAGAACTCTGGGAAGAGAGTTAATGGCACTGGCTTGTGACCCTTGTCAGTACAGAGAAAATTTACAGGTTTTATGTAAGTGCAGAGGACGATGAAGAAGAAATGGACAACAAGTCTATTGTAGGAAAAAGGGAAAATGTTATAAGGTAAAATTAAATTGTGCTGGGGCAATTTGTGGCCAAAAAAAACAAAGCCTATATGAGTATAAAGATTAATTATTAAATCTTTATCAATACTTGTTACTCGTATCCAAAATTCTTGGTTTTAATGTGCCGGCGAAAGAATTGTTTTCCTTACAAGGTGTTTAACCAACTGATCCTACTCCAGCACTTTGTCTTTTTTTGTAAACTGGTCACAAAATCTGGGAGTTGGGTTTTCCGATTAATGCCATCGTGATACTATAGGTATGTTACAAAACTTATCTTGAGCGGCGCTGCAGTTCTGCCACTCCCCGTGTGCGCGACTTTGGCGCCTTTCAGAGGGGGGCGGGTTTAAAATGCCGTTTTTATCCAGACAATTCAAATCGATCCATCTCATGGGATTTCATTGCTAAAGATAAATCGCTCCGACATTTGTTTTATGAAGGTATTTTTAAACTGCACTAGATCATTTATTAGCAAGAGTAATTTAAAAATCACCTTCTAAAGCCGTGAGCTCCGACAACGGGACGGATTTTACGTAGGGGATAAAAGAAGGTACAGTTTATTTTTACATAAAAATGTGGTTCTTAGGAAGCCTTTAATCAAATTTTCATGTTGCGAAAAGGGGACAAAATATATACGAACCGGCAGTATTTATCCTGCCGACTGTGGGTTAAATTCACCGCAAACCGCAAGGTTCCAATTCACCGCGTTCCACTAAAACCCACTTGCAAGTTGATTTAAATGGCCATTAATTTACTGGAATTAAACACTAAATTCCTTCCATTTGGCCTATAAATTCATGAAAATTAGATTTAAAAATCATGTTATATTGTGAATTATTGTGTGAATGTTATTTGGACACAGGCAATTTAAAAATGTTTATCTTTTCTTAAGAAATGGATAGATGTTTAGATCTAGTAATTGAATTTTGTAATTAGCTACAATTAGGTAACTAACTAATTATATGCTTTAATTTCAGGTCATCCAAATAAGATTATTTCATATTTGTTTCAGAATGCTTCAATCTACTAATAACTGAAAATTTCATTCAGTTCTCTTAATTTTTAAGAAAGTTATGTGCTTGACTGTCCTCGATCACAGCTTTTGAGTTAAGGCAATGGGAACCAAGATACTAATTTCCGAGTATGAAAATGGCCATAACGTTTTTAATACTGAAGATATGAAAGTGAATTGGGTGTCAAAATGAACTTTTTATTCTTTATCTGATGGGATAAATTGCAGACTTGATTTTTAAAATCTCAAAATTTTGTAACATTGTGTTAAATTCCGTGTGTCTAAGTAGTTTAAAGAGGATTTGTAATTCGGTGGGATGTGATGCGGTGATCCCATGATATTAAGCGGCCGTGCACTGACTTTATTTCACTCCTGCCGTGTTTGTTTATATTGAAAGAGGCGGAGAGGTTGCACGGAAAGGCCCGATCAAATATCTGTCGCCCCGACGCTGGTTACTAAATGCCCCGCTGGCCGAGCGATGCTGCCTGTGCTCCGAGTCTCACTCACACTCTCTGCTGCCGCTCGCTGCACATGTGAATGAACCTGGAGTAGCTTTCCTCTGCCCGCAGCAAGTCCTGCCTCTGGAACTGAATGTTCGCTTCTGCCAGGACGCCCCGACACTCCATTGCCCACACAACCCTTGCACGGCATTTACCGCTCCACTTCCTCGCAGTGCTCCGCCCAGAGCCCGGCACCCGTTTCAACGGTGGGTGTGGCGACGTCGGGGGGCGGGGAGCAGAGGCGGGGCGGGGGGGGGGGGGGGAGGGGGAGAAGAGGAGGGTAAGTGTGTGTATCTATGAGGGGTTAGTGGGAAAGGTTAAAATATGGCTGTTACTTCTACTTGGAAATAATGAAACTGCAATTCACTTGTGCACACCTTTTTTAATCAAGGTAGAAATAATTCGCCTTCCGCCAAATAGTTATAACAACACTTTTTAGATATAATAAATTACATTTCTCTGTACCTCTGCTTTTCCATGAGATGCAATGGGAAAAATTAAATTTTCAGTAAGATGGAGACAGACTCACTGGAAATATCAGTGATTCTACATCAGGCATTTTGACTACTGTTCAGTGGGAAATAAAGCTAAAATCGGTTAGCCCCTGCCAATTTACCCCACAGGGTTATGACATAGGGGACAGAAATTGTGGTTACTGATATCCTGTTCATGAGCACAATGTTTACAGACGCCACACATCCAGAACTGGTAGTCTGCAATTGGCCGTCCTGTCACAATACACGTCGGAAGTTTTCCTTCTCCTCTGTGAAAGAATGATAGACATTTACATTAAAAATAAGTTTTAATCAAATGCTGTCCAATGGTTGTAGTAATACATAGTCCACTACGTTTTATGTGGACGTGAGTTTGAAGGTATAGAACGACCAGGACGCCATACGAGTGGCAACCCCACCAACTGTCTGTTTTTTTAAATTTTCATTGTCTGTTAAAAGTTTGTGTAAATGTTCTCCAGTTAGTTTTATGTGGGGGGTGGGGGAAACTTTTTTTCAGTTTCTTACCTTGACGGAGATGCAATTGTTTTCCGGGGCGCATCTCCAGTCGCCCATCTATGGAGCTGGAGGCCTCCTCGGACTGACTTAAGCCCCACTGTGGGGTGTGAACATCGGAGCTGATCCCTTGCCTGGGATCGCTCCAACCGCGGCCTGCAGACTTGTTAAGAGCTCGCAGTCTCGGGAGGGGCCAAGTCGGGAAGCTCCAACGACGCAGAGGATCGACCAGCCCTGACGCGGGTTTCGATCGCTGGCGTGGGGGAGCTGACATCCCTCCGATGCAGGAGTTGATCGCCCTGATGAGGAGGGCCTAACTGCCGGCTACGGGAATCAAGATTGTCCCATCAACGGAGGGCTCGAGGCCCCTGACTGCGGGAGAGCGTAGAAGCGAAGAGATTTGTACTTTTTAAATCGCCATACAACACAGTGAGGAATGTGGAGGAGCCACTGTGGTGGACGTTTATGTTAATGTATTTTGTGTGTTCCGTTGTTTTTTATTTGTATGACTGACTTGGAAAATGAAATTCCTCCAATGTTGCAAAACATACTTGACTAATAAAGTATTATTGTGATTGAGATGTCTCTTTGCATCACCTCTTCTGCAGCAACTGGGCAGCAGTAGTTGTTGCCTTGCAGCGGCAGAGACCCAGGTTGGATTCCAACTAAGGGTGCTGTCTGTTCAGTGTTTGTATGTTCTCCCCCTGGCCACGTGGATTTTCTCTGGGTACTCCAGTTTCCTCCCACATTACAATGACATACAGGGTTGTCAATTAATTGGCTTAAGTAAAAATTGTAAATTGTCCCTAGTGTGTATGATAGTGCTAGTCAACAGGGATTGCATGGACTTGGTTGGCCAAAAGGCCTGTTTCCATGCTGTATCACTACACCAAATTACCAAGCTGCACCCTTTTGAAGCCTCTTCCATGGCAATTAAGCTCCCCTTCCATTAAACATTAATTTCACAGTCATGCTGACTCACTGATTTATTATCATTACAAATAATTAAAAATATTTCAGTAGAATTGTAGCAATAGTTTTGCACCTTTTAAAATATTTGTATCTTTATAGACAATAGCTGCAGGAGGAGGCCATTTGAGCCAGCACCGCCATTTAATGTGATCATAGCTGATCTTTCTGGCCATCCTTCAATTTACTCAGAAACAAAAGCAATAGAGAAAAAGATAACTTTTTTTATTAATAAGGAATCTAAATGATACTTATAAGCAGAATCAAAATGTTCCTGCAATATTTTTCTATCAAATGTTTTGTACTCACCCTTCAGGGATACTGTCAAAATCAGATTTCTTGCCATCTTTCGGGCTGTGCTTGATGAAGATCTCAAGGGCCAAATCCTCATACTGCTGTCTCTGTTCTGATGTCAACATGTCTAAAGATTCAAGCTTGATAAAAGCTTTGGAACATGTCCCAAAGGCCCGATTAGCACAAGCAGACAGTGCGAGTAAAGAATAAATTTCCACCGATGGGATTATGTCTTCATAGTCCCGCAAATGAAGTGCTGCAAATTTACAAAATTAGATTACATTTGGTTTCATGCCAACCTATTAATTACAAGGAAAATTAAAATATCTATTTTTTAATGGGTTTTTTTACAACAGAAAAATAGGATATGTATGTTTATTGATTGTTGTATTACACCAATTTTGCTATTAATGTTGGTCAGATTTTCCACAGGATCCAATATCCCATTGATAGATCAGGAAATTAGGAAGTAAAAGGAACACAATTTTTCCTTTAATTTTAATATAAATGAGCTCTGAGAAAGACTTCCTGATTGACATACTAAACTACATTTAGATGTTCAAAACTGTGCTCTACACTAAAGAAAACAAATGTCATGCACATAAAACCTCAAGCAAACATTGATTTGTTAGTTCCAGCTGTTTTTAGTTATGGGACCTGCCACTTATTCACAGTGGCCAAAAATGCAGCAGACTGCTTAACAAATAAATCGGTGTCTCCATGATGGTTTACCAGAGTAAAATAGGACAATTGATTAAAAAAATCCATTTGACATTCCACTGTGGTGGAAAGGCACAATATTAACAGCATGACATTACTGTAGAAGGTACTCAAAGCAGGAAATGTATAGTGCTAACAGAACGCATAATTTCTTCTGCAAATACATCTTTCACATAGAGACACAAATGTATATACTGGAGCTAACCACAACATTTTTTTTTTAAATTCACATCCTTTCATACATCACCATCTTCTTCATATTATGTATAAATCTGAACATAAAATATTGTGCCTTTCCAAATCCTTAGGGAGAAATCACTTGACCCTGTTTTCAACCAGAAGTCAATCTGCCTTGACTTGCCTTAATCATAAACCAACAGTTGACTCAACACTCAGATTAAGACTTCAATCGGGAAATAAATGAGAGCAATTTAAAGTTATTGTTCTGCAAGCTTTTGTTTAACAAAATATCATATGCAAAAGCTTATTTGTGCAACAAAACTAGAATTTCTAATTTTAGTTGTGGAATTATTTCCAAATCCACAGCAGATTCTTCCAATCGCTTCTATCAATCTGCTATTCTCTCATTCCCTCACATATTTTAGAAAGGAACCTTTATTTTAACTCTCCCTCGAGATATTTAAGAAAAAAACATAAATATGTGAGATAATCAACATGTCAGGTAGCATCTACAGAGGGGAAAGAGTTATTATTTCAGGTTGATGACTTTTTCAAGTTAACAGAGGCCATGTTGGGCAGTTATACAGAGGCTGATGAAATAATAAGTAATATTTCTGAAGTAAATACGGAATGAAAGATCATTGCAGGATCAAAAAGTGCAGCAAAGCCGGCAACAGTCTGGTTAAGGAAGAGGAATGGAGCATCCGACTCGGGAATTATGTGATGGGGTCTGATGACAGACTGAAGTTTGCAGATGAGACTCGTGTGTGTGGGAGGATTGAGGGTGCAAGTCTGAGGAGTTGGTATTTCTTAGCTGATGGGGGAGGGAGGGGGAAGAGAATGAAATGGACCGTTTGCAGAATCTTGTTAATCATATTAATGAATATAACGAAAGGAAAGTTGGGTGAACCGAGTTAAGATACGAGGTGAGAATGACAGTGAAAAACACATTCTGTTCTATGACTTGACGTGAAACAAAACCCACCAGGTCAACATTTCCTAAATTAATTAAAAAATGAAATAGAAGAGACAGTTGAACAGATTTCCTTAATCTTAATGACATTCCATAATTTATTTCATCTGGTTGAAGGTTGAGTGGAGCTGGCAAATACATTTTTCAGAAACATTCTGGAATAGTATGCAGATTTAGAGAAAAGATGGGCCATGGTGTTTGACTTGTCCCAGCCAATTGTTGCAATGACAAAACTGCTCTATACACTCAAACCTTATCCTTGGACATAAATGAAACACAGATTGCCTTATGCTTTGGAGTTGTTTCCATAAACCTGTTCATTCACCTTTGAAATTCTCCTGAAACATACCTTTTTTGATCAAGCTTTAGATCTGCTTTAGGGCGGCACAGCAGTAGAGCTGCTGCCTTACAGCATCAGAGATCCAGGTTCAATCCCAATCACGGGTGCTGTCTGTGTGGAGTTTGCAAGTTATCCCTGTGACCACGGGGGTTTTCTCTATGGGTGTTCCGGTTTCCTCCCACATTCCAAAGATGTGCAGGATTGTAGGTTAATTGGCTTCTGTAAATTGTCCCTAGTGTGTAGGATAGAACTAGTATATGGATAATCGTTGGTTGGCCTAGACCTGGTGGGCTCAAGGGTTTGTTTCTACGCTGTATCTTTAAACTAAACTAATCACTTCTCCTGCTACGCTGTAACCCCACAAGGCCAAGTGGAAAGATTCAATAAAGATGGCATCAACAAGAGGATAAAATTGGATAGCTTGAAAGTAATTGAAGCAATAAAAAAACAAATCACATGCTTGAAATGCCCAAAATGAAATCCAATGCTGAAAACGCTACCGAGTGTTATTGATCAGGGGAAGTTTATAAGCACAGTAATTATAACAATAAATCCAAACCTCTTCCAATCCACACTTATACAAGATAATCTATCAGCTCCATATTCTCCAAAAATGTTATTTATCTTCTTGCAGACTGCATAAATACCAAGCATATTGAAATCCTTTTATATGGTGTTCATGTTTTCATTTTAGATGGTTCATATTTTTGTCATAACACATTTCCAGATACAGTCTTTGGGAAACTGTGCTGCTGGGAATTGGATTAGAAAACTCCTGAATGTTGCAAAAACCACGATCACTGAAAATAGCATATCCATCATCCCTTGTTGCTTTTGCCTCATTTAAAAAAGGCTAATATTTTTTTGCAAGTGTTATGCTGGGCAGAAATTATGATGAAAAATTGCGAGGGTATATGTGGGATGACAAGAGAGACAGAACAGCACGCAAAGTCCGGCACCCAGGCCAAAACTCCGCAGCTGGCCTGCCGGCTGGGCTTTGTGTGCAGTCCAGCACCCGGGCCAACTCATCATTCACCCAGCCACGGCCGAGTTGGTCAACGAATTGCTGTCAGGAATTTGTCCCTTATTTGGACCTTTTGTCCTTTATTTGGGAGTGAGAAAGTTGGAAACCCTACGTGACAGTGTGCTGTTTTTCAAATGGAAACTATTGTATAGGATCCCAATCATAACTGATTAGGATCCTATACAATAGAGACAATTGCAGCCCATCTCAAAATACAAATGGTAGGCAGAAGCAAAAGCAACTCAATATCGATGGAATTTCTGGATCAGGGCAGGATTCTGGATCACTCCCTGCCCCAAATGATTGAATAATGCATGCCAAAAATAGGTCTGAATTTTATTTAATATCAACTTACACATACCGGTTTTCATAGCAGCATCTACATAGCCTTCATAAAGTTGACGTTGGGCGAGCAAAAAAAAGTGATAGGCTTCTGCTCCGCGCCAAGCATTGTCAATGATACGATTATCTGAAAATGAGGCATCTTCTTCAAGTAACCCAGCCAGAGCTGTGGTAGCCTGAAACCGTAAAAATGTATTGTTAAATGCCCAAATCCAACAATAGATGCTGCTTGGTATTAACAGAATCTTATGGCTTTATTTCAGATTTCAGGTATTTCCAGTATATTGATTTTCACATTTAAATTTCGGCTGTTAACTTTATAAATTGGTGAAAAATACAGCCAATTTGTAATGTTGGTGCGGCAGTAGAGTTGCTGCCTTACAGAGCCACAGACCCGGGTTTGATCCTGACCATAGGTGCTTTCTGTACGGGAGTTTGTACGTTCTCCGCGTGACGGCAAGAGTATTCTCCAGGTGCTCCGGTTTCCTCCCATGTTTCAAAGAAGTGTGGGATTGTAGGTTAATTGACTTCTGTAAATTGTCCTCATCCTGTAAATGGGTAGGATGGAACTAGTGTATGGGTGATTATTGGTCTTCGCGGACTCTGTGGGTTGAAGGGTCTGTTTCCACGCTGTATCTCTAAACTAATTATAATCCAGAATTAATATCAATTTGGAATGCTTTACCTCAGATCTCTTGCCTTTTAATTTTGCTCTTTGTGTATTCTTTATCTGTTCATGGTAATCTTCTATGAGCAGTGCTGCGAGTACATAAAGTTTTTTAACACGTAATGGTTTGGTTCTCTTTTTTGCCTCTTCCTCAGCAATCTAAAGACAAAAGCAATGTAATTAAATTTAGAAGAACAAAAAACCTGCAACAAATAATCTTCTAAATATACTAAAATATCAACTGGACAAACTGGTGTATTTTGTAGACTCCCAATAACCACTCACAAGACAATTCACAATATTAATTGAGTATTACATTAAGCTTGGTTAATGGTAAAGTGGTAGCCATCATTTCTTTTCTTTGACTATCCCCGGGGATAAAATTACTTGATTCCACTTCAGTTCTTTAGGTTTAAAGGAGCAGATTGGGATGTGCTTGTAAGAGCAAAGTAGTCAGGGTTGTACTGCACTCCTGTCATTTACACTGGTCTTCTATGTGCTCCTAGTCAGGGTTGTACTGCACTCCTGTCATTTACACTGGTCTTCTATGTGCTCCTGATAAAAAGACTCAAGAGGTGCCCACTGCCAGGCTGATTGCTCTTTCTCCATAAGGTCATAAGTGACAGGAGCAGAATTATGCCATTCGGCCAGTCTACTCCGCCATTCAATCATGGCTAATCTATCTCTCCCTTCTAACCCCATTCTACCTTCTCCCCACAACCTCCAGGTTGTACTGCCATGGGCCAGGGAAACCCACAAGCTTTTTTTGCTTCCTTGGATCATTTCCTTTATACATACCATAATCTCTTGCCATGACAGAGATCAGATATGTGTGCATGTTGTAGGAGTCTGCTGTCAGGCAGAATGGCCTACCCATCGGAGACAAGAGTCTAATTAAGTTGGATGGAACTGCAGATGCTGGTTTAATCTGAAGATAGACACAAAATGCTGGAGAAACTCAGCGGGACAGGCAGCATCTCCGGAGAGAAGAAATGGGTGCTGTTTCGGGTCGAATTCCTTCTTTCCTCATTGAGTTACTCCAGCATTTTGTGTTTATCTAGAGTCTAATTAAGACCTTGTTGCTTTGGGTGGGATATTAATCCTGGTTTATCCGATCAAACTGTATTGGAATCCTTGGCAAACTTTGAGCTGCCTATGACTTGGAGGTAGTCTATGATTTGGAGGTAGTCTAAGATTTGGAGGTAAACAGGAGCACTCGGTTCATGGAGCTCAATATATCATGAACGTTGTGCTCTCTTAAAGCAATTGTGAAGTTAATCACCAATATTTGCCTCAAGAACAACAAGGGAACTAGTTATCACCAGTACATTCTTTTACAAATGTGCCAATTTGACTTGGAAAAAAAATCCTGGAAACTTCACTGCACTGATGCAAAATGTTGGAATATTTTCTCACTGATCTTGTACCATACTAATGACAGCAGTTCAGGGTGACAATTCACCAACACCTCCTCAAAGATAATTAGTGATGGGCAATACACACTGGCCTGCCAATTCTGCCCATAATCCAGAATGCACACAAAACCCATTTTTCTGTTCAAAAGACTCATACATAAGCACTAATCACATATCATTTGTGCATCAATTAGTCACAGTGAAATGATATTCAACATGCATCGTTTGATTACCACATCGTGTCAAATGACAATGCATTTAAATTGGACAATAGTACGGTACAAGATCTTCACAATTAAATTAAGAAATTCATTTAGTGCTATATTTCTAATTTTTGCTCATGTGGCAAGTTAAAAAAGTGTTCAAATATGAAGACTTAAAATACTTTAATTACTTCAAAGAAATCAAACATATGTTCAGTTATGTAAACAATATGAGATTGCTACTTTACCTTAAACATGAGCTTTGCACCATCGAGAAAATGGTGGGCCTTTCGATAAAGCTCAATGGCTTCCAAGATTTTATTCTTCTCCAACAAGTGAGATGCATACTTTGCCAAAAGGGATCCAATTTCTTTCATATTGTGATTTTTGGCCAACTCAACAGCCTTATTCCACTGATTTTTTTAAAAAAGAACGCATCAATATATTAGTTGTTCCTTCTGATAAATCAAATGCATCAAGACTTAGCTATCAAACAATTTTCCTTCTGTATCACATCTAGACGTTTGGCAAGAAATTGGAACTATTCTTCTTTTGGCTTGGCAAGGCGAAGCCAATTACAAAGAGGGATAATTTCCATCCTTCATTTGGTCATTGTGTGTATATTATATTTTGTACTCAATCCATATCAATCATTCATTCTCAATCTAGAAATAGACTGGAACTTTTCAATACAAGAGCAATATCAAGGACAGTTATTAGAAATTAACAGCAATATAAACAAAGGAAATGCAATAGAATTACTGTTAGCAAAACTGAAGGCCTTTAGTCCATGCTGGTTTTTCATAGAACAGTATGCACTCTTCAGAGGCTGATGGACTCTTTTTGCAGATGGGGTAAAGCTCAAATATAACAGAGAAGCAGGAGGAAAAAAAATAACAGAAACTAAAGAGACTGATTGAATGTGCAAAAACATTCAGATGCTATGTAGCACAGAAAGCGGAGACACAAGAGACTGCAGATGCTGGACTCTTGATCAAAAAAAAAGTGTTGGAGGAATTCAGCAGCTCAGACAGCATCAGTGTAGGGAAATGGAGAGTCTGAAGAAGAGCTCCAACCCAAAACTTAAAGAAGCAATTTGATACAGGTCAACCACCGATTTTCCAGCACCCTTGGTTCCAAAACCTTTCTGGTTCATCTGTTTTTCCAGACCAACAGAAGTCATGACCTTTGGGATCTGAGATACCAGCCCGCAAAGTCGGTCCCTGCCCCAGGGGGCAAATTCAAACCGCCGATCAGCGCAGAAATCCCAATGAGGTCAAGATCGACGTCTCATCCAGCCTAGGTGCCACATTCGTGCGAGGACTTCTGGGGGGGGGGGGGGGGGGTGGGGGGGGGGGGGGGTGTTTAGTCCATTTTAAAGGGGAGCGGGCCACCAGTTGCCAGCAAAGATGCGGCAGACATATTTTTTGCAAAATCTTAAGGTTTGTTGAATTATAGTAAAAACAAACTAATTTTAGTGGAAGAATAATTCCTCATCAGAAGACTGGTGATTGACAAAATAAAATTGGTGCTTTGAGAAAACTTTATAAAGCATTATAAGCAAGTTGTTTGTTTTTAGATACACTGCCTCTTAATGGAAGCAAACATTTGTAACATTGTAAAGATTTGATAAATAACAGAATACAATAAATGCAGAATACAACCTCTGAAGAAGGATGACAAGGCTGAATTTTGTAATGAGATTACATTTACTAAAAAATAAATGTTTAATGTTAAAATTAAGATACTTATTTGGAAAACAATAACACAAAATGACAACATAGCTGGTCTTTATTACTATCCTACCTGATTCAGATGGATACAGGTTTCAACTGCAGCTTTGGCTTGATTACACTTCAAGAATGCAGATACAGCTTGCTCACACATACCTACAGTAACAAACATGTGAGCTATTTCCTGAAAAAAAATCAAAGAATTCACAGAATTTTGTATAAACAAAATGTCTGAACAACTGTTTAAAAGAAACTAGTGTAGATTTTGATGGATTAAGAAAATTCTTTCCAGCATCTGAAAGTAAAAGGAAATCAATGGAAAAGGAGATAAAAACAAGTGTAGAAAGGAACTGCAGATGCTGGTTTACAAAATGCTAGAGTAACTCAGAGGGCCAAGTAGCATAGAAACATAGAAAATTGGTGCAGGAGGATGCCATTCGGCCCTTCGAACCAGCACCGCCATTCATTATGATCATGGCTGATCGTCCGCTATCAATAACCCGTGTCTGCCTTCTCTCCATATCCCTCGACTCCACTAGCCCCTAGAGCCCTATCAAACTCTCTCTTAAATCCATCCAGTGATTTGGCCTCCACTGCCCTCTGTGGCAGGGAATTCCACAAATTCACAACTGTCTAGGTAAATAGGTTTTTTCTCAACTCAGTCTTAAATGGTCTACCCTTTATTCTAAGACTGTGGCCCCTGGTTCTGGACTCGCCCAACATTGGGAACATTTTTCCTGCATCTAGCTTGTCCAGTCCTTTTATAATTTTCTGGAGAAAAGGCATAGGTGACATTTTGGGTCGAAACTCTTCGTCAGACTGCAAAACTCCTGTCGGAGAGAGGAGGAGAACTTCTTAAAAGTAGGCATAGCTTGAGGAGCTTTCGCAGTGGAGCAGACAAAATGTGTAGGAAGGAACTGTTCTGAAAGACACCTATGAAGCTTGGAAGAGTAATGTTATGTTTTTATCAAGGTAACATTAACACTGCAGATATGGATCATACATGGAGCAGTGGCAGTACTTGAGGCAACCTACATGGCCAGCATTGCATCCGGGTCATAGAAACATAGAAAATAGGCGCAGGAGTAGGCCATTTGGCCCTTTGAGCCAGCACTGCCATTCAATATGGGGATAGGGATCATACACAAACAGTACCCCATTCCTGCTTTCTCCCCATATTCATTGATGCCAATAGCCCCAAGAGCTATATCTAACTCTCTCTTGAAAACATCCAGTGAATTGGCCTCCACTGCCTTCTGTGGCAGAGAATTCCACAGATTCACAACTCTGAGTGAAAACGTTTTTCCTGATCTCAGTCCTAAATGGCCTACCCCTTATTCTTAAACTGTGATCCCTGGTTCTGGACTCCCTCAACATTGGAACATCTTTCCTCCATCTAGCCTGTCCAACCCTTATGAATGTTATATGTTTCCACAAGCTATCCTCTCATCCTTCTAAATTCCAGTGAATAAGCCCAGTCAATCCATTCTTTCATATGTCAGTCCCGCCATCCCGGGAATTAACCTCGTGAACATACGCTGCACTCCCTCAATGGCAAGAATACCCTTCCTCAAATTAGTAGACCAAAACTGCACACAATACTCACCAGGTCCCTGTACAGTAGGGGCTCCTTGCTTCTATACTCAAATCCTCTCACTATGCAATTGGTTAAACTCCTAGCAACAAGTTACATGATTCTCTGTTCCCACTGACATGACAGCTCACATCATGTCCCCTAGTTCCCACATCTTGTGTGGATAGAAGATCCTTCTTCCTTTCCATATAACCATATAACCATATAACAATTACAGCACGGAAACAGGCCCTCTCGGCCCTTCCAGTCCGTGCCGACCATTTGTTTTCCCCTAGTCCCATCTACCTGCACTCAGACCATACCCCTCCATTCCCTTCACGTCCATATACCTGTCCACTTTACTTTTAAATGTTAAAATCGATCCTGCCTCCACCACTTCTGCTGGAAGCTCATTCCACACAGCCACCACCCTCTGAGTAAAGAAGTTCCCCCTCACGTTACCCCTAAACTTCTGTCCCTTAATTCTCATGTCATGCCCTCTTGTTTGAATCTTCCCTACCCTCAATGGGAAAAGCTTATCCACGTCAACTCTGTCTATCCCTTTCATCATTTTGTTGACATCCTTCCTATAATTAGGCGACCAAAATTGTACACCATACTCCAGAATTGGTCTTACCAATGCCTTGTACAATTTTAACATTACTTCCCCACTCCTATATTCAATGCTCTGATTTATAAAGGCCAGCACACCAAAGGCTTTCTTTACCACCCTATCTACATGCGATTCCACCTTCAGGGAACTATGCACAGTTATTCCTAGATCCCTCTGTTCCACAGCATTCCTCAATTCCCTACCATTTACCATGTACGTCCTACTTTGATTTGTCCTGCCAAGATGTAGCACTTCACACTTAACAGCATTAAACTCCATCTGCCATCTTTCAGCCCACTTTTCCAAATGGCCTAAATCTCTGTAGACTTTGAAAATCTACTTTATTATCCACAACACCACCTATCTTAGTATCATCTGCATACTTACTTATCCAATTTTCCACCCCATCATCCAGATCATTGATGTACATGACAAACAACAGTGGACCCAACACAGATCCCTGAGGCACCCCACTGGTCACCGGCTTCCAACCTGACAAACAGCTATCCACCATTACTCTCTGACATCTCCCATTCAGCCATTGTTGAATCCATCTTGCTACTCCGCCATTAACACCCAAAGATTGAACCTTCTTAACCAACCTTCCATGGGGAACCTTGTCAGGGCCTTACTGAAATCCATATAGACAACATCCACTGCTTTACCCTCATCAATTTCCCTAGTTACCGCTTCAAAAAAATTCAAGAAGGTTTGTCAAACATGACCTTCCAGGCACAAATCCATTTTGACTGTTTCTGATCAGACCCTGTTTATCCCGATGCTTATATATATTATCTCTAAGTATCCTTTCCATTAATTTGCCCACCACTGACGTCAAACTAATATGTCTATAATTGCTAGGTTTATTCTTTGAACCCTTTTTAAACAATGGAACAACATGCGCAGTACGCCAATCCTCCGGCACTATTCCCGTTTCTAATGACATTTGAAATATTTCTGTCATAGCTCCTGCTATTTCTACACTAACTTCCCTCAATGTCCTAGGGAATATCCTGTCAGGACCTGGAGACTTATCCACTTTTATATTTTTCAAAAGTGTCAGTACTTCCTCCTCTTTGAATCTCATAGTTTCCATAGCTACTCTACTTTTTTTCCCTTACCTCGCAGAGTTCAATATCCTTCTCCTTGGTGAATACTGAGGAAAATAAATTGTTCAATATCTCCCCCATCTCTTTTGGCTCTACAGACAGCTGTCCATTCTGGTTCTCTAATGGTCCAATTTTATCCCTCGTTATACTTTTGCTATTAATATAGCTGTAGAAACCCTTTGGATTTACTTTCACCTTTCTTGCCAAAGCAACCTCATATCTTCTTTTAGCCTTCCTAATTTCTTTCTTAAGATTCTTTTTACATTCTTTATACTCCTCTAGCACCTCATTTACTCCATGCCTCCTATAATTATTGTAGATATCTCTCTTTTGTCGAAACAAGTGTCCAATTTCCCTTGAAAACCATGGCTCTTTCCAATTTTTACTATTTCCTTTCAACCTAACAGGGACATAAAGATTCTGTACTCTTACAATTTCCCCTTTAAATGTCCTCCATTTCTCTTCTACATCCTTCCCATGAAACAAAGTGTCCCAATTCACTCCTTTAAAATCCTTACGCATTCCCTCAAAGTTAGCCTTTCTCCAATCAAAAATCTCCACCCTAGGTCCAGTTCTGACTCTCTCCATAATTATATTGAAACTAATGGTATTGTGATCGCTGGTCCCGAAGTGCTCACCAACGCATACCTCCGTCACCTGACCTGCCTCATTTCCTAACAGGAGGTCCAGCACTGCCCCTTCTCTGGTTGATACCTCTATGTACTGCTGCAAAAAACTATCCTGCACACATTTTACGAACTCCAAACCATCCAGCCCATTTACAGAATGTGTTTCCCAGTCTATTTTTGGAAAATTGAAATCTCCCACAATCACAACCTTGTGCTTACTACTAATATCTGCTATCTCCTTACATATTTGCTCTTCCAATTCTCGCTCCCCATTTGGCGGTCTATAGTACACCCCTAAAAGTGTTGCTACACCGTTCCCACTTCTCAGTTCCAACCAAATAGCCTCCCTAGACGAGCCCTCTAATCTATCCTGCCAAAGCACTGCTGTAATATCTTCTCTGACAAGCAATGCAACACCTCCCCCTCTGGTCCCTCCAATTCTATCACACCTGAAGCAACGAAATCCTGGAATATTTAGTTTCCAATCACAGCCCTCCTGCAACCATGTTTCACTGATTGCCACAACATCATATTTCCAGGTGTCAATCCAGGCTCTAAGTTCATTCACCTTACTTACAATGCTCCTAGCATTAAAATATACACATTTTAGAAACCCACCATCCCTTATTCTCTGTCTATTATCTTTTTCATCTTTCTCGCCTACATTTTGGGTCCGAGTGCTTCCCTTCTCTGCCTCTTGCCCCACACCCTGACCCCTAGCCCCCTCTACCCAAGTCCCTCCCCCCAGCCTTTCTAATTTAAAGTCTCCCCAGTAGCCTTTGCAAATCTCCCTGCCAGGATATTGGTCCCCCTTGGGTTCAAGGGCAACCCGTCCTTTGTGTACAGATCATGCCTTCCCCAAAAGAGGTCCCAGTGATCAAGAAACTTGAATCCCTGCCCACTGCACCAGTCCCTCAGCCACGCATTTATCCTCCACCTCATTTCAATCCTACTCTCACTGTCATGCGGCACAGGCAGTAATCCTGAAATCGTTACCCTTTTGGTCCTTCTCCTTAACTTTCCCCCAACTCCCTAAATTCTCCCTTCAGGACCTCGTCACTTTTTCTGCCTATGTCATTGGTACCTATGTGTACCACAACATCAGGCTCCTCTCCCTCCCTTATCAGAATCTTTTGGACACGTTCTGACACATGCGAGACCCTGGCACCAGGGAGGCAAACTACCATCGGGTCTCCCGACTGCGTCCACAGAATCGCCTATCCGACCCCCTAACTATAGAGTCCCCTATTACAATTGCCCTCCTCTTTTTGCTACCCTTCTGAGCATCAGGGCCGGTCTCTGTGCCGGAGGCCCGGCCGCTGTTGCTGCCCCCAGCTAGGCTGTCCCTTCCAATCGTACTCAAACCCGAGTACCTATTTTCCAGGTGTACGGTCACAGGGGTACTCTCTAGCCCCTGCTTCTGCCCCTTGCCCTTCCTAACTGTGACCCACTTGTCTGCCTCCTGTGGTCTGGGAGTGACTACCTCCCTGTAGCTCCTCTCTATGACCTCTTCACTCTCCCTGACCAGACGGAGGTCATCGAGCTGCTGCTCCAGGTTCCTAACACAGTCCTTTAGGAGCCCCATCTCGACACACCTGGCGCAGATGTGGACGTCTGGAGGGCTATCAGATTCCCTGACCTCCCACATCTGACATCCAGAACAGTACACTGCCCTGGCCTTCATTCTCCCCCCTTACACAGGATACATTATCAACACAATATAAAATCACTACAAACTGCTGAAATCTGACTGTAAATCAGCTGTTTACCCTGGTCCACTTCCCACCAATCAGCTACTTACCCTAGTCCACTTCCCACCAATCAGCGGCTTCCTCAAAAAAACCCACTTCTCCAAATGGAATGTTATGGATTTAGGTAAAAACAAGCCCCGCGCTTGATTTTAAACCTTACCGGCCGGGTGTCGCTCCTCCCCCTCCTTCTCTTCCAACGGCTCCTGTGGGCCTCTGAAAAAACAAGCCCCGCGCTTGATTTTAAAGCTTACCGGTCGGGTGTCGCTCCTCCCCCTCCTTCTCTTCCAACGGCTCCTGTGGGCCTCTGAAAAAACAAGCCCCGCGCTTGATTTTAAAGCTTACCGGTCGGGGGTCGCTCCTCCCCCTCCTTCTCTTCCAACGGCTCCTGTGGGCCTCTGAAGAAAACAAGCCCCGCGCTTGATTTTAAAGCTTACCGGTCGGGTGTCGCTCCTCCCCCTCCTTCTCTTCCAACGGCCCCTGTGGGCCTCTGAAAAAACAAGCCCCGCGCTTGATTTTAAAGCTTACCGGTCGGGTGTCGCTCCTCCCCCTCCTTCTCTTCCAACGGCTCCTGTGGGGCTCTCTTGATAATTTCTCTACCAATGCATCTTGCTCTCCAATTTCTCTACCAATGCATCTTGCTCTCCCCCATGGTTAGGCATGGTTAAATATGCCATTTCCAATTATCTCAAACCACTCCCCATTTTAAAATGCAGCTAACATAAAAGTTAACTAATTTAACCAGTCAATTAAAATTAACCACCAAATATTACTGTTTAACAAACTTATATATCAAAGTCACCTCGCTTGAATAATTTATAGTGATTTAATGAGTAACATACAAACTTTCACAACATTCCCATTGCATCAATGTAACAAATAATTAAATTATGATATTTCTCCAAATAATGAATTGATCATTTATTGGAATGCACTTGTAATTTGATTCACCAGTTACAACAACATTTTGCTTCCTAGTACTTCTTTTAAAATGTAACATACCTTTGAATTTACTTCATAGATTTATTTTATCCTAATTTTGCACTGCGATGAACCTGAATATTTCATTCCAACAAGAAAGCATTATTTTCACTTACTGGAAGCAGCTTATTATTTTCTGGAAGTGCATTGGCCAGTTTATCTAAACCATCATAATCTTCAAGCATGTAGTAACATTCTGCCAGTCGTTCCTGATTCCGACCCTGAACGTAATATTGAACGGCATTCATCCTGTAAATATCGAAATAACTTCAAATTGCATCCTTTCTGAATGATCTTCTTTAGTAAACAGTATCAATTTAAATATTTGACCTCAACTATCAAAAATAACAAAATGCATTTTCTCCAATAATATGTTATTTCATTACATCCTTATAGATACAGATGTTGGTGAAATGTAATATATTTGTTATTTTTTATTAACAATTTAGTGGTGCCAATTAGCAATCCTTTATTCCCTGGGACTTATTTCAATGGAAAGCTATAGTGGGTGTAGAAAAATAGTGAATTTACAAATTTTATTGGGAAAGGCTATACGGTGAAATTGACAACAGATGTGCAATATGGAAGAGGAAAAGTTGTTGGAATGGAGCAATGATCTGCAACTGCCAAAAATATATATGGTTCCTGAAAATGTTAAGTTATAATGGGCAACTGGCACAACTCCTATCAGAAGACAAATAGAATCAGTGGGGAAATTGTATAAATGCCAGATATTGACCTCTTTGTAGGCTTTCTATTAATCATACATAGATTTGGTAAGAATTTGACTATGCAGCACCAGAGCTTCTATATTTAATATTATTTAAATTATTTAGTGTAAACATCTTGTTACCACTTCTGGCGATCTGCAAAATAGTCTCCAATAGCATTGTAAGCCTGCTCAAGCAAAGCATCGTCAGCATCACCAGAACCAGTCTTTAGTAATTGCAATACTCGAAACCAGTCTCCCAACTTGATCCTTAGATCGATGGCCAGATCTCTAAACATAGGATTGACAATAGTTACATGGAGTACATTCAGCATTAATGAGTACATTCAGCATAAACTTTATTCACCCATCCCAAAGCTAATCAAATAATTAAGAACATATAAAATTGGGGGGTCCAAAGGTATCTCAACTTAACTCTACACATTCTTTATACCCCTTTTGTCCCCAATTGTATCACTGTCTTGATAAACATAATGACCTAGCTGCCAAACCAATACAGAATTCCAAACATGCATCTGAAGGATACTCATCAGCAGTAAACACCTTCTATCCATGTTTAGATACATCCTCTCAGCTTCTTCAAATCTTCCAAAGTAAGCTGCAACTTCTGCCTGTTTCATGGATTCACTCTGAAGATTTCCTAGACGTTTGACAAACTCAATCCCCTGGTAATCTTTACATCGGACAAATGCCTGCTCCGCTGTTTTGAGGTCAAGTCTCTGTAGAGCAGCTTCTGCAAGTAGGCGCCTAAGATACAAGATAAATCCGCTCATTAGCAGGCAAAAAAAAGTTACATCTATTTCGGTACCAGTATATATATTTTACAATATTAGAAAAGTACATAATTATAGTAAAGTGAAAGTTCATTATCATTTATACCTAAAAACAAAATAAAAAGCATAACTATTAGTGCATTTTAAAATAACCAATAATTTGTTACAATTATATACAAGGTACTATTATGCATTCAACAGCAAATATGCATTTGAAAGAATGTTAGAAGTAATACATTTATACAATATTGCCTCCAATGGCTACATACTGTACAGAAAATAAAATAAGGGAACTGAATGGCTGCAATTAAATAATTTTGCCCTTGTATGCTGGTTGCCAAGATTTTCTTGTGATTGTTCACACTTCTCTCACTTACTTTTCACATTTTCTTTTTCAGAAACAAAGGTCCATTTTTGATAAAATATTCCATTACAGTACTTTAGATTATAAGTAATTAGTTTACAGTGCCACAAGATATGGCCCACCACTGCCATTAAAAGGACAATAAGATATGGTCAGTAAATATTAGACTGCCAGCACTGCCCATGTTCCACAAATTAATAATACAAAAAGAAAAGCCAAGTCAAATATGGTTTCTTGAAGGATTAATGTCCTTGGCATGAAATCATCAAATTCCTTACAGATAAAATACACACATTCCAGACATTATGTTAAGGACAAAATGTACATGACTTAGTTTTTCCTTAACTTGTATTTCCAGACATCTATAAACTCCCAGTTCTGGTATCAGATTCTTGGGCTCATCTTAAAATGATGTATGTGGTCTCGGTGCTGGAGGAAGTTCCAGGATTTATTGTAGGAACTGCGATGTCTCTCCAGACCATAATGGTGTATGCATTGGAGAGGAGGGCAAGTCATGGCTTCATTATATACATACTATCCTTGGCCATTCTTACAGAAGAGGCAGAGCATCTGGAAGGAGTAGGCTAGACAAGTGATTGCGGGGCATGTTCTAGATCATTAAGACAGCAGCCACAGGTCAGTGGTGAAGCCAGTCTTGTGTAGCCAGTCAGATGCTTGTGTAGCAAGTCTGCAGAGTTGCTTCATCCAGGGTGGTGTCAAGTTTTTGAGTGTTGTTGAAGCTATATTCATCCAGAAAACGGGAGGGTGTTTCATCACAAACCTGGCTTGTGTCTGATAGAAACTGAAAGGTGACTTGCTTTCCACAAGATACAAGTCTCTGACCAGCTCATTTAACCACAATGGGTCCTGTCCTCGTGGACCTGGCCCAATGCTGAGTTTTCTCCAAGGTATTTAATTTATCCAGGTGCAGACAGTGGGATGAGTTGACTCGCTGCATCAGAGATCTTCAGGGAATAGCTTCATTTGTAGAGCAGGAAAGGAAGGTCCGCAAACTCACCTCCCGCAGTTTTGGAAATAACCAAATAAGTGGGACATGGCAACCTCAATGCACAGACATAAAGGGATGGCTGCGGTAATGGATGTTATGTTTGCAGAGGGCATGTGGTGTTGGCGAAAGAGGCCACGGGAGACTACAGCTGCCGGGGTGAACAAGTAGATCGAGTGCAGCTTGTGGCAGCTGCATGGAGCAGCAGTGGAAGGAGCTGACACCATTGCACAAGGCCAGACTAACCCCTGCTTCATTGATCCAATGCTGCCCAGTCATGGAGCTTCAGAGTGAGGAAATAATAAATTGCTTATCTCCTTTGATTAAAGTTGGAGTTTTCAGACAAGATGGCACCGGAACATGACCACTCTCTGCATGCTGCTCCTGAAGAGGATCTATTGTACTCATGCATAGTATGACTTTACTGGATAGCATGAAGAATGAGCTTTACATTGTATCTCTATACATATGACAATAAATAAACGACAAACCATCTGTCAAAGGATTTTCAACAGTTTTTAAAATGCGCTACATCAATACAAGTAATTTGTTCATCTAATGTAATGTTAACTCTCTACTTGAGCTCTTATCATTTAGGTTGCCGTGAACAAGGCAGATGCAGTTGATTTTTATTTAAAGGGCCGTGCTTAATTATCATTAGTACAAATTTGTTATTGATTCAAGTAGATATTGTTTCTAGGTTAAGCCCAATGTTATTTTGATAGCATTTGTACCAGTTCTGCATTTTAGAGAATTTTTTTTTCCAGAAAAACCTCGCCTAATAAAGGGACAGGAGTCACTAGGAAAACAATGCTGGGAATGTATTTTTGGACCAGTCCTTGCAAACTGCAGAAAAAGATAATCATTTTCAAAATTACCATCATGCCCAAACAATATCCTGCCATCATCCACTTCCTGCCTACCCTCACTACAAAATGGGGTTGTATATGAGAGCAGCAAAAATATACTTGGTTGTAAACTTTGAAATAAAGAAAATATTAGTAGTGAACTATTTATTGTCTAGATATACTTCTCACCAAAGTCTAGGATGTGGGTTCTCCTCAATGAATGTGCAGGCATCTTCAATGCCTACAGTCTCAATCAGGCTTCGACTATCACGTAGTGAACGGATTTCAAAATTGATCATATAGTCTTTGTTGGGTTGGCTTGGCTCCTGAGAGAATAATAAAGGCAATGTGCATTGAGTTAACAGAATCCACAAGATAAATAATTACCAGTGAGATTTTTCTTGATTAAAATTTCTCTTACTGCATAAACAGAAAATGATGTGTTAATGCTGCGTGGTAGATATGGAAACAACTTCATTATTCTGATTACACTCTTGATGGCCTTCGTTAGTCTTTGGTTGGAAGATAATTGCTCCTCTTTGTTAGAAATGGAGAATGTTGAGAAGGGGAGAATGGGGAGGAGGCAGGCACGGGTTATTGATTGGGGACGATCAGCCGTGATCACAATCAATGACGGTGCTGGCTCGAAGGGCCGAATGGCCTCCTCTTACACCTAATTTCTATGTTTTCCATGTTTAATGCAAGAAGGAGAGTTAAGCAGTAATTAATTCCGAATGCTGACTGAAAGCAAGAAAAAGTGGGAAATATTTCAGTGTCACGTTAATGCTTTTCAAAAGTTTCAAAGGTCTTTTATTGTCGGCTGTACCAATTAAGGTACAGTGATATTTGTATTACCATATGGCCATACTAAAAAAAAACACTACGTAAAAGTTACCATAAACATCCACCACCACGGATTCCACATTCCTCACTGTGATGGAAGGCGATAAAGTCTGAACTTCTTCCCTCATTTTTCTCCCACGATCGGGGCAGTCGAACCATCCATCAGGGCGATTGAAGCTCCCGCAGCCGGCTGTCGAAGCCCCCGCGTCAGGACAATCGAAGCCCCTGCGTCGGGGTGATTGAAGCTTGTGTGTCAGGGCTGTTGAAGCTCCTGCTGCTTGGAGCTCCCGAAGTCGGTCTCTAACCAGAGACCGCGAGCTCCACGATATTAAAGCGCAGGCACCCGTGGTTGGATCTCCGAGATCAATCCTCGACAAAGGGATCGCAAGCTCACGATGTTAAAGTCCTGCAGGCTCCTGCGTTAGAGCACCCAAAGTCAGTCTCCAGCAGAGGCCTTCAGCTCCTCGATGTTAGGCCGCAGTGCAGACGGAGATGCGATACAGGAAAAAAAAAATAACATCTCCCTCGAGGTAAGAGATTTAAAAAAAGTTTCCCCAACCCCCCCACATAAAACAAACTAAAGATTACTAAAACATACATGTAACACATACTAAAGAAACAACAGAGAAGGAACGGACAGACAGTTGGCGAGGCAGCCATTGCTGGCGCCACCCAGTGCTTTTGTGAGGCATGCTGATAAAAATTCCGAAGAAAGACATCTTAAGCACAGTGTAATCAAATACATTTTATGTCCTAAAATTGCACTGTACTGTAAGACAAATGTAGATCAAGAAACTGTAAATTGGTCATAATTCAATAAAGAAACAATTGCTGATGAATACAAAATTGTTATGCAGTGAGAGCACAATCACTTCTGCACCTGCTCAGCAGGTTGGTTAGAGCAACCAACAATTGGAAAGAGCACCTGGAATCACAGAGTTGAACCCAGCAATAAACCCACTTCCTGTAGAAATCAAATGCCTTTCCACTACCTGTTCAACGTTAGATCGAATCTGACCACAGTGTGCACTATGAGTACCACAGTTATTTTTATTGGCTTTAAATAGGGAGGAAAAGCAGGATCAGACTTTATAATGGGAAAAGGTTATACAGGCCCTGAATTTCATATATTAGCCGACTATTTTCAGTCATTCGGAGAACAAATTCTGGAGCATGTGCAGTACTAAATGCCAATGCATCAGAATATAGTTCCAAAAGCTAAATAAAAGTTTGTATGCAACAGTAAGAATTAAACCATAGTCTGCAGAATGGCAGCTAAGTAAGAGAAGGAAGTAGCGCTAATTACTTGCACAATATTAGCAGGAAATCAGTAAATATATACAGACTGCACTCAGCAATGCAATATATATTGTGTAGAAAGGAACTGCAGATGCTGGATTAAACCAGAGGTAGACACAAAATGCTGGAGTAACTCAGCAGGTCGGGCAGCATCTCTGGTGAGATGGAATTGGTGATGTTTCGGGTTGAGACCCTTCAGGATAAACCAATTCCTTCTCTCCTGTCCAGCTGAGTTACTCCAGCATTTTGTGTCTATCTTTATTACAATTTATATTCTTCCCTAGAAAATATGATTCTGGGTACATTCTTAATTCAGCAGTCTTTATGGTAAATACCTTTCTCTGACTCCTATTGTAATCAACACACACAAAACACCTACATTCAAATCAGAATTGCCAACAGCTTGGATTGAGGCTGCTCGTTATCCTTGAGATAGCTATCCAATTAGCTCCACTTTCCTGCTCTTCTCCCTGTCCCTTACCATTAACTCTGCCTCCTCCCAGCTTCTTCCTTGACTGAGAACAGCTTTTTTTGTACTGTGGGTTTGCAGTGTGCTGTACTGGAACTGCAAACTCTGA
This sequence comes from Okamejei kenojei, assembly GCA_035221665.1. NCBI lineage: Eukaryota > Metazoa > Chordata > Chondrichthyes > Rajiformes > Rajidae > Okamejei > Okamejei kenojei. The sequence continues at coordinate 52,099,972 of CM069135.1, read as the reverse complement.
AACAGTTGTGTTTAGTAGAATGTGTGAGCAAGTTCTTTGCAATAACATGCATGGCTTCCCCATTTGCACATGGCCTTCAGGTACTCCCTTTACAACAATGAAGGGGAGAGCCATAACTACCAGGCATCCAATAAACAGGGTTTGATTCTGTATAGTCTGACTTCAATATAGTCTGTATGAAGTTTGCTCATTCTCCCAGTAACTGCAAGGGTTCCCCCCTAGACATTTCAGTTTCCTCCCACATCCCAAAGGACATCAACATTGCCAAGACTTGAGGGCCTGAGCTATAGGGAGAGGTTGTGCAGGCTAGGACTTCATTCCTTGGAGCACAGGAGGATGAGAAGTGATCCTCGAGAGGAAGAGATATGTCTTTTACCTTGAGGAGGGTAAATCAAGAACCAGAGGACAAAGGTTTACAGTGAGAAGGGAAAGATTTAATAGGAACCCGAGGGGCAACATTTTCATAGAGGGTGGTGGCAATATGGAACAAACTACCTGAGCAGGTAGTTGAGGCGGGTACTATCACAACGTTTAAAAGACATTTGGACAGGTACATGGATACAAATGTTTAGAAGGATATAGGCCAATCACAGGGAGTACTGTAAATGGGAGATCTTGGGTCGGCGTGGCAAGTTGGGCCGAAGGGCCCGTTTCCACTGTTTCCATGCTATATGACTCTATGACTAATAGCTTGGTTAGATGGCTACTGTAAATTGCCTCTAGAGCGGGTATCTTTACTTCCCTCGAAATTGATTACTGGGAAGTAAATTGGAGAATCGGATTATGCTGAGTTCCAACATAGATTCAATAGGCCAAATGACAAAGAAAGAAGCCATACGGGTATATAACAAAAAAAATATTTTATGTTTGATTCTTTGTGTTCACTTATTTTATGTTCCTTCGTTTGTGTTCATGCTTTGTCTAACTGCAATCTTACATTATCAACCAGATTATTTTTTAAACAGCTTTAAGGCCCTGTCCCACTTTCCCGAGTTACTCATGAACTCTCCCGAGTTTTCCCCTTGATTCGAACTCGGAGAATTATGGTAATAGCCATTCGTAGGTACTCGGGCTATAATTTTAACTCGTGGACATTTTTCAACATGTTGAAAAAACATCCTGACTTACCCGATGCCCCGAGTTCCTACGGCTGGCATTACTAGCTGCTACGAAACACCTACAGGCTCGCTACCGACATTACCCAACATTCCCCAAGTTCGAATTAAGGGGAAAACTCGGGAGAGTTCATGAGTAACTCGGGAAAGTGGGACAGGACCTTTACTCTGTGGCATCAATGACATCATGCTATCAAAGATAAGAAACTGCTGGAGGAATTCAACAGGTGAAACAGCATCTGTGGTCGACACTTGAGCTGAAACTCTACATCAGCACTGAGAGTGTTGAGGGAAGATAGCCAATATAAAGGATGAGAGGGAAAGATGAAATTGGGGCTGGTAGGCGATAGGTGAGGAGATGGATAATAGGCAAAGGGGGGAGGGGGAGATTTGAAAAAGGTGGTAGGTGATAGGTGGAAAAAGATAATAAACAAAACTAAAGGTCTGAAAAATGTGTGCAAAGTTGATCCGCAGGAAATAGTTCAAAAACATGGCTCTCAATTAATGACCTGGTCTACTGTGCTATGCCATTTCAAAGTTTTTAGATGAGCAAATAAATATAAAATGAGTTGAAGACATAAGAAACTGCAGATGCTGAAATCCTTAGCAAAACATTATGGAGGGCATTATGAAGTGCCCTCCATAATGTTCAGGACAACCCATCATTTATTTATTTGCCTCTGGTCAATTCTTGAGTGGCCAAGTCAATCACCCAATCTGAACACAATTGAGCATGCCTTTTATATGCTGAAGAGAAAACTGAAAGGGACTAGTCCCATAAACAAGCACAAGCTAAAGATACAGGCCTGGCAGAGTGCCACTAGAGAAGACACCCAGGAACTAGTGATGTCCATGAATCGCAGACTTCAAGCAGTCATTGCATGCAAAGTATATGCAACAAAATACTAAACATGACTACTTTCATTTAGATGACATTGCTGTGTCCCAAACATTATGGTGCCCTGAACTGGGGGAACTATGTAGAAACACTGCTGTAATTTCTACATGGTGAGACCAAAATGTATAAAAATGTCCTTTATTAAAATCTGACAATGTGAACTTTAACCACGTGATTTTGTCTATTACATATCTCAAATTGTGGAGTACAGAGGCAAATAAATAAATGATGGGTCTTTGTCCCAAACATTATGGAGGGCACTGTAGGTGGATAGGTACAGGGGTGGACGGGGAAACGTGGACAATGTAGTGGGAGAAATGGATGTGTGCCAGGGTGGGGTATGCACAACAATGACAGGAAATGGAGAAGGATGTTATGTAAAATTGGATAATTCAAATGTTAATACTGTTGGGTTATAAGCTACTCAAGTGGAATATACAGTGCTGTTCCTCTAGTTTGCATATAACCTTACTCTGGCAATGGAGGATGCCAAGGGCAGAAAGGTCAGTTTGGGAATGGGAAGAGGACTGAACATGGTTACAAACTGGGTGATCCAGCAGGCCTTGGTGGACTGAGTGTGAGTGTACGACCAATAAAAATGAGGGAGGTATCCTATCAGAGATATTACCTTTGTCCCACCCATGCCTCCTCTACCCTCCTTGTGACTTCAAACTAACTTTCTTTTCTGTTTTCCTATTTTTCATGAAGGCATTCGGCCTGAACTTTTTACTCTGTTTCTACTCTTGCAGATGCTGCCTGACTTACTTGTATTTTCAGCATTTTCTATTTTTGTGCAAATTCTGATATTCACAAGTACTCAAAAATACCTGTGAATATCAAAAATAGTAAAGATTAAATTGAAAATAATAATTAATATATTTAAACAAATATATTTAACTGAAGCAAATAAAATAGGTTCTACGTACCATTTTCCTGGCAGTCATTTCTTCCTATAGATTTCAATGAGGCTGCTGTCCATGCACTAGCCTAAGCTGGCACAGGCTCAAAGGACCGGTTTCATGGCCAGAGTACTGGAAAATCTGAGGAGATTTGGGTGTCCCACTGAACTCCACAATGAGTCCATCAGTGAAACAGTGTCCTGGGCTGGTAGTCAACAGGAGTGAAAAACTGCAGTTCAACTTGTACTAAAAATACAGAGTTTCTGCTCAGCTAAGTGCTTAAAAGCTATCAACTCAGCTCTTCCTTGGATTTCATTTTTTAAAACTCGAATTTAATTTATTTTCCTACGAAAGTGGATTAGTGACTGGCCACCTCATTGTATATTTATTAGCTCATCTGCAGAACAACAGACAGCCAACCATGTCATCTCTGAGTGCCTGCTCTAACACCCACCAAATGGAGCTCAGGGCCTGGCAGACATTGACGTAGAGACAACAACCTGGCTGCTCAACACCCGGCTTGAGATCTAACTATTCCTTTGGTTTTTGTTTCATTCACAAGACGAAGAAGCTCATCTGCAAACTTTGAAATCACACATCTCTGCACCTAGGCCAGCTCATTCATTGGGAACCATGTTCCTACATCTATTCACTGCGGAACAACACTGTACACTCTGGTCATACTTGCAAAACAACTGCCCACAATGCCATCTAGATTCTTATCTTTCTATCCATGTTGACACTGTTCTTTTAATCCCATAATTTTTAATTTCCTTCCTCTCTACTTTTGACCACATGGGTTTTAAATTAGCACGGAAAAGGGCTCTATAGTTATGACACTAACTATGTTTGATATTAAAAGTATTATTAATTATTAAGTATATAAATTTAATACCCCACCCCGACATATATAGCCCTTAAGGCAAAAACGGAGCTGGAATTATTAACATCTTTTTTTTCCACGGAAGTCCGTAGATTAATAGCCACTCTAGTGTGGCTTACACTAATACTAACTGCACTAATTATAGTTGTAGTCATTTTTTTCCCCCTTACACTTTACTAACATCACTTTACTCAGTTTATTATTTTTTTATTATTACTTTTATATTATGTATTTTATTTCATATTATATATTATATGGATTTAAGTATGATTGGTATTATATAGTTAGTTTAAAGAGACGTGTGTATAAGACAATGACACCGATATTAAATTTCATCAATCTGATGTTTGGGTATAGGATTGGGTTAGATGAGCTGAGACATCTACTCCATTATAAACCACCTTAATAATAACATGTATGACATAAACACTAGGATTGGGGGTGATGGAATCACCTTCTGTAGTTGGAATGTTAAGGGAATTAACGAACCAATTAAAAGAGGTAATTAGCTCAATTAAATAGATTGAAATCTGATATTATTTTTCTCCAAGAGACACACCTTAAAAAAGACGCGCAGTATAGATTAACAGCAAAATGGATTTCCAAAGTATATCACTCATCATTTATACATAAGTCTAGAGGGATGGCAATAATTATTTCTAAAGGTATACCTTTTAAACAAAGCTCAATAATAGAAGATGTTGAGGGTAGATATATAATAATTACAAGTGAATTATATTCTAAAAAAGTAATCCTTATGAAAATATATGGTCCTAATTTTGATAATCCATTATTCTTCAAGCAAATATTAATAGAATATTCACTGGCCTTGAGGGGGATACGACATATATTGCCTGAAGTAGATTCATATTGCCCGAGTCGAAGACGAGGGCAATATGGATCTAGTGAGGGCAATATATGTCGTATCTCCCGAAAGAGGACAGTCAATATTGTTATTATTACCCATATCAGACATCTAGAGGAAAATTTGAACATCTCAGCTCGGCGGACTTCCACGTAAAATTTAACCAAAATGGACGCGGCAGTCTTCCTGTCTGCCGTTTGAATATTCTAAATTTCCCACGCAGCGTCACGTTGCCGTCACGTTGCCAAGTTCCCGGATGTGAGACCAGGGGAATATAAGACTATATTCCCCGCTGTTTTAACAGGTAAAGTCCATAGGCGTTCGCAAGAAAGGGGAATACAAGAAAATATTCCCCTGTTACCCCTGCTGGCAGTAAAAACGAAGGGAATACAATTTTGTAAAAGCATACCTCAGATGTGTGATATGGGTAATAATTAACAATATCCCTATATCCACTCAACATAATCTAATAATTGGAGGTGATTTTAATTGTACCTTAGATAATTATTTAGATAGATCATCAATGAAAAGGAAAACCCCTTCTAAGTCAAGCATACTTATAAATTATTTAATTAAAAAATAATATCAGATTTCAATCTATTTAATTGAGCTAAAACCTTACCTCTTTTATTTTATTAACACTGCAAAATGTTAAGGATATCTGGAGAACAGATAACCCATCTGGTCGAGAATATTCATTTTTCCCCTGTATTCGGAACCTATTCAAGGATAGACTATTTTTTAATAGATTCAAAACTAATCCCATTTACGTATGACTCAAAATATCATAATATTATTATCTCGGATCATGCTCCATTAACATTTAAGATAAAATTAAAAGACATAACTATTAAAACCTCTAACTGGAGACTCAACCCACAAATATTAAATGATAAGGCTTGTTATGATTACTTGGTAAAACAGATTAAATTATTTTTTGAAACTAATGACAAACCTGGAATTTCACCATCACTGCTTTGGGATACATTTAAGGCATTTATGCGTGGTGTGATAATATAGGCACACGCATACTTCAATAAGGAAAATCGAAAGACTCAATGAAATAAAACAATTAGATATTGAAAATGCAATATCCCCTTCAAAGGGGCTAAAGTAATAAAATTGCATCATTAAAATATAAGCTAAATCAAATATATTCAAATCAGATTATTAAACTTTTTCAACAGACTAAATTTGGGGATAACAGACTTTGAATTTGGGGATAAACCACAAAAATTACTGGCACGCCAGCTTAGAAAATTAGATGAAGAGAAAATTATACTTAAAATTAGATCTGAACAAGGAGAAATATTGACTTTACCAAAAGATATCAATGATACATTTTTACAATATTATCAAAATCTGTACTCATCTAAACTAGCAGGACAATCAGATGGAATGGAAACATTCCTACAAGAATGTCATATTAATAGTTTGGATCAGGAAGGTAGAGACATGTTAAATGCTGATATATCAGTAAAAGATATTGAAGAATCAATTGGATCATTAAATAATGGAAAAGCCGCAGGCCCTGATGGCTTAAGTGTTGAATTTTATAAGAGGTTTTATGATCTGATCTCTCCACCATTACATATAATATATAAATATGTTTATGAACAAGGAAAGTTACCAGAATCATTAAATGAATCTACAATTACACTTATCCCTAAAGCTGATAAAGATTTGGAAGACCCTGGGTCATACAGAGCAATAGCTCTTTTAAACACTGATCAAAAAATACTAACTAAAATTTTATCTCAGAGGCTAAGTTTAGTGATTAATAACTTAATACATCATGACCAAACAGGTTTTATCCCATAACGCTATTCATGTTATAATCTGAGACGTCTATTCAATATCATATACTCAAAAAGAGTGAATGATATTGAACTAGCTGTCATATCCTTAGATGCTGAAAAAGAATTTGACCAGGTTGATTGGCCATATTTATTTAAAATAATGCAGAAATTTCAACTGGGGATAGATTTTCCAAATGGGTAAAAATCATATACTTGAATCCAACTGCAAGAATATTAACAAATCAAATGTTATCAGCAAAATTTAATCTCTTTAGGGGTTGTAGACAAGGATGCCCGTTATCACCATTACTATTTGCTCTGGTAATAGAACCATTAGCTGAAATGATTAGATCAGAACCAGAAAATATATGGATATAATACCAAAAAACTACAACGAATAAAATATCTTTATACGCAGATGACATCTTAATTTATATCACAAAACCGGAGATTAGTATTCCCAATCTACTTAATGTTATAACTAATTTTGGCACATTTTCTGGGTATAGAATTAACTGGAATAAAAGTGAAATTATGCCTATAACTGGAATAAAATTAAATATATTAGAACAATTCCCACTTAAAATAGTCACGGACAAATTTAAATATCTAGGAATTAATGTATCTAAATCCTATAACTGTCTATTTAAAAATAATTACCCTCAATTGTTAAATAAACTAAAAAAAATATTTTATATTGGAAAACACTACCTATTTCAATGATCGGTAGAATAAATGCTATAAAAATGATTTTTTTGCCACAATTGTTATATTTATTTCAAGCCATCCCTTTATATCTCCCTAAAATGTTTTAAAAAATATAGATACTTTGGTTAATAGTTTTATTTGGCACTATAAAAATCATCGAATAAGTAAAAAACATCTATGTAAATCTAAAATAAATGGTGGACTAGCACTACCAAATTTCTTATATTATTTCTGGGCAGTTCAGATTAAGAATATGGATTTTTGGTTGGGAAATTTAGATTATGAGCCAAGCTGGCTAAAGATGGAAAAGGAAGACTGTTTGCCTTTTGATGAAGGTTTGATACTTTTTGCACCAAGGGAAGTACAAAAGAAAATGTATGGTGATAACCCTATAATTCATAGCAATAGACGTATTTGGAAACAAATAGTTAAGATCCTACATATGGATAATTTGTCATTTTGTTTGCCAATTATGAATAATCCTTTGTTTAAGCCCTCTGTATTCGACAAGGGGTTTAGACATTGGAATGATTTAGGAATTAAGGATAGAACACCTTTACAAGAAAGGAAAATTTCTTTCATTTCAAGAGTTACAGGATATCTATGGATTGCAATCAAATAACATATTTAGGTATTTACAAATTAGAAACTATATTAAGTTAAATACACAAGACTATAAAAATAGAAAAGCAGGATTATTAGATGAATTGTTTAATAAACGCCCAAATACAGAAAAATTAATAGCGTATATATACAATACTATCTTGGATAGGGAAATCCCAACTTCGGAAATATATCGACAAACATGGGAAAATGAAATGGGTTTATCTATAACGAAGGAAACTTGGGAAGAAAGCCTACAACGTATACATCGTTGCTCATTAAATGCTAGACATATATTGATACAATTTAACGTATTACACAGATTACATTATTCAAAAACGAAATTAAATAGAATTTATCCTAACATTTCTCCTATTTGTGATAAATGTCAGAACTTGGAAGCTAATTTAACGCATAGTTTTGTAACATGTATAAAACTTAATTATTATTGGACAGAAATCTTTAGAGTTATCTCTGAAGTTCTTAAAATTAAACTGGACCCAGATCCAAGATTAATAATATTAGGAGTTCTGGATTCAAATCTAATATTAACAGTAAACCAAAGAAAACTTCTTGGATTACTGTTTGATAATATGGAAAAAATTAATATTGAAATTTTGGAAGGGAACATTATCCCCCACAATTAAAATGTGGACAATGGAAATGTTGGAGACGTTGCATTTGGAAAGAATCAGATTTGTCCTAATGGACAAATACGAACTCTTTGAACAGATACGGTCTCCATATACAGAATATTTGAAGGGGTAGCTGTTCTTGGCATCACAACTCAATGGGTACCCAGCAGGATTAGATGAAAATTATTCCTTTTTTTTTATTTGTATACATGTCTCTATTGATATCGTTATTTGAAATTGTGTTATTCACTATTAAGATGTATACTATAATCTTTTTTTTAATTACTATATATATATATATATATATATATATATATATATATATAGAAAAAAAATTGTGATATATATTTAATTAAAACAAAGTAATATATATATATATATATATATATATATATATATTTATATATTTATATATTTATATTTTTATATATATATATATATATATATATATATATATATATATATATAATACTTTGTTTTAATTATATATATCACAATTTTTTTTCTCTTTCTTTTTTCTTTCTCTCTCTCTATATACATATATATATATATATATATAAATATATATACATATACATATATATATAATCAAAATTATTATTTAATCACCATTCTTATTGATTAAAATCTATTATTTTCTTTTTTCTATTTTCTAAAAAAATAGAAGTTTATAAAAATTATTCGTAACATCCGTATACTTATTGAAATGTTGGTTGTGTATTTGAAAAGTTGTTATACCGTTGTTATGATGGATTACTTCTAATAAAAATATTATAACAGGAAAAGGGCTCTTTGGCCCAACTCGTCCCTTCAACCCAACTTCATCCCTCTTAACTGTGAGGCTTTGAACACATGACCTAATACTACCAAGCTATTTCTTTTGCTGGGTTTTTAGCATACCACCACACTCTCCTGCAAGTTTGATATGACTGATTGAGGTTGAGAATTCGAAACTGTCCAGTCAAATCAAAAATGAAAATGTAAAAATATTATAAAAATCGTCTTTGTTAACATATCTTTGTTAACATATCACCAAGGGCGGCATGGGTAAGGTGGAGTTGCTGCCTTGCAGCGGTAGACATGCTGCCTTACAGCGCCAGAGACTCGGGTTTGATCCTGACTACGGATGGTGTCTGTACGGAGTTTGCACGTTCTCCGAATGACCTGATAGGTTTTCTCCGATATCATCAGTTTCCTCCCACACTCCAAAGACGTGCAAACATGAAGGTAAATTGGCTTGGAATAAGTGTAAATTGTCCCTAGTGTGTGTAAGATGGTGTCAATGTGTGGGTATTGCTGGTCGGTGCAGACCCGGTGGGCCGAAGGTCCTGTTTCCGCGCTGTATCTCTAAACTAAACATTATGTTAAATAGTTTCCTAATTGTTTATTTGATCCACGATAAATATTACACCAAAACTTACCTTCAGAATTTCATCCAAAAGTACAGACTTGATTTCCAAATTTTCAAAATTGCATATATACCCAGATGTTTGAATTGGTTCCTATAAAGATGAATAGTAACATGCCAGATATAAAACATCAAAACTCCAACATCCAAACTACAACTTTCTACACATTTCAACTGATTACCAACTACATTTTCAGAACACAACTTGTCCCAAATACATCAATAAAACATTTGGAATGCAATGATAAAATCAGTAACTAACATATTCATTAATCTGTCAAATATATCAACTTTTAAACTGTATGTAGCTATTTTAACCTATTCCCTGCATGCAAAAAATGGCCATCATTTTGCTTCTGATATTGCTTTTTTTTGCCTTACAAAACCTCAAAAATCATTGGCAGCTTGATTTGCCAGAGATATACAATAGCAGCAGGTAGGCTTATTAGAAAAGAGCAGATGGGAGGAATGGTTACAAATAACTAGTCAACACACCATCGGATACCAAATCAAGACTTAAGCTTAATTTTAAAGTAGGCTTGAACTGTATTCCCTCTTTAAACCAAACCCATGTCAATCTTCACATTTATTTGTTTTTAATTCAAGAACTGTCTGTGATTCAGATGAATCTGCAAACTAGTCCAATGATAATTAATTTATCTTGTTTCTCTATGCAGCTTCTGTGGCATGATCTTCATTGAACTTCCATAGATAACTTCAATAGATGAATCACACAAGCGAGAACATTTCAAGGTGCTGATAAACATGATTTATTTCCCCTCAAACCAAAGCTTCTGAAAATTGATGACTAGAACTAGAACTAATTAAATCAATCAGTCTGAAGAGAGGGTTCTGACCCAAAACATTGTTTGTCTATACCCTCCACAAATGCCACCTGACCCACAGAGTTCCTCCAGCACTTTGATTTTTGCTTAGTCCATGCACTTATTTGGACACCTGGTACTGTACTGAGGAAGATTGTTGCATTAACAGTTATTAGTGTTACTTTTGTATTATACTGTGTTTTGGGGCAAGTTAGAGACAATTTGCAAGAGACTATGGATAGGATTGTCACCAGTGGAAATGCAAACACTTGAGAGATTGCAAGGGTGATTTGGAAATGCATGCTGGTTCAAGTTACAGTTTAAGCTGTGCAAAGTTGTCTGAAATACAAAGGTGTCAGTCTATAATATATTACATCGGATAATTACATTCAATTTTTTTGTACAATCTTGCAATGTTTATAATGTAAAACACCCTATAATATCCATTATAGTTTTTACTTAGTTTTAAAAATATTTTTAAAGAATAAGAGCTCTGGATCATGCTGTTCCAAATCTGATTTTACCCTGACATGACAGTTTCAGACTAAACTCAGAATAGGTATCAGGGAGAATCCTTACACTGTTTTACCTTGAGCTATGTCTTTATCACATTCTCCTTTTTTCCCCTGTCCTATAAAGGCATATGGCATTAGTCTGTTTCATTACCACACCTCTAATCAGAACATCATATGTTGCTTTCAGGCGAAGTAGCAAGTTAAGCAGCAACTATGATACACACAAATTAAATATTTGCTGCTCGTTACCGAATGGTGACTGTTCTGTTGAAAACACACCACAAAATTGTGCTTACAAACTCCTTGCTATGTCACTTGCTTTTTCATGTTTCTGTTCATCCCCTCTCAGAACCATCTATCTTTGCCTTTTGGACTGTTTCATTTAAACTCAATGCGGGCACAAGGAACAGTGTCATGTATTTTTATTAGGAACCTGATTGCCGGTACTTGCTCCCCTCCCCTCTCCGATTAATCTTTCCAGCATTTGGTTTGGGTTTTCTGAAATCTCACATTACTTTTAAGTTAAGAAATATGTAAAGCAATTTGTATAAAACAATCACCTCAGGGTCCAAGTTTCTGAAAACATACATCCTGGTCTTCTCCATCATGGCAAACAAATCTGGGTTGTCATTTGCCCACTTCATATGCCAAACATCTTTCCGCTCAAATTTCATCTCCTCGCCCACTACTTGCTGTCCCGTGCTATCCATTATTCGTGTTTCAAGGTCAAAGAATGTCAAAATACCTGCAATATCAATGATGGCAAGGCGGCTAGACAGACAAAAATATATTATTAGTACATCAATTTAATATTATTCAACTTGTTTATATCAACTACCATTTTGTTATATTTCAAACTACTCCAGTTAAACATTGAATATGATTAACTTGGAGTTGGATACAGCTTTACCAAAAGGTTCAGACTGCCACTTCTGGAACCTACAGTAAAGTAAAACATCCTGAGGTATAAAGTTTAAATGGAAAAGATTGCAACCGAATTACAGAACAATTTTCTTTTAAACAAATTCATTATTAATGAATTCAAAAATACCTTTCCATACGGAAAATAAATATCTATCAAAAATAAAACAAAATAACCACCATACCACAATAACTGTCTCACAACTTTCCCTACAAATTAGATTGCATTGCATTATGCTTTTTTGTGATACATCACTCATAGGAAAACTAAATTGTTACTTGAACTCAGGTAAGGATATGGTTCACAATGTCTTTGATTTTATCATTCCAGATTCCTCCAAGCACCTGTTCCATCATGAACAAATGATCTTTGATCTGTGCAGTGGCATCCAGCAAAGCATAGCACAAAATCTGCAGGATGTTGCTTCTGGGATTATATTTACGCTGGATGCCTTAAGAGTTTATTTCCGGGTGACGTATGGGCAAAAATACAAAATAGGTAGATCTGTCCTAATCTTTCTTTTCTCTACTTTCTCCCTTTTTTTCCAATCTTTTTAGCTTCTCATCTATGTCCTTTATTTCTTTTGCTGTCTGTTTCCCCTCCCTTTTTTTGTTTTTTGCACTGAGTAGGAGCAGCTTTTAATCTCATTGTACATGTGTATAGTGACAATAAAAAGGCATTCTCTCATTCTCATTCTACTCGCTTGTCTATCTATTCCGACACTCTTTATTTCTTATTTCTCTCTCACTGTTCTTTTATTATTAAATTAAAAATACGAAGTTGTACAAGAATGTAAATATGTATTTATGTATTAGGTACTCAAGTACCACACTATTGTACTTACTTCTAACAAAAATAAACACCAAAAAAGAGTTTATTTCACGAAAAATAACCTCCCATAAGAAATGACAGAATTCCACCCTTCGCTCGTGTGAGAAACTCACCTGGAATTACAGTTCAATGACAACTGATAACTTCTGCAGTTCAACTGATAGTTTTGAAGCAGGCTAATATTTGGTAAACTGTATTTATGAAGTTTCCTGATTCACGACCCTGGAAAACATAAATCAATGTAACTAATTTTGTACATAACTAGTCAAAACAATTTCCTTCCTAACATTCTCTGCAGAAGGTATTTTGTTTTCATTTCCACTTCCTAAATGACACCTCACGATCACCTTGTCTTGGGTCCACATCATAAGGATATAATGGAGAAATCCAGAGTTTACACTTCAAATATTTAGAAAATTGGACAAATTATGAGAACAGATATCTTTGGCAAAATAGTGAATCTACCTTATTGTTCAAATACGAAAGATCTTTAACACATCACAAGAGTAGAACTAAGCTACAATAGCAATTTCTGATTACACACATGCTGCCTGGCTTTAATGTCAAACTTGTCTTTGGAATAGAGGTAACAATTATTTCAATCCAGTTAAAGAAAATCTTTAGACAGGAACATAGCACAAAAATAAATTAAGTCATACCTGAATCAGGTTATCCAGGCCTTAGCAAAAGAGATACCATTGTGTTAAACCCTTCAAGCTTTTATGCCATCCTTAAAAATGGCTTGTTTCAGATAATTGCTGTCTTACTTCACAGCACCAGTTTTGATCAAATTTACTTGGTTCAAGCATTACCACTTGGACTTCCCAGGGAAATTAAATGGTTTCAGTTCTCCACATTTAACAAATCATTTTCTTCAATACAAGCAAATTAACCTTTAACTGCAGTCCTTTATTCCAATATTTGTGTACTCTTTTCTGGATTTGTCAAGTTTTTATTTGAAACACCAGGAGCTGAATCTCCAGACATGCCTCACGTTCAATGTTAATGAAAAACTTTCATTTCTGATAATAATAATAATAATAAAAAACATGGAGTGCTGGCTCCAGATCAAGATGAATATAACAGCTTTTCTGAGAGTAAGAACCAAATTGTGTCATTTGGGGGCAAATAGTAAGTGCTGGAATAATTAAAAATATATTTTTTTTAAATCACCTGCAAGCAGGACTACAATCTGCAAAACATTCTTCACTCATGACAATTTGCCTGTGCACATTTTTGGTACCTCCCTCCCTAGCATAATCCCTAACCAGAAATGTACAATGATAGTCTGATTATTTAGCAAGTTAAATAACTATTGCCACTCGCCCCACCTCTAAAATAGGCATTAATTACCAAATTTGTGCAACTCAATCAGCAACAGTAATTATGGAAGAATAGGGATAAAAACGTTCAACATGTACCAACATATTAATTAAGCTTTATATTAAAAAGAGTGTCATATTAAAATACCTTTACACTAAATAAACAAAAGTAATCACCATGATCAATATCTTATCAGATGCCGTGATGCAGCAGATCGCATCCTTTGTTGCCTGGAGAAAAACAGTACACAAAGATTTTATACCATAAATGTAAATAATTAAATCATAAATATTCGTTTACTCCCCTGTTAATGTTGAGTTGTCTACATTTTCACAAATAAAGCTAATTTCAGATCCAGATAGCTACTAATACAGGCGACCCCTGTTTTTGGGGAGGGGGGGTTGCTTTCCTGGAAAACGGTCCATCACATTAAGAAACGCATGATGAAATCAATATAAATGGTGTGTTTGGTTATTTACATTTTTCCACATAAATTCCAAAAGAGCAAACAGCGGGGAGTGTATCTGTACTCAGGAAGTATATCAGGCTTTGTGTGTCTTTGTGTTTTGTGAATTGCTCCGTAAGAGCAAATTTTATTTTATGTTTGATTTTTTTTTGTGAATGATTTTTGAATTCCTGGAAATCGATCCATATCACAATTTTTCATCATGTGATGTACAGATCAATTTCTGTTACCCAAACAGCTGTAACGCAGGGGTCACCGTTAATGCTCAAACTTAAAGATCAGGCCAGGTTTTAAACATCACAAGCAATGAACATGAATAAATAATATACTATCCTTAATAAAAGTTAAAACTATATTCATAATAAATTACATTCTAGCTATACCTCAGCAATGCTGCAAATTAGATATATTCCACAAAAATTGATAACACTTTACAGGAATATGTGAATCCACGTAGACACAGACAGCAGTAACAATTAAGGCAAAATTGGAAAATTAAGGTTACAATCTGTGAAAAAAATCTTGATTTTAGTTCGGAGTCACGTGAGTGACTACGTGAAGAACCCGCCAGCCCGCATGCACATCATTACTTCTTGCGCATGGCATGATGACTGACTGGCAGGCGAGCTGCTCCTGTCAGCGGTAAGTTTAAACATGCAAGGTAAGTTTTTAAACTTATTCCCAGGTTGTGTTTTATTCTGCAGGACTCTCTGTTTACAGAGTTTGCCTGCTGAAATTCGTGGGCGAATTCCGGCCACGTACCGCGGGGCCCCCACTACTGAGACCGCGTAAATGCAGGTAGCGGGCGCCGGTCGACTTCGCTTTTGAGTCGCTGGCGGTGGAGCCAGCGGCTTCCGACTGGTGCCGATAGCACCTAGGCAACCCCGCTTGGAGGGTTAGCCACAAAATTATATCTCCCTCTCTGCGGGGGGGGGGGGGGGGTGTAGCGTAGGGAAGAGGACCGTTCATTCAAGGCCAGGAACACCTAGGCAACCCCGCTTGGAGGGTTAGCCACAAAATTATATCTCGCTCTCTGAGGAGGGGAGCGTAGGTCAGAGGCCCTTTAACTCAAACGAGTCGGGCCAGGAGATAGAGCACCTGATGGAGAGGTGCTCCACCATGATATACTCCAGAGGGAGTTATCAGCACGGGTCTCCTCGGGAGTCTGTGGCAGCGGCACCTTTTTCAGGGCTGCACAATGTCTCCCTCTCTGAGGAGGGGAGCATTCAGGGTCAGTTTCAATCTGACTCGGAGCAAAAATCCTGACATAGGTTCGAAGGAGGGCCATGGTCAGCGCAGGTATCCTCAGGGACCTGCGCAGCACCTGTTCTCAGGGCTGCCTACGAATCTCCCTTTCTGTGGGGGGGGGGGGGAGTGCGAGTGGTCAGTGTGTATGACTGATCTTCCAAATTCGACGAATGTCCGTGGAACATACTGGAGCGCATGCAAATGGCTTCAAGGAAATACTCGCAATCGAAAGGGTTACTGCCATGGGCAGAAAAAACCCGGAAGGGGCCAGACTTCCCCTCACGGCCAGCAGTAAACAAGCGCTATCAGGGGTGCCATTGGAGGAAAGAAACCAGGCGCCGAAGCTTCTCTTCAGGTAAGGCTTGTTCCAACAGGTATACCTGGATGAGGAAGCAAAAACTGTCAGAGACCAATCAAGGTACCATCGACGAACAAAGCTTCATCGTTTCGGCGACGACACACCCCACGCCTCATTGGCAGTAAGCAGTTCACTGAAGCTGATGGCAGCTTGAAAGCTGGGCAGAGGTCTTTCAGGCCAAGGTCCAAGCCGGTCTCAGGAAATATGGAATCCACACACCCTACCAGTCCTACTCTTCAATCAAGGACCAGAATAGAACCCACATCAGAGGCCCTTGGGCTTGCTATAAGACCACTGGTAGCCATGGTGGTAGGTGGGTCTGGTTCTTCCGAAACATGGGGTATGTGGACCACTTACAAGTTGGTAATATTTACGCTTGTTTTTTGTACAAATGACAATGATAACATGAGCTTCAGATTCATTGATAACATGTGATTGATTTATTTTTGCACACTATACAAGAGTTCTAAGCATGGCTTGGAATTAGGGCCAGAGTTGCCTTTTGAGGCAGGCTCAGTGTTATGGCCAGAATTACCTTCCGAGACAGGCTCGGAAATTTGGTCAAAGTTGTCGTTGAAGGTAGGCATGGAATTATGGCAGGTGTGGCCTGTTCATCTTTGATTTAACTCGTATGTGCAACAGAGACTTTTCAGAATGTGGAATCTTGTTCCTGTTAAACAACTGATTTCCATTCTCAGGGATCATTGGAGACATTTGAATGGGACAATGATAACAGTTAAAGCGTTGCAAAATGGGCTAACTTCAGCTCCCAGGTTATTTACCAAATGATTAAACTGGTGCTTGAACTGCCAAAAGCTCAAAAACACGTGTTTAGGCTTATCTGGATGGTATTCTAAACGCTGTTTCAGCTGCAAATTATAATAGTAAGATTAAATGAGAACTTACCAGTTCGAAGTTTGATCTGTATTTTATGAGGAGTTACGATGAGGGATTACGTGAAGACCCCCGTCCAGAACGCATGCGCGACATTTCTTCAAAGCAGCGGTGTGGATTCACAGAAAAACACAACAATTGAAATAAAATATAGTAAAGAAAAAATAAGAACTTAATTACCAGTTGATCTGTATAATAGAGGGTGGGAGCGGAGGGCACGTAATCCCTCATCGTAACTCCTCATAAAATACAGATCAAACTTCGAACTGGTAAGTTCTCATTTAATCTTACTATTTTACTTCGGAGTCACGTGAGTGACTACGTGAAGACTTCAAAGCTCTGTGAAATCCGAACCGTGAACCAGCTCATGCTTCACTCACTGCCTGAAGACCTTAGAGGGAGGAAGCATGTTATACAATCAACAATAACCTGTTTGTGAACAATAAAGGTTTATTAAATGATAACAAAAAAACAGAGAGCTCCCCCGGCTTAAATTAAATATTAGCTGCAGACTCTAAAATTCTGTCTGCAAATGTAGCAGGTTCCTCCAGCGGCTTATTATAAAACCTTTGGAAAGTTCTCTCTGAGGACCATCCTGCTCTTGCCAGAATATGGTCCATAGGCACATCCATTCGCCTAGCCGCCGACGTAGATGCAGCCCTGGTGAATGAGATTTGTAAACATTAGTATCGACTCCCGCGACTTAAGCACCTGCCTGAAGCCATCTTGAAATGGTTTGGGCTCGTCACCTGACCATGAGGCTTCTTGTGGCTTATCAATAAGGCTTTTTCTCTCCCCTCTTAGTTATATGTTGTGTCTATGTAATTGGCGAGATGGGTCTTGGCACACAAACCGTGTCAGGTGAATATGCCCGGAACTCCATTACTGGAGGCGTGGTACCTGGTCTAGTTTGTTTGACCAGTCCCCCTGAATGTGAAAATGTGATACAGTCCAATGACTCTGTCAGTCATGCTGTCCAGCCTCAGAAGGTGGAGGGACTGTACCCTTTGAGCTGGACACTAGTGCCAAGCATGACATGACTGATTCAGTGTAAGTTGTTCCAGCGTGAGTGACCTGGGTGGTGTGGCCATCCCCTAAGGTACGTCAGTACAATGCTGACATCCCAGATCTGAGTGTAGCTAGGCCTAGGGGAATTGGTGTTAAAAATGCCCCTCATGATTTTGACCACTAGTGGATGGGACCCCAAAGTCAGTTGTCCTGCTGCTGGAACCAAATAAGCTGACAACGCACTCCTGGCTGTATTAATGGCGCTGTAGCTGAGTCCCTTCCCGATGTAATCCAACCAGAAACTCCACAAACACTGGTGGCTGTAGCTGTAGTGTAGGCAGTTCCTGTTTTGGAGCAATACCGTCCCCATTTTCTTATGTTGGTCAGGTATTGTCTCCCTGGTGGACTCCCGGTGGGATGCGGTCATCATGTTGATGGCGTCCTCAGACAGTCCCATCCCCAGTAGAGGTCTTTTTAGAATCTGCAAGCCAGGAGATTGACTCTGTCATGCACGGGTGACTAATGCCTGACACTGGGTGGATTAATAACTCTCGACTGCTGGGGAATTCCAACGGTGTTTCAACAGCCATGTCGAAGGCCACTGGGAACCATGGCTGTGTAGGCCAGTCGGGTATTTATCAAGATTCCTGAAGCGGAATCCAATTGAATCTTGCGCAATACCCAACTGATGAGGCAGAAAGGGAGGAAAAGCATAAAAGAACATTTTCCCCCAATGCAGCAAGATATGCATCAACTGCTGCTGCCTCAGGGTCCTGGTTCCCAAGCGACATACGTTGGTACCTGGTGATTCAGCCTGGATGCAAATAGATTCGATATCTGGTGTGCCATATTGCTTTGTAATTTCAGCAAATATTTTGGGATTTAACATCCATTCGATTGTTATCATTGAATCTGCGAGACCTGGTGTCTGCCACTGTATTTTGCTTACCTGGTAGGTAAGTTGCTGATAACCAAATATTTCTTTCAACACACCATTGCCAGATTTAGGTTGGCCAAATTGTCACACGATATCGACTTTACACCACCCATGTGGTTGATATAAGCCACCACCGTGGTATTATCTAATTGCAACCGGACATGTGCATGATGCGTATTAGATGAATATGCTTTTAACCCATAAAACGCACCCAACATTTCTAAGTAGTTGATACCCCGTGTCTGTAGGCAAGATGATTCAAATTTAGTCCATCTGCCCCCTGTGCTGGATTGCATGTTAGTTGCTCCCCAGCCCAAAGCACTGGCATCCGTTTGAATGGTTAATACTGGTTGGTGATTATTATGGGACTGGAGCTGAGCCTTACGTTCCTTCCCACCATTGTAACTCTGGAAATGGATTCAGCAGTTAAACTCATACTCGGTCAAAGTGACCTGAGTTTTGCTTTAGTGCATGCACTTTTGCTCTTTGCAAATTTTTTATAGTGCAAAGGCCCAAATTGTACAGCTGGAAAAGCTGCTACCATTTTGCCAATAACTCTAGCTACCTCCCGTATGGTTGGCTGATGTTTATTCATGAGTTCGTTGCATGATAGAGCCAATCTGATGCTTTCCCCTTCGGCAAGAGTTACAATCATGCGAAACAGTATCAATCGTAAATCCAAGATAGTCCCATGGCAGTGGACGGTGTAAAATTGGATTTATCTGGATGTATGACAAACCCCAAAGTTTCAAAAAACAAACGTTTGGTGGCTGCTACTGCCAAAATGGCTGTTCTCCAAGGTTTTCCCTACTATTAAAATGTCGTCTAAATACGCCATGACTATATGCTTTTGTTTCCCTCAACAATGCCAAGGCAGGTTTAAGATTTTAGTGAACAGCCTTGGAGCGGAGGTTAGCCCATTTGGTAAAGGCTTTAAATTGCCATAGCTGTTTCATCCAGATAAATTTTTAAGTATTTACGATGCCCCAACTCCTTGTGTATGGGTACTGAGTAGTAGGCATCTTTTAAATCAATGCTTGCTAAGAAAGTACCCTCTAGAAACCAATAGTCTGGCTGTTTCAAAAGTATCCATCTTGAAATGTATATACCTGACAGACTTGTTTAAAGTAGTTAAGTCAATGAATGATGCGACGTCCACCATCTTTTTTGATTTTAGTGAAAATATTAGACACAAATTCCAAAGGTTCATGTTTTTGTTCTTTCAATGACACCTTTTGCTTGTAACCTCATCAGTTCAGCTTGACCCTCTTGTTTCTCTTTGACTGAGAGGGTGAATACCCTTTTTGGGTATATGCTGAACTGGCGGAATGTTTTCATGAACAAAGTCAATTTTGTAGCCATGAACGCTGCTGAGTATATACTTGTCATTAGTGATGGATTCCCATGCATCCAAAAACAAGTGCAATCTCCCCCCTGTTAGTATAGAGCCCCCTACTGCTCATATGCTGAGAGGAACCAGACTCACCTACCTCCATGGTTATTGGTGCTTCTTCTGCCTCTTCGCTGGGCGATGAGGCGTCTGCTGGGCTGTAGAGAGTTGATGTTGATGTTGAATGTTGTTGGGGGTGGCGCATTTTCCATGGGGTCCGCTCTGGGCCCTGGCCTAAAAAAGCTTATGGGGAATGGTTGCGGACCCCGAGCTTTTCACCAGTCCCATAGTGTGGTCGACGACTGGTGGACGCCATGGGGCGGTACTGCCGCCTGGGTTTGTTTAGGTCCTGCTCGGTCCCAAACCTGCCCTCACGAGACCAAAGGTCTTGGATTCTTCCTCTAGGTCTTTCACCTTTTTTGGAAGGTCTTTCCCAAAGAGCAGAATAGGAGGTTCTGAACCCGGTGTTTTTGCATAGTCCCCCCCGCAAATTTAGGGTTGAGGGCAGGCTTTGATAATTTCCTTCCATAAATTGTTTATTTCATATTGATGGTGCACAGCAGAGCTAATGTGTCTTGCTGATTTGTGGAGATGTCCCGCACCATCAATGGACCGAGCATAAGATGTTATTCCTGCAGTCAGGAGTTAAGGATTTTCTGGAGCTTCAACTCCAGGTTCCTGAAGTTCTGCCCCAAATGTCCCCAAATTTGGCTGTTTACAGCGGGTACATTCAATGATGTACAATTTACTGGGGCTGTATATAGTTCAAGAGCCTCATTGACCACCTGTTCTTGTAGGGGTTTTTGAGGACAGGTGGTTTAATGCTGCTGCAAGTTTCGGCTCTAATGGCCGACCCGCCTTGTGGAATGGCCACGTAGCGGTTGACCACACCCACAGCTCTTCCTGATCCTGTAACACACCCTGCGTACTACCCCGATATCTTCAGCCAGTGACCCTCTTCTTGACCAGCCCAGACCTGGTCGCCAATGCTGCCTTTCAAAAGAAGGTGTGAAGCAATGGCCAGTGCCGTAAAGGGCACTGCGGGAGTGCCTGAACTTCCCTTGGCGAGGCTGCTGCTGCTCTCTCAGCAGATCTTGCTGGAGCAATTGCTCCATAAGCCAGTTCCATGCGGCATAGCGGCTGCCTGTGTCCGCTCTCGAGCGGTGAGGCATCATTCATCCGAATCGTCGGACACTACCGCCCGGTTTCTGGCTGCAGGTACCTCCAGACCGCTGCTCAGGCAGCACGAGCGGTGCTGGGCTCGGCTCGGGTAGTTATACACGCCCGCCTCTTGCCCCCCCTCCAAAGAGCATTCCACAACGGAGGACGAACGGGGGGAGCTGCAGACTTCTTTCCTCTGGTCTTGCTCATTCTTTCTGGAAAACAAGCAGACCACAGAGAAAAAGACACACGGCCACGGTAAAACTTACCTGTCGGCCCGACTTTTCAAATTGTAGCGGGAGCGCCTTGAACTCCCGTTCGTCGCGGGTGCACTGCAAATGAACGCTAATGTCGCGCATGCGTGCTGGACGGGGTCTTCACGTAGTTCACGTCACGTGACTCCGAAGTAAAATTAAGAAGTTGAGGCTTCTCATCTACCAGACATTTTTTTAGTTGATACCAACTACCGTTATTGATTATTGGGGTTTACCTTCAATTACTAATTTGTCTGTGACTCCGCCCTGGGGCAAGAGATTGGAAACAATTGAAGCCTGTAACAACCTTGTTGTTATAAAGCAGCCTTCGATTCAATAAGTGTAATTGGCAATTAGCAGCTGGGTTTCAGCTGTGCAAATTGAACCTTTGCACTAATCAAACTTACAACATGCAAAGTAGTAACTTCTCAAGGTGCCATTAGGTCATTGTTAACAGACGTATGCAATTATCAGCTGAAGCCACCAAAGTTACAATAGTGGACAGACAGTATTCAGCATTGCTCCAGTACTTTTGTTCATTTAACCTTCAGTTATCTACAAACTGATGATAGTGCTCAAAGATGGGAAATTACTATCCCATCTCTAGTCACTGAGGCAGATGGGATGTGCATGAGTTACCAATCCCTCAGTTATGTGGTATCAACTACCTAAAATCACTAGGTGCATTCAATGGGTTAAAGGCTGTAAATAAGCAATTTTCAAACAAACAAATTAAACTGTAAATACACTCGAGGTTGAAAGTGTGCAACATCTTTTAATGATAGCACAAGGTATTACATACATCTTCAAGCATTGGCTACATTCTTCTACTGAACTGTACCCAGGAAGGGGAAGGCGTTTTGATTGATGTTAACTATTGCGGGGGGGTTTAATGTACTGAGGTAACTATATTATTGGTTGCATATAAACCATCTACATCCTTCCCCTTAGAAAATCAAAACAGATTGTTGTCACGACAACAGAATTAAACAGCAGAATTAAACAAAATCACCATAAAGAACAGGTGGCTTACTAATCTGGCCCGAGCTCATACGGATGTCTCCCCCTTCCCCTGAAAGAACAGAAGAAACAGGAGGACCCGAGGCAGCTGGGGAACCAGGGAAGGGCGATGGGGTGGGAGAAACAGGAGAGCGAGAACCGCGACCGGCAACAGGGGTCCCGCGCAGAGGGGAACCGGGCGCTCGATATAGGGATCGAGGCATGCAGGGAACACTGGCTGGGACGGCAGCCGGCTGCTGGTATGAGAGTGGCAGGGCATAGGGCCCCGGGGGCTGCGGCTTCGGCTCATTAACCGCAAGCAGGTGTTGTCGGCTTCTTCGGTAGATGGTACCCTCATAGTCGATCAGATACGAACGAGGGAGTCGGCCACCCAACCACGGTAGCCAGACGGGAGTGACCACCGGCGGTCTGCAACCGAACAACCTGTCCAGGCAACAGAGGATCGAGTGGTCTGCACGACCGATCGTGGGAACGCCGCTGGCTGTCATGTTTCTCTTGAATTCGCCTCTGCACGGAGGCGGGCTCCAGCACCCGAGGTTGCAGCTGGCGCTGGGCAATCGGGATGGTAGATCTGGTTGTTCTGGACATCAGACACTGAGCAGGTGACCCCATGGCTGGATCCCTGGAAACATTTCTGAGGTTCAGGAGATCCAAATACAAAGTTGGATAGTCTCGCTTGTTCCATCAGAAGCTTGGCGCTGCGGACGGCCCGTTCTGCAAGGCTGTTGCTCTGTGGGTACTCTGGGCTGCTGGTGAAATGCACGAAATTCCACTTGTCGGCAAAACTTTTGAATTCTCGGCTGGTAAACTGCCTGCCGTTGTCAGTCTGCAGCCTGACGGGGACCCAAAAGTGGAGAAGTGTTTCCGCAGCTTTCGGATCACCATCTCCGACGTGAGGGTTGTCAGTAAATCCACTTCGAACCAGTTTGAGTACGTGTCGACCAGGACAAGGTAGTGGTTACCACGCCACTCGAAGATGTCGGCAGCCAACGAGGACCAGGCCAAGGCAGGGGCGGGCTGTTGCAGCAGGGGCTGTCGCTGCTGGTGTGGAGCAAGACTGTTGCACGTGGAGCAGGCAGAAACTCGGTCTCGGATATATTTGGCCATTCCAGGCCAGTAGAATTGGCACTGAGCGTGGGCGAGTGTTGCATCGACCCCAGGGTGTCCGCTATCGGCTGCGCAATAGTAAAAGTCAAACAGGGAGGACGGGACTACAACTTTATGTCCCATTCTGGAGCACCAGTTCGTCGCGGACCAGGAAGAAAGGCTGTGTTTCAGACGGCGCAGCGGAACGCTTTGTTGGCCACCCTGCTTTAATCACAGAGGCAAGCCGCTGCAAAACTGGATCGTCAGCGGTGTGTTTGGCCAAAACCTGTAGCTGCTTGGTGGGAATAAAGTTAACGCCCAGTACGAGTAAGTCCTGTTTCGTAGGGGTGGCGAGCACAGGAGGTCCGCGGGGCGCGCGATAGGGTGTCCGCAATGTGCATCTCGGTGCCCTTCTTGTAGATGATGTCGAAATCGAAACGCTGGAGCTGCAACATCATACGCTGCAGCCTGGCGGGGGCAACGTGAATCGGCTTGTTAAGGGTTGTCACCAGTGGCTGGTGGTCGGTTTCGACCGTAAATCTGCTGCCGAACAGGAAGTCTCTGAACTTGGAGCAGGGCGAACACCACCGCGAGCAGCTCCTTCTCGATCTGAGCGTACCGCTGCTCTGTGTCCGTTCATGGTGCGGGAGGCATAGGAGACAGGATGTAACGATCCATCGACAGACTGAAGGCAAGCCGCACCCAGACCGAACTGGAAGCGTCACAGGTGACGGTGATGGGGCGACTCACGTCGAAGAACCGCAACGTCGAGTGTTAATCAGTTTAGACTTGAGGCAGTCAAAGGCCTGCTGGTGATGTGGGAGCCAGACCCAGGCGATATCCTTTTTTGTCAGCTGCCGCAGGGGAGCACTCAGCTCACTGAGGTTTGGTACAAACTTCCCAAGGTAGTTCACCATGCCCAAGAATCGTTGTTGAATACTACATGCACCACAGACTGTCGACGTGCCCTGCCTATGGCAAGGCTTGTAACTTTTGTAAAAAGCTGAATCACTTCTCTTCTCTGCCGCCTGTCGTGCATTTCGTTCCCATGGGAGACAGGTACAGATTTCCAGACCCAGTCTAAACATGCTGAGACAATCTGATGTCTGTTACGACTCACAGCCCAACATAGCTGAATCCTATGATGCAGATCCAATTAATCCTCCCGAGGATTCGAATGTGTATGAATGTAACCTTCCTTGCAAAGTTAGACACAGGTGCGAAGGTCAACGTTTTGTCAATAAATCTTTTTCAACAAGATAACTGAGACCCTTCTCAGTCTGAAGAAGGGTCTCGACCCAAAACGTCGCCTATCTCCTTCGCTCCTTAGATGCTGCTGCACCCGCTGAGTTTCTCCAGCATTTTGTGTAACCCTCGATTCTCCAGCATCTGCAGTTTCTTCGTCAACTCATCAGTTTGTGAGTGTTGGTGAGGCGGGAACGGGCTGGCCCCGACCCGACCTGACGCGCTCGCGGTCACTCACCGGGCTGACAGTCCCGGGCGGCGGCGGCGGCAGCGGCGCTGAGGTGAGGTGGACCGGTGAGTTGTTGCCCGTCTGGGCCGGACCGGACCAATCTCTCCCTGCCCCCTCATCGCCTCTTCCCTGCCCCTGAAGTGATAATGAACGTATTTGGCTTACTACCCCACGGGATGATCGTTGATTTCCCCCTCTCCACCCTCCTCCCCGTTGCCCACCTGACTCGCACCTACTTCTCCCCTGCGCTTTTGAGTCTAGACGCTCCAGCCGTTCCATCCCAATTCCGATTTTTTTTTTTCTCAATATTCCGAGAAAAAAAATCGGAAAAAAAAAACACATAGAAGTTTCTGTGTGTTTTTTTTTTCCGATTTTTTTTTCTCGGAATATTGAGACAAAAAATCGGAATTTCGGAATTGGGATGGAAAAATCGGAAGAAATTCCGCCCAAATCGGAATGGTTGGCAGGTATGCTTATTGTGCGATATGCATATCTGCATGCTCACCCACAAGTTGACACACTACAGTGGTGGCATATATTAATCACATGGGTTCAATCAAGCTAATATCCTGCGATAGTTTACCTAACCTCATTTGGCGCTGGTGTATCATCACGTAAATCAATGACAACACAGAATGGATGTTGGATCACAAAGTATTTAATGACATTATGGATTGATGGAACACCAAATATCGATATGTTTGCATCTAGTCTCAATCACCAGTTGCAATATATCTGGCATTGCGGCCATTCTCAGGGGCAGTGGCAATGGATGCATTCTCGCTGCACTGGGGAGGAATGTTTGTTATGTGTTTCCTCCATTTTGCCTCATCAGTCAGTGCTTGCTTAAAAACCAGCAAGACTCCGCCTCAGGCTTGATAGTGCCAGACTAGCCTACACAGCCATGGGTCCACTCATACTGCAAATGATAACAGAGCCTTTTATGGCTGTTCACAAACGCAGAAATCTGCTGGTTTACCCCGTGACTGGGGAGAACCATCCTCTGCATGAGCAACTAAAATTGTTGGGTTCCAGACTATGAGAAGACCTTTCCTGGGGTATGGACTGTCAGGTTGTACGGTGGATGTAATCATTGCGGCCTGAAGAAATAGTACAAAGGAACAGTACATCTCCTATATCAAGGAATCGAAACATAGAAACTAGGTGCAGGAGGAGGCCATTCGGCCCTTCGAGCCAGCACCGCCATTCATTGTGATCATGGCTGATCGTCCCGTGCCTGCCTTCTCCCCTTGACTCCACTAACCCCTAGAGCTCTATCCAACTCTCTCTTAAATCCATCCAGTGATTTGGCCTCCACTGCATTCTATGGCAGGAAATTCCATAAATTCACAACTTTCTGGGTAAAAAAGTTTTTCTCAGCTCAGTCTTAAATGACCTCCCCTTTATTCTAAGACTGTGGCCCCTGGTTCTGGACTCACCCAACATTGGGAACATTTTTCCTGCATCTAGCTTGTCCAGTCCTTTTATAATTTTATATGTTTCTATAAGATCCCCCTCATCCTTCTAAACTCCATGAATACAAGCCTAATCTTTTCAATCTTTCCTCATATGACAGTCCCGCCATCCCAGGGATCAATCTCGTGAACCTACACTGCACTGCCTCAATCCTTGCTCAAATTAGGAGACCAAAACTGTGCACAATACTCCAGATGTGGTCTCACCAGAGCCCTATACAACTGCAGAAGAACCTCTTTATTCCTGTACTGAAATCCTCTTGTTATGAAGGCCAACATTCCATTAGCTTTCTTCACTGCTTGCTGTACCTGCACTCCAACTTTCAGTGACTGGTGTACAAGGACACTCAGGTCTCGATGTATCTCCCCCTTACCTAACCCCATTGAGATAATAATCTGCCCCCTTGTTTTTGCCGCCAAAGTGGATAACCTCACATTTATCCATATTATACTGCAACTGCCATGTATCTGCCCACTCATTCAACCTGTCCAGGTTTCCCTGCAACCTCCTAACATCCTCTTCACAGTTCACATTGCCACCCAGCTTTGTGTCATCCGCAAACTTGCTAATGTTGCTCCTAATTCCCTCTTACAAATCATTAATATATATGGTAAACAGTTGTGGCCCCAACACCGAGCCTTGAGGCACTCCACTCGCCACTGCCTGCCATTCTGAAAAGTTCACTCCTACTCTTTGCTTCCGGTCTGCTAACCAATTTTCTATCCATGTCAACACCCTACCCCCATTACCATGTGCTCTAATTTTAGTTACCAATCTCCCGTGCGGGACCTTATCAAAGGCTTTCTGAAAGTCTAGATACACTACATCCACTGGCACCCCTTCATCCATTTTACTTGTCACATCCTCAAAAAATTCCAGAAGATTAGTCAAGCATGATTTCCCTTTCATAAATCCATGTTGACTTGGACTAATCCTATTACTGCTATCCAAATGCTCCATTATCACCTCTTTAATAATTGACTCCAGCATCTTTCCCACCACCGAAGTCAGGGTAACTGGTCTGTAATTCCCCGTTTTCTCTCTCGCTCCTTTCATGAAAAGTGGGCTAACATTAGCTATCCTCCAATCCACAGGAACTGATCTTGAATCTATTGAACATTAGAAAATGATCACCAATGCGTCCACTATTTCTAGAGCCACCTCCCTGAGGACCCTGGGATGCAGACCATCAGGACCAGGGGATTTATCATCCTTCAGTCCCATTAGCCTACCCAATACTATTTCTCGCCTGATGAAAATTTCTTTCAGTTCCTCTACCCCCTTAGATCTTCTGTCCTCCAGTACATCTGGGAGATTGTTTGTGTCCTCCTTAGTGAAGACAGATCTGAAGAATCTATTCAACTCTTCTCCCATTTCCTTGTTGCCCATAATTATTTCACCCGTGTCTGCCTTCAAGGGAACCACATTTGACTTTGCTACTCTTTTTCCCTTAACATAGCTAAAGAAGCTTTTACTGTCCTTATTTATATTCCTGGCCAGCTTCCACTCGTACTTCATCTTTTCAGCACGTATTGCCCGTTTTGTTTCCTTCTGTTGTCCTACGAAAGTTTCCCAATCCTCTGGCTTCCGGCTACTATTTGCTGTGTTATACATCTTTTCTTTTAGTTTTATTCTATCCCTAACTTCTCGTCAGCCACGGTTGCCTCCTACTCCCCTTAGAATCTTTCTTCCTTTTTAAATGTAAGTTTCCTGTTGACAGTCCAATATATCGTATGACACAGTACGTATAACAGATGTCTTGGTATTCCTCTCAAAGCTATATTTCACGAGAGATGGAGTTATAGTGATATAAATTGTGCTAGAAGTGCCTTGTCGTCATACTTCCTGCTGGGGTCGGGACACCATGCTGTCGGGTCTCGACCTCTGATATCCAGATTTATGAAGGGTATCTTCAACTCAAATTCCCCCAGGCCCAGGTACTCGGAGATATGGGATGTTATGTTCTGCTGACGCTGCGTCGCCGGTGGGCTCCAGCTACATTCCTGTCCTTGGTCTAAATCACCTACAAAGTGGTTATCCTCATGGCGCTGGATTCAGCGCAACGGGTCCAGTCGTTGCATAAGCTATGACTGGACAGGATGGTTACAGCTGCAAATAATATGATACTTATGTTCATGACTTAGTCTTGCAGAGTAGACCAGGGGCGTCAGGTCCCAAACTAGTTTCATGGCATACCCCATGGACCTTTGGTTATGTGTGTGGTCACACATCTGTACAGTCATTATGTCAGCTAAAGCCTTAGAGGCTCTGAACTAGCAATGTTTGTTAGTTACAAAAACCTCATACGTAGGTACCAGTATAGACCTTCCCCAGGTGATTCAACAGGTTTTGGCTTGTGTGGGAGTGAACACTGATGTTTTCAAATCTCACTCCACCAGGGCTGCAACAACATCAGCAGCAAGGGTTATGGATGTTTCGCTGAACCTCATCCTAGTGGCTGCAGGATGGTCAAACAAGCGAATTTCCAAATGTGTTATAACAAACCCATTGCCAGACTGGGGGTATTTGCCAACACTATTTTTAGGTTCTATTTTAATTCCTCCTGAATGAGTGGGATTATTATAATTATCATTTTGTCATTAAGAAGCATCAGCATGTCTGACTCTATGTCGTGCTTTATTAAATTTCACTCATCCCTGGTCAATTGATGCAGTGTGTGACGCATGGACTCGTTTCCACGGCATGAAATCACAGAGCTTTGAAATCTTCACGTAGTCACTCACGTGACTCCGAAGTAAAATAATAAGATCAAACTGGCAAGTTCTTGTTTAAAGTAATCTTTATTTTATGAGGAATTACGATGAGGGATTACGTGCCTTCCACTCCCAACCCTCTCTCATAAAGGTCAGCTGGTAGTTCTAGTTTCTCGAATCTTACTATATTCAGTTTAACAACTGTTATCTGTGATTTAACGCCGCTACTTTGAAGGTTGATGCGCATGCGGGCTGGCGGGTTCTTCTTCACGTAATCCCTTATCATAACTCCTCATAAAATAAAGATCAAACTTCAAACTGGTAAGTTCTCATTTAATCTTACTATTAAATTCAGGCTGTAATCCCCAGTGAAGAGAAAAGCAGCCCTTAGATGGGTGCTGAAAGACCCCATGCAAATATCTGTGCTAAACATACAAACAGCAAGGAGTAAATCCGTTCTCAGGAAGTATATCAGGCTTTGTGTGCCTTCACTTTGTTTGAATGTATAAGACATTCTAACAATCCTCCTTAATACCTCGACTTAGTGATGGTATATGGCACTCTAGTATTTCTAGTATAATTTCCAAATATGCAGGATGCCCTTCAATCAGATTAGAAAGAAACACTTACTGAAAAAGCTCTACTGAAATCCAGGCTTCCATCTCCTGTAATTGACGTCTCATCATCAATGTGATAAATTCTATCAGGAAAAGAAATAAGCAAATTTCTGTTACAAAATAATCAAGTTAAAACATTCAAAATTAAAGCAAATATGAGTTATTTTTGGAGAAATATAATTGGAAGGATGCCAGAGTATAACAAAATATACTTTTTTTTAAAAAGATGATTGATTGGTTCAAATGGAGTTAATATCTGCCATAATAAATTATTGTCTAATAATAGTCTATATTTGCCCAAGAGCAAAAATAAATCAAATTCAAAGCATTTTGTCAAACACAATTTACAAAGAAAACAATAGAACATCAGCATCTAATCCTCCAACACTTTAGCCACCTCCAACAGGATCCCACTACTGGCCACATCTTCCCATCTCCACCCGTTTCTGCTTTCCACAGAGACCGTTCCCTCTGCAACTCCCTGGTCAACTCGTCCCTTCCCACCCAAACCACCCCCTCCACAGGTACTTTCCCCTGCAACCGCAGGAGATGCAACACCTGTTCCTTGACCTCCCCCCTCGACTCCATCCAAGGATCCCGACAGTCTTTTCAGGTGAGGCAGAAGTTCACTTGCACCTCCTCCAACTTCATCTACTGTATCCGCTGTTCCAGGTGTCAACTTCTGTACATCGGTGAGACCAAGCGCAGGCTCGCCGATCGTTTCGCTGAACCCCTCCACTCAGTCCGCCTTAACCTACCTGATCTCCCGGTTGCTCAGCACTTTAACTCCCCCTCCCATTCCCAATCTGACCTTTCTGTTCTGGGCCTCCTCCATTGTCAGAGTGAGGCCCAGCGCAGGAACAGCACCTCATATTTCGCTTCGGTAGCTTACACCCCAGCAGAATGAATAAAGACTTCTCTAACTTCAAATAACCCTTGCTTTCCCTCTCTCTACATCCCCCCCCCCCTTCCCAGTTCTCCCACCAGTCTTACTGTCTCCAACAACATTCTATCTCTGTCCCGCCCACTCCCCTGACATCAGTCTGAAGAAGGGTCTCGACCTAAAACGTCACCCATTTCTTCTCTCCAGAGATGCTGCCTTACTCAGAAGGCTTTCGACAAGGTCCCACATAAGAGATTAGTATGCAGACTTAAAGCACATGGTATTGGGGGTTCAGTATTGATGTGGATAGAGAACTGGCTGGCAGACAGGAAGCAAAGAGAAGGAGTAAACGGGTCCTTTTCAGAATGGCAGGCAGTGACTAGTGGGGTACCGCAAGGCTCAATGCTGGGACCCTAGCTATTTACAATATATATTAATGATCTGGATGAGGGAATTGAATGCAACATCTCCAAGTTTGCGGATGACACGAAGCTGGGGGGCAGTGTTAGCTGTGAGGACGATGCTAGGAGGCTGCAAGGTGACTTGGATAGGTTGGGTGAGTGGGCAAATGCATGGCAGATGCAGTATAATGTGGATAAATGTGAGGTTATCCACTTTGGTGGCAAGAACAGGAAAGTAGACTATTATCTGAATGGTGGCCGATTAAGAAAAGGGAAGATGCAACGACACCTGGGTGTCATGGTACACCAGTCATTGAAAGTAGGCATGCAGGTTCAGCAGGCAGTGAAGAAAGCGAATGGTATGTTAGCATTCATAGCAAAAGGATTTGAGAATAAGAGCACGGAGATGCTGCTGCAGTTGTATAGGGCCTTGGTGAGACCACACCTGGAGCATTGCGTACAGTTTTGGTCTCCTAATCTGAGGAAAGACATTCCTGCCATAGAGGGAGTACAGAGAAGGTTCACCAGACTGATTCCTGGGATGGCTGGACTTTCATATGAAGAAAGGCTGGATAGACTCGGCTTGTACTTGCTAGAATTTAGAAGATTGAAGGGGGATCTTATAGAAACTTACAAAATTCTTAAGAGGTTGCACAGGCTAGATGCAGGAAGATTATTCCCGATGTTGGGGAAGTCCAGAACAAGGGGTCACAGTTTAAGGATAAGGGAGAAGTCTTTTAGGACCGAGATGAGAAAAACATTTTTCACAAAGAGAGTGGTGAATCTGTGGAATTCTCTGCCACAGAAGGTAGTTGAGGCCAGTTCATTGGCTATATTTAAGAGGGGGTTAGATGTGGCCCTTGTGGCTAATGGGATCAGGGGGTATGGAGAGAAGGCAGGTACAGGATACTGAGTTGGATGATCAGCCATGATCATATTGAATGGCGGTGCAGGCTCGAAGGGCCGAATGGCCTACTCCTGTACCTATTTTCTATGTTTCTATGTTTACTCCAGCTGAGTTACTCCAGCATTTTGTGTCTCCTTTCAATTTATACCAGCATCTGCAGTTCTTTCCTACACAATAGATTCATTATCTGATTAAGGCTCGATGTCCTAACACAAAATAACAATTTATTTATTTCATAAGAGAATTTCACAGCGGGGGGGGAGGGAAAGAAAAATATATAAAAGATCACAGGGATATTGGGTTCAACCAGAATTCTCAAAAATGAGCAACATGAGTCAGACTGAAAACAAAATGAGGATTGGAACGTTCCTTGAACATGCTGACTTGTATGAGCTACCAATACACTTGTGGGAAATTAGTTTATAATTTACATATTAGAGTTAAAGGATATTTGCCTTTATTTTAACACATTTTATTTTTGAACTTGGGCTGCTCACCCGATAATTAAAAATAAGAGCAAAAGAACTGTGGTACAGTTAGCAAGCACCAAGCACAACAGGCTACACTTGCTTGATCCCTAACTTGAACACCCCAAATACCTTCTACTATTTGATTATTATCAGGCACTTCTCAACATGCAAACAGTGTAACCCATAACATCATAATCCATAAATTGCCCAAGGGTAAAAACCCTGTTTAATGGGAATTTGTAGTTTAATTACGAGATACATTCAGGAATATTATTTTTCTCACAACACACCCAATCCTCCCATTATCCATGTTTAAGACATGTTGATATTTTAGTGGGGTTATTGGCCAATGTTTAGGAAAGAGGCACAGTGACTGTTTCTACTATTGAGTTACATTTGCATTGCTGTTATTGTTCTGGAAAGTCAAAATTGGTTACATCTCTAATGTCTTATAATACTAACCTTTCTCGACCCTCCTTTCTTGTTGGTGCCACTTGATTGATTTCCATTGCAGTGAGTTTCTTGGCCACGCGATACTGCCAGATATAGAATGCTTCTTTGGAGGCCACAATGACATGTGTCTTTGTCATGGTTACAAACAAGGGATCTGTTAAAAAGGTGATACAAATTTAATACTAAAAAAAAGTCAGATAATAAACATGGCACAATATCATTTAGAGTATATACTGTATAGCAAAAATAGTGCATATTTAGCCCACTTTCCATAATACATGTTCAATCCTAAATACAGAAAAAATAAAATAAAATTAACCAAATTCCCCATGCCCTACCAACTCCTACAAATATATCATCAGAAAAGGTTATTATCAATGTGCTAAAAACCTGATAAATACAGCAAAACATTCAGCTAGCAAGATAAAATTATGAGGAATTATAGCACTCAAACGCTTCTGGATTAAGCATTTTTAGAAATGTTCTTTAGGAAGTTCAGGGGTAGGAAAATACAATGCTTGGACATTTTGGAATATGTTTTGTATTTTGATGGCTTTCTTATTGTCCTTAAGTGCTTTTCATGGTATCATTACAATGTTAATACAATTACGGGATGTATTAATTATTTCAAAATATGGTTCTTTCATTTGCATTAAATTTTGATTTGCAATAATAACTACAATAAAAATTACATTAAAAAAATTTGTTGTTTTTTAATGCATGTTTTGCCACAATGAAAAAAAAAAGTGTAACTCACTTTGTTATCCATTTCAATTTTTTTTTGTTGAAATTTGACTTTTATTTTTAAATATATCACAGAATTTCAAGAAAGTTTCTAAAAAGTATCCTTAAATGCTGGACCCAAAATATGCCGAGATATGGAATTGGCCAGGCTTCAAATGGCTGTGGCTGAGAATTCCAGCTTTATGTCAGCTAAACACATCAATTTTTTTAAACATCCGAGAACTCTTGTGCACGGATAGATTAGCGCACTGAAAAAGAATTTTGCAGGATGTCACCGAGACAGAAAAAGAGAATACTTGGCTGCATCAAAATCATACCGCTGAAAGGTCTCACTGTAAAACGTAGACTAGTGAAATAACAGAAGTCATTCATTCCTCAAGGCTAAATGTCGGCTCATCCTAACATATTTACCTTTCAACCAAGTTAAATGTATTTGGTAATCAAATGTCTGCAGTTAAATAGTTATCTCATAATGCTGAGCATCACTAAAAGTCGTCTTTCAAGGCAGAAGAAATTAGCTGACTGAAAATTAATCCACATGAATCTATAAATACCATATTATGGGGCTGGTTCCTCTAGATAGAAGTGGACAATTCAATTTATCAGTGCTTTGAAAAATTCAAACATACATGACTTCAGAATCATTTTCAAGATTGAGAATGATTTGCTTCTAATCTGTTTGAATTCTTATCGAATGGAAAGCTTACATTGAAAATTAATGTCAATTTAATATTTTCCCAGTTATTAAAAATAATTCAAATTGATTTCAGAGAAATTTGACAAATATTAATGGTTTATAGGATTCTGTAACACATTCAGAACAAAGAACAATGGCATTTGAATGCACACATTCTACTTGTCAAATGATTTGCTGCCTTAAACCACACGGTCGCAAGGAGAATATACAAACTTCGTACAGACCCAGGTCTGATCATGATAATGGGTGTTATCTGTGCAGAGTTTGTATGTCCTCCACATGACTGTGTGGGTTTCCTCCGGGTGCTCTGATTTCTACACACATTCCAGATGTGTGGGTTTGTCGGTTAATCGGCTTCTATAAATTGCCCCTAGTAGGTAGGATGCGAAGCTGGGCTTACATAGAATTAGTGTATAGGTGATTGTTGGTCTCAGTGGGCCGAAGGGCTTGTTTCCACATTGTATCTTTAAACTAAAATTAAAAGTGCAGAATGCTGTTCAAAACACACCACAATTAACAGCACTCTTAATTAATGCTGGGCAGCAGAGTCTAATGTTCTATTTCTTACCAACACAGAGCAGCCTGTGGCACCTTCCATGAAAACTCTTTACATGGAAAATACAGAAACACTCCAGATCCCTGCACTAGCTACAAATCTATCCAGGTTCCTGACCGCTGGCATTCCAGACCCCAATCCTAGCTCCAGCTGCAAACTCAGCCTACATTCTAAACCCCTGGCTCTGGCTGCATGAGCTTCTAGCCTTCGAGCTAACAATGAGTGAACTAGACCATTAGGATTTCTGAAAAATCAGATGCCAGTTTTGTCAGAGTTTTAACAAATCTTAATAGGTCGCAAATAAAGAAAGTAAGATCAAACGAAAGATAAGCCCAATGGAATCAATTACCTTTCAAAACTTAAAAACAAATGCAATTTGTGTACTCACCAATATCGATATATTTTGAATCCAAGGGAGTTCCAATGGAATTACACAGTACAAGCACATACTAAAACAAGGGAATAGAAGGTAAAAATAAATACTTTCAAAATATTCAAGTTATGTAATTGGAAAGTTAATTAATAGCAATTATGCAAAAATAGACTGAAAATCAGAATAAACCCACATATATTAATATTACTGTTTTGAAATCTCGGTTTTGGAAATGATTACCATAGCACCTACAGGGTCCACCTCATACTCATCCTTCCAAGAGCAGCACAGAAACAGAAAACAAAACAATTTTATCAACCAATGACAAGTAATAAATTATGGAACAGATAAAGATGTTATCGTCTCGTAGTTGCTGTTGAAATGCAAAACATAACCAAGTATTACGACAAGTATGAAATAATCAATATGTTCTGATAATGTGCTGTTCAATAATTCAGAAATTCTCATGGTTTTTTCATCTAGCTCAGTAGGTTACCCATGTTCTCTGCAGGCACATAGAAACATAGAAAATAGGTGCAGGAGTAGGCCATTCAGTCCTTCGAGCCTGCACCGCCATTCAATATGATCATGGCTGATCATCCAACTCAGTATCCTGTACCTGCCTTCTCTCCTTACCCCCGATTCCTTTAGCCACAAGGGCCACATCTAACTCCCTCTTAAATATAGCCAATGAACTGGCCTCAACTACCTTCTGTGGCAGAGAATTCCACAGATTCACCACTCTCTTTGTGAAAAATGTTTTTCTCATCTCGGTCCTAAAAGACTTCTCCCTTATCCTTAAACTGTGACCCCTTGTTCTGGACTTTCCCAACATAGGGAACAATCTTCCTGCATCTAGCCTGTCCAACGCCTTAAGAATTTTGTAAGAATCCCCCTCAATCTTCTAAATTCTAGCGAGTACAAGCCGAGTCTATCCAGTATTTCTTCATATGAAAGTCCTGCCATCCCAGGAATCAGTCTGATGAACCTTCTCTGTACTCCCTCGAAGGCAAGAATGTCTTTCCTCAGATTAGGAGACCAAAACTGTACACAATACTCCAGGTGTGGTCTCACCAAGGCCCTGTACAACTGCAGTAGAACCTCCCT
Source organism: Okamejei kenojei (assembly GCA_035221665.1). NCBI lineage: Eukaryota > Metazoa > Chordata > Chondrichthyes > Rajiformes > Rajidae > Okamejei > Okamejei kenojei. The sequence continues at coordinate 52,063,050 of CM069135.1, read as the reverse complement.
GCTCCTTGCGGCACCCCACTAGTCACTGCCTGCCATTCTGAAAAGGACCCTACTCCTACTCCTTGCTTCCTATCTGCCAGCCAGTTCTCTATCCACATCAATACTGAACCCCCAAAACGGTGTGCTTTGTTTGCATACTAATCTCTTATGTGGGACCTTGTCGAAAGCCTTCTGAAAGTCCAGATACAACACATCCACTGGTTCTCCCTTATCCACTCTACTAGTTACATCCTCGAAAAATTCTATAAGATTCGTCAGACATGATTTACCTTTCATAAATCCATGCTGACTTTGTCCAATGATTTCACCACTTTCCAAATGTGCTGCTATCCCATCTTTAATAACTAACATTTTCCCCACTACCGATGTTAGACTAACTGGCCTGTAATAGCTGGGGTCCCAGCACTGAGCCTTGCGGCACCCCACTAGTCACTGCCTGCCATCCTGAAAAGGACCCGTTCACTCCTACTCTTTGCTTCCTGTCTGCCAACCAGTTCTCTATCCACATCAATACTGAACCACCAATACCGTGTGCTTTAAGTTTGTATACCAATCTCTTGTGTGGGACGTTGTCGAAAGCCTTCTGAAAGTCCAGATATAACACATCCACTGCTTCTCCCTTATCCCCTCTACTAGTTACATCCTCAAAAAATTCAATAAGATTCGTCAGACATGATTTACCCTTCGTAAATCCATGCTGACTTTGTCCAAAGATTTCACCACTTTCCAAATGCGCTGCTATCCCATCTTTAATAATTGACTCTAGCAGTTTCCCCACTACCGATGTTAGACTAACTGGTCTGTAATTCCCCGTTTTCTCTCTCCCTCCCTTTTTAAAAAGTGGGGTTACATTAGCTACCCTCCAATCCTCAGGAACTACTCCAGAATCTAAAGAGTTTTGAAAAAATGATCACTAAGGCATCTGCTATTTCTAGGGCTACTTCCTTAAGCACTCTGGGATTGCAGCGTATCTGGCCCTTGGGATTTAGCGGCCTTTAATCCATTCAATTTACCTAACACAACTTCCCGACTAACCTGGATTTCACTCAGTTCCTGCATTTCATTTGACCCCCGGTCCCCGGCTATTTCCGGCAGATTATTTATGTCTTCCTTAGTGAAGACAGAACCATAGTAGTTATTCAGTTGGTCTGCCATGTCCTTGTTCCCCATGATCAATTCACCTGTTTCTGACTGCAAGCGACCTACATTTGTTTTAACTAATCTTTTTCTCTTCACATATCTATAAAAACCTTTGCAGTCAGTTTTTATGTTCCCTGCCAGTTTTCTTTCATAATCTATTTTCCCTTTCCTAATTAAGCCCTTTGTCCACTTCTGCTGGACTAAATTTCTCCCAGTCCTCTGGCAGGCTGCTTTTTCTGGCTAATTTGTATGCTTCATCTTTTGTTTTGATACTATCCCTGATTTCCCTTGTTATCCACGGATGCACTACCTTCCCTGATTTATTATTTTGCGAAACTGGGATGAACAATTGCTGTAGTTCATCCATGCAGTCTTTAAATGCCTTCCATTGCATACCCACTGTCAATCCTTTAAGTCTATCTTGGCCAATTCACGTCTCATACCCTCAAATTTACCTTTCTTTAAGTTCAGAACCCTTGTTTCTGAATTAACAATGTCACTCTCCATCCTAATGAAGAACTCAACCATATTATGGTCACTCTTGCCCAATGGGCCACGCACAGCAAGACTGCTAACTACTCTTCCTCATTACTCAATACTAGTTTAGAATAGCCTGCTCTCTCATTGGTTCCTCTACATGTTGGTTTAGAAAACTATCCCACATACATTCCACGAAATCCTCTTCCTCAGCACCCCTGCCAATTTGATTCACCCAATCTATATGTAGATTGAAGTCACCCATTATAACAGTTTTTCCTTTGTTGCACGCATTTCTAATTTCCTGTTTGTTGCCATCCCCAACTCCACTACTACTGTTAGGTGGCCTGTACACAACTCCACTAGCGTTTTCTGCCCCTTAGTGTTTCGCAGCTCTACCCATATCGATTTCACATCCTCCAATCCTCCTGAATATTGAATATCCCTGGATATTCAGCTCCCAGCTTTGGTCACCCTGGTGCCATGTCTCCGTGATCCCAACTATATCATATTCATTAATAACTATCTGCACATTCAACTCATCCGCCTTATTACGAATGCTCCTTGCAATGAGACACAAAGCCTTCAGGCTTGTTTTTACAACACTCTTACCCCTTATACAATTATGTTGAAAAGTGGTCCTCTTTTATTTTTGCCCTGGATTTGTCTGCCTGCCACTTTTACTTTTCACTTTATTACCCATTGCTTCTACCATCATTTTACACCCCTCTTGTCTCTCTGCTCATGCTCCCACCCCCCTGCCACATTAGTTTAAATCCTCCCCGACAGCACTAGCAAACACTCCCCCATGGACATTGGTTCCATTCCAGCCCAGGTGCAGACTGTCCTGTTTGTACTGGTCCCACAAAGCTGGATGGCTGGCTGTGCTGCAAGGAGAATGCTATGAGGCTGCAGGGTGACTTGGACAGGTTGGGTGAGTGGGCAGATGCAGTATAATGTGAATAAATGCGAGGTTATCCACTTTAGTGGCAAGAACAAGAAAGCAGATTATTATCTGAATGGTAGACACAAAAAGCTGGAGTAACTCAGTGGGTCAGGCTGCATCTCTGGAAAAAAGGAATGGGTGAGTCATTTTGAGTCACTGCCCTTCTTCAAACTTCTCTCCAGAGATGCTGCCTGACCCACTGAGTTACTCCAGCATTTTGTGTCTACCTTTGATTTAAACCAGCATCTGCAGTTCTTTCCTACACATTATCGGAATGGTATCAGATTAGGAAAAGGGGAGGTGCAACGAGATTTGGGTGTCCTTGTCACTGAAAGTAAGCTTGCAGGTGCAGCAGGCAGTGAAGAAAGCAAATGGCATGCTAGCCTTCATAGTGAGAGGATTTGAGTATGGGAGCAAGGAGGTCCTACTGCAGTTGTCCAGGGCCCTGATGAGATCACACCTGGGGTATTGTGTGCAGTTTTGATCTCCTAATTTGAGGAAGGACTTCATTCTATTGAGAGAGTGCAGCATAGGTTCACCAGGTCAATTCCCGGGATGGCGGGACTGACATATGATGAAAGAATGGATCGACTGGGCTTATATTCACTGGAATTTAGAAGGATGAGAGGTTATCTTATAGAAACATATTAATTTTTATAAATAATTCTTAAGGGATTGGACAGGCTAGATGCAGGAAAAATGTTTCCGATGTTGGGGGAGACCAGAACCTGGGGGTCACAGTTTGTGAATAAGAGGTAGGCCATTAAGGACTGAGATGAGGAAAAACCTTTTCACCCAGAGAGTTCTCTGCAACAGAAGGCAGTGGAGGCCACTTCACTGGATGTTTTCAAGAGAGAGTTAGATATAACTCTTAGCTCTAATGGAATCAAGGGATATGGGAAGAAAGCAGGAATGGGGTACTGATTTTGGATGATCAGCCATGATCATAATGAACAGTGGTGCTGGCTCAAAGGGCTGAATGGTCTACTCCTGCACCTATTTTCTATGTTTCTATGCCCCATTTCCTCTTTAAACAGCAGGGTGACTGGAAAATTAATTACACTACTGTGTAATGTCTGAAAAAATGAATTAAAAATGTATTGAGGTACTGGTAGGTGTAAACCTGATAGTCTGGAAATTTTCCAATAGGCACCACCAAGTTACAAGTGCTCGATTAACAAAACTTTACTGCAGCTATCGCATGAAAAGTCGATATTAGTCCTGTCCTTAAATTCTGTTTATGCATCAGGAGCACGCATATAGTCATTTAATTCTTTACAGTCCTTATCCAATGATTGGTATTGACCGATCTGACCGGCCCAATGCCAGAGTACATGTTCCACAGATGATCCTCATTACGATAAACTAAAACAAAATTCACCAAATAGCTTACCCATATCATATTTTGTGTCAGTGATTTTAGGGCTCTTTCTACTTTACAAAATAATTAGTTAAATAAATCTCTTTATCATTATGTCAGTGTCAGAGAGCATAGCATTTTTGCTACCCTGCAGTGAAAGCTGTTGTAATTTTTTTAGTTTCCACTTTAAATGTTTTAAGTAGTTGTCAAATAGGACTAATTAATATATTATAAAAGTCGACCACGTCTAATAATATTCTATTTCTCTTCCAAAATCTCTTCACCTTTTTCAGTACAGCTCTCCATGGTGGATGGTTTCTGCCTCTTTGTAATGCATTGAGCAAAGGCAGTTAAAACCGTAGCAATAGGAATTATCAGGAAGAAACAATTATAGAAAGGAGTGAATACACCAGACATATGAAAAAGCAATTTGAAAAAGCAATAAATATTGAATAAGCAATAAATATTGAAATTAGCAAGACACATATTTCATGAATTAAAGTCTGATAATTTTGTCCCAGCTCCCAAATGCATGGATCAAATAAAAAATAATTATCCGGGTCAAACGAGTACGAGAACATCCAGAAAAAATAATGGTGAACTTGACTTAGATCACTGCAGTATGGAACCCCAAAGAAAGCTTAAAACGTCAATGTCAGGCAGTCAGCATCCCCCCCCCCCCCTCCAAATAATCCAATAATCCTCACACTCATCGCCAGGATTCTTAGAGAAGATTGAGATATTTTTTGCTCCATAGAAACTAGGAGTTTAGATGTAGCTTGGGAGAGGAATTCCTGATGATCCCAAAGCTGGGCACAAGCAGTATACATTATGTATATTTATTTTAATATCTACATTTATACATCCTTTGGGATATTTGAAGTTTGCATTCCTCTCAGTTTAGAGAATTAACATTCATCCATTATCCTATATTTTTCCATTCTCAGCAACATATAACTTTTACAGCAGGAGTACTTTACTTGACTCTTTAAACCTGTAGCACCCTTTCCATTATTTTCTGTATCTCAACAATTTGTTTTTTATTGTTCCACACCTTGCAAAGATTTTCCAGACCACATTTTGAATACACCTTTTCAGTGTCACTTTATGAAGAAATGTCATCTAAACAGTTGATTAAATAGTTCTGTTATAATACTAATGATCTCCTTTTGAGGGTGTTAAATTTATATATAATGCTAAAAACGATAATTTCTTACCTGAAGAGAACTCTCATCAGCCTTAGTTGCTAAAATACAGAAGTCACCACATGTGGTTATTGAAATCAGACTCTTTACATACTTTATATACTTTTCATTGTTCTTGGTGTCCCAAAAGACTACACAGTATTCCAAGCGATCAGGTCTGGTGTATGCATATACTACTGTGTTGCAACAATAACCCCACTGCCAAAAGATAAAAAGAATCAGTACAATTTCTGAAAACAAATAATCTAATTGTTTAATAAAACTGTTCTGTTTTACCCTCATAAATTATTTTTAAAAGTGCATCAAAAGATTGCATGTGTAATTCTGTTAATCAACTTTTCATCTCTTCAGTTTCTTTATTTTGCATTGTTTGCATTTCTAAATTTACAACATTGTGCTTCACATGACTAGTGTAAAAGCATTTGTTACAAGTTTAAATATTCTCAAATATCCTCTTAAGTAAATGTTATTAAAATTCTTCTTGATAAATATCAATCAAATCATTTACAATCACTAATTTTGACTTTCCTACTATTTCCTTATAATTTCCTTTACTTCAGAGATATGGAACTCAAGATAGTCTCAACAATGCTTCATGTATTAGTAAATCTCATCTCTCCTTTTATATAGTCAATTGTGATAATAATAATAATGAGATTTGAAAACATAAAAAAAGTTAAAAAACAAGAACTGCGAATTAAAGACATCTGAAATAAAACAGGAAATGTCAAAAAGCCTGTCTCAATTGGGACTGTTCATTCAAATTAAACAAGGCAGAAGGAAGACATCTAAATAGGCCTCCCTTTCTTCTTCCTGCCCCCCCCCCCCACACCAAAGAATCGGTCTGGAGAAGGATTTTGGCCCGAAGTCTTGCGTATTTCCTTCGCTCCATAGATGCTGCCTCACCCACTGAGTTTCTCCAGCATTTTTGTCTACCTTCTAAATATTTTGTTTTGGTCAATCTTATCGAAGGAATCCATTTCAGCAAACGATTATGCCAAAAGATCTTCTAAGAATGTTGACCAGTAATTGTGCATTTTCTCCATTTTCTGTTTGTATTACATTTTGGCCTAGAAATTTCCCATTCATCAGTTTTTTTAACAAACGTACAAACATTGTTTTCTAATATAGAACATGATGATTGAGTGTGGAAGAAAATATTAATATCCTTTCTTACTTAATTTTGATTAGAATTGAATAAGGTAACGAAAGGGTGGCAATTGGCATCTCTCGTTGACCAGGTGCAGAAGAGGTTCGTGGGCATCGACAAAATAAGATTAGACATATAACCTCTTGACTAGGAATGTGTTGAAGGGTGGATAGTTAATGTAAACTTGAAATAGTAGTTGGAGATAAGGACGCTTGTTTTCCCCTGTGGGAAGTTACAGTAGACCACCCGCGGCCCCTACCACTAGTAGCATAGAAATGTTGCAGTAAATGGGGGGTTTACGATTGGCTTGGAAAGGGGATGGTGGCACAGTCTACCTAAAGGCGAGATAGAATAATGTCAAGATCCCCTTGTTTTATGTTTGACTTGTATTAACCATCTGTTATTGATTAAGATTAACATAAACAAAAAAAATGTTATGACTAATGAAATAATTGGTACCCATGTAGTAGATAGTAACAACAGGATAAAGTATATTTTTGTATAGTGTTATCTAACTTAACACAAAAGTTGTTTACTGCACAGTCTAACTGTCGGCTAAATCTGCTGTGAATTCAGAGAACTGGTGAGCAGTTAAGTGCCGCCATCTCTCCATGATATCATGCAATAAAGTCTCTTGAAGCAAACCTGTAAAGTCTCCGCTTTTCATTTTCCTTTAATTTCCCTCTAAATTAATTTCTTCCACATTGAGTTAAATCCACCAACCAGAAATTCAGTGAGTACTTCAGAACATGACCTGTACTTGCATGGATCAGTGATTTTGCATCTCAGTTTATACGTAACAATGTTACTCCCTATGGAATGCCTTTTTTTTTTAAAAAGATTATTTCCAGGGGAAATTAATCTGAACTATTCTGGATTGGACCCGTCACTGGGTCAACTCAGTTCAACCAGGTTTTGGCAAAGCTTGTTAATCCACCCAAGTAGAATTTAAATGGGTACAGCTTGAGTCGGTTCTAGCCCAATGCTAGAAAGTTAACATTTGTTTGTGCTCTTTATTTTGTTTAATTGATTTCCTTTGGGTACGTCCACATCCCCTAACTATTATCTCGACAATGCTGAACCTCTTATGCATTATACCTACACCACACCACACCACATTCAGCAACCAATCGCCACTTCTGCCTCCCTCCCACCCCAAAACAAGTTCACAACCTTCTTCCAAAACCCTCCTTCAATCACAACACCTAGACCCAAATCATCCCAAATGACAACTAAAAATTGATCTCCTAATCCCCAGATATCAATCACCTACCTGCCCAATCCAATATGATTTGACCCAAATGACCTTAACTTCACAAATATGCTTAGGAAATGTTAAGTGTATTATAATTAATATAAAGGGGCTGTCCCACTGCAGCCACCTAATCTGCGAGTTTAGAAGAGTTTGCCCTAGACTCAAACTCACAGCATGGTCGACACGTGGTCCTAGGAGGTCCTATGAGGTCACTGGAACGCTCCTTCATGCTTAAGGGAAGTTCCCGGCCTGAGTTCGGTCGAGGAAAAATATTCAGCATGTTGAAAATTTTTCAGCGAGTAAGAATTGGTCAGCATGGTTCTTTTGAACTCGTAGTGCAGTGGAGTGGGGTCGTTTTGCAGTTATAGGCAGTCGAGGTAAGCCTTAGGCAATCTCTTTCGCTGACCGGGCATTTTAATTGGCTCATTGGAGTGTTCAGGACCAAGGAAAACCGACCGGTAATTTAAATGCCCGCTAAAACTTTATTATAAGTTGTCTGGCTTCTTAAAAGTGTCTCTCCCCCCCCCCGCATTCCCTAAAGGACTTTCCGTACACTGTGCAGCCGCCTTTTACCTTCCTGTTCATCGCGGGTGTGAATTTCAGACAGCACTCCCCCGCTTTCCCTGGCCCCCGCCTTTGCGATGTGTGTGTGTGTGTGTGTGTGTGTGTGTGTGTGTGTGTGTGTGTGTGTGTGTGTGTGTGTGTGTGTGTGTGTGTGTGTACGCACGCTGTCAGTCGATGCAGCTCGCGGTTTCATCACTGACGGTCGACCCAGCTTGAGGTTTTCCAGGCAAGTGCCCTCGAGCTTGAAGGTCGAAGACAGTCGCTGTAAAGTCACGTCAATGGGACAGGCCCTTAATTATTGTGCCTTGTATTTCCAAGGACACGTTACTTGAAAGCAAGTTACTTGAAATAACAAGATCATGTTTGTCTTATAACTGGCACAAAGTCACTGTAAACTATCTTTTCCAAATGTATATTTGGTTCACTCATTATTTTTCAATTTAATACAGATGAAAATCTTCATTTAATCTGATTGACCAAAGATATTCTACCCTCAAATTTTACAAACCAGTTTCACAAATAATAAGCTACCTACTCTTTTGTATTGCAAAATTTGCAAAAGTACTTCGCATCACACATTACCACAATGACTTTATACTTCAAAAATATGTCAGTCTCAGCAAAGCAATTGCTTCCTTTTTAACTCCATCAAATGTAAGCATTCTATTTGAAAAAAATAATGAACCCCTTGTCTACCTCAAAATACATTTAAAACATTTTTGAGAGTCAAGAGGTTTTACCTTGTAATCGGGTCTAATGTTGGCAAAATAGATAAACGAATCCACAGCAAGAGCGATTCTCAGCCCTCCTCCCTCCCACGATGCTGCGTACATCTGTTTGCCCGGAACTTTTAATGTACGCAAATGCTTGAAGAAATAGGAAAGAGGAAAATAAGTTAAGAATTATACCATTCCTCAAATTTCAGGGAGGCATTTTTCTTCTGAAAATGATGTTCATCTGAGTTATTCTGTATACAATATGTCTGAGGGAAGCTTTTTCAAGATCTAAAGAAGCATGTTTCACCTGACAAATTTCTGTATTTCCTATCTGAAGCTCCACCACATCTCTAATCCTTCACATTTAAACTACATCATTAAAAACCCTGATCTAAATTTCACTTCCTTTATACACCACAAAGTAAGGGTGCGCAAACAGAGATCACTGAGTATATACAATCACATGAAGACAGACAGAAAATGCTGGAGTAACTCAGCGGGTCAGGCAGCATCTCTGGAGAAAATGGATAGGTGACGTTTCGGATCATCTATCCATTTCCCCTGATCGGCTGAGTTACTCCTGCATTTTGTGTCTATCTTTGATATAAACCAGCATCTGCAATTCCTTGTCACTGGGTTTGTCAGATTTAGGAAAACATCTATAGTGTATTCAAGGCAGACAGATGATGCAGGGTTTCATCACTGAAGCAGGTCTTAACCAGCTTTACTTAAAGGTCAACAACCAATCTATTGGACTCAAATAATATTGTCACCCTCCAGCTCACAGCCTTCTTTAAATTTCCACTGTTACTGATTGACAGCATACTCTATCCCTCTCAATTATCTGCCTGATCTCATCCACTATCTGCTGTATCTCTCCTTATTTCCAACGCCGTCTTCCCCATTCTCTAACACCCATAATCTATCTGAACAGCTCATTCAATTCCTTCCCCTTCCAATGATCCAACCCATGCTCCCACATAGTCTTCACTTCCACTAGGACTCCTGCAAAAAAAAAAAAAACTGGATTATAGATCAATATAAGGGGTTATGTTGCCACGGTTGTTGTGTAAGGTGGAATATGCCTCCAGCAGGCCACACTAGGAATTGCAGTAGATCAAATCTAACTCTAAGACCTTTGTCTGATTGTGAAAGCATTTCACACCCAATCACTTGAGATCCTGGTCATTTTAATTAAATATAGAAGAGGATTTTTATATTAATGAATTAATTGTCATTTGACAAATTATTTATTTAGTTTACAGTAATTTCATTAATCCACACTGTTGGAATGCTGTGGTGTCAGACTAGGAGATTTACTGGACTATTAGATGTTACTCGTGTTAATACCTACTAATAGACATATTTATTTCATTTTATTTTTATGTTTCAAATCATTAACATATACTTTTCAGTTTTAAAATGAATGAAGAAACTGAGCTTGGTGATTTTATTTGAAGCTGGCGAGTTTCAGCTTGTCTTTCAGTGGGTTTCTGACCTCCTGTGACCTGTAGCCTATTACCCAGCATATTAGTCTGGACTCTTGGTTTCATACCACACAACCGACTTGCACTCTAGAGTTTTCCCTGTGAAAGCCAAACACTGGAATAAGGAGTGACCCAGTAAAACTCAATGGACTTTCTAAACAATCAGAAAATAGATTAATGGAATTTTATGGCAATTGAATTGAATTTTCCGAACAGACATTGTCTTTTTCTAAATGACAAGTTCTTTCTTAAATAGGTAACTGTAAGTTTCACCACTTAAAATAATGATAAAGAGAAAAGTTCTCACCTCACCAAAAGGAGTATAGAACTGCACAACATTGATCTGCTTGTCTTGACCAGGAGACATTTGGGAACCAGCCACAGCCAACACACTCCCACAATAGTTCCACTGAATGCCAACCACATTTATACCAGTATCAAGCAGGACAGGATCTGTTAGGAAAAAAAACACAACATTACATTATCCACACTATATACAGGATAGAGAATCCACCCAAGCTGCAATCAGGAAAATGCAAGCAAAGTTACATTCTTTGAAATACAATGAGATGCATTAGAAAACTACATATAATAATAATAATAACTTTATTACGGACTCAAGGTCCAGACAAGGGGCAACATTAAAAAATGCATTGCATCTCAAATATCATAAATATATATAAAATCATGGTAAATCACATAAAAACATCATAATTTATATATATTTTTAAAAAAACCCACAATACTTAAGTTAAAAATCCAGAGTAAAAAATGATCAATGTCGTATAACGAGACAACGATACCAGTGTCTCCACAACTGGGATTCGTAGCGTGTAGTGCTAAAACCCCTGTCTCACTGTGCGAGTTGGCCCACGAGTGACCCCGAGTTTTCACTCGTGGTGATCACGTAGCGGGAACGTCGGAACTCGCACGAGCAACTTATCGACTCGTGGCGCTAACGGCAGGTACTCGGGAAACTTGTTAACTCGTGAAAAAAATCAAACATGTTTGATTTTTTCCACGAGTCAAATTAAAACTGTTCAAGCGTAAAATGGAAACATTTTAACTCGTTGTAATAACGTAGTGGCCCCGTGCGTTTATCTTAGTGTCTCGTGAGTGTACCGTGGGAACTTTAATAATCTGTTCTTTTGCTCGTAAGACTGAACCAAAGATAGACACAAAATGCTGGAGTTTATAACTCAGCGGACCAGGCAGCATCTCTGGAGAGAAGAATAGAGTCGAGACCCTTCTTCAGACTTTCCTTCGCTCCAGAGATGCAGCCTGTCCCGCAGAGTTACTCCAGCATTTCGTGTCTATCTTCGGCCTTTCTGCCACTTGTCCCCGTGGCTTCACTCTGTCTCAATGAACGGCTTAAAGACCTGCCGTAGGGGCAAGTCTGGGGTGGTGGGTGGGATGTGTCCACGTGTGATGCTCCATCCACCCCCCCGGGGCTGAGAGTGTGGGATTGGGAAGGAACTGCAGATGCTGGTTCACACCGGAGATAGACACACACAATGCTGGAGTAACTCGGCGGGACAGGCAGCATCTCTGGAGCGAAGGAATGGGTGGCATTTCGGGTAAGTCTGAAGAAGGGTCTCGACTCTATTCCTTCTCTCCAGAGATGCTGCCTGGTCCGCTGAGTTGTGTGTGTGTGTCTCTCTCCCTCTCTGTCTATCTGTGTGTATCTGTGTGTGGTGTCTGCTGTCGGGTCCCGGTGGCCGCTCAAAGTCACCCGAGCTGCTTGATTCCTCTGAAGTGGTGGCCAGCTGCTGTCTGTGTGTGTGTGTGTGTGTGTGTGTGTGTGTGTGTGTGTGTGTGCGTGCGTGCGTGCGTGCGTGTGTGTGTGTGTGTGTCTCTCTCTCCCTCTCTGTCTATCTGTGTGTGTGTGTACTGTCGGGTCCCGGTGGCCGCTCAAAGTCACCCGAGCTGCTTAATTCCTCTGAAGTGGTGGCCAGCTGCTGTCTGTGTGTATCTCTGTGTGTGTGTGTGTGTGTGTGTGTGTGTGTGTGTGTGTGTGTGTGTGTGTGTGTGTGTGTGTGTGTGTGTGTGTGTGTGTGTGTGTGTGTGTGTGTGTCTCTCTCTCTCTCTCCCTCTCTGTCTATCTGTGTGTATCTGTGTGTGTGTCTGATGTCGGGTCCCGGTGGCCGCTCAAAGTCATCCGAGCTGCCTCATTCCTCTGAAGTGGTGACCAGCTGCTGTCTGTGTGTGTGTGTGTGTGTGTGTGTGTGTGTGTGTGTGTGTGTGTGTGTGTGTGTGTGTGTGTGTCTCTCTCTCTCCCTCTCTGTCTATCTGTGTGTGTGTGTGTGTGTGTGTGTGTGTGTGTGTGTGTGTGTGTGTGTGTGTGTGTGTGTACTGTCGGGTCCCGGCGGCCGCTCAGTCACCCGAGCTGCTTAATTCCTCTGAAGTGGTGGCCAGCTGCTGTCTGTGTGTATCTCTCTCTGTGTGTGTGTGTGTGTGTGTGTGTGTGTGTGTGTGTGTGTGTGTGTGTGTGTGTGTGTGTGTGTGTGTGTGTGTGTGTCTGCTGTCGGGTCCCAACGGCCGCTCAATGTCAGTCACCCGGGCTGCTTCCTTTTTTAAAATTATTTAAAATAGAGATCCATTGCAAAAAAGTATTTAAAAACATAAAAAAACAAGAAATGCTTGGTAGAATGCGCATTTTCCCATTGTAGGTCATATCAATAGATGCGGCCGCGCTGAAATAACTCAAAACCACAGGATGGAGATGTATTTTAACATTGTTGCTTTATTAAACCATACCTTCATTCACGGTTGGCTCAAGAGTAACGGGAGAGGAACTTGCTAACTCGGGAGAGGAACTTGCAACATCGCAGCAATTACATACCCGTGGGAACTCGGCCACACACTTGATCATACACTTGCAGTCTCGTGCGCAGCCACGAGTCTATCACTCGGGGTACCTCGTGGGTCAACTCGCACAGTGAGACAGGGGCATAACCTCTTATGTTTGTCAAGGCCACAATAAGCACATTTTTAGAGTCATTTATCCTGCAAATGAATTTATACATGTGTTGTCTTAGGATAGCTTCTAGAGTACTGACTCCTGCAGCCACAAACATATTACTGGCACTACACCATCTTGGTTATATATGTAAAATCTAATGCTAAAACTAGACAATTACACATTGCGGTTTCCGTGATTTTTCCCCCCCATTATGTTGCACAACAATGTAACAATGTATTCACCTTTATTAAAGCTTTTTTTTAGCAAATAAAATAAACATTCTTCTGAGAAATCATTGAATATGACCAGGTTGAGTTGGTTTGAAAAAAGACTTAACCATTCAGTCATTTGTAGGTGTACACCAGTTAGTGTCTTGTTTAAGAAGCAACTGCAGATACTGGAAAATTGAAGGTAGACAAAAATGCTGGAGAAACTCAGCGGGTGAGGCAACATCTATGGAGCAAAGGAAGGAAAAGGCGGAGACAGTGGGCTGAGGGAGAGCTGGGAAGGGGAGGAGAAAGCAGGGACTACCTGAAATTGGAGAAGTCAATGTTCATACCACTGGGGTGTAAACTGCCCAAGCGAAATATGAGGTGCTGCTCCTCCAATTTACGGCAGGCCTCACTCTGGCCATGGAGGAGGCCCAGGACAGAAAGGTCAGATTTGGAATGAGAGGGGATTTGAAGTGCTGAGCCATCGGGAGATGTTGGTTATTGTGAACCGAGCGTTGGTGTTGGGCGAAGCAATCGCTAAGCCTACGCTTGGTCTCACCGATGTAGAGCAACTGACACCTAGAGCACCGTATGCAATAGATGAGGTTGGAGGACGTGCACGTGAACCACCTGGAAAGTCTGCTTGGGTCCTTGAATTAAGTCAAGGGGGGAGGTAAAGCGACAAGTGTAGCATTTCCTGCAGTTGCAAGGGAAAGTGCAAGGGGAGGGGGTGGTTTGGGTAGGAAGGGATGAATTGACCAGGGAGTTACGGAGGGAGCGGTCTCTGCAGAAAGCAGTCAGGGAAGGAGATGGGAAGATGTGACCAGTGGTGGGATCCCGTTGGAGGTGGCGAAAATGTCGGAGGATTATTTGTTGTATGTGACGGCTGGTAGGGTGGAAGGTGAGAACAAGGGGAACTCTGCCCTTGTTACGAGTGGGGGGGGATGGGGAGTGAGAGCAGAGTTACGAAGTATAGAAGAGACCCTGGTGAGAGCCTCATCTATAGTAGAAGAGGGGTAACCCCGTTCCCTGAAGAATGAGGACATTTCCGATGCCCTGGTGTGGAACACCTCATCCTGGGTGCAGATGCGGCATAGGCGGAGGAATTGGGACTAGGGGATGGAGTCCTTACAGGAAACAGGGTGGGAAGAAGTGTAGTCCGGATAGCTATGGGAGTCAGTGGGTTTATAGTAGATGTCGGTCAGTAGTCTGCGATGGAGATAGTGAGGTCTAGAAATGGTAGGGAAATGTCGAAAATGGTCCAGGTATATTTGAGTGCCAGATGGAAGTTAGTGGTGAAATGGATGAAGTCAGTGAGTTTGTGTATGGGTGCAGGAGGTAGCACAATGCAGTCGTCGATGTAGCAGAGGTAGAGTTGTGGATAGGGCCGTGGTACGCCTCTAACAAAGATTGTTTGACGTACCCTACAAAGAGGCAGGCATAGCTTGGACCCATGCGCGTGCCCATAGCTACGCCTTGTATTTGGAGGAAATATGAGAAATGAAAAGAAAGGTTGTTAAGGGTAAAGACCAGTGGAGGAGAGTATCAGTAAACGGGGATTGGTTGGTTCTGCGGTCGAGGAAGAAACAGAGGGCTTTAAGACCCTCCTGGTGGGAGATGGAGGTGTAGAGTGATAGGAAATCCATGGTGAAGATGCGGGAATGGAGGCCTGGAAAATGGAAGTCATGGAATAGACGAAGAGCATGTGAGGTGTCTTTGAACATAGGTAGGGAAGGATTTAACCAGGGGGGATAGGATGGAGTCGAGGTATTGGAAATAAGTTTGGTGGGACATGAACAGACAGAAACAATGGGTCTGCCAGGACAGTCAGGTTTGTGGATTTTGGAGAAGGTAAAATTGGGCAGTGCAGGGCTGGGGGATCGATGAGGTTGGAGGTTTGGGAGAGCAGGGAGCCGGAAGTGATGAAGTCAGTGATAGTGTTAGAAATCATGGCCTGGTGCTCATTTGTGGGGTCATGGTCCAAGGATAAGTAGGAGGAGGTGTCTGAGATTTGGCGCGTGGGCTCAAACCTGTAGAGATCAGCGCGCCAGACTACCACGGCGCCTCCTTGTTGGCAGGGTTTGATCACCCAGTCTGGGTTGTGGAGTGGAGGGCTGAACGTTCCGGGGGGAAGAGGTTAGAGTGAGAAAGGGGAGTGCAGAAGTTGAGGCCGTTGATGTCCCGCCGGCAGTTTGAAATAAAGAGGTCTAAAGCAGGTAGATGGCCATGAGGGGGAGTCCAAGAGGAGGGGGTCCGTTGGAGACGGGAGAAGGGATCATCACTGGGGGGTGAGGACTCCTTCCCATGGAAAAGCGCTTTGATGCGGAGGCGACGGAAGAAGTGCTCCACCTCGTGGCAGACACGGAACTCATTGAGGTGGGTACGGAGTGGAACAAAGGTGAGGAATCTGCTGAGGACAGACCGTTCGGTATCCGAGAGGAGGAGGTCGGGGGGGGGGGGGGGGGGGGGGGGGGAGTTGGTGAAAACACGGCAAGAATGGGGGTTGGGGCCGGAGGAAGGCAGGTGAGTGGACGAGGTGATGTCTGGTAGGGGAGTGGAGGTGATCAGGGAAGGGGCGGGTATGAGGACTATAGTGTGCGTGGTGAGGAGCTGGGGTCATATAGATTGAGGGGGAAGAGGAAGAGGAAGACCCAGTGGAACAACCACTGAGGTTCCCTGTGGTAGGGAGACGAGCACTAGGACCCAGCGCAGTTAGACCCCGTGATGACAGAGTCTGCAGCGTGGACACTTCATGCCCAGAGCTGAGCCCAGGACTCAGGTAAGGCGACGGTTGCAGCCTGCTGGGTAGCGTGAGTGGTGAGCATCGGTGGAGTTGATGTTGGAGACCCGCGGGGAGTGGAGTCCGGGTCAGGGTGTGAAACGTCAGAGGTAAGGCGGCGAGGTTCGGCGGCCTGTTGAAGCGGTGAGGTGATCCCCGTGAGGCGGCGAGGTGAGGATGTCCTGGTGAGGCGGAGAAGTTTGGCGACCCCGGTGAGGTGGCGAGGTGAGACGGTCCCCGTGAGGCGGCGAGGTGAGGTGGTCCTGGGGATTCAGAGAAGTTCAGCGATCTCATTTTGGTGGCGATAGTCAGAGGAATCGGGGAGGTAGCGAGGGTCTGCGTTATCGGTGAGGCGGCGATAGAAAGAGTTACCGGTGAGGCAGCGAGGATCGGCCTCATCGGTGGGTGGGTGAAGGTCGGCGGCAGCATCCACGTGGAGGTCGGCGACGGCGGCGTCTTTGGTGGTCCGGGCCTGACGTCGGTCCGGGAGGCGGTGAGTACTGGTGCTGCTCCTCGTGGCCAAGATGGTGTCACGCACGGAACTCAGCCCGATGATGTTCAGGCAGGCGGCGCGGGCCAGTGTTGGGGCCCGGGGCCTGCAGGCGGTCGAGTCGCAGAGTGTTGGTGGCAGGAGTAGCCTGGAGGTGGGAAGTTTAAGGTCCTTGGATGAGTCCAAGTGGGCCAGGAATCGTTTATTGAAGACATGGATTGCCGTAGGATGAAGTAGAGTTGGGGTCCATTGCAGGTCTGGGTGAGTGAGGCCCGAAGTTTCGGAAGAGTCCAAAGCGAGGTCCTGCTGGTGCCGGCACATCGCAGCCAGAGTAGATCGCAGGGCACGGAAGGAGAACTGCTGTGTATGGCAGCAGATAGCCAGCGACTTCAGTAACTGAGATGTATCAATCTTTAGGCAATCCAACACTTCAGTACCATTAAAACCCAACACTGAAAATATACAAGTTTTGGTACTCTAATAATTGACTTTTCAATACATTGCTGCTACCCTCTAGCAAAGAGGGTACCAGCAAAGGGGAATGATTCGGAAGAGGAGATTGTGGTATGGGGAGAGTTCATGATCGATTGTGCATAGGAAAAGATAGTTGTAGCAACCTTAACGGGAAATGGAGAGGGTTCTGCTTTTAATAGCAATTAATGCTCTGAGAGTGGTGATCGACTCTTTACTATTCTTCACCAAAGGTTCCTTCAAGAATTGAACTCCCAGCTGACATAAATAGAGATACGGACAGAGAGTAAAATGACGTTCGTTGGCCTGACAGTAGCATGGGCAATCATGTTCATTCTCATAGAGTACTTTAGGACACAATAGATCTCCAACTCCAAAAATGTTGTGGCTATGGGGAAGCATGGGGTGTGGAATGTATTCACCACTACATCCAGCAGGTAGACAGAGGGGGCTCGGCCAACAGAGTTTGTATCTATCCCAACTTATGCGTATTGTACTTACTCTCATCGTGCTCATGGCGCATTATCTGACAACGACCATTGTCTAAACAGATCGCCAAGCAGGGACAATCTGGTTCAACGTAGCCTTCAGTTCCAGAATACCAATGGATACCAACAATACTGACGGCACCAGTGACATTAATAAGGCATTGGAGTAAAAGCTTCACCTAAAAGTTTTAAGATATATTGAATACATTGGTATCAGATTACAGATGTACAAGGAAAGCATTAATAATTACAATATGAAAATCCTCTCAAACTTTACTGCAGCGCAAATTAAATTGATATATTTTGCAATTGTACTCGGCTTTGTGAATAGTATAATATTTGCAGTAGCTGAATTACAAATTTTAAAATGGAATATTCCCTAATAGGATAAAATATAAATTATATTTCACCCATTTACATAAAATAAAGCTCTCTTGACAGTATATAGACTGTATATATACCCACAGAGGGTAGTGGAGGCCAGTTCATTGGCTATATTTAAGAGGGAGTTAGATGTGGCCCTTGTGGCTAGGGGGATCAGAGGGTATGGAGAGAAGGCAGGTACGGGATACTGAGTTGGATGATCAGCCATGATCATATTGAATGGCGGTGCAGGCTCGAAGGGCCGAAGGGCCTACTCCTGCACCTAATTTCTATGTTTCTATATTCTGCCAATCTGAATGATCCTAAATTATTACAAATTATTAAATATATGCAGCACATTTAGAATTCAACCTATGAAAATTGAAATAAACCAAGTACGTCTATAACATTTAATCATTTGAGGGAATCATAAAAAGTAGTTAACGTACAATAAAATTGCCTTGGCTGTCGTAGATGTGTATTTCTCCATTAGCCATGCCAAATATAAGAACCTTGCTGTCTGGTGACCAGGCAACTTGACTGAGTTGGAGACCCTTCAATTCCTTACCCCAGATTCGGTTACCTAAGAAAGCAGAGACAATTTTTACCCATCATTAATAAAAATTTAAGCAATGAGATGCTCTTGAGATTATTAAAAACAAACTTTAATATCAAAGATAAATAAAAAAATATATATCCTTGCAGTTGGTGCTATATATATCTGTAGGTTGGCTGCCCCTTTGGATCCAATGATGACGATGATTGACATTCTTTCACATGTCTAGTGCCGGTGAGCAAAGCCAAAGTTCTTACCATAGTTGCTTAAAAATGCCAACATTTATAATACATTAAAGTATGTTTGAGAATAATTGTGCTTATCTTCTTATTTAATGTTGGTTCATTATATAAGTAATAATGTATTAACTGACAAATTAATTAACCAATATCTATTGCACCTTTATTCTAAAATGAAGAGTTTAAATGAAAATACATTATCCATGAGAAATCATCAGATAAATATATATTATTTTTTTTACATTTTCATTGTATAAAAAAATACATTACCATCCACAGAACCCACAATGACAGCACCATCTTCATACACAATGCAGATTTTCTGTCCATCAACATTCCAACTCATACCACGAACAACAGATTTATTCCTATTGTTGATCATTTCCTCATACCAAGAACCTGAAATCAATTCACAAGGTCTACTTTCAAAATTTCAATAACAGTAAAGAAAAACTAGGAAACTGCTGCAATGGGTACCATCCAATATATAATATCAATCATATAATATTGCTCCTTGTTAGACATTTTCTTCCAAATCTTAAATATGCATTGTGTTTTTATTCATTTATTTGTCAGAATACTGGTATCATTAGTGGAATCAGAAGATACCAAAATGGATCAACTATTCGCCATGTCTGACTGAATGTGAGACTAATTTAAGGCTAGATGTTACAGGACTGCAGACCAGACATGATCAATTGATGTGGGATAATTTGGACTTGTCTATTGCATGTTCTTTTTATTGTTTATCACACATGTAGCCCAGTAGTGCAACATCACTATGTTGACACCTCAATTACTTTTTAGGGATTCCTGCTATGGTTCCTGACAAGATCCTTCTGTGCTGGATCACACCAAAGTTGACATCCGACTTCATTATAGCACTTTATGAAAATTAGTTTAGAATGCTTATAATACGTACCTGTAATCACTCTAGAGTCAATCTTGGAAACTGTAAAGAGTCCAAACTCACACAGGTTGAAACACAAGCATCTTTATTGTTCAGGTCATTAACTACTAAGCAGGTCATCACACATTCACACTGCTACTATAACTGGTAGACAGTGGGTACGATCTTACACTATGAATGTTATAATTAGGCGGGGTTATAATTACTAAGCATTCTGATTGGCTAACATGCTATAGCCAATCTACAACTCTTCTTCCATAAATTAAAAGTAGATGGAGCGTTATCACTATGATGAGTACATAAATTGTTAAATGCAAAATACCATATCTAATAATAATCGGGTAAACATTGATTACATAGTTGCCATATCTAAGAGGCGGCTTGCTAACCTGCCCGGTAAGGAGCTGCCTCATAAACCTTTTCTTCCGAAAAGTTGAGGGCATGTTTGGGTGAGCCCGAGGGGTGAGACTGTTGGGGAAGACAGTCGCGGGCGTACCGGTGAACCGGTTACAAAAGGGGAAGTGGGAGCAGACCGACGCGGGGAGTGATGGGGAGTAGCAGCAGCAGGTACTGGAACAGCAATCACTTTAAACTCCAGTGGAGGTGAGACAGGACCCTGGCATGCCGGACGTCGTTCCTTCACTGGAAGGAGGTGTTGACGGGTGCGTCTGTAGATGGTATTACCGACATCGACAAGGTTGTAACGTGGTTCCTTTGCGGGGCCATGGATGAACCCCAGTTTAGTATGTCCTTTGTCTGTCTGTAGTGGCTTAAGTGGCTTGCTGGATTTGTCGTAGGCACGCTGCTGCATGTCTCGGTTGGATTGCACGCGCTTTTGAACCACAGCAGGGCTGAAAACCTTTGCCGCTATGTGATCCTGTGATACTGGCAGTGGAGGTCTTGTTCGGCGGGACATCAGTAGCTGGGCTGGAGAGCCTAGAACATTGTCTCTGGCAATATTTCTCAAGTTCAACAGGTCCAGGTAGACGTCAGATTTAGCCAGATAGGAGCGCCCCATGAGCTGTTTAGTGCTTCGAACAGCACGTTCTGCAAGTCCATTGGACTGTGGGTATTCTGGGCTGCTGGTAACATGTTGAAAGTTCCACCATTTGGCAAAGTCTCTGAACGTTTGGCTGATTAATTGTGTCCCGTTGTCAGTCTGAAGGCGGGCTGGAATGCCATGTACGAGAAGTGCTGTCGGAGTTTCTGGACTACTATTTCTGAGGAGATGGTTGGCAGAAAATCAATTTTGAACCAACTCGAGTACGAGTCCACTAAAATGAGAGTGCTTCCCGTGCCAGTCGAAGACATTGGCAGCCACGGACGACCAAGGTAAAGAGGGTGCATGTTGGGTCAGCATCGGTTATTTTTGCTGGTGTGATGCCTGTCTGTTACAGATCGCGTATGATTCTGTTTTCTCCCGAATGTACTTGGTCATTCCAGGCCAATAGATCATTTCTTTAGCGCATTGTAGGGTGGCTTCAACGCCTGGGTGGCCACCGTGGATCTCCTCATAATATTCGTTTTGCAGAGAGGGCGAGGGATGACCGTCTTGTGACCCTTCACTATCACACTGTCCTGTAGAACCAGTTCGTCACGGACCAAAATGAAAGGTCGTAGTTCAGCGGGAGTGTTGGACTGCTTGTTTGGTTTTAATGATTAAGGTTAGCAGCTGGGAGGTTTTATCTGCGGCAGTGTGTTCGGCGAGGCGGCGCAAGCAGTCAGTTGGAATGAAGGAAACTTTCAGGACGTTGTTTGCTGGCGCGTGGTGCTCGAGATAGAGTGTCTGCGATGTGCCTGTCTTTACCTTTTTTTGTAGACGATGCAAAAATCAAACCGTTGTAGCTGCATCATCATTCGTTGAAGCCTTGCTGGGGCTGCATGAATCGGTTTGCTCAGGATGGGAACTAACGGCTGGTGGTCAGTTTCTACCATGAAAGTTTTGCCGAAAATAAAGTCTTTAAATTTGGAGCACGCAGAAACTATGGCGAGCAGATCTTTCTCTATCTGTGCATAGCTCTGTTCGGTGTCAGTCAGGGTTCGTGAAGCGTAGAATACCGGCATAACAACGCCGTTGAAAGAGGTCTGCAGACATGCTGCGCCTAGTCCATATTGGGATGCATCGCAGGTAATTGTGACAGGCAGGTCGATATTGAAGTAAGACAGGGTAGGAGCATTAGCGAGCTGTAGCTTTAAAGTTTCGAAAATTCGCTGGTGGTTTGGGTATCAAGGCCAGGTGTTGTCCTTGTGGGTTAGTTGACGCAGGGAGGCTGACAATTTGCTGAGATTGGGAATAAATTTTCCCAGGTAGTTGACCATGCCTAAAAATCATTGTAGGCTGGTGACGTCAGTTGGTACCGGCAGCTCGTTTTTTGCTGCAGTCCAGCGAATCAGGTTTTGCCCATTACTGGTGAACACGTGACCAACGTAGGTGACTTCGGAAACCCTGAACTTGCATTTCAGAGGGTTCCGTTTTAAATTGAAGTCTCTGGCACGGTCCAGTACTTTACGTAGGTTGGCATCGTGTTCTGTGGCATTGCGGCCATAAACTAGGATGTTGTCAACTATGATGGCACAGGGGAATTCTGCGAACAGTTGTTCCATTGCACGCTGGAAAACTTCGCTGGCAGAGTTGATGCCAAAGGGCATTCTTAGGAATCGGTAACGTCCGAACAGGGTGGCGAAGGCTGTTAACGCCGATGAGGCACGGTCTAACGGGATTTGCCAGAAGGAATTCTTGGCATCCAAGACTGAGAACACCGTTGCGTTACCGATTTGTGCCGCTACGTCTTCGGTGGTCCTCATCGGGTAGTGTTGGTGTTTGATTGCTGTGTTCAAATCTTTAGGATTGATGCAGATGCGTAACTCCTTCTTGTCTTTCTTTGTGGTGACAACCATAGTGGAGACCCAGTCGGGTAAATGGTAGGGAATTGAGGAATGCTGTGGAACAGAGGGATCTAGGAATAACTGTGCATAGTTCCCTGAAGGTGGAATCGCATGTAGATAGGGTGGTAAAGAAAGCCTTTGGTGTGCTGGCCTTTATAAATCAGAGCATTGAATATAGGAGTAGGGAAGTAATGTTAAAATTGTACAAGAAATTGGTAAGACCAATTCTGGAGTATGGTGTACAATTTTGGTCGCCTAGTTATAGGAAGGATGTCAACAAAATAGAGAGAGTACAGAGGAAATTTACTAGAATGTTGCCAGGGTTCCAGCAACTATGTTACAGAGAAAGGTTTGAACAAGTTAGGTCTTTATTCTTTGGAGCGCAGAAGGTTAAGGGGGGGACTTGATTGAGGTCTTTAAAATGATGAAAGGGATAGACAGAGTTGACATGGATACGTTTTTCCCATTGAGGGTAGGGAAGATTCAAACAAGAGGGCATGACATGAGAATTAAGGGACAGAAGATTTGGGGTAACGTGAGGGGGAACTTCTTTACTCAGAGGGTGGTGGCCGTGTGGTATCAGCTTCCAGCAGAAGTGGTGGAGGCAGGATCGATTTTAACATTTAAAAGTAAAGTGGATAGGTATATGGACGTGAAGGGAATGGAGGGGTATGGTCTGAGTGCAGGTAGATGGGACTAGGGGAAAACAAAATGGTCGGCACGGACTGGAAGGGCCGAGAGGGCCTGTTTCCGTGCTGTAAATTGTTATATGGTTATATGGTTATATGGAGGGTACACTGACTTCGACAAGAACTCCGATAGAGACCATACGTTTCAGTTCATCGTGTATTTGCTCACACATACCATGCGGGACGCGGTAAGTGGCACGCACAATTGGGGAGACTGTATGGTCAACAATGATCTTGTATGTTGTGGGTAGTTTGCCGAGTTTGTTGTCAAACAAATCTTTGTAGATGGATAGCATCTGTCTGGTTCTGGACAGCACGCCCGAAATAGACCAAACCCAGGTCAAGGCACGCATCGATGCCTAGCAAGGTTTCAGAACTTGGCTGAACGATGTAAAATAGTAAGTCCTTGGTCTGTTAATTGGTGGTACATTTAAAGTCAGCTTTACCCAGCGGGTGAAGAATTTCTCCTCCATAAGCAAGTGGAGTGGAGGAGTCTTTTTTCATGCGCTCAGTGGTTCTTATCTTGTTGAACACTTTGAGTGACATGACGTTCACGCGGGCGCCGGTATCGACTTTGACGATCAGGGGTTTGTTTTAGATTATCATGGCCACAGCAGGATCAGTTACTTTACCTGTGGTGCGCAGGTTTAGGGAAAGTACGGTAGGCTCAGTGTCTGTGTTATCAGAGTCATTCCTGTGGGAAAGTTTGTCTTGTTCATCAGGTCTTGTTGGACGGGTCTTGTTGAATCAGGTGCAGCTTCGTCCTTGGAGCTGTACTCCCACTGGATCGACAACAATTAGCAAAGTGGTTGAATTTTTTGCAATTATGACATACTTTCCCATGGGCTACGCAAAATTGGCACCCCCTGGGGTGGAAATAGTTACAGTTCGTGCACCTCGTGTTAGGCATGTTCTGAGCTTTGCTGGATGCATTGAGAAATCTTTGTGGAGTGTAACTAGCCAAATTCATTTTCAACTGTTGATTAGCATTCGCGCTATCAAAATCAGCCAGTGGTGCCACAGTCTCAGCCATCCTACAAGCATGAATTGCTTACTCTAAAGTCAGTTCTGCATTCCGCAGCAGTTTGGCTCGCACTTTGAGGTCGCTCATACCTCCCACAATTTTATCGCGAACGAACTCATTTGTCAACTCACCAAATCTGCATCGAGAGCTGATGTGTCTCAGGTCACTGATGAATCATTCCACAGGCTCGTCAGCCTGTTGCATCCAAGCAAAAATCTTGTTCTCTCAAGGATTCTGTTAGATGGCAGGTCACAAAGTTCTCTGAACTTCCTCAGCAACACCATAGAGTTGTCAATAGATTCAGCTGGCACCAATACCTGGCCATTCCCATCCAGTTGAGCAGGTGCAAATTCGAACGAATCAGTGCGGATCATAGCCTCCGGACCCGCTACATTCAACAGTAGGTAAGCCTTCAAATCTTCGGGATCGTTTTGTTGAACGATGCGGATATAATGAGAGTAGTCCTTCTCAAACATTCGCCATCGCTCGGCAACATCAGAATCAAACACTAATGGGCTGAGCTTTCGAGAAGAGTTAGCCATGTCCTCATGTCACAAAAAACATGCAAATAAAAACTGATAAACAAAATAAATCGCGATAAACAGACGCGGTGTAGACCCGTTTTTCTGACACCATGTAAAGAGTCCAAACTCACGCAGGTTGAAACACAAGCATATTTATTGTTCAGGTCATTAACTACTAAGCAGTTAACTACTAAACACATTCACACTGCTACTCTAACTGGTAGACAGTGGGTAGGATCTTACACTATGTATGTTATAATTAGGCGGGGTTATAATAACTAAGCATTCTGATTGGCTAACATGCTATATATAGCCAATCTACAGAAACCAAAAGAAACATTAACTGACCTTTATACAGCATCCAAACAATAATAAGACCATTCTGGTCGCTTGTTGTCAATTTCTGGTACTGTTCATTCCAAGTCACCACTTGTACAGCACCTAATAACAGAGTTTAATTATTTTAACAGTCCAACCAAAGATAATTTTCATCCAAAATCTTCATTATTCACGATTTTTTAAAAATTATCATTTATATTAAAATAAACCTTAATAAAATCTTTTAAATTAGATTATTATTAATTATAAATTATATAATAAATTAGATATTATAGATTATATATATAGATAAATTAGATAAATTATAGATATAGTGAATAGAAACAAAAGAACAGTGAAGGCAGTATTTGGCAGGTTTGCCTTCATCAATCAGACTCTTGACTACAGTTGGGACGTCATGTTGCAACTATACAAGTCAATAGCAAGGCCACATTTGGAGTATTGTAGTATTGTGTGTATTTCTGATCGCCTAGTTATAAGAATATAATTAAGCTGGAAAGGGTGCAGTAAAGATGCATAAGGAGGGTGTGTGTTATAAGGAGAGAGAGTTGATAAGCTGGGAACTTTTCCCCTGGAACATGGGTGATTGAGGGACAACCTTCTAGAGTGCATAAATCCTGAGGGGTGTAGATAAGGTGGAGAGATACAGCATCTTTCTCAGGCTAGGGGTGTCTAAAACTAAAAGCCATATTTAATAATTAAGTAAAAAAATCTACCAGAGAAAGACTCAACGCTAAAAGCAAACTATCGATTGTGCTCGTCAAATTTTAAACACATTTTTTTTCTCATTACAAAAATAAAGTAACAAGTAACATGATCATTTGTATGGTATTGAATTAGAACTGTTAGGAATGATGTACCAAATATCTTAAAAAGTACACCCATAACTTTTTTTATGTCCATTCACAATAGTTATTGCAGCTGACCATTATACACCACTGCAACAGTTATAAAACTATAATATCCATTAGTTCAACAGTTTGGAGAGTACTACAAAATAAAAGAACAGTTTAAAATTGGCATCAACACTGGCAAATCAATAAATTTGGTTTTACATTCTAACAGTTTTGCAGAATTTAAAATGTTATTTTATAAACAGCCAACAAGTGAGAACTATACATTCTATACCAAGCTTTCATTTTTCACCAATTATATGGAATAAACAGAAAACTTACCACTGTGTCCTTCTAATGCCTGGTTCATAGAAAGGTTGCTAGGTGCTGCCAATCCTTTTAGTCTTGTATCATCTACAGAAATACATAATGGCTAAATAAGAAACCAAATGCCATTTCATACTACTATTTTAGGTGGCTGTAAATGGAGTTATTCAATGGAATAATATGAGTAGACTATGAGAATCAAGAGCAGACTAGAAGCATTCAAATGGATCAAAAGTGCCAAGTGCATTCTCTCTCCTATTATTTCTCGCTGAAACACAATTGTCCATGATTTCCTCCCTGGAGACAAACTGAAAATTAGACCTAAAAATTATTCTGTTCTCAGGTCCACTCTCCACATTACACAGATTTTCTATGTATAATATAGACACGTACCCTAATCAACAATGATCCAAAGCAGCCACTAAATTCTTACTGTATATATAACACATACATAGTCATAATGCAACCTGCTGGGTGTGTATATTCTAGTAGATGTTCATTGCACCCAAAAAATATACAAAACTGCCCCAATTTTCCAAAAGCAAATAACTGCAGATTCTGGAAATCTAAAATAAAACAGGAAGTACCAGAAATACTCAGCAAATCAGGCAGCACCCATGAAGAAACAATACTACTATTTCAACTTGGTGATCTTTCATCCAAACCGTCAAGAATCAAAATGAATAAGTTGAAATGAAAGGTAATTGCGCTGAAAGCTTCCTTAATTTATTTTTTTCATAAACTGCTGAGTATTTCCAACATTTCCTATATTTATTTCGAGAGCTCAATTTCTTGCCTTACAATCCAAACCTTGACTTTTAAGTGAAACAACTCGTATCAGAGCATGCTGTAAAGGTAGATCACTTGAACACCAAATTAGTTTTGTCTCTAGATACATTTTCCACACGCATTTGAGAGATCATAAAATGATTGGGAATAACAAGATTCTTTCAAAATGTTATTGCACGCTACTTGGCGTTCAGATTTTCCCTACCTGTCTGTGTTTCAAGCTTCAGCACTTTTAAGAGACCATCTTCCCCACCACAGGAAATAAATCCTTGGTCTTTATTCCAGGAAACACATCTCAATTGAATGTTACTTGGAATGGCAATCTGAATGAAATACAAAAAGTGGACCATTGTACAATAAATTAGATTGACATGGTTAATCAAATTACTGCAGGTGCTGCCAACATATGCTGATGAGCACCAGGGCCCTCTCACTCACCATCTTTAAACTTGCTGACCTACTTTGATTCTTTGTTGAACCAACTCTGAAGTTAAAACGCTCATGTTGGTCTCCACTTCGCATCAACCTTTGTTTTCAACATTACCCAGCCTTTTATCCATTCCTACTTTTCCAACTCACCTGACAGTAAAATAACTTTCTGACAAATAATGTCACATGGTTTTAAACTCTTCTCCTCAAATTTTGCCAATTTAGGGTGGCATGGTGGCACAGCGGTAGAGTTGGGGCGAGTGCCGGAGGGGCTGCCTTACAGCATTAGGGACCCAGGTTCGATCCTGACTATGGGTGTTTGTATGTTCTCTCTGTGACCGCGTGGGTTTCCCAGGGATCTCCGGTTTCCACCCACACTCCAAAGCCGTTGAGGTTTGTAGGTTAATTGGCTTGGTATAATTGTATAAATTGTCCCTAGTGTGTACGATAGTGTTCATGTGAAAGGATTGCAGATCAGCGTGGACTGGGTTTCCGTGCTATATTCCAAAACTTAACTAAATCCTATTATCTATCTTTCTTTGTCTTTAGAAGCCTTCTTAGAAGTTATTTTCCAAAGTTTTCAGTCACTTCTTTTAAGTCTGTCATCGTTGTTTTTAGCAATAAATTCAGAATCTGAATCAGTCTGAAGAAGGGTCTTGACCCGAAACGTCACCCATTCCTTCTCTCCCAGAGATGTCTGTCCCTCTGATGTTACTCCAGCATTTTGTGCCTACCTTCGATTTAAACCGCATCTGCAGTTCTTTCCATACACAATTCAGAATATACATTCATATTACTGTGATTCTGACCTGGTACTCCAAGCCAAAAACAGCACATCCAGCCAAGTATTTATAGGAAAGGGATTGGAATGTATTTAGTCTTAACTGCATTTCAAGCCTTAAATCCAACTAACATGATATTATAGTTGGCATGGGCGAGTTGGGCCAAAGGGCCTGCTTCATGACTTTTACAGGTTTCATTTCGCAAATAAAAATTACAATGAAAAGAAAAAACATTTCTCCCAAAACCACATACGCAACAAGCCGTCAACGCATTGCACGTCTTTTCCAAACCGTGTTTACTTCTACCTGCACTTTTCTAACAGTTCTTTCTTTGGCTGCTCATACCCAGTAAATCATCTACCCAATCGAGCAAGATCTTGTCAGTTTTAACGGGACGAGTAAGAGAAATCGTCGACAGATGAAGAGGAACAATTGCTATTGTGTGGGAGGAACTCCAGCGCTGGTTTAAACAAAATGGTGGAGGAACTCAGCAGGTCAGGCAGCACCCTGGAGAAAAGGAATAGGTGATGTTTGGGATAGACCCTTATTTAAACTCATATATCCACTGAATAATAGACAATAACAATAGGTGCAGGAATAGGCATAATGTCTCATATTGTTTAGAATTTGAGAGTTATTTATAAATTCGAACAATGCCACCTCTCGAGGTAAGGATACTACGAGCAAGACTGTCTTAGGGTCTCGATCCGAAACGTTACCCCATTCATAAAATAGACACAAAATGCTGGAGTAACTAAATCAGCGCGGGACAGGCGAGCATCTCTGGAGAGAAGGAATGGGCCACACATTCCTTCTCTCCAGAGATGCTGCCTATCTTCGGTGTACACCAGCATCTGGAGCTCCTTCCTACCACCGTTTGCATGAATTGCATTTTAAAGTAACTCAGAAAACATAAACAGCCCGGTGACTGAGAAACAGGCTGGGTGGGCGGAGTGACGGCATGGGCATGCGCGGCTCTCCCCGCACCTCGCCCGCCCCCCGGGACCGTCGCCGCCACATCTTGTCCACGTCCCGCACTTAACCCGCGTCCCACCCCGCAACAGCCCGCTCCGCAGCTTAAACCCCGTCCCACCCCACAACAACCCGCCTCCGCAGCTTGTCCCCCGTCCCCACCCCGCAACAGCCCGCTCCGCAGCTTGTCCACGTCCCGCAGCTTAACCCCGTCCCGCAGCTTAACCCCGTCCCACCCCGCAACAACCCGCTCCGCAGCTTGTCCACGTCCCGCAGCTTAACCCCGTCCCACCCCGCAACAACCCGCTCCGCAGCTTAACCCCGTCCCATCCCACAACAACCCGCTCCGCAGCTTGTCCACGTCCCGCAGCTTGAATCTAGCCTGCCGGTGAACAGCGGCGGCGGCCTCACCTTCTTGCACAAATAGATAAACATGGTAGCGCTCCTCGATCGCCGGCCGCGGCCTGTCGTCGCTAGGCCGCGTCTCCTGGCAACCACGGCCGGCCAATCACCGCCCAGCGGCTCGCTGTTGTCCAGCCAATCAAAGGGTGAGGAGGTAGGAGGCTTCTGGCCAACCGGCGGGCAGCATGGTTGCCATCATTCTGACCATGGGCTGAAGGGCCTGTTTCCTCACTGTATCACTCCATGTGGCATTGGTTTGTCATGGAGTGATGCAGTGTGGAAACAGGCCCTTCAGCCCAACTTGCCCACGCCAGCCAACTTGTCCCAGCTACGCTAGTCCCACCTGCCCGCACTTGGTCCATATCCCTCCAAACCTGTCCCATCTATGTACCCAGGTCTAACTATTTCTTAAATGATGGGAGTCCCAGCTTCAACTACCTCCTCTGGCAGCTTATTCCATACACCCACCACCCTTTGTCTGAAAAAGGTACCCTTCGGATTCCTATTAAATATTTTCCCCTTCACCTTGAACCTATGTCCTCTGGCCCTCGATTCCCTTACTCTGGGCAAAAGATTGTGCATCTACCCGATCTATTCCTCTCATGATTTTGTACACCTCTACAAGATCTCCCCTCATCGTCCTGCGCTCCGAGGAATAGAGACCCAGCCTACTAAGCCTCTCCCTTTTGCTTACACTCTCTAGTCCTGGCAACATCCTCCTAAGTCTTTTCTGAATCCTTTCAAGCTTGACAATATCTTTCCTATAACATGGTCCGAGTACTGAACACAATATTCTAAATGCAGTCTCACCAACGTCTTATACAACTGCAACATTACCCCCCAACTTCTATACCAGGGCTGCCAACATTGGGTGAGAGTTGATGGTGAAATGAGGGGGGGGGGGGGGGGGGGGAGGCTCCACAGGAGAGCCAGGCTCTGATCAACAGGAGGTGACCTTAGTATATTCATGTATGGAAATCGGATTATAATTCATGGTGTTATGCATATATAGAGAGAAATAAAAACATAGAAACAAGGCAAGAGGAGTCAGACTTCCCATCACTGTTCTGCACAAATAAATCAATCATCAACCTTACCCTTTGACTATAGAAACACGACAAAAATAATGCCACATATTCGACCAGTAATCTACCATACACCAGTTGTATCCTACATGCCTGAGAGACAATTTACACCGAAGCCAATTAACCTACAAATCTGCACTTCTTTCGGATGTGGGAGAAAACCGGAATATCTAGAGAAAACCATGTGGTCATAAGGTGAATGTACAAATACTGTACAGACAGCACCCCATAGTCAGGATCCAATCTGGGTCTGTGTGTGCTGCAAGACATCAACTCTTACCGCTGCGCCACCGTGTCACCCCCATTAAATTATATTTTCTGTAAATATATTTATTATGGTGTCATGTCAATAAAGATGAACACATGATTCTCATTTCTGCCCTTAAGGGGCTGTCCCACTGCGGCGACCTAATTGGTGAGTTTTGAAGAGTTTAGGAGAGTTTAAAAAAAATGTCATGTTGAAGACCTTCGACTATGTAGAAAGGACCTCCTTCGACTATGTTGAAGACTAGCTTCGACTAGTTTCGACTACCTTGATCCCTGGGATGGTGGGACTGTTATATGAGGAAAGATTGAAAAGACTAGGCTTGTATTCACTAGAGTTTGGAAGGATGAGGGTGAGGTGGGATCTTATAGAAACATATAAAATTATAAAAGCACTGGACAAGTTAAATGCAGGAAAAATGTTCCCAATGTTGGATGAGTCCAGATCGAGGGGCCTCCACTTTATTCTTAGAATAAAGGGGAGGGCAGCTAAGACTGAGGTTAGAAAAAACTTTTTCACACAGAGATTTGTGAATGTGGAATTCCCTGCCACAGAGGGCAGTGGAGGCCAAATCACTGGATGGATTTAAGAGAGAGTTAAATAGATCTCTTGGGGCTAGTGGAATCAAGGGATATGGGGAGAAGGCAGACACGGGTTATTGATTGTGGACAATCAGCCATAATCACAATGAATGATGGTGCTGGCTCGAAGGGCCGAATGGCCTCCTGCACCTATTATCTATGTTTCGGGAAAATTGGACACCGGATAGTGGAGAGTGAAGACGACCTCCTTCGATCTCTTTCGACATCCCTTCGACTATGTTGAAGACTATCTACAACTACCTTCGACTACCCTCGAATACCTACAAATAATATGCCGACCTACTACGACCTACTAAGACTAAACCTATGAGTAAAAAAAGGATTGATTTTTTTCCATGGCAACCTTTTTTTTACCAAATAACTTAAAACCTCGCGGACATTTATCAACATGTTTGAAAAATACGCCGCGACTAGCTGAGGCCTCGAGTACGCGGGGACTACTCCTCGAGCATGAAGGAGGGTTACAAAGGCCTCCTAGGACCTCGTGTCGACCATGTCGAGTATGAGTTGAGGGCAAAACTCACCAGAACTCGCGGATTAAGTCAACCGCAGTGGGACAGACCCCTTTAGTTGGATAAACACACATCTCCAGTCACTGTGTTTAAATTATGGCTGGTTTCAACCCCCAGTCTGAAGGTCACGGACCGAAACATCACCTATTTCCCTCCAGAGATGCTGCCTGTCCTGCTGAGTTATTACACCTTTTGGTGTCTATCTTCAGTTTAAACCACCATCTGCAGTTACTTCCTACACTACTTGTTAAGCGAAACAGGTCCTATTCTCATAATATTATTCACCTCAACTAAGTATTTTCTTATCTCCATTGCTGCAGAGAATACAATCCCAGTTATCAGATCTTTCTTCAAAGTGAAAAAAAAATTCCAGCTTTGCCAATATGTTCATAAATCACCCCTGGATCCTCTCCAGAGCCATTGCACCCTTTCTACAGTGTGTCATAGTCTTACAGCATGGAAACAGGCCCTTCATCCCAACTTGTCCATGCAGATCAAGATGCCCCATCTAAACTAGTCCCATTTATCTGCATTTGGCCCATACCCCTTTAAACCTTGTGTGTGCCAGTGTGTGTGTAAGAGTGTGTGTTAGGTTGTGTGTAAGAGTGTGTGTCAGTGAAGCGGCGACAACACCCGGAGTGAGCGGAGGCTTGGCGATGTCCTGGGAGCAACACCACACACTTCTCTGTATTAAATTCCATCAACCATTCTTCCGCCCACCTGGCCAATCGATCCAGATCCTGCTGCAATCATTCACAACCATCTTCACTATCTGCAAAACCACCCACTTTGGTATCATCAGCAAACTCGTTAATCTTGCCCTGTATGTTCTCATCCAAATCATTGATGTAGATGACAAACAGTAACTGGCACACCACTTGTCAAAGGCCTCCAGTCTGAGAAGCACCCTTCCACCATCACCCTCTGCTTCCTTCCTGAAGATCGTTCTACGATGTCTTTAAGTCTTAAGTACTTTTATTAAACACACTGCATACATGGCCCTGGCTGTACGTGGTCCGTCACGAGCACTAGAGAGGGAGCTAGGGGCGTGCGGGTTACAATTATACTGACTGCTGGGGGAGTGGTTAGCATGGACATCATGCTGGCAATTAAAGGTGTACACACAAGCATCTACACTTCCATGGAGCCAATTTTCTATCCATTCAGCTATCTCTCCTTGGATCTCATGCGATCTAACCTTCCAGAGCAGCCTACCATGAGGAACCTTGTTGAATACCTTACTGAAATCTATGTGCACAACATCTACAGCTCTGCTCTCATCAACCTTTTTGGTCACATCTTGCTGGTCCTGAAGAGCACAGTGGAAGAACTTTGAACCATAGAGCTGGCCGCCCAGCCAAACTGAGCAATCGGGAGAGAAGGGCCTTGGACAGGGAGGTGACCAAGAACCCGATGGTCACTCTGACAGAGCTCCAGAGTTTGTGGAGATGGGAGAACTTTCCAGAAGGACAACTATATCCACAGCACTCCACCAATCAGGCCTTTGTGGTAGAGTGTCCAGGCGGAAGCCACTCCTCAGTGAAAGGCACCTGACAGCCTGTTTGCAGTTTGCCAAAAGGCACCTAAACAAGATTCTCTGGTCTGATGAAACCAAGATTGAACTCTTCGGGCCCGAATTGCCAAGCGTCACGTCTGGAGCAAATCAGGCACCGCTCATCACCTTGCCAATACCATACCTACGATGAAGTATGATGGTGTTAGCATCATGCTGTGGGGATGTTTTATCAGTGGCAGGAACTGAGAGACTAGTCAGGATCGAGGGAAATACGAACGGAGCAAAGTACAGAGAGATCCTTGATGAAAACCTACTCCAGAGCATTCTGGACCTCAGAATGGGGTGGAGGTTCACTTTCCGATAGGACAAAGACCCTAAGCACACAGCCAAGACAATGCAGGAGTGGCTTTGTGACCTGCCAGAGCCTGGACTTGAACCCGATCGAACATCTCTGGAGGGACCTGAAAATAGCTGTGCATAGACACTCCCCCATCCAACTGACAGAGCTGAGAGGATCTGCAGAGAAGAATTGGGAGAAAATGACTCAAATACAGGTTGTGCCAAGAAGACTGGAAGCTGTAATCACTGCCAAAGGTGCCTCAACAAAGTACTGAGTTAATTATGTAAATTTGATTTTTTTCAGTTATTTCTTTTTAATTACATTGCAAACATTTCTAAACACTATTTTTGCTTTTTTATTATGGGGTATTGTGTGGGGATTGATGATAAACAAATGAATTTAATCAATTTTAGAATAAGGTTGTAACGTAACAAAATGTGGAAAAAGTGAAGGGGTCTGAATATTTTCTGAATGCACTGTATGTCTTTGCACCAATCCAGCCTGTGGTTTTCCATCCGTAATAGATATTTAATACAAAAACAATGATTCCTGGAGTTGTGGAGCTCATGATGTTGCTGCACCAAAGTAGATGTAAATTCAATTTGGTTTATTATCAGGTGTACCAAGGTACAGTGAAAAGCTTTTGTTGCATGCTAACCGTCAGCAAAAGCAAAATCCTGCAGATGTTATGGAACCCCCCCCCCATCCTACAAGTTTCACTGCATCCTTGCATCTATCTCTTCATCATCACCTTTTCCCCAGCCAACAATGGGCCAGTGTGGGCTCCACCCTTCCATGGTCATCTGTTGCCGCCCCCTGCTCTGTTCTGGACTTATCTTAACTCTAGTTCCTTCCCCTCTACTTTCAGTCTAAAGAAGGGTCCCGACCCAAATTGCAACCAAACCTTTTTCTCCAGAGATGCTGCCTGACCCGCTGAATTACTCCAGCACTTTGTCTCTATGCCCAACTAGATGTTGGACATATTAAGAAAAAAAAGGGAAAAAAATCGAGAAATAATCAGCACGCAAAACAGCATTGTAGAAATAAAAAATGTTACTATTTCATCAGAGCTCGGAAAAAGTGTGAATTGAAACAAAAATCTTCACGCAATTGATTCACATTGTCATATGGACATTGTCCCTTCACACCACCAAATCCATATATACCATCAAACACACTAATCCCTTTTTATTCTCCCACATTCCTATCCACCTCACAATGCGATTCTATCACACACCTACACAGAAGAAGAACTTACAGTCAGCAATTAATCTAACAACCCAAACATATTTGGGATGTGGTATAAACCAAAGTGCCTGCGGGAGTTACAAAGAGAACATGGAAACCCCACATAAGCAGTGCAAATGGTCAGAATTAAACCCAGGTCATTTAGAACTGTGAAATAGCAACTCTCCTAGCGGAACCACAGGCCACCCAAAGATATATAGCTCATATATTACAGGAAAGGTAAGGGAAGGCCTAACAGATGGATGGAACAAGGCAAAGATCCATAATACTATATATATAATACAGATCTATAATTCAGATCTCCTGTACTCCCTGTTCATGCACGACTGTGCAGCTAAGCACAGCTCTAACGTCATCTTAAAGTTTGCTGACAGACGACCATCCTGGGCCTCATCACAGACAATAATGAGATGGGCCTATAGAGAGGAGGTAAAGGCACTAAACAGCTGCTGCCAGGAAAAGAACCTCTCTCTCAATGTCAGTAAAACTAAAGAGATAATCGTGGACTACAGGAGGACAGCAGGGGAGTGGACACCTCCCCATCCACATCGACTATGCTGAGGTTGAAAGGATCAGCAGCTTCAAGTTCCTCGGTGTGCACATCTCTGAGGATCTCTCTTGGACACTGCACACAAGACACAATAACTAAGAAAGCCCGCCAGTGGCTCTTTTTCCTGAGAAGACTGAAGAAGTTTGGCATGAATGCCATCTCCTCACAAATTTCTACAGTTTTGCACCATCGAGAGTCTGCTGACAGGCTGCATCACAGTCTAGTAACGGGACTGTTCTGCCCACAGCCACAAACATCACTACAGAGAGTGGTGAGGCGGCACAGCACATCACTGGCAACTGTCTCCCGGCCATTCAGGACATTTTCCACAGGCGGTGCCTGCGGAAGGCACACAGCAGCATCAAGGACCACAGCCACCCAGCACACAGACTGTGCTTCTTGTTACTGTCAGGCAGACGATATAGGGGCATGGCTGCAGGTACCACCAGACTTAAGTTTTTATCATCATGCCATCAGGCTTCTGAATCTCATAAACACATCATATATGTCGATTATTTTATTTATTATTGTCTTTTACCTACCAATGTCACTCTTATCTTATCTTTCTTTTAACCTTAATTTTATCCTTGTAATATCATTGCTGAGGTGACCTGTTGTCCTGTCAAAAAACATTTCATGTACCGTTGACCTGTGTTAACCTTCAGATGACAAATAAAAACTGAACTGAACTGAATACTATAATGCAGATCAGTCTAAAGAAGGGTCTCGACACGAAATGTCTCCTATTCCTTCTCTCCACAGATGCTGCCTCACCCGCTGAGTTTCTCCATCATTTTTTGTCTACCTTCGATTATTCCAGCATCTGTAGTTCTTTCTTAACAAAAGATCTATAATAGAGTGACAACCAGAAGTGACTGAATGAATAAAGCAGTAGTAGTGCCAGCTGAAGTCAGGCGGTAAATGTTTGAAGAATGTGTTATTGGAGGAGCGAAATGACATTTGAAATACCAGGAAAGACAAAGATCCCAAATGCTGTAAACATGTAATATATAACAGGAATGACTGATTATTTGAAATTGTTGAAATCATTATAGAATTTGGTGGGCTGTAATGTGCCAAGATGAGCTGCTATTCCTCATGCTTGTGTTTCATTTGAATTGTATAGAGATCAAAGGCAGAGAGATCAAATTAGTAGGGAGTCAGATAATTTAACTTCGGAGTCACTACGTGAAGAAGCCCCGCCTGGCGCCTGATCAGCATTACATCGACGCTGACGGCAGAGCAAGAGCTGCAGAGGCAGCTCCTCGACAGCGGTAGGTACAGGCCCGCAGGTAAGTGCAGTTTAGGGGACTATGGACAATAACACCAGGGAATTGCAAATGGATTGTCCTAAGAACATTTTTCTCCAAACATTTGTATTAATTATTGGAGTATCAGGAGCTTTTTATGAATTAAATGCCTATTATCCTATTATGAAAGTGTGCATGTCATATCAGGTGAACAATACCACGCTGTGGCATATATCAATCACATAAGTCAAGTAAGATCATTATCAAGTGAATATCTGGGTAACCAGATGTGGCGTACTCTAAAAATGTTTTAGTTCAGCTCTTTATCTAAGGAAGAGACAATGTTGTCGCAGACAACAAATCAGGGGAAAAAACATTGTCAGTAATATGGATTACTTACCATTAATCTGTTGTATCCAGATTAAATCACCCGATCTCTTAAATGTTCTCGTGGGGAAAACCGAGAGCAGAGTGGTGAGGGATTACGTGCCCTCCACTCCCGACCCTCATAAAAATAACATGATCATCTGGTAGTTCTAAATCTATGTTGAGCCTTACTATCTTACTCCGGCTATTATGTTCTGTGTTTTTCATGCCGCTGCTTTGAAGTATGGCCGATCAAGCGCCAGGCGGGGCTTCTTTCACATATCCTCATTGTTACTCCTCATAAAATAACACAAGATAAACACTTCGAACTGGTAAGTTCTCATTTAATCTTATTAACTATTATAGAACAAGCATCTTAGAAGCTCAGCATTTACAACTGTGGACTGAACTGTCACAAAATCTTTTTTTGGTATCCCCAATGTAAGGAAGACTACATTGTGGGGCACTCTACCAATATGGGAAGAACTGCTGTTTCACCTGGAAAGATCATTTAGGTTTGTACCCCACTCCCCCCGTCCCGGCCACTCCTACATTTTTGGAAGCCACATAACATCTAAGGTCTGAATTTTTTGGAAATTTATCCCAGATCAAAGATGTTGTACAGAATTCTATTTTCTTGTCAGCATATTTGCATTTATTTTACCAGTTGACTTATTTATTAATTCATCTGCTGCCCATCGTGTATTTATTGGTTTGTTTGTTTTATTTTAGTTGCATGTCCTTTCTCCAATTCCCCATTCAGAAAAATAAAAATTGGGAAAAATGGGGAAATACAGGCCTGATAGCCTAATATCCATTATCTGAATATTACATGAATTAGTTATACACTTGTATAGAATACATAGTGATAACAGAGCACTGAGAAAACCATGACTTGTTTAGGGAGAGTTGGCAAGATTTGAAATTATTTTCCTGTGAAAAAGAAATGAATAAAATCCCCAAATGACAAGGTATAATAAACAATAAAGAAGGCTTTTTATACATATTTAGAGAATGGTTTGTTGCGTGTGCTTACTGATTCAGAATCCTGATAGGGTTCTTTTGCAGAAGCAACAGGTTATAGTAACATTTAAAAATAAACAGGCACACAATTCGTTTTTCTCCTTTATTGTTAAACATATGTTTTTAATCTTGAAAATTGGGAATAATTCATTCAAATATATTTTCTGGAATTTGTTATCATCACTTTTTATATCAGTGATCAAAATACAGTTAAACAAAACATTTACGTTTAAGGAAAACCAATAGAAAGTACTAATTTTTGTATATGATATATTGTGCAATTGTTTACTCATAATTAATTTCATCACCACCAATTTAGTTATTTATTAATTGTGTTACGGTCAGGACAAATACTATTATAATAGTACTGATCTAAATGTATCACAGTAGTAACATCAGTTACCTTCATCATCTGAGTCAATGCAGTGCGTAGTAACGCCGCGAGTTAGAAAGATGTGGTAGTACACTAACTTTTATTTATTTTTCCCAAATATGTTACTTTTCTAAACCTTATTACAACAACTCTTAAAAGTTTATTTTTATTGAGTTAAAAAAAGATATCTAAGGAGATTATGAATATAACAACAAATTGGGAAAGAGCATTGTTCAATCAAATTGTCATTCCGCTGAACAGTTGTAACAGGCTAGCACACACACTCTTTAAACAGAGCGTACACATGTTCAGTTTGACCCAGCTCATATTCCATCGTTTGCATCCCTTTTTGTCATTTGATTCTAGTGTGAAATGGTTAAGGATAATTACATTGGAAATGTAAAAATAAGTTCAAGTGTTATGTACAATTCCTATTCAACCAAAAATATTTCATAGTGCTATATATGAAACACTAACAAAATGACACATTTTTTTTCCTTCAGAGTTTTCCAATTTTAGCTACCTTAACTTAACGCCTGTAAAGATGTCAAAGTAGGACAACACAACCTGTTACACTGTAATCTTTAATTTCAATCCCTTAAAGTAATGCAATTCTACAGAAAGAAATGAATTCAATTGTGAATTCTACCAAGAAATAACCACCAAGCATCATTAAACTAAACATCAACTTGAGGGTTGCTAAAATTTTAGGAATATCCTTGTTCTGAGGATACAGTGGTTTGTTACATTATTAGATTGAAATGCGATATTATTTTACTATATATTGTTACTTCCAAAAACTATTTACAGGCAACTGATCAGATTTACTAATACAAACTAGTTACCTAATTGTTAAATGATCAACAATAAATAATCCAAATGGAGATAACAAATGAAGCACTAAAAGGATATTTGCTAGCCAGTGTTTCAAAAGTAGATTGGACACTCCTTTGGAATTCAAGAAGAGCTTCACACGTGCATGGATCTTTAATAGTGACTTTTCTCTGAGCTTCCTCTGCAAAGTAAAGTTGTAACTTGTGAGTACAGGCATAATTAAGATTCAATCTTGGTATCAGTGAATAATTTAGTTGCTCCATGAAATCCAATTGCACGTTTCAATGCTTTCAAAATAAAGATTAATGATTAATAAATTATGTCTATGGAAGTATTTTACTGTCATAAAATAACAACTTGAGTGGAATAGTTATAGAAAAAACTATCGACAAAAACTGTGTTCAAATACCATGCAATATTATAAAAGCATTTGCTGTGCATTACATAGAGAAATAGGTCATTCCAGGTCGAGAAAATATGTTGATAATTTTTATAATATTTTATCACTAATTTGAAAAATCAATCAATATGGCACCCATAAACAATTTCATCCACCTGCACTAAAAAAACCCCCCCCCCCCCCCCCCCCCCCCCTCGTTTAATCTGCTAATGTTTTGACTATTAAAATGATGAATGTAAAATAGTTGATTTCTATCTCACAAAACTATCATTGCTGAGACTATTCTAAACCATAACATACATAACATACCTGGTTAAAAAAAAGTAAATATCAAATACTGCAGATGGTACGTGACGTACCTGCACAAGTTTTCTGATCCTCGTTTAGCAAATAACCGGAATGGGCACTGGCAGTAATAGTTTGTTTTTTATGCAGTGCTTACACATATCTGTTCACAGTTATGGTTTCCATTTGCACACAAGTCCAACCCTGTAACATTGATTTGAAATGATCCAATCTTAAAAATCAGGAAAGAAACTTGCAGTATTTTGATGAAAACAATAATCACAAAGGTCCATATTTCATGGGGAAAGTGTGCACACATCTGCCATAGTTATCAACATTTACCTGTGTGAACATGAACATTCTAATCTGGTGCCTAGTTGTTTCATGAATTTATTCACAACTGCATTGCAAATTTTTGAATTGCTGGTTTTTTTGATTCTAGGACAAAAATAAGTACTGGTATATTTAGATCATTTTCAATAATTTGAAAACTTGTTAACATATTCTGGGGCACAGATGAGTTTCTCTTTCAAATCTGTTAATCATTTGGAAAAGAAAAAAACAAGGACATGCAGATGCTGTTTACACAAAAGCATACAAAGTTCTGGAGTAACTCAATGGGTCAGGAACAGCATCTCTGGTGAACATGGATAGGTGATGTTCAGGTTGAACACCCTTCTATAGACTGATTGAGGGTGAGGGAGGAAGAAAAGCTGGGAATAC
Organism: Okamejei kenojei; assembly: GCA_035221665.1. Classification (NCBI taxonomy): domain Eukaryota; kingdom Metazoa; phylum Chordata; class Chondrichthyes; order Rajiformes; family Rajidae; genus Okamejei; species Okamejei kenojei. The sequence continues at coordinate 52,021,912 of CM069135.1, read as the reverse complement.
GGAGAAGAAAGGCAGATGAAGTGTGGCAGGTAATAGGTGGACACAAGTGTAGGGTTTCTTTGATAGGCAGATGGTTGGAACAGAGGTGTGAGACAGGCAGCATGAAGAATTCTAAATTGTGAAGTCAGAGGAAGGCTCTTGTATGTCAAATACATTCAGAAACATTCCAGTTTTCTGTCAACCAGCTTAGCATAGGAACCAGTCAAAAAGTTCTTCAACAGATTTTTTTAGAAAAAAGTTAATGAATCTGGATACCACTGTTCCATACCCCACCCTCACCCCACCTGTGACCTCTCCTTTGCAAGATGCCTTTAATGTAATTAAAGGCCTTTTTGCTGTGCAGGGGTTTTGTCACTGAAGCTTGGGGCTGGAATCGGTGGGCCGAAGACCTTGTTTCCACATTGCATCTCTAAAATTAAAAACTGTTACATTACACCTGTAAAATGTCCGATTAAAAAAGTTTATAATTTATGGTAATCTGGATAAAGTTGTAGTTGATGGGTTTGATAGATGTTGAATTGGATTTGCTTCAGAAGGTATCCATAACCTTACTGATTGGGTTGATGGACAAGTAGTGAAAGATAATTCAGCATTGAAATTCCTCTCCAGCCAAATGAGATATCATTTAGGAATCATCCATGTAGTTCCAGTTCCAGAATTTGTACATTTTAATATAGCAGATGCACTACTCAGAAAATGTTGATTTTACAACTTGCTCCACAGATGCTGCCTGATCCACTGAGTTCTTCCAGCAGTTTTGTGTTTTCTCTCAAGATTCCAGCATGTGCAATCTCTTGTCCCTCAATTTTGTAACTATGTTACTGTTAGTGGGCTGTTAAATTGAATGGGGAATTATCATGAAGTTATTCTTGAAAGAGAAAATATTAACAAATGAAAAGTTCATAATATAGGAGAAAGCAAAATAAATTTATGTTTAGTCCTGGAACCGCACGTACTCACAATATTCTTTTTCATTCTATGTAGACACATTCAAACTATCTGATCTTACCTTTAGTAAGTTTATATTGGCCATGTATTCACATACAAGGAATTTGCCTTGGTGCTCCCCCTTATTGTGCCACAAGTAAACAATGACATACAGTGACAGTTACGAATGACTCAGAAACACTAACATTAATAATAATAAAACATTAATGATAAAACCATTGATTAAGATGTGAACAAACAAATACCAGATCAAAGGGAGGCTACAGATTTTTTGGCTGTTGAGTAGAGCAACTACTCGTGGATAAAAACTGTTTTTATGTCTGTCTGTGGCAGCTTTGACAGATGCCTTGAGGATATTTTTCTAGGCAAAGATAGATAGATTCTTGATTTGTACGTGTGTCGGGGGTTATGGGGAGAAGGCAGGTGAATGGGGTTAAGAAGAAAAGATAGATCAGCTATCATGATTCAATGGATGAATAGACTTATGGGTCCGAATGGCCTAATTTTCTGCTCCTATCACTTATGAAACATGAGCTTCAAAGTTAAAACACACTGAAGATGTCACGTTAGTGGTCAGAATAGAAAAATAAGATGAAAGATCTCAGGAATAGTAGCAGTATTGGTTATGTACCCACCCCCACACACAGTCTTAACTGCTATTCATCAGGATACAGTGTTGGTTAATATTCACACAGATTGTAAAGTTGTGTTCCTTTAATTTATGACCGAAATAAACTATTCATTCATTCATTCATTCATAACCTTCCACTTGTCCTCGACAGGCAAGAGAATGAATGTTTGATTATTTCTACATTTTGTGGACAAAGTTAATTTTTAAGCACATTGTAAACTAACTATAACTTCAAAGGATCATGCACATCCATCATGACAATGAGCCCCAATGATGAATAAAACTTACTCGAGCAGGACTTTTGATCTTCATTTAATATAAAACCTTGATGACATTTGCAGTAAAAATGCTGTTGCAGTTGTCACACAGATTTGCTCGCAGTCATGGTTTTTTCAGTGGCACACATATCCACACCTGAAACAATTCATTGAGTGCAACATAACCATAAAATCGTTATTGAACCATTTGTGCTTCATTTCAATGGAGTCAATATTTAACATCCTTCATATAAAAACATTGTTAAAATTTTGTCCCTACCTACCCAAACCACCCCCTCCCCGGGTATTTTTCCCTGCAACCGCAGGAAATGCAACACTTGTCGCTTTACCTCCCCCCTCGACTCCATCCAAGGACCCAATCAGTCTTTCCAGGTGAGGCAGAGGTTCACTTGCACCTCCTCCAACCTCATCTACTGCATCCGCTGTTGCAGGTGTCAACTTCTCTTCATCGGCAAGACCTAGCACAGGCTCAGCGATCGCTTTGCTGAACACCTCCGCTCAGTTCATGTTAACCAACCTGATCACCCAGTTGTTCAGCACATCAACTCCCCCTACCATTCCCAATTTGACCTTTCTGTCCTGGGCCTCCTCCATTGCCAGAGTGAGGCCCAGCGCAAATTGGAGGAACAGCACTCATATTTCGCTTGTGTAGTTTTACACCCCAGCGGTATCAACATTGACTTCTCTAATTTTTAGATAGCCCTTGCTTTCCTCCCTCCTTGCCCTCCCCCTTCCAAGTTCCCCCACAAGTCCCACTGTCCTCCGCCTACTTCCTTTATTTTTCCCGACAATCAGGTCTGATGGGTCTCGACCCGAAAACATCGCCTATTCCTTCTCTCCATAGATGCTACCTCACACCCGCTGGAGTTTCTCTCCAGCATTTTTTGTCTACCTTCGATTTTTCCAGCATCTGCGTTCTTTATAAACATTATGTTAAACAATATTTATGCAGAGAATTGGAGCAAATCGTCAATGAGTCCCTTAAGATGAATGTAATAGTCCTTCATATAAATCACGCAAGTAGAATCATTTACCTGTCATGTCAGAGGCCAGTAAGAATTCTGAACATGATTCCATCCCCTGAACCTGCCAATATCAATTTTGGGACCGATATGCCAAGACGGAAAACATGAATTTAATGACTTTGTTGGTATTTGGTTTCCTAATTAATGAAGGCTGAAGATTTTGGAAGAAGAACTACTGCACTTCTATTGAATAGCATGAGGACATTTGAGGGAATTTTATTATTCACTTATTTCTACCCCTATTATAGTATCCTCTGGTCATTGAAAGTGACATTCAATGGTGGTTTTTGGATCTGGGAATAATAAGGAACTTCAAATGAATTTGTGAATTTGAGAAGTAATTTGAAAAAAGAAATTATAAGGTGCATAAAATAAAACATCAATCTATAGTCAATGCCAGAAACTTATGTAACTCTCCTTCTAATCTAACAGAAATGAGAAATAGCAATCAATTCATCTCATTTACCCTCTTTTTAAAACAAATCTCAACTAAATTTAATTGCGATCATCCCTGTTTTACCCCCAGATGAAAAAACACCAGAAATGTAATTTCTCATGGCCTGAATGGAAGACAAATTAAAATAAACGTTAAGGGAGGTAGAACAAAAAATCCCTACAGGTCTCCTTTGTGTTCAATAAGGGTGTGGGTTGTACTACAAAACTCTACTTTCCCTTATATCACTTGACCTTCTTGCACAGAAAACATATCGGTACGTCTCAGACATGGATAACAATTCAACATTAACAGTTGTCCATTGAGGAGGAATCAAGAGTCAAACCCTCTTAGTGCAGATAACTCTCTTAATTTCAGACAATTTGAACTTATTTATCAACTCATGGTCAACGAGAGGATATCTAAGCAACCACTTTGAGGTCTGTCCCCCATGTTATACTTATCATTTGTCACTCTTTCAGATTTTTAAAAACAACCCACCTTTCTCTCAAATTACCTTCATGCGACAAGGCTCTGCCTGAATGTTTTAATCCAGTGAACATATTAAAATTTCTAAGATTCATATAACCTTTCCTTAGTTTAGGTAATTAAATTTGCACATGTTGGTCCGAGTGATCTTCAATAAATAACATGGGATATTGTCTCTGTTTTAGCCATTCAGTCAATTTATGTCTGGCGCCAGACCTAAGAGAGTCAAACGAGAGTCTGAAAGCAGAAATCTTGCTGAGGTTGCCTAAAAGGTGTAAAGCAATAAGATTACTTTGCATAGCTTAAGATTAAAGATAGATTTTAAACCTCAAAAAATGTTGACAAATGAAATTCTTATGGAAAACGATTCATGCCCAACACAACAGTGTAATCAGCCACAATGATAAATGACTTACTTGAGCACGTCTTTTGTTCCTCATTTAACATAAAAGCCTGGATGGCATTCGCAGTTGTAGCCTGTTGAAGTTGGCACACAGATCTGCTCACAATCATGGTTTCCCAATTGCACACATGTTACCTCCTGAAACAATTCATTGATTTAAAGAAGCAATATTTATGCTACAGTTAATTTCACCCCACATTAACCTATTGAAATAATTTATGTCAACAATGTGAGAAGCTCTTCAATAACTCCCCACAAGAGGTCAATAATGGTCTCTCATCAAAAAATCAGAAGTGCTAAATGGGTCTCTCTTAGAGATCACTCTAGTATACTAGGTCATGTCAGAGGCCACTAAGAATCCTGCACTTTGTTCAATTTTCTAAACCTGTGGATATAAATTTCAGGAATCACAGAGGTGGACAAAAATTTCAGAACTTATGCTCTAATATAAAACAAATAAACATGATGATTTTGCTGTATTTGGTACGATCCCTAAGTAGAGAGACCTGAAGACATTTGGATACTGAAGATATTAGCAATAAAAAGTTTCATGAAATAAATGACCAAAAGTCATTCACTCAGTTCCAGACTTCAACGAGCCATTTTATTGCAATAAGATGGGAATGAGAGGAAATCAGTTCAATCCACCTTAGTCACCCAGTTCTTCATCATCCAATGCAAGCTTACATTCATTCTATTGTTCTCATAATCCAAAAAAAAAACACCAATTCAGTCCCATTTCTAATGACCTGAATGGAAGACTTAGCAAACTGTTGTAGAGGTAGGATTAACATTGCCTCGAGTCTCTTCTGCCATTAAATAAGAGTTTATCCCTTCCTTTCTCCAGAACCCTTTATTTAAATCTACCCAAAATCTGTCAATTAAAATCACAAATGACAGCTGAGATTATTGGTCTTCTAGTGAGGAGGGATTAAGATTCATAACCCTCTTTGTTAAAAATACTCTTTTTATTTCAGATCTAAATGAAACCTCAATACCATTATGACTATGATCAATAATTCTAGTGCATGGGCCACTGGAAAAAACTTTTAGCAACCATCCTCATGCCTCCTCTGTTATACTTCGCCTAGATTGTATCAACTCTTCCAAACTTCAAATAATGTCATCCCATTCTACTCAAACTGTTTCTTTAAGATTACCTTCCATTGCAGAGTTCAATTCAGTGACCCTTGTTGCTACCTTTCTAAAGTAAATATATCCTCCTCCTATGGTATGATGACAAAAACTGCACATTACTCCAAGTGCAATCTCAGAACATAGAATGTTTTAGTTGGGTAATTAAGTTGATTACTTAAGTATATTTACATTTTGTGGCAGACCCAAGAAACATTCACACAATGATCAACAAATACAGTCACAACGTGGAAACAGAATCTTGTCAAGAGCTGCAAAAGAAGCTTTAGAGCAATTAGTTTACTGTATGTATCGTGAGAGCAAAGATAGTTTTCAGACCTAAACTTTTTACAAACAATGATTTTCATGGAATAATAACCATGTCCATCATGACAAGGCAATCAGTACCATTGATAAATTACTTACTTGAGCAGGTTTTTGATCCTCATTTAATATAAAACCAGGGTGACATTTGCAGTCATACCCTGTTGATGTTGGCTCACAGATTTGACCACAATCATGGTTTCCAGTGGCACACATATCCCCCCCTGAAAACAATTGAGCAGAACATAACTATGAACTGATGAAGAAAAAAACATCTCAAATCCATTGCTACATTTAATGGAGACATTATTTATCTACAGTTAATTTTATCCAGATTAACGTGTTGTATTGTTTTATGTGGACAATTTGAGAAAGTAATTAATTGTCACAGTTCTTCGGCCCCCTTAGAAATCACACCTACAATCGACTGTGTACCAAGTCACGTCAGAGGCCACAAAGAATCCTGCACATAATTTCATTCCATGGACCTGTGGATATCAATTTCAGGACTGAGATCCCAAGATAGAAAACAGAAATGGTATGATCTTCGCAAGTAGTGAGGCCCAATGAACTTTAGATAGCAAGACATTGCTAAATTGAAAGCTGCATAAAATAAAGACAAAGTTCTCTGTGTTAAAACCACTTATTTTTAATGATAGATAGAAATGAAAGATAAAAGTTTCACTCCACCTTATTTACCCTCTATTTTTGGCCCCAAAGATTTCATAAGCAACCTGATCTTTTCTATTATCTTTAGATCTAAAAGTCACCAATGTCTGATGCAAGTTCACCACCAATGTTATAAATCAACATTCCTCTCTTTATAAATGCTATTTTATTGCTGTTGGGTATTTTGAACACTCTCTTGTTTCTTATTTCCAAAAACTGCTGTGCTCCAAAATGTTCGTCTGGGGCTTTTTTCCTCCACTTTTATTCTATTAAGTCGACAACTCTAGAACCATGTGTTACCTGAACCTCGACGATATTAGCCTCAACCCTATCACAGATTTTCACTTTATTCCCTCTGCCCTTTCTCTCTCTCTCTCTACATCTTTTAAGCACAATTGCATCCATTTTTTCCCCATTTTGATGAGAGGTCATGCACCTAAAAATATTAACTCTGTTTCTTTCTCCACGGAAGCTGCCTCATTTCCTGAAAATTTCCAGCAATCGTTTTTATATTTTATAGGATTTTCATTGTTTGAGCAATTCAGTGGCAGAATCTTACTACAATTCATTGATAAATATATAGGGGGGGGGGGGGGGGGGGGGGGGACTCATTGATCATAGAAACATAGAATATAGGTGCAGGAGAAGGCCATTCGGCCATTCGGCCCTTCGAGCCAGCACCGCCATTCATTGTGATCATGGCTGATCGTCCCCAATCAATAACCCGTGTCTGCTTTCTACCCATATCCTTTGATTCCACTAGCCCCTAGAACTCTATCCAACACTTTAAATCCATCCAGTGATTTGGCCTCCACTGCCCTCTGTGGAGGGAATTCCACAAATTCACAACTCTCTGGTGAAAAAGTTTCTTCACAACCTCAGGTCTTAAATGCCCCCCCCCCCTTTATTCGTAGACTGTGGCCCCTGGTTCTGGACTTCGCCCAACATTGGGAACATTTTTCCCTGCATCTAGCTTGTCCAGCCCTTTTATAATTGTATATGTTTCTATAAAGATCCCCTCATCCTTCTAAACTCCAGTGAATACAAGCCAAGTCTTTTCAATCTTTCCTCATATGACAGTCCCGCCGTCCCAGGGATCAATCTCGTGAAACCTATGCTGCACTGCCTCAATCACAAGGATGTTCTTCCTCAAATTAGGAGACCTAAAACTGTACACAATAACTCCAGTTGTTGTCTCACCAGAGCCATATAAAACTGCAGAAGAACCTCTTTACTCCTATACTGAAATCCTCGTGTTATAAAGGCCAACATTCCATTAGCTTTCTTCATTGCCTGCTATACCTGCACGTCAACTTTCAGTGACTGGCGCACAAGGACACACCCAGGTCTCGCTGCACCTCCCGCTTAACCTAACCTAACCCCATTGAGATAACAATCTGCCCCGTTGTTTTTGCCGCCAAAGTGCATAACCTCACATTTATAAGCAACACACAGAGCAAGTGCAATGGAATTTTTTTTAAAGATCACTGATGAGGAAGGCAAGGGGATTGCTGGAATATTAGGTTCAGGAATGGCTTGAGTTGGAGGAGCACGCCTCCCGTGAGGGTTAAGGGCAGGGAACGAAGCATTGGGGGAGCAGACCCAAAGGGTCTGCAGTTTGTCTAGTTTGTCTACCCCCATAAACCTTTACAAAGGCTGGAGAAAATGTAAAGAATCATGAGATTATTTTGCAGATCATGAGGGCAAGGTCAGGTTTCATGTTCTGACAACTTTCTACAAGGTATGATCATATAGATCAAACCATAACAACAATAAAATCAACCAGAGATAAATGACTCACTTGAGCAGGTCTTCAGGTCCTCATTTAATATAAAACCTGGATGGCATTCACAGTTATAGCCTGTTTCAGTTGGCACACAGATTTGCTCGCAGTCATGGTTTCCAGAACACACATATCCTCTCCTGAAAACAATTCATTAAGTGTAAAATAACCATAAACTTGAAGAAAATATAATAAAAAAACCATTGTTCCATTTAGACAATTAAACAGGTTAAATTGAAAATAATTAATGTGAGAATTTTTTTAATTACTTCTCATGAAAACACCTCTGCTGTAAAGATGCACTGAGCAAGGTGAATGAGCACAAAGCTGCCGGCCCCGATGGCATCCCTGGGCGGGTGCTCAGGGCATGTGCTGGACAACTATCCCTGGTCTCACTGACATTTTCAATCTGTCACTGGGCCCAGGGTGTCGTCCCCCACTTGCCTCAAGACATCTACCATTGTGCCAGTGCCCAAACAATCATCGACAGGGAGTCCTCAACGATTTCCCGCCAGTGGCACTCACCCCTGTCATCGCCAAGTGCTTCGAGCGGCTTGATCTTGGCTCACCTCAAAGCCAGCCTCCCCCCCACACTGGACCCCCATCAGTTTGCCTACCGGACCAATAGGTCAACAGAAGACGCCATATCTGCGGCCCTACACTATGCCCTGACCCACCTGGACAGCAATAACACCTACATCAGGCTGCTGTTCAACGACTTCAGTTCCGCCTTTTAACACTGTCATACCCGCTAGCTTGGATCACCAAACTCAGCGGTCTTGGCATCTCTCCACTTCCACTATAACACTGAACACTGGCGTGCCACAGGGCTGTGTGCCCAGTCCTCTCCTCTACCTCTCTCTTCACCCATGACTGCATTCCCTAAGTTTAGCTCCAACGCCATCATAAAATTTGCCTGCCGACGACACCACGGTGGTAGGACTGATCAGCGATAACGACGAGTCAGCCTACAGGGAGGAGGTCCAGCACCTGACAACCTGGTGTGCCAATAACAACCTCGTCCTCAACTCCCAAAAGACGAAGGAGATCATAGTCGACTTCAGGAAGAACAGAGGGGGCAGCCACACCCCCATCCATATAAACGGGACTGAGGTGGAGCGGGTCTCCAACTACAAATTCCTCGGGGTACACATCTCGGAGGATCTGTCCTGGTCCCACAACACACCTCCAAGCTGGTCCAAAAAGGCGCAGCAGCGCCTTTACTTCTCTTCCTGAGGAGGCTCAAAAAAGGCCCACCTGTCCCCCCTGATCCTGACCAACTTCTACCGCTGTACCATCGAAAGCATCCTGACCACCTGCTTTACGGTTAATGGTACAGCAGTTGCACCATAGCAGACAGGAAGGCACTACAACGAGTGGTGAAAACCGCCCAGCACATCATCGGTGGCCCCACTCCCTGCTTTGGATGCCCTCCACCGAAAAACGGTGTCTGAGACGGGCTGGGAAGATCATCAAGGATCCCTCCCCCACCCTAACCATGGACTGTTTGCCCTCCTACCATCGGGGAGGCGGTACAGGAGCCTCAGGTCCCGCACCAGCAGGATGAGGCGTAGCTTCTACAATAACACCATCGCAACTGCTGAAACTCGGAGTCCCGCCGATAGATTCCCACATCTGTATTTATTTATCTGTATTTATCTAAACATTGCTATCACTACGCATTGACACTAAACTGCATCTCGTTGTACCCATACTTGTATCTGTGCAATTACATTAAATTTGAATTTGAATTGAATTGAATTGAATTGAATAAAATGTTGAGATCACATGTAACATTGCAATGTTATAAGACGATGTCACTGAAAAATCACATTTTACCATCTTGTCTATTCCCTGAAACCTACCAAGATTTCAACAAACCCCAAGATTGACACAAACAAAATATCAGGACTGAAAATAGGAATAGGGAGTCTTTGAAAAATGTGATAAAGGAGATATTAGAAAACTATATCTAACAAAATATCAAATCCACAAGTGAATCTCTTTCATCACCTCATTCACCCACTTCATAAATAATTACATTTGTGTCATTTGGTCTTCCCTACTTCCCCAAGATCTAAAAAGCCCAAATTATGTAATATCTAATGACATGAACAGACGGACCAATTGGAAACTATAGGTAGGGAGTAGGACATATGGCCGCTCAAACCTCCTTTGGCCATTCCATGAGGCCATACTTGTTCTACAGAAAAACTCTACTTCCTTTTCAAAACACGGGTATTTTCTTGCAAACCAAATTCCAGAGTCAGCTATGATTGTCAGCCAAGCATAGAAAGGTTTTCAGTTAAGAAGAATCAAGTTTTACAATCCTCTTAGTGAGTAAGACAATCAGTCAAAATGACACATCACCAATGATGAGAAAATGATTTGTGTCCAGACAACATGAAATAACCCAACAATAACCCTCTACATTATTCTTAGATTCTGGAGTTTATATGGGTATTCTACTCAAATACACATCTCATTCATAGAATTTAATCTAGTGAATCTCTCTAAGCAAATATACTTGGGTTTGGTAAATAAAATGGGAGGCATTACTCCATAAGTGACAGGTAAGATTCTCCAAGTCTGGCAATTCAAACATTTTTCAGTATGTACACACAATATGTGAACATAAGTCTTGGCAAGACGTGTTGAAGAGACAGAGATTTATTAGCACTATTTCACTAATCAGTGTGGAGCAACTCATGGCCATCATGAAACATTGATACCCTCGGTGATGAATGACTCACTTGAACAAGTTTTCCGGTCCTCGTTTAACACAAAACCTGGGTGGCACCTGCAGTAATAGTTGGTGGCAGTGTTCACGCAGATTTGCTCACAGTCATGGCTTCCCGTGGGCGCACTTATCCACTCCTGAAAGTTTACATGTGATTTACTACATTTATCTGTAATATTGTAACAAAAATTAACTTAGAAAGTTATTTGTTTGTTTTTAATAGAAGCAATATCCACAAACAAAATATTAAAGTTGCCAAACATATCAGATTTCATTAACGATATTGCATTCTGAAAACAGAGCCGCACTGCAATTAGTGTGCAGAGATTGAGGCTTCTTACAGATTGCTCACTATCGTCATCAAGCTGCATTAGGAATCAAACATCATCTTAGGGTGAAAAAAAAACAGTGATCGAGAAACTCAGCAGGTCAAGCAGCATCTCTCTGGAGGGAATGGAGAGACGACTTTGTGTTAGGACCCTTCTTCAGACTGATTGGAGTAGAGGTGAAGAAAGCTGGAAAAGAGAGATAGGGGTAAGCCAACACTAGAAACCATGACAGTGATAGATGGATACAGGTGAGGGGCTGGGGAGTTGAGGGGTTGGGTGGGGGTGTGAGGCCAGGGAGAGTGATTGGCAAATGGTTAAGTAAGCAACAAAAGCTAGAGATGAAAAGAAGACAAACGGATGTTACATAAGGAAAGTCAATGAGCAGTGAAATATTAAGCTGGAGGAAGGGACATGAGTGAAAGGAGACAAGGGGAGAATATGTGGAATAAAAGATGCTCTTTTTCCAGTTTGCGTGTGGTCTCACTTTGGCAATGTAGGAGTCCCATACAGAAAGTTCAGTATGGGAATGGGAAAGAGAGCCAAAATGATTGGCATCCAAAGGGTTCCCACAGGCCTTGATGGAGAGAGCCTGATGTTCAGTCAAACAGCCCACATCAGGAACACTGAAAGTCATAGCTGATGAAGGTGCATGAAAATCTCTGCTCTCCTGGAAGGGCTGCTGGAGTCCCTGGATGGAAGTGAGGAAGGAGGTGTAGGGATAGGTGTTACATTTCTGCGATTGCAGGGGAAAGTGGCTGGGGTGCGGGCAAGTTAGGAGGGAAAGGATATGTGAACCAGAGCTACCGAGGGAGTGGTCTCGTCTGGAAAGCAGAAAGGACTGAGGATGGAAAGATTTGACTGCCGGTGGGATCACGTTGAAGGTGGCGGGAAATGTAAGTGAATGATGTGTTGGATGTGGAGGTTGCTGGGGTGAAAGGTAATGAGCAGGGGAACTATTCTTATTCTAACCTGGGGGAGGAGGGGGATGAGAGCAGAACTGCGGGATATGGAGGAGACATGAATGAGGGTTCCATCCACAACAATAGGGGGGGAAACCATGTTAGTAACTCTTGCAGTTCTGTTCGTTGATACCCTCCCTCAGACAGAGATCCCACTTGGTTTGGTTATAAACCCAATGATATGAACATTATTCCCTTGAAGTAGTACATTCTTTACAGTTTCTTCTATCCCTGTGTCCCCCCCCCCCCCCCCCCCCCCCCCCCCCCCCCCCCCCCCCACAGTGTGCACCATCTCACACCATCTCACGCCATCTCAATCACCCTGCTCCTCTCCCTTCTTCATATGCGCTCATCTCAATCCCAGAGTCCCCCACATTTCCCTTTTATTCCCTTCTACCCATATCCCTCCCTCTGTCCACTACATCACAAAATAACCAATTTTGGTGTCTTCACAAACTTACTAATTGAGGCATTTACATTCTCATCTGAATCATTAGTCGTAGCACTGATTCCTACAACACATCACTGGTTACAGGTCTCTAATCTGAAAATTAACCTGATGAAGCGTCCCAACTCAAAGGGTGTCTGCTCCTTCCTTAGATATTGCCTGGCTTGCTGAGTTCCTCCAGTACTTTGTGTTTTTGCTCAAGATTTAATAATCTGCAGTTCCTTATCTGATCATCTTATGGTGTGAGTTTTATCAGGTTCTCTATTTCCTTGTTCCATAGAATTCGCTGACCAATTTTTTGATTGCCTGTCTTAACTTCCAATTACACTGGTATTGATGATGTTTCTGGTAAATATAATATCACATCAAAGGTATCACATAACAAACTGGTTGATATTTTTGAATATCGGTATTGTTTTGGATTTGTGCCTTCTTAATAACTCTCAGGAGATGACTATTTCCATTTTGTATTCACTTTTTGCTTTCTTCCTCTGAAATTAATTTAAATTATATAAAGAAACATAGAAAAATAGGTGCAGGAGGAAGCCATTCGGCCTTTGAACCATCACCACCATTTCATTGTGATCATGGGCTGATCATCCACAATCAGTAACCTATGCATGCTTTCTCCCATTTGCCCCTTGATTCCGCTAGCCCATGAGCGCTATCAAACTCTCTTTTAAATTCATCCAGTGAATTGGGCCTTTCACTGCCTTCCACAAATTCACAACTCTCTGGGAGAAAAAGTTTTTTTCATCTCAGTTTTAAATGGATTGCCCCCTTATTCTGACTGTGGCCCCTGGTTCTAGACTCCCCCAACACTGGAAATCATTTTTACTGCATCTAGCTTGTCCAATCCTTTTTAATTGTATATGTTTCTATAAAGATTCACCCTCATCCTTCTAAATACCAGTGAATACAAGCCCAGTCTTTAATCTTTGTGCATGATCAACCATGATCACATTGAATGGCGGTGCTGGCTCGAAGGGCCAAATGGCCTGTTCCTGCAACTATTGTCTATTGTCTCATATGACAGTCCGCCATCCCCAGGGATTAAACCTAGCGAACCTACACTGCACTCTGAATAGCAAGGATATCCTTCCTCAAATTAGGACACCAAAACTGCACACAGTACTCCAGATGTGGTCTCACCAGGGGGCTCTGTACTACTGTTGAAGGACCTCTCTTCTCCTATACTCAAAGCCTCTCGTTATGAAAGCCAACATGCCATTAGCTTTCTTCACTACCTGCTCTGTCTGCATGTTTTTAATCTTTTTCAGTGACTAGTATACAGGACACCCAGGTCTTGTTGCACTTCCCTATTTCCTAATCTGACAACATTGAGATAATAATCTACCTCCTTGTTCTTAGCTGCCAAAGTGGATAACCTCACATTTATCTACATTATACTGCATCTGCCATGCATCTGCCCACTCACTCAACCTGTCCTAGCATCCTCTTCGCAGTTCACACTGCCACCCAGCTTTGTGTCATCCGCTTGATAACAAAATATCATAGAAATGTTGAAATATCTTGCAACATGAGGATGGTCATCCACAATTCTCAATAATGGGTTGTTACTTCATTTACTGAATCAATGTATTTTATTAGGAATCAGAGCTTGCTCCAGTTTATACCTCAAATTCCTGAAGTTGTAGATATCAGTTTCAGAACTGATGGATTAAATTCAAAATGCATGGCTTAAATGACTTTATATTTGGTAGGGGGTGATAAGTGCAGTGACTGTGAACCTAATCTTGGGAGCATTAAAATTGTATGCTTCATATATTAATTACAAGAGGACACAAAGGAGAAGTAATGAAACCGATCTCACTCGCACTGTTTTCTAGTTATGTAAAGAGGAAAAAAATATATATTTCTGTTTGGCTCCTGATGCTTAGAAATTGTGAAAAGATGATCAGTTGTATTCCTGTCATTGTGTGAAAACTGAATTAATTGCTTCCTACTACACAATTTTCCCCTCACTGGAACATCAGACAACCTCAGAGGCATTTTAAACATTTCTTTCTTTGGGCAATCCATTCAACATCTGTACAGTTGGTAACTTATCAACAAATTTGGAGCAATTTTCCACAGCTCAGAATGCACAATAGGCAAAATCTTGCCAACACTACATAAGGAAAAGAATGAATGGAAATCAGCTACGTTTCGGACCGAAACGTTGCCTATTTTCCTTCGCTCCATAGATGCTGCCTCACCCGCTGAGCGGTTCAGCATTTTTTTCTACCTTCGATTTTCCTTGCATTATGCAGTTCCTTCTTAAACAAGAATGAATGATGATTGATTTTCACATCATAAGGGCAACGGCAATATTCATGCAAATACCATCAGCAACAAATTGCAGCGTTGAAGACAGCATGACAAACTCATAACAATATGTAACTTACTTGAGCAAGTTTTCTGATCTTCATTCAATACAAAACCTGGGTGGCAGTTGCAGTAATAACCGGTTGTCGTGTTCACGCAGATTTGCTCACAGTCATGATTTCCAGTAGCACAGTGATCCACTTCTGAAATAGGCAAATACATTGAATGATGTCTTCCATGAAAATTGGTGGAATAAACCAAATGTATTGTTGTATTTTTAATGGCGGCAAATATTCACAATCAGAATGTAACAATCAAAAGCCAATAAGATAGTTTATAAAATATGATGTATGGTAATTTGAGAAAATATAACCAATCAATTACTGTTTCTCGGTGGTGAGCTTGTTTTACAAAGTATTAACATAACTGATGAAAATTTAAAAAACTGCAGATGCTGGAAATCTGACACTAAATGAGAAAATGCTGGAAATACGTAGCAGGTTTGACAGTATCCGTGGAAAGAGAAACAGTTAACACTTTAGTTCTGGGCCGAGTTCTGTAAAGAGCCTGGTCTTGAAACGTTAAATACTTCACTTTCCACTGATGTTGACCCATCTGTCGAGCATTTACAGCATTTTCCTTTTTTTCCTTTCATTACTAAATTGCTGGCTGAGGATCAACAAGGTAGTGAGTGCTTCAAGCTTAAAGTAACCTCTCTACTTTTCTTTCCCCTTAGAGTCATAGAGTTGAATGATGCAGTGTGGAAACAGGCACTTTGGCCAACTTGTTTTGCCCACATCGGCCAACATGTCCCAGCTGCACTAGTCCCACCTGCCTATAGAGTCATAAGACTAGAAATAATTAAAGGCTTGTAACATCAACTGTCAACGGCCGTTACAATATTTTGCAGCGGTCAGTTTATCTGGCCATCTACATCCAGAAAATTAGGATGTGCTAGTGGTCAGAAACAATAAAAAAGGAAAAAAAAAATGAAAAATCATATCATCATTTTCTTTTGAAACTAATGATTGTGAACATCCATTCATGGAAATTTTCTACTGACGGAATGCAACAAATAACTATACATCTGTTTACCACCAAAATTATTTATCATGAATTAATATAATAATTGCATTTTAATATTAATAATGAGAGAATCTTCAAAATACTTTTAAAAATGTGAAAAACTGCAAAGATTAGTTGGAGTTGTTTTGGTACAAATTGGCTGGTATGTTAATTTGCTGCTATTAATTATCTCTGGTGTTGATAGATGGCAGGTGAAAGGAGAATGTTCATGGATATGTATGAAATAATAAATTACAGGGAATAAGTTGGAGAATAAAAGTGCCGGGGAATACTTTGTGGAGGCCCATTGAATGGTGGGTTGAATGGTCTAACCATGTTTGAGTGAAGGACATGAAATATTATCAAAGAGAAATGGTCTTACAGATAGTCACAAGAATGAGGGACACATTTATAAATGGATTCCAAATGTGTTTTATTAGAATCAAATTTGCAGCCATTAATTACCTTGCACACCCAACTTATACATTTCAATTTCTAGCAAAAGGCAATAAATTCAGAAAGCTTGGTTTTAATGGCTTTATCAGTATTTTGTTGGAGGTTTAATTGGAGCGTGTTTCTGCAGATTATTGACAAAATATTGCAGTATTACATCGAGAGAAGGTGACAGTTTGCCATTGAGGTTTATGTTGATCCAGAAGAGAATCCATCAGTCTCATTTCCCCCTCTAATCCCGCAGCTTACTCTCTCCAAATGCAAAATAATTCCCACCGGAAACTGCTGTCACACACCTTTTCACTGGAGCAAATTTACATAACCTACAATTTCACTGCACTTCATTGTGTTTATTAAACCATATAACCATATAAAATTACAGCACAGAAAACAGGCCCTCTCGGCCCTTCCAGTCCATGCCGACCATTTGTTTTCCCCTAGTCCCATCTACCTGCACTCAGACCATACCCCTCCATTCCTCTTCACGTCCATATACTATCAACTTTAGTGTCTAAATGTTAAAAATCGATCCTGCTCCACACTTCTGCTGGAAGTCATTCCACACAGACCACCACCCCTTTGCTGAGTAAAGATGTTCCCCCTTCACGTTACCCATAAACTTCTGTCCCTAAATTCTCATCTGTCATGCCTCTTGTTTGAATCTTCCCTACCCTCAATGGGAAAAAAAACGTATTCCACGACAGACTCTGTCATTCCACTTTCATATTTTAAAGACCTCAATCAAGTCCCTTAACCATCTGCGCTCCAAAGAAATAAAGACCTAACTTGTTCAACCTTTCTCTGTAACTAGTTGCTGGAAACCTTGGCAACAGTCTAGTAAATATCCTCTGTACTCTCTCTATTTTGTTGACATCCCTTCTATAAATAGGCGGGACAAAATTGTACACCTTACTCCAGACTTGTCTTACCATGCCTTTGTACAATTTTAACTTACTTCCCTACTCCTATATATAAATGATTTATAAGGCCAGCACACCAAAGGCTTTCTTTACCACCCTATCTACATGCGTTCACCTTCAGGGAAACTATGCACGTTATTCTATGATCCTCGTGTTCCACAGCATTTCCTCAATTCCTACATTTACATGTCTTCTTATTTTGATTTTGTCCTGCAAGGATAGTAGCACTTCACACTTAACAGCATTAAAACTCATCTTGCAAATCTTTCAGCCCATTTTCCAAAGGGCCAAAATCTCTCTGTAGACTTTGAAAATCTACTTTCATTATCCACAACCACCTATCTTAGTCTCATCTGATACATTAATATCCAATTCCACCCCATCATCCATATCATTGATGTACATGACAAACAACAGTGGACCCAACACAGATCCTGAGGCACCCCATGGGTCACCGGCTTCCAACCTGAAAACAGCCATCCACCTTACCATCCACAGTATGTGACGAATTAAATCTGACTATTGACAATTGACTATTGATATCTTTGGGACGTGGAAGGAACTGGGGAAATGCAGGGAAATCCAAAGTAGGGGGAAATAAAAACCTTAGATGTATGTTCAACATCCGGAGATCAGGATTGAATCTATTTGTTGATGGTGTGAGGCAAAAGCATTAATTGCTAGCAGCACAGCACATCCCTAATATATTTTTCTGGAAATAATTTACAATGAAAGAACATTTCTGCTGGTCCAAAATCTTACGCCATCATCAACAATAAGATAGAAATGAGAGAAAAAAATGAACACATCATCCAACAACCTTCTCTTCTAGCCTCGATGGTAAATGGCATAATCTAAGCATCATAATGCAGATAGTAATACACAAGTCATTCTTGTTAAGAAATAACTGCATATGCTGCCAAAATCGAACGGTAGACAAAAAATGCTGGAGAAACTCAGCGAGTGAGGCAGCATCTATGGAGCGAAAGGAATAGGTGACGTTTCGGAACGAGACCCTACCTCAGACATTCTTTGGTCAGAATTTAGGAGAATGGGATTTGCTGTATTTTCAGTATTTGATGTGAAAGAAAATGTATACTTATACGTGTGATTTTTCCATATGTTGAAAAATAAACTTGTCAATTTAAAAAAAATGTCCTTCTGGGGCAATCCATTCAACATCTGCTTAACTTAATATATTCAGAAGTGGCGCATTTTCATTGTATAAACTACAGTACAAGGAACAACAAGACAGTTCATTAACAAAAGGCCATATAGGAAGGAAAGATTGATTGACGATTACTTTTCACATCACAAAGACAAAACTCAAAAATCATCCAACTGACAACATAATATTAACTAGTCTAACCATATAACCATATAAACCATATAACCATATAACAATCTTACAGCACGGAGGACAGGCCTCTCGGCCCTTCCAGTCCGTGCCGACCATATTGTAATAGTATTTTACGGGAATCACCATTCAATATAGTAACAGGCACAAAAAAGATGGAGTCTCGACCCAAAACATCACCGTATTCCTTCTCTCCAGAGATGCTGCCTGCCGCTGGTTATCCAGCTTTAATTTTCGATATCTTTGGTTTAAACCAGCATCTGACGTTCCTTCTAACATGATATATTGATAAATGGCTTACTTGAGCAGGTTTTCTGGTCTTCATTCAACCTATAACCTGGTCGGCATTTGCAATAATAACCTAGTTGTTGTGTTCATGAGATCTATGCTCGCATTCATGGTGTCCAGCAGCACAATTAGCCACTCCTGAACCAATTTCATTACTTGAAACACTTTTATTCATTAATTAGATGATTAAAAAAATGCCCACAGTTATTACTGAAGATAAACAAAAAATGCTTGAATTAATCAGCAGTTGGGCAGAATCTCTGGAGAGACGGAATGGATGATGTTTCGGGTCTAGACTTCTTCAGACTGAGAGTCAGAAGAAAGGGAAACAAGAGATATAGACGGTGATGTAGAGAGATATAGAACAAATGCATGAAAGATATGCAAAAGTAATGATGGTAAGGGAAAACAAGCCATTGGTAGCTGTTTTGCTAGGTGAGAGAACGGGGAGCTGGTGTGGACCTGGATGGGGGAGGAATGGAGTAGAGAGAGGAAATGCTAGGGTTACTTGAGTTTAGAGAAATCATGGACCTACCTGATCTCACTGTTGACAACGTTAGGCTCCTACCATGTCAGAGTGAGGCTAATGCAAATTTTGGATAGAAAGCATCTCATATTTTGCGTGGCAGTCCTTACTACCTATGATATGAATATTGATTTCACTCCCAATGTTCAATGTTTCTTAATTTACTTAATTGGCCATTGTTTTAGATAACACGCTGATATGACAGTACGTTGGTGATGGTAAAAACCTTTAACCTCCTAGTTAAATTATAGTGCAACACTATTTAAAACTTATCATATCAATGCAAAATTGCTTTGAGTAGTTGTTTATTGATATAATTTTAGGATTAATGAGCATTGTTACCTTTTTCAAATATTTATTTAGATATTTCAATATTTTCTCAGTGTGTGGTGAATATAATTGGGGGTGTTTTTTCTATTGATGTATTTAATTGATCTGTTGCTTTGTACATTTTCATGGAGCCAATTTAGTTATTTTTCAAAATTTACAATGGTTGAGGCAAAAGAATAAAAGATAATAACTAAAACCATAGGTTAGAAGATACTAAAGGCAGCAGGTATCAATGACCCTCCGCAGTATAGACACTTTAATTATTACATGGTAAATCCAGCAGCGGGAGATAAGGTACTCCTGGAGCAGGTTCTTCTGGTCTTGTTCAAATTTAAAACCTGGACGTGCACCTGACAGTAAAAGGCTGGGTTTTGTAGTGGCTCACACATATTTTGCACTCACATTCATGGCTTGCAGCGACACACATATCAACACCTGAAAGAGTGTAAAAGTATTTTAGATGAGCTATGCATGTGATGAAATTACAACTACAAAAAACAGGTCTCTAGGTACTTTTCAGTTTACGTCTATAGATCAACATCAAGAATCTATGATATCCTTGGAAGACACAGGAGATTTACAGTTGCTACTATATTGTTCAAATCAAACTGATGAAAGGCCAGTCGTGACACAAGTCAAGCAGATCTGCAGAAGCAAGGGGATGGGTCGACAATTTTGGTCTAACCCTGTTATCATGACCCTGAAAACACAACTCAACTCTTTCCTTCACAGATGGTGCATGATCTATTGTGTTTTTCCAACAGTTTGCTTCTTTGCCCCCATGAAAACATTGTATACACTCAGTTTCGGTACTTATGGTTGCCAATAACCCCCTTTGTTGCAGTGATTTGATTGAAAATGGCGGTTTGTCCTAATCTGCATTGATTATTTGGTAACTATAAAGGGACTATTAAGGAATAAATACAAATAAACTGTTGACAATATAGTTATAAAAATCTACATGTTCTTTATTTAGGCAAAATGTTATTTTTTTTGTGTCCTTTGTATAAATAGATTGGACTGTTACTTTGTTTTAAGTGCGAACAGGCTTGATCTGGTTGCAATCATAGAACAAAGTTTGTGTGTATGCCGGTAGCTTGTGCTGTGTAAGTACCATGTGAGCATTAGCAAGCATGCAGCTCATACCCATCAGAAATATTGAAGAATGAAACGATCAGATGGATACATGAAACAAAGAGTGTGGACCCGGCATGGGGGGGACCACAGTGAGGGAAGTGAAAGATCAAGGGAAGACCGGTGTGAGAAGGGGACCGTCGTGGTGAGGGTGGGGGGGGGAGGAGAACAAGGAGACTTGGCGCGGAGGATTATCTGTAACTTTGTCAGCGCCATTTTTGGGGTGATTATTTGCATAGTTTCGGTATGCAACAAATATTTCATGTGGCTTGTCAAATGGGAAATAAAAAGTTCATTCTTCATTCATGATTTCATTCATTCATTCCATTCAGCAACGTAATGATGATTGACACAGGACTGCAATAGATAGATCAGACTGTACTTTAGATTTTGTGTTTGGCGGACAGTATGAAACAAGCCTTCAGCCTACTGATTCCATGCTGGACCATTGGATCACCAATTACACTAATTTTATGGGTACACAAACAGGCTTGGAGAAGAAACTAAGCGGGAGCAGGCAGTCATCTAAGGAGGCGAAGGAGGATAGGCGGACGTTTGGGTCGAGACCCTTCTTGACTGGTCAGGGATCAGGGAAAATGAGAGATAAGACGGTGATGTGGAGAGATAAAGAACAATGACTGAAAGATATGCAAAAAAGTATAAATAATTTTATTCTTATCCATTCCTACAACATTAGGGCTTTACAGAGGCAATTAACCTACAAGTCCTCATGTCTTGGGTGTGGGATATAAAAAACGGGCACCTGGAGGAAAGCTTCAATTACAAGGGGAAAGGTGCAGAGCTCCATTACCTGAGGTCCGGATTAGAACTCAGACACATTTTCATATATGAATTTATAAATCTTAAATCTTATTATCTATCCCTAAACATCAACCCTATTGACTAGTATCATCCTATACCAATCATAACCAGCAATTAGAGGGAAAACCATCCTTAATGGTAACTTCCATACCTGATAATTGTCCTATGATAATTATCATAACCCACTAACAATTATAACCCTCCCTCTTCATATCCTCTTAATTCAATTAATACTCATAAATTAACTCTCCCATATTATCCT